>CM059425.1:122246880-122846880 GCA_030390025.1 Squalus acanthias | reverse complement strand
AAGATTTTTAAGGGTTTTCAACGGCGGAGGTTCTGCAGAAAGCGGAACTCTCCACCCGCAGAGTCCCTTCTCCAGGGCAGGCGTCCGATCTGTCAAGAGGATTCTGACAAATCAGAAGTGCCGGTTTTCAGCGCATGCACTTCGCAGGCCTGAAACCGGCACTTGCAAGGTCCCTACGTGTGTGTACACAGCTCGTACACACCCGTAGGGATCGGAAAATACGGGCCAATAAGTTCTCTGTTGCACTACTCTATTAGAAAATTCCAGCAGCCTCCTATCACTCCTTTCTTTTTGGCCAGCATTTTCAGATGCAGGAAAATGGCAGGCGACTAAGGGTCTTTCTTGAAAGTGTGGATCAGTCTGAAAGGATAAATATTTGGATCAAAATTGGCTGGATTAGAGCTCCTCATAGTGGTCAGTTTTTAAAGCTTTCAGGCATCTTCCAACATAAGGTAGGAAAGGGATTGTCACTTGAAGGCCCAGTAAGCCATCATTAGTAGAGGCAGCAGGAACAATGACATTTAGTGGTAACAATGGTGCTTGGCCTGAAAAGAATATTCCGGCATTATTGGAGGATGGGCCCTGGAAGCAGCTGAAGAAAGGAATTTGGCTTTGAGCAATGGTCACATGTGAAGGAACAGTTTGGGGTTTGGGCACAAGACATGGAAATGTAATAAGGAAACTGTTCTTTTAACTTTTATACTAAATAAAAATGGGGTAGAAATTCAACTTTGGTGGGGGCATAAAACGGGAGGCAGTGAACTGGCCACCTGTTATACACCCATTGGGTGGACAATTTGCTATCGCCCATTTTGTGTCCCCACCAATGTTGCATTTCTCCTCCAAGGTTTGTGGGACCATGCTGGGCACAAATTAGCTGCCATGTTTACAGCAGTGATTACATTTCAATCGTGCTTCATTGGCTGTGGAGTGCTTTAGGACGTCCTGAGGACACACTGTTTAAACACAACATCTTGCTTTCTTAAATATAGGTCAATGAAGTCTATTACATAAGTCCCATTAATCTAGCTGCCTAAGCGCCAGCTCTTTCTCTTATGACTTCAGGTAGCCTTGGTTGGTAGAAGTCTATACATTGTATGGCGTGGTAGCCTAATGGTTATGGTCACTGGACTAGCAAGGCAGAGATGTGAGCTCAAATTCCACCATGCCAGTTGTGAATTTGTGGGCTGGCACCAGATAAAACGACCCTAACAACCTAACAGGTTCACTAGTGTCCTTCAGAGAAGGGAACCTGCTACCACCACCCGGTCTGGTCGACATGATTCCAGTCCCACATTGCGTGGCTGACTCTTAATGGCCTCTGACCAATAATTGCCAGTGTTGCCCACATCCTAAGAGTAAATAAACAAAACTGAAATCTATTTGTCAGCTCATCAAACGTTTTGGCTTCCTCCATTTCATCAGCCTTCAGAGGACGGCCCTTTTATGATGATCAATCAGTGATGATGCCTTGTTCCATTAGTATGAGATGTGGCAGAAATAATCCAACCCTGACCTTTTGCCAAAATATTTAATTTCTATTAGCGTGAGAAGGATGTTGTTTTTGTCCGATTTAATGTTATTATTGGCAGCAGGTCCTTTAGAACCAGAGAAATAAAACTTTACACTCATTGTGGATCTGTGTGAATCACCCAAACAAGGTTCAACACAAAAAGGATAGTTCAGAATCATGAAATTATTGATTGTTTCTTGAAAAATATGGGTTTTCTTTCTTTATAAAAGAATATTTAAATCTGAGTGATATCAGCAGCTGCACTGTCAGGGTTTTCTAAATGAGCTGAAAATAATTAGCTCTCTGAGAAGGAAAAAAGCCGCTATAGCTAGGTGAGTTAATTGTCCTGTGCAAATCCTAAGAATCCTATCTATGATCCTCACAGTTTGATGCAATGCACACAATATCACGTAGTGGGAGTTCATTTGGCAGATGACAATCCGAGCTCATGCTCAATATTAATCTGTGTCACAATTGTATTTATCTTTACGCTAGTAATGGTATACTCAATCTTTCCAAATTTGTTTCTGTAGACTGCTAACAAGTATTTCACGAGATCTTGGAAAAAAAACATATATTGGAACAATACTGAAATCTACATTCTAATTTCCACACAAGTGATCCTCATGTTCCATTTCAATTTACACATCGGTAATCCCCAGCGCTCCACTCAGAATTTTGAAAGTCCATTTCTAGTTAGAGCACTCCTGCATGTGGAACTAATGTATTTCAGTCATGCAAATCAAACTGTAAGCGAATGAATACATGTTGGAAGGCCTAAGTGTGTGAACTTTATTTAATGTTCAAGTTCATATTGAACAATTTGCCTTCAGGGGATATCATGCAGGCATTACCAGTGATCGATGACACACGAGTATGAAGCTGTGTATGATTTTAACTGAGGCCCTGTCAGGTGGATGGAAAAGATCCCAGGCCACTATTTCGAAGAAGAGCAGGGGAGTACTCC
This sequence comes from Squalus acanthias, assembly GCA_030390025.1. Lineage (NCBI taxonomy): Eukaryota > Metazoa > Chordata > Chondrichthyes > Squaliformes > Squalidae > Squalus > Squalus acanthias. The sequence goes on along the minus strand of CM059425.1, from coordinate 122,844,400 downwards.
CCGGTGTCCTAGCTCATACTTAACCCGTAATCAACACCTTAAAAAAACAAATGACCTGGTCATTTATTTCATTGCTGTTTGTGGGAGCCTGCTGTGTGCAAATTGGCTGTCACGGTTCCCACATTACAATTGTGACTGCACTTCAAAAGTACTTCATTAGCTGTAAAGCGCTTTGGGACACCCGAGGTCGTGAAAGGGGCTATACAAAAGCAGATTCTTTCTTTTTTGTCTTTTAGATAGTGTTAACAGATCAAAATCCTATAAACATAAATCCTAATTCCCATAAAGTGGAAGTCAGGAAACACCATTATGACAAAAAAGTGCCGAATGAGGTTAAAGTTTATGATAGGGACATTCACAACATCTTTCTTAAATGGCAGTGACTGCTGCCAACCAAGTTGAAGTAGCTGCGCGCGCGCAGTTTCAGTGTTTTTTTCGGTTGTTCGCTAACTGAAAAGAAAATATTGTTGCCATCGCAAAGAAAACACTTGCAGAGAGAAAGGAGGGGAGGGAGGATGGTGAAGCGAGATCGATCGCTGCTGCTGAACAGAGCCGACCCAGGAAAAGAAAATCTGCCCCAGCAAGACACAGTAAACGTCCATTTTTATTCATTTTCTTCTTTCCCTTCACACGGAGCCTGCGCTCCGTACAAATAAATCTTCGCAACCCTCCCCCAGCAAAAATATTGGGCCAAAAATTCGGCCCTTCCCGGGTGAGTACGCACTGTATACTCACCCGTAAGGCGTCCTGAAGTGTCGGTTTCCTGCATGCACGGGAAACCGGAACTTCCGGTCTGGTGAAGGGGGCGGTTCATAGGTGAACCGCGTGCGCGGTAGAGGCTGCGCGCACGCAGCAAACTTAGGTTTTTTTTCAGGTTTCTACGGGAGGGTAAGTATTGAAGAACCTACGCTTTTAAAAAGGAGGTGCAGGACCCGTTTTCAACAAGGTAAGTGGTTAATTAAGTATAATTTAAAAATTTTCAACAGGTTTATCTTTTTTAGATACTTTAAAGAAAGGTAAGTTTATTTTTAGCACTGTTAAAAAGTATTTTAATTTTTTCAAAAATTTTAATTTTTGTTTAAAGTAGTTAATTTATTTAACTTATAGTTATTTTATAAATGTGATGGGTTTTAAAAAAAATATTTTAAGTTTAGCTGTTCTTTTGGGGCCGATTTCAATTCATAGATTTGACAGGTGAATGAAAGATGGTCTGCTGCCATTGGCTCTCCATGGCCCACGTGATCCCAGGGGATGCATCGCACTAACTGCGCCCCTGGGACACGCAAGCACTGCGCGCCGGCACTTGGAGCAGGCCCAGGAGCTGAAGTTCCCGTGGGCCCAGAGGTCAACGGCAGGTGCGGTAGGTAAGTGCGCGCATGATCCTTACCCCCGCGGCAAGCCGGAGAGGCGAATTTCAGGGCCATTATACATTAATACTTAAACCAACCCGCGCTATTATTATACTTTATTAAACCAACCCATAGCTCCATAGATTTCATAGATATTGGTATGCGATATGACTGTATTATTATACATTCATACTTAAACCACCACAGATTTATGCGTAGAACGCTTCTGTGCAGCTTTCGGTCGTTGGCAGCAGTCACTCTCTTAAATTTTGAATCTTTTGAAGTTTTTTGATATTCAGGGTCCATAAATGTAGCTTTAATCCAGATTAGTTGCTTTGAATACCTGCTTATCAGCTAGAATAAGATAAAATGAACCTAGAGACCGGATAGTCTTTTGGGCGATAAACACAAAATTCAATCAATGCAATTAAGAGTCCAGAGATTCCAACTTTTTCTTGCGATTAACAGGAAATCTGTGTAAAAATAAACAGACTTTTTTTTGCAATCTGATCAGCAAGTGTTGTGAATTGTCTTCCTGAGCAAAAGTGGAACGTTATTACAAATTCAATAAGGAATTCAGGAGAAACTTCAGGAGAGTGGTTAGAATGTGGAACTTGCTACCACAAGGAGTAGTTGAGGCGAATAACATAGATGCATTTATGGGGAAGATAAGTACATGAGGGAGAAAGGAATCGAAGGATATGCTGATGGGGTGAGATGAAATATGGTGAGAGGAGGCTTGTGTGGAGCATAAACACCAGCATGGACCAGTTGGGCCGAATGGCCAGTTTCTGTGCTGTTAATACTATGGCCGCGATTTTCTCAGCGGTGTCGGGATGGGGGCGGGTCAGCTGGTTTCCGGGTTCCGGTCCTGCCCCCAGCTGCCTCCGTTCTGCAGACGTGATTGTCCCTTGATTGGCCTTGTTAAGCCTGCCCTGCAGGCTTCCTGGCCAATTAACAGGAAGCGGGCCTGATGACGTCATTTGATGACGCATCATCTGCCGGTTTCCTTAAAGGGACCATGCACAATTTTATTTTGACAGTTGATTTTTCAGTGTTTGACAGCATTGAGGTGCTGCAAACACTGACAATCACTGCACAAAGGTGAACTCTTGCACCCAGGCTCTCCAATGACTACCTCCATATGCTTATGGAGGGAGTCACAGTACGCAGGGAGGTTCTCTTCCCTTCCAAGGGCGGAAGAGACCTCTCCAGGACACCAACTTACCTTGCACCTTCACCCAACCCCCTCTATCTACTTTATCACTTCCCTATCTCACTAGCCACCCCTCACACTCACCCTCATTCTACTGTAAGCATACCAACTAACAACACACAAGGGTGGGCACTTGAGCAGTTTAGCCAATGTCCCTGTGAAGTTTCTGGTAATGTGTTGTCATACAGTGAAATCTCTTTTTCAAAAGGTGCCCCTTATTGGACAGATCTGAGCGCCATTTAGAAGTGTCTTACTGAGTTCCAGTGATTGTTCAGTCATAACTCCCACCCCCCACCCCTGCCCCGCTGTAGTGATGTGTGTGCATGGAATGGCTTGGACATTAAAGGGATGCTTCATGGTGTTGGTGTGGGATGGTGTCAACCTGGCGCATCATGTGGCAGCCAGGGTTTACAGCATCAAGTGAAGTAAATCTGGCCATGGTGATGCCCTGTGTTCAGTGCAGCATCAGGTGATGGCGGCGAAGGTTGGTGATGAGGTTGGTGATATTGGTGTTGGGGATGATTGTGGAAGGATTCGGAGGACCAAGGTCTGATTGTTTCATTGACTCCGATGTTGCTGGAATAGATGGCAGCTGCAGGTGAGATGACAGAAGCGATCTGTCACTGGTGAGAGAGGTTCTCCCAATGTGGTGGCACTGACATACAGTTGGATTAAAAAACTTGTAAGCTAAAGAAATCTGTATATGTATTAAAAATGCAGTAACCAACATTTTCTTTGCTCTGAAACTCACCATGTGCAACATGACATCCTTGATACCACTTCTGCAGCTGTCATCTTTTCACAAACATCAGACCAGACTCACAACACGCCACACTTACCTGACATCGTAAAACCCGACCCAGAAGCTGGAAAATCGAAAAAGACCCTGAAAACTGCTCACAAGTACCTGTTAATAGGCAATTAATTGCCTTTAATCCATTTCCCACTGCTAGGTGTCGGGTCCATTCGCAAATCGGGGATCCGACACTTGGGAAGGTTGTGTGGAGGCGGGATGACGGTGGGTGCGGAACCCGCATCAATCAAAACGACTTTAACCTCTGACCCGCCTCCAAACCCGCCCTCTGAGCACTGGCAAAATCGCAGCCATATGTCATTTGAAAAGGTACATTCACAACAAAACTGTAGCCTTGGCGTGAAGTGATTTCACTTTGCACAGACACTACAATGATCATCTAAATGCAGCCTGGATCTGCAGTCAGGCCACAATCTGGACACTGGAGAGAAGAGGAGTAAGACTCTGTGCAGGAGGTAGTCTCCCTTTGCCTCGCTTCCGGGTCACTTCAGGTCCTGGCACCCTATTTACACTCCAGAAATTTAGCATTGGTTCCAAACTGAAATTGCTTGGCAACAACAGTAAACTTGTCAGGATAAATTTTCTTCTTCATCATGTGAGCTGTAATCTAGTGGAGCAGATCGTCTGCCCAATGGAGAACCTGGCTGATTTACATTCTATTGTGAAGTGAAAATAGGGCAGGTTCTACAAAGGGCAAGTGATCCGGTGCGGTGAAGACAAAAGTTTAGCTCATAATGCGAAAGGATTGTAAGATGAAGATGCACACTTCCTGACAATACCTAATTTGCTGATGCCTAAAGATGTACCCCATCTCTGCCCCTGCCTCAGCCCATCTGCTGCTAAAACCCTCATCCATTCCTTTGTCACCTCCAGGCTCGACTATTCCAATGCTCCCCTGGCCAGCCTACATTGATTCCCAGTCTGACAACGCCTCGGTTTAAAAATTCTCATCCTTGTTTTCAAATCCCTCCATGGTCTCACCCCTCCCTATCTCTGTTACCTCTTACAGCCCTCTGAGATCTCTGCGCTCCTCCAAATCTGGCCTCCAGCACTGATTTCCTTCCTTCCACCATTGGCAGCCGTGCCTTCAGTTGCCTTGCCCTTAAGCTCTGGAATTCCCTCTCTAAACCTCTCCCCCTCCTGTAGGTTGCTCCTTAAAGCCTAACTTTTTTTTACCAAGCTTTTGGTCACCTATCTTAATATCTCATTATGTGGTTCGGTGTCAAATTGTGTCTTATAACAGTCCTATAAAGTGCCTTGGGACGTTTTACTACATTCAATGCGCTGTATAAATGCAAGTCGTTGTTTGCTTGTCCGTCTTTATATAGCAGTACAACACCCTAACTACTGAAATCTTCTGCATTTTGAGGGCTCGCTCCTGATGACTCACATCATGATTCAGAATTCAGCAAGTGACAAACAGAAAATCTTGACTGCTGGGTGCAGAAGCTGGTGAGCTGGTTGACGATAGCAGAGGTAGGTACGACAGGCACAGAATTTGTTATAGGAAGGTTTAATGCCACTGACAGGGACATTACCCTTGAGATAATGAGGATCTAATAACCTCGGCCAAGGTAGAAGTAGCTGTCTTGTAAATTTCTCTTCAAAGAATAAATAGGCCTAATACTATTTCCCAGTGCAGGGCCATTGGGGTCATTTTTGTTTTTTCAGCCTATAGCTAAAGTAGACACAAGAGTTGAAAGGCCTAACCTTAACATCGGCTTGATTTTAAATATGAAAACAATCCCACTGGGCCTCAAGGGCTATAGGCTTAACTCATAAGTACTGAAAGCTTCTCTTTTTATCTCATGATATTAATATCTTTGCTGCACAGCATATTTGCTTAGTTCACATTTCAATATAACTAATTAAGTGATTTAGATATGCTGAAATCAAACTGCAGAGACCATTTAATTAAATGACTCCAAAAGTAAAGGTTTTCCTAGCCAGTGTTGTCACTGCACATGGACTAATCTCTCATATGTCCATCTACACCTGTCTCCCTGTTATTAAATTTTGAAAAAGTAATTACACCGAAATACCAACATTTGCTCGCCGCTTTAGAGATGTACAGGATTGGGAATCTCTTCTTAAAGCATTTTTCTATTGAGTTTTTTTTTCTTTAAAATGATGTATTCCTTCCACATAGTTCCCCAATTGACAGCAATTTAATTTCACGAGGCGGCTTGGAGTCAGGTGGCATGGTGGCCGGTTCCGGACCCGCTGCCAGCGGGATCAGCTGCGGTTTTCCGATTTTAATTCAATGACCTTGTTAACTTCATTGGGGCGCGCTGGCTGGTCCAATGAGTGCGATCGGGTCGGCTAGCCGCCTCTGATGATGTCATAATTGCAGCTGCTTTTAATGGTCCCATTCAGCCTCAGCCTTTGTGTTCTGGATTCTGATGGTGTGTGCATTTGTGAGAACTACAATGAGTGTTTCCAAAGGCAAGGCAGTTCCACGATGAGTCCCTCCATGCTCTTGTTGAGGCTGTAAGAGGGCGCAGGGAGATTCTCTTCCCTCCGGATGGCCGGAGGAAGCCTCCTCAGCAGACCAAGGCAGCCTGGCCACGCATTGCTGAGGAGGTTAGCGCAAGGTCTGTGTGTTCACGCTCCTGGATCCAGTGCAGGAAACGGTTTAATGATCTTCTGCGATCATCAAAAGTGAGTATCCCATCACACTTACCTTCAATCTGCTTCCCTTCTCTTCTCATCACCAGCACTCTGCTTTGTAAGTTGTAAGCCTGCTCCTCCACATCCCACCTTACCGTTAATTCCCTTGCACCCTTACCTATCCATCTCTGTCTCTGTACTGAATCACTTCACCATCCTGCCTATCCACCCCTTAGACTCACTCTCACTGTTATGCATTGAAAACAACTAACAATGCTCAGGGAGCTAGCTTCCTCTTGGCACCTCACTATAATTTGGTCTCCCTCTAAGCTACTACATTAGGGATTCTTCACACTCACTCCATCACTGTGGTTGAAACTCCGCTTGTGTCCCTCCTTGCAGGAAAAGATAGCCCACAATAAGAGGGAGAGAGCACTGACAGGAGGAGGCACACCAACCCTTGCAACGTTGACAAGTGCTGAGGAGGCTGCACACAAAATTGTCGGAGGTGGCGAGGATCTGGAAGTGGGCGATGGAGAGACAGGCACACTAGAGGAAGCTGGTGACAGAATAGAGGTTCATCCCTCTCATTGACATTTAATGATGGACGCAATGGCATTTGATGTTCATAGACATTCGCTTTGTATCATCAGCACAAAAAGATGCGTCTGCTACATCAAAATCAGATGTCTAACTCATGCCTTTACTCTCCCACAGGATCATCGAGCACCCCCCTCCCCATGATCCAGGACGAACAGCCAGATGACTCCTCAGAGGAACCTGAAGCCTCTGAGGGAGCAGCGTCACCAGGACTCAGCGCACCCAGCACCAGCGCAGCAACGCTCACCTCGGCGGGGCCCTCGCGACTTAGAGTAGTGTTGGCACCTGGTCTATCACAGCTCACAAGTGAGCATCAGCAGATGGTGGAGACAGCGACAGCAGTGGGGAGTCCTCGTCGGAGGTCGCAGGAATCTCCTAGCTCTGCTCAGCTGCATGCAGACACTGTACCTCTGGGGCCATCCAGAAAAAGAGCGGTTCGGGAACTACAGGAACAAGTGCAGGAGTCTCTGGAAGGGTTTGCCTCCAGGGTAATTGCGAGTGTGCAGAGAATAGAGGAGTCCATCTCTAACATCAGCACTACCTTGGTGGAGGCAATGGGGCATGAACGCACCTCCATGGATAGGATGGCAACCTCCATGGATAGGATGGCAACCTCCATGGAAAAGCTGGCAACCGCCATGGAGGAAATAAGTCGCCAGAGTAACGAAAACATGGTGAGTGTTCAAAATAGATTGTCATCTCTGGAGGGCGATGGGCAGCTATTGAGCAGAGAGACCAGAGCTTCATGGACGTCCTTGTTATGAGGACTGCCAGTGCAGATACGGGTCCTCATGGCCCCCCTGCAGTGCAGCAAGGTGCTCTCCAGTCACTTGCCAGCACTGAGGTGCAGCTGACCCATGAGAGGGATGTTGGTGGCAGGCTACAAGGAAGTGTGGGCTCCTCTCCAAGCACTCACATGACCATGCCACTGTGGAGCCCTCACTGAGAGATCCACTTTGCAGAGCCAACTGAGATGGCCGTTTCAGCCCCTGCACAGCCGCAGGAAGAGCAGACTGTTGCAGAGCCCTCCCAGGCTCCCAAACCCAGAGGACGACAGCCAAAGGCATCTAAGCAGGCGCAGTATCCTAGTCAGCAAGGTGCCTCTACATCTGCTGAAGCCACAGGGGAAGCACCACATAGAAGCACGCGTAAGAGGAAGATAAAGCACATATAGTCACAAGGGGACTCACTTGGGTGTTTTGTCATGGTTTTTCTGCTTGTACTTGCATTGCGATCCTTTTGTCACTGTAGTAAAGAAAAGTGATGGCAAACAGTTGAATGTGTGGCCTATGTGTTCTGGGAAATGGCAAATATGCATTGAGGGTTCAGGGCGACTTGCATTTGTAATGTTGATGGTGAAAGTGATAGGAAAGCACCGGTTATAGCAGAGATGATGTATGACGTTGGAGGAAGGTCGTCTACAATTAGAGAGCCATATGGTAGCTACTATGGTTGAAGAGTAAGCTTATGCGAATGTGGCATGCCAGTGTGCATACCCTGCTTGATGGGCAGCAGTGAACTGGAGGGATGCTACATTGGTCACAACAGGGCCCGCAAGGCGCGCCTCCTCCTCCTCCTCCTCTTCTTCTTCCTCTTCTTCCTCGTCCACCTCCTCTTCTTCTGAGGAAGATCTGTGCTGAGCCATGCGGCTGCTGCTCCTCTGATTATGACGACCAGGATGAGAGGACATAAATGGTTCCCATCCCATTGCTATAGATTTCATTTGAGGCAAGAAGCTTGCAAGCGCATAGTCGAAGTGGCCTGAAATTATTCCAATCAGGTCACATTGCAGATGGGTGTCAGCATGAACAGTCACAAGGTCAGTAGATTTGCAAAATCTTATCCCAAACATCCAACAACAAAGTTGTTGCATTTGAATGTCAGCCATGTTACAGGAGCGCTTTTAAAGTGCTGCACCAATGACTACAAATCATGTCCTCCAGCAACTCGTCTCCTTGCAGCTGGCCTGTTTCTGAAAAGACGGGAAACAGGAGCCAGAAGCACGAAAATGGGAAAACATAAAAATAGAATTAGCAAGACAGTTAACAGGCTGTTAACTGCCTTAACTACCTGTCCCATCGGTTCTAGTCGGGTCAGTTTGGAAGCGGCTGACCCGACACTCATGAAAATCATGATGGGGGCGGGATGGAGGTGGGTTGGGTGTCTGAAGCCATTTTTTCTGATTTTCGTTGCTGACCCGCCTCCAAACCCACCTCCTCAGGGCTATTAAAATCGAGCCCAAAGAGTTTATTCAATGAATAACTGAACCATACGGACTAGGAAGGTGCCATTCTGCCCCGAGTTAATTTCAGCAAGTATGGCAGCCAAATGTGGGCTCTGCATCTCGGGTTAAGAAGGGTAAGATTGACCAGGATTCCTGCTCATGATTGACCCTGCTGATGGTGTGTGCGTGCAGACATCATCGGACAACAGGATCGGTGATAATCCCCTGATCAAATCCTCTGTGGTGACAGTGTGTGCATGCAGACATCATCGGACAACAGGATCGGTGATAATCCCCTGATCAAATCCTCTGTGGTGACAGTGTGTGCATACGGACATCATAGGACAACAGGATCGGTGATAACCCCATGGTCAAACCCTCCGTGGTGACAACTTAGAAACCTGTTGAAAGCTGACCAAGAGCTTCAAAAAAATCTGACACAAAGTTGACAACTCAAAAATAGACTGAGGATAGGCCTATGACCTGTACGATAACTAGTTACACTGAAAGTGCAGTGGGCTCACCAGCTTGTTGTAACTTAAGCTGCAGGTATACCCCAACATTCCAGCACAAGAACAATAAAGTACACATTGAGATGCAACCGTGCCAGTTCTAGAAATTTGGGAAGGGGGCTGTTGTTAATTGCATTCAGGTGGTGGGTATTAATTGGGGATTCTCTTGTGTTTGTATACACGGGAGCAGGCTTAGGAAGGGGAGCAAGCTTATTTTGGGGGTGCAGGGTATGTATTGTGTATCTCCTTAAATAAATGCTTGTAAGCGATTGAAAACTAGGCTCCAGTAGTCTGTCCTTCACCACCTGCCTATCCAACTTTGACAGCTGTGAGAGTGGGAAGAGGGAGATATTTTTTCTTGGTGGGCATACCCTTCCAGAAAATCATTGACACTTTGTAAGATTTTCCAATTATTTTTAGGAGATGAGAGCTCTACCATTTTCTGTACCCAGGGAACCAGATTAAAAGAACCGAAATGACACCAATGTCAAAAAAAAATCCATTTGAGGTTGTGGTTGCATTTTAGTGGTGGGCCCTGCCATAAAGGTGCCCCCCATTCTGCAAAAGTGAAAACCTAGCCTCATGCTCCTACATGTCTTGCAGAATTGTACCTTATAGAGTTATAAGGTCATAGAGTCATAACGGCACAGAAGGAGGCCATTCGGCCCATCGAGTCTGTGCCGGCTCTCTGTAGAGCAATCCAGTCAGTCTCATTCCCCCGCTCTATCCCCGTAGCCCTGCAAGTTTATTTCCCTCAAGTGCCTATCCAGTCTCCCCTTGAAAACATTGAGTGTCTCCGCTTCCACCACTTCCGTCGACAGTGAGTTCCAGGTCATCACCACTCGCTGTGTAAAAAAGTTTTTCCTCACATCCCCCCTGTATTTCTTGCCCAAAACCTTAAATCTGTGTCCCCTAGTCCTTGTACCATCAACTCGTGGGAACAGCCTTTCCCTGTCTAGCCTATCCAAACCAGTCATAATCTTGTACACCTCTATCAAATCACCCCTCAACCTCCTTTGCTCTAATGAAAACAAATACAGCTTCTCCAACCTCTCCTTGTAGCTAAGATTCCCCCATCCCTGGAACCATTCTGGTAAATCTCCTCTGCACCTGACATGTTTTAACATCTCTCTACGTATGTGTCACTTGGGAAGTGGAGGTAAGGTGGGGTGGAAAATAGTCTTGTATGTACCTAACGAGAAGCCGGTAATAATCAGGACAATTGGCTTATGGTGCCTGCTAAGTCAAATTCTGTTTTTAATGGGCCGAAAATTGATCCCGGGACGCGAGAGTACGCACTGCGTACTCTCGCGTATTCCCACTCCAATTGCCGGTTTTCTGCATGCCCTGCGCATGCGCTGAAAACCGGCAATTGCTCTTCTGAAAAGGGGGCGGGTCCTCGGTGCATCGCGTGCGCGCTACAGGCTGCGCGCACGCTGTGCACTTCATGCTTTGGACGCGCAGGTAAGTACGGAAGATTTTGGAAATGTAAAAAGGAGGAGTAAGACCCACTTTTAAGAAGGTAAGTAGTGAATTAAGTATTTTTTTGAATTTTTTTTTACAGGTATATCTTTTTTAGAGACTTTAAAGACAGGTAAGTTTATTTTTATAACTTTTTAAAAGATTTTAAATTTTTTCAAAAATTTAATTTTTTATTTAAAATGGTTAATTTAATTAACTATACTTATTTTATTAATGTGATGGGTTTTTTTTTAAAATTTAATTGAGGTTTAGCTGTTATTTTGGGGGGGTGTAAGATTCATAGATTTCACAGCCGTGCTATGAAACTTATGAATGGAAGATGGTGTGCTGCCATTGGCTCTAACTGAGTCACGTGATCCCACAGCTCGCACGAATTCACTACGCCGCTGGGATACGCAAGCACTGCCCAGCTGATCTCTAGAACATCAAGTTCGTGCGAGCTGGATCTGAAAAAGCACAAGCGAGGTGAGAGATCGCGGGAAAGCCTTACCCCCGCGGGAACAGAGCGAGATCAATTTCTGGGCCATTATGTGGGATTCTGACCTTTTTACTGGTTTTAGGGAACACATCCTACAATTCCATCCTTTTATAATTTGGCCCATTGGTTTATTGATGCATAAATAAGGCAAATTTCATTCTTATTACGGGAGGTTAGGGAATTTTCACCTCTTTTGGGGAATTGCATTCCACAAAGAGACCAGTGGCCTTGGGGATAATCTATGAAGAAGGGAAAGAGGGTGATAATGCTGTACACAACTGAGGCAGGTCAGTAAGTGTTGTCTGCCTCCATATAGTCCCTGGTCAGGGTGTAAATATCTCCCAGTCCTGCTTGCCTCACATTTCCCAGATTTCCCTGGACAGGCATGTATCAAATGCAACTCTGTAGGTGACTCTTCATGCCTCTTTTTGGTTTGGAGTCAGTGCAACAGGTTCCCAGCCTGTAGATAGACTGGCCAACTGATCTTGCAACTTGTGTCCGCTGCACAACGCCATCGGCAACCAGTGCCACCGACTGCACTGACTTGGCATAGAATTGTCTCTTCTCCCCCCACCTCACCCTTCTCACATTGCTCCCTCATCATCCAAATCATTTCCTAACAAAATCTCAAACAGCTCGAATAACGAAACTCCCGTTTCTGTTACATCCTTCCATGTATCATCGTCATTCTTTGGCTGGCGTACCCTCCCCCCCCCAAAAAAAAACTACGAATGTGAACAATTGTACCCTTCATGTGCTGATTGCTTCACAGCAGATGCCGTACTAGTGCCAGATTGCAGTGTGGATCATGGGAGCACTCGGCTGGTCACTTGTTCAGTGTGACTGAAGATCAAGAGTGGTGCCTGATTGGCTGCACCCTGAGGGCACCTTGCACCCAGCAGTGTCACAGCTGGACTTGGTCTCCCTGACTGCTTTCTAAGCTCTGTTTTAGGCCTGTGGTTTTCTGCTTTGTGCCTCGATTGAATTTACAACGAGGAATTTACTTTCATCGCCCCTCTGTGATACATAGAATGGATAGCACCAAAACAGGTCATTCGGCCCAACAGGTCCATGCCGGTGTTTATGCTCCACATGAGCTTCCTCCCACACCTCTTCATCTAAATCTATCAAAATATCCTTCTATTACTTTCTCCCTCATGTACGTATCTAGCTTCCCCTTAAATACATAATTTATTGTTCTTCAGTGGTAGATATTGCTGACAGCTCATGCTTAGTTTGTTTGTGATGTCCTTTCTAGTTTTTCATTGATAATTTTCTACCCACTTTTTTCTACCAATTCATATTCAGTTTCTATTTGTTGCTGTTATATAAATATGAAATATCAGCTAATCAACTGCGAGAGATTTGCATATCTACAGGGATGACACCAAAAGAGTGATCTAGGCATCGTGATGCCTGAAGTGTGACAGAAAAAATGTACAGTTATTCTATACAAAAGCAAAATACTGCTGATGCTGGAAATCTGAAATAAAAACAGAAAAAGCTGGACACACCCAGCAGGCCAGGGTTAACGTTTCAGGTCGATGATCTTTCATCAGACGACCTTTGTTTTTCTCTCCACAGATGCTGCCTGACGTGCTGACTAATGCCAGCTTTTTCTGTTTTTATTAGTTATTCTATGGTATTTCTGATGGCGTGTTAGAGATTATGCTGTTATGGTGTGGGAATAGAAGATAAATTAAAAGTTTCCTTGCAATTTCTTTTACATATTTCCCTTTGTGCTTGGTTATATTATTAGAAGGAAGCAGGTTGGTCTGGGACAGTGAATTAGCTGCTGATTAGATGGTGTGGGATATCTGTCCTCTCATCTCTCAGTTTCCTTGTGTGGCAAGTGAAACTTTACATTGCTTGTTATTTTATAATGATTGGGTCGGTTGAGTCTCTCTCACTCGTGTGTTTGATGCATGTTTGAGGGAGAACACAAAAGCAAGTACAGAAAAGAAAGAGTTAACATAAAGGAGAGAAATCCTTGGAGGAATGTGCCACCATTCCAGTAAGAACATAAGAACATAAGAAATAGGAGCAGGAGTAGGCCATTGGGCCCTTCAAGCCTGCTCCGCCATTCAATAAGATCATGGCTGATCTTCAACCTTCCACCTTCCCGACACTATCTCCATATCCCTTGGTTCCCTTATTATCCAAAAATCTATCGATCTCTGTCTTGAATATACTCAACGACTGAGCCTCCACAGCCCTCTGGGGTAGAGAATTCCAAAGATTCACCACCCTCTGAGTGAAGAAATTCCTCCTCATCTCAGTCTGAAATGGCCGACCCCTTGTTCTGAGACTGTGACCCCGAGTTCTAGACTCCCCAGCCAGGGGAAATTTCCTCCCAGCATCTACCCTGTCAAGCTCCTTAAAAAATTTATACATTTCAATTAGATCAACTCATTCTTTGAGAGAATGTTTGTATTAAAAGTCCTGCATATAAACATGCCAGATAATTGGGATCTCATTAGTACCAATAAATCCTGTTGCAGAAATATTACTGACGGAAAACTGTCAAGTCAGTTTAATATTATCCTGAGTTTTGGGTTATTCATTTTTAGCTTTCTTTATCCCAATGGATCTGCCTGTTTATTTATCTTTTGTAGGTAACCCAAACCTTGATTATTCTTTCTCAGGAAATATATTATCATTTATGTAACTTTTTTTCCGAACATTATATTTTGTACCTCTAAACATGGAAATAATTTGAAAAAAGAATATCTGCGATTTTATTTTGTTTGCTGAGAAAATGCCTATTTTTTTTTTAATGAGTCTTTTTGTGTTTTTGCAGTGTGATCAACTCCCATGAAATTACTTCAGTGACGAACAAAAGTTGTTTTTATTCACACTCGGCTAGGTCCTGTACCTAATTAAGTTAGAGAAAGAGATAGACACTGTAGAGGAAGGAAAGTAATGAATGTTGAAACACAACACAGAATATTCATTAGAAATCATTAGATTGGTACTGGAAAATCGAAGCGTCTCAGTCTCCTGCGACACTCGTGAGGCCACTAAATGATCGGACCGCTGCAGCTGATCCAGGGGTCGGACAAACTATCACATCCTTAAATCTTCCGAAACTGCTTGCAGAAAGTGACACCTTAACATTAATGAATTTAGTTCTCTGTAACCCCCTCCACATTGCTGCAGTCACTCATTGCTCGCGTAGCATGTACTGCACTCGCAGATGGAATAGGAATAATGGATAGGCTGGGGTTGTTTGCTTTGGAACAGAGGAGGCTGAGGGGTGATTTAATTGAGGTGTATAAAATTATGAAGGGTCGAGATAGAGTGGATAGGAAGGACCTATTTCCCTTAGCAGAGAGGTCAATAACCAGGGGGCATAGATTTAATGTAATTGGTTGGAGGTTGAGAGGGGAGTTGAGGAGAATTCTTTTGACCCAGAGGGTGGTGGGGGTCTGGAACTCACTGCCTGAAAGGGTGATCGAGGCAGAGACCCTCATCACATTAAAAAAGTATTTGGATATGCACTTGAAGTGCCGTAACCTACAGGGCTACGGACCAAGAGCTGGAAAGTGGGATTAGGCTGGAGAGCTCTTTGTCGGCTGGCGTGGACAAGATGGACCGAATGGCCTCCTCCTGTGCTGTAAATTTCTATGATACTATGAATGGGAGCTGGCTGCAGGAATCTTGATTTTTAATGGTAAATGGATTAAAAAATCTCTTTCCATCTTTTAAGTTGTCAGCGGGGGGTCTATTTTGACCTTTGACTGTCCGACCGGTGGAGTGCGCTGGTGATCCGTCCATTCCGGCGGTGAAGAGGTCCCCCTCCCCCCGCCACCATGATTTTGAGGCTTCGGCCTCCTTTCAATTCTGGTAGGCGAGCTGCGGGACGCCAAACAGGCCTCCCGATGCAGCTCGCCGGACTGAGGCCTAAAGATCAAGCCAGGGCAGCCGCCAGCAAATTAAGTTGCGGGGGTGGTGGGGGTGGGGGGACCGTGATCACGGAGGGCGTGGGTCCACGTGCAGCAGCAGTCCGGGTAAATTTTGTGGGTCCTAGAGGAGGCTCATAAAAATAATGCAAGGCTTACCTTTAGTGAACCTCTTTAGATCCATCATCCGTGGAACTGGTCAGAACCTGCACTGCGCAAGCTCTGACCAGTTTGGACCTAAAATAGCAATCGAGGCCCTATTTAGTCACAGGACCGTGATTTCCATACTAAAAGGGCCTATCGCCTGAAACAGGCAGGTGCTTTGGACTCTCAATGATAGGTCACTTTCAGTGCTGCCCTTGGTGCTTGTGCTTTACTTCTGCTGTGTGACAGCTAACCTGCCACTCCTTCTTGGCCATTCCCTTATGCAAAGAGTAAGTGTGCTGGCTGATTGCAAGGTTTGACTGACAAGCTGCTCTGACTTTGGTGCCCCTAGACTTTCTTTTTATTCGTTCATGGGATGTGGGCGTTGCTGGCAAGGCCAGCATTTATTGCCCATCCCTAGTTGTCCTTGAGAAGGTGGTGGTGAGCCACCTTCTTGAGCCGCTGCAGTCCGTGTGGTGAAGGTACTCCCACAGTGCTGTTGTGGAGGGAGTTCCAGGATTTTGACCCAGTGACGATGAAGGAACGGTGATATATTTCCAAGTCAGGATGGTGTGCGACTTGGAGGGGAACTTGGAGGTGGTGGTGTTCCCATGCGCCTGCTGCCCTTGTCCTTCTAGGTGGAAGAGGTCGCGGGTTTGGGAGGTGCTGCCGAAGAAGCCTTGGCGAGTTGCTGCAGTGCATCTTGTAGATGGTACACACTGCAGCCACGGTACGCCGGTGGTGGAGGGAGTGAATGTTTAAGGTAGTGGATGGGGTGCCAATTAAGCGGGCTGCTTTGTCCTGGATGGTGTCGAGCTTCTTGAGTGTTGTTGGAGCTGCACTCATCCAGGCAAGTGAGAGTATTCCATCACACTCCTTACTTGTGCCTTGTAGATGGTGGAAAGGCTTTGGGAGTAAGGAGGTGAGACACTCGCTGCAGAATACCTCTGACCTGCTCTTGTCGCCACAGTATTTAGGTGGCTGGTGAGTCTCTCAAAAAAGCGAATTTTCAACATTTCGCCCAGCGAGGAATGTACGATGATTATATACTGAAGGCCTCGTCCCTCCCTATCTCTGTAACCTCCTCCCACCCTACTACCCTCCGAGGTGTCTGCTCTCATCAGTTCTGGCCTCTTGTGAGTCCCCGATTTCCTTCTCTCCACCATGCCTTCAGCCATCTAGGCCCTAAGCTCTGGAGTTCCCTCCCATAACCTCTCCGCATCGCTCCCTCTCTCTCCTCCTTTAAGACGCTCCTTGTTCAAAGAGATTTAGGTGTCATAAGAACATAAGAAATAGGAGCAGGAATAGGCCACTTGGCCCCTCGAACCTGCTCCGCCATTCTATAAGATCATGGCTGATCTTGGGCTCAAAGCCACTTCCCAGCCCATTCCCCATAACCCTTCACTCCCTTATCTTGCAAAAATCTATCTATCTCCACCTTAAATGTATTTAATGACCCAGCTCCACAGCTCTCTGCGGCAGAGAATTCCACAGATTCACGACCCCCTGAGAGAAGAAATTCCTCCTCATCTCAGTTCTAAAAGGGCGACCCTTTATTCTGAAACTATGCCCTCGAGTTCTAGATTTCCCCACGAGGGGAAACATCCTCTCTGCATCTACCTTGTCGAGCCCCCTCAGTATCTTATATGTTTCAATAAGATCACCTCTCATTCTTTTAAATTCCAATGAGTATAGGCCCAACCTGCTCAACCTTTCCTCATAAGTCAACCCCCTCATCTCTGGAATTAACCTAGTGAATCGTCTCTGAACTGCCTCCAATGCAAGTATATCCTTCCTTAAATAAGGAGACCAAAACTGTACGCAGTACTCAAGGTGTGGTCTCACCAATACCCTGTACAGTTGTAGCAGGACTTCCCTGCTTTTATACTCCAACCCCCTTGAAATAAAGGCTAACACTCCATTTGCCTTTTTGATTACTTGCTGTACCTGCATGCTAACTTTTTGTGTTTCATGCACAAGGACCCCCAGGTCCCTCTGAACTGTAGCACTTTGTAATCTCTCTCCATTTAAATAATAATTTGCTTTTTTATTTTTCCTGCCAAAGTGGATAACCTTGCACTTTCCCACATTATACTCCATCTGCCAAATGTTTGCCCACTCACTTAGCCTATCTATATCCCTTTGCAGATTCTTTGAGTCCTCTGCACAACTTGCTTTCCCACCCATCTTTGTATCATCTGCAAACTTGGCTACATTACACTCGGCCCCTTCATCTAAGTCATTAATGTAGATTATAAATAGTTGAGGCCCCAGCACCGATCCCTGTGGCACCCCACTAGTTACCGTTTGCCAACCGGAAAATGACCCATTTATCCCTCATACAGGAAACACAGAAAGTTAGCATGGAGGTACAGCAAGCAATTAGGAAGGCAAATTGCATGTTGGCCTTTATTGTTAGGGGGTTGGAGTACAAGAGTAAGGAAGTCTTGCTACAATTGTACAAGGCTTTGGTGAGACCATTCCTGGAGTACTGTGCACAGTTTTGGTCTCCTTATCTGAGAACGGACATACATGCCTTTGAGGCGGTGCAACAAAGGTTCACTAGATTGCTTCCTGGGATGAGAGTGTTGTCCTGTGAGGAGAGATTGAGTAGAATGGGCCTATACTCTCTGGAGTTTAGAAGAATGAGAGGTGATCTCATTGAAACATACAAGATTCTGAAGGGGATCGACAGGGTAGATGCTGAGAGGTTGTTTTCCCTGGCTGGAGAGTCCAGAACTAGGAGGCATAGTCTCAGGATAAGGGGTTGGCCATTTAAGACTGAGATGAGGAGGAATTTATTCACTCAGAGGGTTGTGAACCTTTAGAATTCTCTACACCAGAGGGCTGTGACTGCTGAGTCTTTGAGTATATTCAAGGCTGAGATAGATAGATTCTAGGGGAATCAAGGGATATGGAGATCGGACAGGAAAGTGGAGTTGAGGCCGATGATCAGCCATGATCTTATTGAATGGCGGAGCAGGCTCGAGGGGCCGTATGGCGGAGCAGGCTCGAGGGGCCGTATGGCCGACTCCTCTTATTTCTTATGTTCTAATGTCCCAAGGCGCGTCGCAGAAGTGTTATCAGACAAAATTTGACACCGAGCCACATAAGGAGATATTAGGACAGGTGCCGAAATGCTTGGTCGAAAAGGTAGGTTTTAAGGAGCGTCTTAAAGGAGGAGAGAGTGGTAGAGAGGCGGAGAGGTTTAGCGAGGGAATTCCAGAGCTAGGGACCTAGGCAGCTGAAGGCACGGCTGCCAATGGTGGAGTGATGAAAATTGGGGATACACAAGAGGCCAGAACTGGTGGAGCGCTGGGAATTCAGAAGGTTGTAAGACTGGAGGAGGTTATAGAGATAGGGAGGGGCGAGGGCATGAAGGGATTTGAATGCATTGATGAGAATTTTAAAATCGAGGCATTGCCGGACCGGGAGCCAATGTGGGTTAGCGAGCACAATCGTGATGGGTGAACGGGACTTGATGCGAGTTAGGATACGGGCAGCAGAGTTTTGGAGGAGCTCAAATTCACAGAGAATTAGTACTGTTCTCTTTTGATTGGATGGCCCTCTGCGGGAGAGACAACACTAACACTTCAGCCAAGAGACTGAAAATTGCAAACTCGACGGTGAATCAGCCAGAAACTTTTAGGAATATCACACCAACAACAATTTCTAGGCTTCCATCTCTGTCGTGTCACCACAATCTGCATGTTATCTTGCCAGGGAAGTGAGAGGACACTTTGTCCACGGCTTAAAAGTACAAATGTAGCAACACAATAAGGTTGTTGCTCAGGACCAGTGATTGCAGCAGGCAGCCTGCTTTGGGTTGCAGAGTCACCAGGCGGTGTTCAGGATTGGTGTCACCGCAGGTAAGACATACCGATTGCCTCAGTGCTCGTTGCAGCATCAGATGAAGTATCCTTCATAAACGTGTTTATCCCCTTGTAGCGTGCAACTGCAGCAGTGATTTCATTATGATTGCGGTGATAAGTCAACTCAAAGTGCATCAAAGGAACAAAGGATGTTCTTGCCATGGAGGGAGTGCAGCTGTAAGGGTTTTTGTGTGTGACACCTGTGGCTCTGTGCTCAGCCTGGGTGCTAGTGCGAGGTTAGGCCTTGTTGCCTGTTCTGGTCTCCAGCCAGTCTGGGAGCACTAGACACCTGTGAGTGGTTCGACCCACTCGCCCTTACGGTTCTGACACTGGACTTAGATGTGAGAGCAATAATGGAGAGAAAACTCAGGTAGACCCGGTTGAATGGTACGAAATGGAAAATCTTTATTGCATATTATTCAAGATTACGAAATACATGTCATAAGCACAAATTAATGACAGTACAATCTTACACGCAGTTATGTAACTAATTTTAGGGAAACGAGGAACAAACGACACATCGTAAATGGGGGCACACATTACAGTTATCCTTAAAACTTAAACCCTCCCCTATCAATACCTGCTCTAAACTAGATTTGTAGGATCGAGACTCATGCTCACCACTCGTGATAACTCGGAGAATTCCGAAAACTCTGCTCGGATGTTTTTACCGCAGCACCTGATCACCCACGTGTTGATCAGGGGTCTCTGTACCCCACTTGTTTACTCGTTTCTGCTCCGGCTAGCAGGCTGGACCGTCTGCTGTCATGAAGATCTGTGTTGTCCACGGAGTTCCGATACGACTCAAAGAATAGTCTTCCGGTGCCCTCGCCCCAATGCGATAAAACTCGAAGAATGGTCTTCCGATGCCAGTTCTGTAAAACTCAAAAGATAGTCTTCCTGGGCAAGGAAAGTGTCTATTCGACCTACAGGCTTACTGACCGTGGCGATACGTATGGTCGTCTTCTTCTCTTCTCATCTCATCTCATCTCATCTCATCTCATCTCATCTCGGGCCTTCGGTTCCAACACCGTTTACCGACTTCTCGGGATGGTGTGCCCGTTTCAAGGCTTCACAGCCCGGTTCCACACAGATCTTCGCGGCAAGCCACGAGGCTGATCCTGGCGGATCAGAAAGTTCGATACAAGAGGCAGGAACAAGACGGCAAGCGAACCAGAGGATAAGAGTCAGGAGTCAAGAGCAAGGCGGCAAGAGGATAAGAGAAAGATGGACGGTTGGAGCTTACAGTTATAGTGCTGAAATTCCTCTCTTCCCGCCCAATCTTAATGTCTTTTCTTTTGTCAGGGTTTTGGCGCCCAAACTTCTTGTATAGGGTGATCTCCGTTTAATGGGTTTCGGTGATACTCGTAACTGCCTGAGTACCTGTTAATACTTTTCCCATTGTGTAACCGGTCAGTATTTTCCCTGGAGGGGTTTTGGGGCTTCCAAATGTTTCTGTAACTACCCGCAAACGGCTCTCTCATCGTAGAGTCGTGGGGATTTTGCATATTAATGTCTTTGGATGGGTTATTGATCGTTTGGTACAATAGCCCTTATTCGCACCTGGGAGACCGATTCCAGTATTTCTGTGTAAAATGCAAACCCATTATGTCTTGTGATTTATCTCAAATGTGCTGAGTCTTGTCCGATCTCGCACAAGTGTTTATTGGAACGCCATCTTGTCTGCTTATCGAAAAGTCTAGAATGTTCTGCCACGAGGCATGGCGGCCATTTTACAGGCTGCTTGTGTCCACTTTGAAAACCTGACAGCATTCTGCTGAAATAAAGCTGTTTGAACGAAACTATGTGTTTCCTCCTTATTTATAAAATCGCGATTATATTGCGAATTCTACACAGCGAAGATTCACCAGACTGATACCTGGGATGGCAGGAATGACGTGTGAAGAGAGATTGGGATGATTGGGCTTGTATTCGCTGGAGTTTAGAAGAATGAGAGGGGATCTCATTGAAACTTATAAAATTCTAACAGGACTAGACAGACTAGATGCAGGAAGGATGTTCCCGATGGTGGGGGAGTCCAGAACCAGGGGTCACAGTCTAAGGATAAGGGGTAAGCCATTTAGGACTGAGATGAGGAGGAATTTCTTCACCCAGAGAGTGGTGAACCTGTGGAATTCTCTACCACAGAAGGCAGTTGAGGCCAATTCATTAAATATATTCAAGAAGGAGTTAGATATATTTCTTAAGGCTAAAGGGATCAAGGGATATGGGGAGAAAGCAGGGACAGGGTACTGAATTTGGATGATCAGCCATGATCTCATTAAATGGCGGAGCAGGCTCGAGGGGCCGAATGGCCTACTCCTGCTCCTATCTTCTATGTTTCTATGTTTCTATCTTGCATATTGAGTAATTTGCTGGAGATGAAGAAACCGTGAGCATTAAGAACATCGTATGGGCTGGACTGTCTACTCAAGTGATCAATTGCATGGGTTTAGGGTGGGAAAAAATTAGCACTTCTTTTCTTCAACTGGTAGCATTGAGACTGTCCACCATGCTACAGTGTGGCAGGCCTTCGACGCCTACTGACCCGTTCTCCAGTCGGTCCCAGGGGGAGGTTGGGGTTTGCGTTTAAGTAACACAAAACAGCTGAGATTTAGGGGCACATTCTTGCGGCAGGTGGAAGTGCCACCCTTATGCATTTCCACCAGCCTTACGACCATGTGGAAGATTTAGGCTATGAATTGTATCCAGGCTAGAATTTGTGGTTTTATAGTAATACCTATGGTCCATGGTGATTGTGCCAATGTATGGAAAGAGGTTTGATGATAAGCAGAACCTTCCTAATTGAAATTTTGACCACAATGATATAGAAACTACTTTTCCCTTAGCATTAAATTAGTTCCTGAACAAATCAGCTCATGGCATGTTCTTGCTTCTGTGGTACCCTCATGGATTCACATCCTTCTTAAAGCAAATTATCTGAAATAAATTAAAATGTAACCAAAAGTATTAGACCATTGTAGTTTCCCTCCAGTTTACTTTAAATGAATGCAGCACAATGTGTAAGAGTATAAAAAAAGACCATAACAAGCACTTGGTATTTAGAAAAGTTTAAGATGTTTTCATTAATAGTGTGGAGACAGCAGTGACTCAGCGTGGTTGCAACTGGGTTGATGCCCATTAGTTCCTTAACTTAACTTCCTGATATTCACTCTGTTGTCATGGAGAGGCTCCAAGCAGAGGGTAGGTACATCGCTACAGAGAGGAAAATCAGAGGACGTCTCACCCTGAGCTGCTTTCAAACACCAATTAGCAGCTTGTTCTAGAATATTGACAAGGGTTTAAGAGCAAGTCATGAGCCCAGCCTCTCAGCCAGGGAATGATGCATTGCCCATGAGAACTAAGAAAAAGAACAAGAAAACATTACTCTCAAAAACAAGAAGAAAAATTCCTATTTTATTTTTCACTTATTGCAAGAGGATTTCATAAGTTTATCTCTGTTACAATTAATTTAGCTAATGAGGCTGAGAGAAAACTCATTTCATGTTTACAATGCAAGATGTTTTTGTCACTCTGATAATGTCTCTCTATTGTCTTAAGATTTGAAGACACAATATTGTTAACCCTTGGTCCACATTCCTCCCTCAAAGAAAACCGCCAAAAGTAGATTAACTGAGCATTCTTCTACTGTTCTTTGTGGGATCTTACTTTGCACAAATGCCCGCTAGGTTTGCCCACAGAACAATCCCTATACTTTAAAGTAATTCACTGAATCTTACAGCACTGAAGGAAGCATTCAACTTGTGCATGTACCCGCTCTCTGAAAGAGCGGTCCACTTAGTACCATATCAACTATTTTTCCAATGTTTATCTATTTGCCTTTTAAAAGCTATTGTGGATTCTGCTTCCGCTGCAGTTTCTGATAGGGAATTCCATGTCCTAACATCCCTCTGTGTTTTTCAAAATAAAACCTAACTTCTCCCTTCACTTTTTTGCTGACCGCATTACTTTGGTGCCCCATAATTACAGACTAACCAACCAGTGGAAATGTTTTCCCCCTATTTACATGAGCAAAACCTCTCCTCATTTTGAGCACCTCTATGAGATCTCCTCTTGATTCTCTCTGTTCCAGTGAGTTTATAAAATCTGAGAGATGTGCTTAGGCGATATATAAGTTCAAGGCTTATTTTCTGAGACCCTGTGAAGCAATTACCTTTGTCTGAGAGAAGACACATGGGAGATAAAAGTGTTGAGTCCAATAATGATTTCAGATATCTTCAACTTTCTCTATCACTCAACCAACATCACTAAAACAGATTAACTGGTCATTATCATGTTGCTGTTTGTGGGAGCTTGCTGTGCGCAAATTGGCTGCTGCGGTTCCTACTTCATTGGCTGTAAAGTGCCTGAGGTTGTGAAGGGCGCTATATAAATGCAAGTCTTTCTTTTCTTTCTCTTCTTTCTCCTCATCTTTCTCCTCTTTCTTCTTCTATTTTTCTTCTGCAGCTTGCTGAGTGAGGCCTTCCACTACCATAGATTTTCCTAAAGCCAGCAGGTTGTGCAGTCTGAGCTGCAGGTTTCTCCAGCGATTTACTACATCTCTGGAGACCTGGATTGGTTCCAGTGAGTTGTTTTGAATTTTCTCTCCTCCCTCTGAGTTGGAGCGGTCAGCTAATGTTCTGAGCTCTGCCGAATGCCCTGGCTGCATTTTGGCGAAACTCACCCAATGAAGGCAATCAAGTTTGAATTTTTGATGAGGTGGTGATATGAAATCGATTTGGTGCACCATTAGTTACTGAGCTGTCTGTATACATGCAGAGGCTTAGACCAGCAATTCTGTTTGAAAGCAGAGAACAATTTGGTTAAAAACTTTTTGAGCTATTGAGCAAGTTAGACTTGGAATTTACCCAGAGGATACATGACAGTCTTTAATTGATCAAAGGATTAACTGTCAAGTAAGGAACTCATAGTTCCATTGGGAATCTTGACTTGTAGCACATTGGTGTTGAGCTATATTTCAAAGTTTCAAGATGATGCAGCCATGGCTCAGTTGGCAGAACTCTTGCCCGTGAGCCAGAAGTTTGTGGGTTCATAATCCCATTCCAGAGACTTGATCACAAAAGTCTAGGTTGACACTCCAGTGCAGTACTGAGGGAATACTGCACTGCTAGAGGTGCTGTCTTTTGGATGAGATGTGAAACCGAGGCTCCGTCTGCTCTCTTAGGCGGACGTAAAAGATCCCATGGCACTATTTTGAAGAAGAGCAGGGAAGTTATCCTTGCTCTACTGGCCAATATTTATCCCTCAACCAACATCCCTAAAACAGATTATCTGGTCATTATCACATTGCTGTTTGTGGGAGCTTGCTGTGCGCAAATTGGCTGCCGCTTTTCCTACATTACAACACTGACTACACTTTAAAAGTATTTTGTTGACTGTAAAGCGCTTTGGGACGTCCTGAGGTCATGAAAGGCACTATATAAATGCAAGTCTTTCTTTATTTTTTCTTATTAGATTCATCTTCCAACTATGGAACAAAAATAATTTGGGTGCAAGCTGCGCATGAATTTCCAATCATTTTAAATTAATCAGGTTCCACATGCACCCTGATGACACCCAGCTCTACCTCACCACTACTTCTCTCGACCCCTCCACTGTCTCTAAATTGTCAGACTGCTTGTCCGACATCAGTACTGGATGAGCAGAAATTTCCTCCAACTAAATATTGGGAACACCGAAGCCATTGGCTGGAATTTTCCCTACCTGGGCGGGTGCGGTGCGGGCGGTGTCTGTGGGGGGTCGCGACCCCGCTGCTGGCTCCATCCTGCTGTTGAAAATGAACTTACCTTAATGGAGCTTATTAAGCCCTCCCAGTGCGATACCCGGCCCAATGAGATGGAGCGGATCTGGTGACGTCATTCATGATGCGTTTTCAGCCGAGATATTTAAAGGGACCATGGCCACATTAGATTTGGGGCGCTAAATTTAAAAGTTTTGAAAATTAGCGCCAGGTGCTAATGATTCTAAACTTTAAAAAAAATTGTTTTTTTTTATTTGTTTGTGGGATCTGGGCATCGCTGGCAAGGCCAGCATTTATTGCCCATCCCTAGTTGCCCTTGAGAAGGTGGTGGTGAGCCACCAAGCTAAATCAAGCAATCCACTTCCTTCTTGGAGCACAGTCGGCAGCAGGCGGGGCGGGGACTTCAGCAGCGCTGCACACTGGGCTGTGCAGCGCTGCTGCGTTCAAAGGCTCCTTCCCTCCCTTAGAGGGAAGGACCATCGCTGCAGGCTCTGCAATTTAAAAAGTACCTACCTGGACCACCAAGGCAGCCGCGTACCGCGCGATCAGCCCGAAACTCAAGCAGAGTGCCGGGCTGATCGATCGCGGGCAGGAACCCGTGAGAAAAAGCGGAACAACAAAGATAAGTTTTTTTTTTTACTTACCTCGGCCATCTCGCCTTTAATCATCGCCCCTGAAGCAGTGGCCGACCGATGCACGCCTCCTGCAGCTGTCGGTGTTTTCGACCGGCACTGCTGCAGGGGGTGGAAGTCAATTTTGGGTTCGGGGTGCTACTGGGGCAATGCACATGGCAATGACGTCACGATCTCTGGGCGAAGGAGATCGGGGCGCCACAGTATAGCGCCGCCGCAAAACTCCAACTGAATATGGCGGGAGTCGATGTCAGCGCCGCGCCACGCCTGGTCGCAAAGCGATTTGTGCCCCGTTAGCACCCCCTGGGGGCATTAATGGGAGGCACAAAGGCACCCAATTTCACTCCCCTTGGGTTTAATGTAACACAGTGCTGTCAGTGCACTACAGCATTGGAGTGCTGCAAACACTGACAATGACTGCACAAAGGCAGAGGGCTGCACCCAGGTTCTCCCATGACTCCCTCCATATGCTTATGGAGGGAGTCAGAGCATGCAGGGAGGTTCTCTTCCCTTCCGAATGGGCGGAAGAGACCTCCCCAGGAGATCAACACAGCCTGGTTGGAGATTGCAGAGGAGGGCACAAGCAGGGATGTGGTCAGGAGGACCTGGGTGCAGTGCCGCAAACGTTTAAATTATCTCATTAGATCAGGAAAAGTTAGTGCAAAGCCACACTCAACCTCACCCTGCTGTGCCTCTCATCATACCCCCATCACTCTGCCTTCCCTGCCCTACTCCTGCACATCCTTACTCACACCAACATACCTTGCACCTCCACCCATCCCTCTCTATCTACATTATCGCATCCCCATCTCACTAGCCACCCCTCACCCTCATCCTAGTGCAAACATACCAACTAGCAACACACAAGGGTAGACAGTTGATTGTTTTATCCAATGATTATGTAAAGTTTCTGGTAATGTGGTGTCAAGCATGGAAACTTTAATTTCAACACTTTACGTTCTTGGATAGATTTGTGTGCACCTTCAGAAATAGCTTAGTGAGTTGCAGTGAGTGGTGAGACAGAACGGTACCTCCGCAATGGTGATTAATGTGAAAGGAATGGCTTGGTCATTGTAGGGATGCTTTATGGTGTTGGTGTGGGGTGGTGCCAACCTGGCGCATCATGTGGCAGCCATATGGGTGTACAGCGTAAAGTTAACTAAATCTGGCCATGATGAGGCCATTCCAGGCCTCCCGGGCAGCAATGTGCTCGGGTGCTGATGACCTCTGTCCTGTACATCATCAGGTGATTTCGGAGAAGGTTGGTGTTGTTGGTGCTGCTGGTGTGCCTGGTGCTACTGGTGTTGGGGCTCATCGTGGTCCGATTCTGAGGACCAAGGTGAGAGAGTATAAACGGCACCCATGTTGATGGAATAGATGGCAGGTGAAGTAGAGATGACAGAAGTGATCTGTGAATGGTGAGAGAATTCTTCCAATGAGGTGAGACTGGATGGAGAATTGCAGCCTGCAGAATCTGTGCTGGAAATGGACTGAGCAACAGCTTCTGCCTGAGGAAAGTGATCATCTGTCAGGTAGGAGCTGTTACTGTGCATTTGATGCTGTCAAGTAATCAGCTGGAGCAATGGCCATGAAACTCCTGCCTCAGGTTGACAGACGTGGTTCCCGAGCTGCGTGAATCCTGTGGCCATGCAGGGAAATTTGAAAAGTAAGTGGAAAAAGGCTCATAAGTGCCTGTAAACTACCTGATAATGATTTCAATTAGGTCGCCCGCCACTGCCAATGACAGACAGGCCAGGGGGAAAGACGTGAGGTGGGGGGGTGACAGCGGGTTCCCGACCCACTCCCAAAAATAACAACTTTCCCACCTGACCCGCCACCAATCATGCCCAATACCACCCCGGAAAATTACTGCCCTTGTCTTCGGTCCCGTCGCACTTCGTTCCCTAGCCACCGACTCCATCCCTCTCCCTGGCATCTGTCTGAGGCTGAACCATGCTGTTTGCAACCTTGGTGTCTTATTTGACCCAGAAATGTGCTTCCGATCACATATCCGTGCCATCACTAAGACCTCTGTAACTTCACTCATCTCCGCCCTTCCCTCAGCTCATCCGCTGCTGAAACCCTCATCCAAGCCTTTGTTACCTCCAGACATGACTATTCCAACGCACTCCTGGCTGGCCTCCCACGTTCTACCCTCCATAAACTTGAGGTCATCCAAAACTCTGCTGCCTGTGTCCTAACTCGCACCAAGTCCCGTTCACCCATCACCCCTGTGCTCGCTGACCTACATCGGCTCCCGGTTAAGCAACACCTCGATCTTAAAGTTCTCATCCTTGTTTCCAAATCCCTCCATGGCCTCGCTCCCTCCCTATCTCTGTAATCTCCTCCAGCCCTACAACCCACCAAGATCTCTGCGCTCCTTCAATTCTGGCCTCTTGAGCATCCCCGATTTTGATCGCTCCACCATTGGTGGCCGTGCCTTCAGCTGCCCAGGCCCTAAACTCTGGAATTCCCTCCCTAAACCTCTCCACCTCTCTACCTCTCTCTCCTCCTTTAACACGCTCCTTAAAACCTGCCTCTTTGACCAAGCTTTGGTCACCTGCCCTAATATCTCCTTATGTGGCTCCTGTGAAGCCCCTTGGGACGTTTTACTACGTTAAAGGCGCTATGTAAATATAAGTCGTTGTGGTGGAAACTTGGGCACATCAGCAGCACAAAGTTAGAAAATGAAGCTGAGTTAGCTGCACATGAATAGGTGTTGGGAAGTATGATATGTGGCGATGTGAAGCAATGTGTACAAAGACAGACAAAGGTGCTAACGCCAAATTATTTCCACTGAGCTTGGGCTGGTGCTAAATGTCTTATTATGGAAGATGCAATTCTGCTGAGTGCATTGTTTCGGCTCCTGTCTCTCACCCATGTGAACACTTCAACAGTCTGAAACCAAGTGGTGACGAGAGAAAGAACGTACTTGCATTGCTATAGTGTCTTTCATGATCTCGGGATGTCTCAAAGTGCTTCACAGCCAATGAAGTATTTTTGAAGTACAGTCACTTTCGTAATCAGGGGCTGTGTTAGGATTGTAGAACCAATGCAATGGCATGGGGCCCTGAGATAGGCAGGGACATTGGATCCATTCTCTACGAATACGTATGGGCCCCAAACCAAACCTTTGCACAGTGCCACAGGAAGGCGAATGCTGCTTCTGATTGTAACGTAGAGAAACACAGCAGCCAAATTGCATAAAACAAGGTCCAACAAACAATAAAGAAATAAATGACCAGATAACCTGGTTTTAGTGATGTATTTCGAGGGATAAACGACAGCCAGGACACTAAGACAACTCCCCAGCTCTTCGAATATTGCCGTGGGTTCTTTTACATCCACCTGAGAGGGCAGACGGGGCTTCGGTTTAACATCACCCCCAATAGCACAGCACTATCTCAGTACTGCCCTGAAGTGTCAGCACAGATTACATGCTCAAATCTCTGGAGTGGGGCTTGAACCCACGACCTTCTGATCACTGAGACAAAGCTGGTGGCATTTGAAGCTTAGAAAATGGAGGCAGGTTAAGAATAGCCCACCACAAATTAGCCAATGTTCTGTCCTGTATGGTATAAATGGTGCAATTTTATTTGTAAAGCTACTCAGTTTGGAGAACATATATAAATGTGGGCTATAATCTTCCAATGTACTATGAATTTAAATTATGTTTGATAGAAACATCAACATACTTCTCAAATATTAAATTGAAAGAAAATGTGAAGTGCATATGAAAGATACAGAGGCAAACACACTGATTACAAACTGAGTGCAGGTTGAGATTGAATGGAAGCAAAGTGAGAGACAATTTTGAATGAATCCATGGATCACAGACTCATGCAAAGCAGCTATAGAATTAAACATTCGTGAAAATATGAGTAAAATTCAACAAAATGAGAATGGCCAATTTTAACTCTCGGTGAATTCCCTGCTCAGGCCTGAGTTAAAATTACAATTGGCTCTGTAATGTCATCGGGCCGCAACATGCATATGTAAAGAAGGACCCTGTTGGCTCCGGGTACGCGTCCTTGCTGCCTGCTCAGGGGAGCAGGTTAAAATTGCAGATGTTGGGATCATGGCGGCTTTCGGACAGGTAAGAGCCAGGGGCGATTTTAACTGCCCACCCATCAGGTTTCTGCTGAACGAGTAGGGTTCAAATTGCCCCCACGTCGCTAAAGTGGAACAGAGAATATATAAATGATAAATGCAAGTCTGAGGCATTCAATAGTACAATACTTTATTTAATAAGGGCACTCACCCAGAGAACTACCTGGCTTGATGGCAGAACATTTTAGGTATCGTGCTCTTCCTGGAATCCTTTCTTACTGCTGTACCTTGTGACAGCTTATTTCCCAGATCAAACGGAGTGCAATCGCTAAGGAACAGGAGTAGGGTGCAAGATGCAAGATGACAGGAAAACAGGAAAGAGAACAAAAGCCGTGCCAAAATAGAAAGGGAAATGGATTGATGGAACATAGAGTGGGAAAAGAAAATGCTCAGAAATACAATGTATTCAGAACTTTTCACTTTCGGTGTATTCAAAATCATTAAAATTTTCAGTGTTTATTCTTAGCAAATCTGTTAAAAAGTCACCTACTCAATTTGTAATCACACATACCGAGGGATAAGAGTTGCTTATCTGCTAGATGGTTTAAAAAGCATGCAAGATGATTGGTGATGGGGAAGAATGGAGGAAGAATTAATGATGGAGAGGTTTAACTCGCTGTCCTTTCACGTCTGGGATCTATTTTTAAATTCAGCTCGAACTGATGAGACGAAGATGTAATTTTTGTCTGGCTGCGAAGGTCCTACAATAAATGAGTTTTGCCAGTTTCAAACCAGTGTCTAGTGGGTTTGGGTCCACAGCGTGAAACTGCCCCTAATTGGCATTGCTTTGACAATTTTTGCAGGGATTGTTCCCTGCACCCAGTTTGAGTTGGCCTGCAGGCAAGAACCAATTTCTAGGCCTTTGTCTGTGCAAACCCAAAACCTTCTCACTGCCCCAACACTTTGAGAAATTAGCCGTCAACTTGTATTGACATCTACTTTTTTGCTAAAGTTAGTACTGTAAAGCCTACTGCCACCTCTGTAACATTGCCCTTCCCCACCCCTGCCTTAGCTCATCTGCTGCTGAAGCCCTGATCCATGCCTTTGTAACCTCTATTCTCGACTATTCCAATGCTCTACTGGTCAGCTTTCAATCGTTCACCCTCCGTAAACTTGAGCTCATCCAAAGCCCTGCTGCCCGTATCCTAACTTACACCAAGTCCTGCTTACCCATCACCCCTGTCTCGCTGACCTACATTGGCTCCCAGTCTGGTAATACCTCGATTTTAAAATTTTCATCCATGTTTTCAGATCCCTCCCTATCTCTGTAACCTCCTCCAGCCCGACAACCCTCCGAGATCTCTGCACTCCTCCAATTTTGCCTCTTGCGCATCTTCGATTTTCATCGCTCCACCATTGGTGGCTGTGCCTTCAGCTGCCTTGGCTCTAAGCTCTGGAATTCCCTTCCTAAACCTCTCCGCTTCTCTACCCCTCTTTCCTCCTTTAAGACGCCCCTTAAAACCTACCTCTTTGACCAAGCTTTTGGTCATCTGTCCTAATATCTCTTTTTATCTGGCTCGATATCAAATTTTGTTTGATAATCACTCCTGTGAAGCGCCATGGGCTGTTTTACGATATTAAAAGCGCAAAAGTCATTGTTGCTGTAAGTCTGAGGCATTAAATAGGAAAATACTTTAATCAGCAAAGATGCTCACCAGAGAAGTACCTGGCTTGATGACAAAACATTCTGGGTATTCAAACAAATCAAAATACTGCAGATGCTGGAAATCTGAAATAAAGAGAGAATGCTGGAAACACTCAGCAGGTCAGGCAGCATCTGTGGAGAGAGAAACAGAGTTAAAGGCCAAAATTTAAATTGGTAGGTGAGTTGGGAGTGGGCGTCTCAGAGGCGGTTGGGAAACTCGGGAGAACGGGTTTCCCAGAGGCCCTGCCAAATTTAACGGCAGGGCCTGATTTGAATGGGATGCCTCTGTTTCCCACCTGCAGCCAGGCAGATTTAGAGGCTGGCTGGCTGTGGTTGGGTAGGCCTGTGGCACTAGGCCGCGGAGAGGAGGGAAGGAGGGAGGGATTGGGTGGGGGCCGGGGGGGGGGGTGTCCGGAGGAACGGGGGTGGGGGGGGGTGTGAAGGGGGTGGAAGGAGGAGCGGGGAGGGGAGGGGGTGGGAGGAGGGGCGGGGGGGAGGGGTGGGAGGAGGGGCGGGGGGGAGGGGTGGGAGGAGGAGCGGGGGGAGGGGGTGGGAGGAGGGGCGGGGGGAGGGGGTGGGAGGAGGAGCGGGAGGAGGAGCGGGGGGAGGGGGTGGAAGGAGGAGCGGGGGGAGGGGGTGGAAGGAGGGGCGGGGGGAGGGGGTGGTAGGAGGGGCGGGGGGGGAGGGGGTGGAAGGAGGGTCGGGGGGAGGGGGTGGACTGCAGCGTTTCAAGAAGGCGGCTCACCACTACCTTCTCAAGGACAATTAGGGATGGGTAATAAATGCTGACCTTGCCAGCGACGCCCACATCCCATGAATGAATTTAAAAAAATCTAGTAGTAGGTTTTGCATCTGTGTTTTTCTCTGGTCTGATGTGTTTGGTGGAGAGAGGTGAGAGGTTAAGGCCAGACCCTAATCCCAGGCTGTTAGCAGATCCTTTCAAGGCACCTCTGCATCTGCAATAAAATGCTGGGATATCTCCTATTTTCCCTGGCAGTAAGGTAATGCTTGCATGTTAGTTAACAGCATCAGGATCAGATCTTCACCTTTGGTTCAGCTTCCTGTTAATAAGCACATTTTAAGCAATCAAAGGTAAAAGTTGGAACACTATGCATACAGTAAGGGCTATTCACCTATGGGAGGCACATCAGGCAAGACCATGGCTGCATACAGTAAGGGCTATTCACCTATGGGAGGCACATCAGGCAAGACCATGGCTGCATACAGTAAGGGCTATTCACCTATGGGAGGCACATCAGGCAAGACCATGGCTGCATACAGTAAGGGCTATTCACCTATGGGAGGCACATCAGGCAAGACCATGGCTGCATACAGTAAGGGCTATTCACCTATGGGAGGCACATCAGGCAAGACCATGGCTGCATACAGTAAGGGCTATTCACCTATGGGAGGCACATCAGGCAAGACCATGGCTGTATATTTACTCAGACGCCGTCCTTTTTCTTGCAGGCCAAGCTGTCTCATAATAGGAGACAGCAGCAACGGACGGGTGGAGGGCGGCCTCAGCTGCAACCCCTCAGCGATCTTGAGGCGCGCGTCCACAGGATTGTGGCAAGCCGGGTGATCGGTCCCGTCGCCACTGGAGACGCCGACCCCGTTCTGGACAGCAATGGTAAGGTCATCACCTTTTTGTCCTCTGTCCTTCCACTTGTCCCTCACAACACCAGCCTTTGACACTTTCAATCCAACTTACTAAATCGCTGCACTCATTCCTCCCTTACTGCCACCCTGTCCTCATGCTAAAGCCACTCTTGTACCTCCCTGCTTTCAGATGGTGATTCACCAGCTGAGCAGACGGGCCTTCAAGCTGCCAGTGGGAGTGAAGCTGCAGGCGAGGAGGAAGATGAAGGCGGAGCATCAGTGCCACCCTCTCCTGAGGAAGACCATGCCCACACTGGGAACACGCCTTCCCTGGAGGGGAGCAGGGGGGAAGGGTCTGATGAGGGTGAAGCTCCAGGACCTAGCGGGCTGCAGCAACGCGATGGGGGTAGGGAAGCTCGGGGGCCTTCTCCCCGGAGGGAGAGTAGGCCAGCGAGTCCTGCTGCACTGGACGCAGAGGAGGAGCGGCTCATCGCTGAAATGAACACCCAGGCGGTGGACATGCACACTGAGCTCATGGGTGCAGT
Source organism: Squalus acanthias (assembly GCA_030390025.1). Lineage (NCBI taxonomy): Eukaryota > Metazoa > Chordata > Chondrichthyes > Squaliformes > Squalidae > Squalus > Squalus acanthias. The sequence continues at coordinate 122,810,902 of CM059425.1, read as the reverse complement.
GGGAAGGGTCGAATGCATTGAATCACTGGCAAGGAGTGTGGAGCACTTCGCTGTAGCACAGGCAGATGCCATGCTAAAGCTTAGTGCTGCAATTCAGTCTCAGACTGCTGTCATGCAGACTCAGATTGAGGCCATGCGAGCACTGACTGCTGCCATCCTCGATGGTTCGGACACATTTCCCCGGGGCTCTCACCGCGCCGCAGCAGGCCAGCAATCTGTGCTCCAGCAGATTGCTCCGGATGCTGAAGTGCTGCCCCGTGAGAGTGCCAGTGTGTCGGTCGAGCAGGGAGTTGCTGTCCTCTCTCAAGATGACAGCATTCCTGCTGCCACCACTGTCACTTCTCCACTGCACTTGCCACCGCCTGTAGGACAGACTGCTGCCGCCCATGCAGAGTTGGTGCAGTCTGCAGCCGGGCCCTCCAGGCCCAGAGCTGGTCGAGGCCGTCCTTCAAGGGCATCTGCAGTCTCAGGTTATGAGAATCAGCAGCCTTCCACCAGCCTTGCTGCAGCCACTGAGGTCCCATTACGGAGGAGCAGTAGGGTGGGAAGGGGGGAAGTGCGCAAGGGAAGGAGATCACCCTCGAAGGGCAAAAAGTAGGAGGTGTGACAAAAAGTTGGTCAATTTTTTATTAAAGGCCGAGGTTCGTGTTTTAACTTTTGTTTAGTGTTTTGGATATTATCTCCAGGTTGTGAGAACCAGTTATGTTAATGACTGTTTTTTTGTATTTCTTTCTATTAGTTTGTCATGAAGAAATGACACACACAGAGTTTGTAAAATAAATACGTTTTTGTATTCAAAATGTACATGTTTGGTCTTTGGAATCATTACTGCCTTGGCTGGCTTAGGGGTTGCGGGTTGGTTTCATTCATGTTGTTCTCAATGGCAGAAGCCATTTCCTCAGCAGGGACCTAGAAGCGGCTTGCTATCAGCCGTTGACGGACGGCCCTTGCAGTTTCAACATTGTGGGCCGCCCTCCCGCCTTGGTGCTGCTGATGATCATCCTCCTCCTCCTCGTCCTCCTCTTCCTCCTCCTCCTCTGGTGGTGCTCCAAGGCCTGGTGGCATTGGCTGGGTCCTGAGGATTGCCATGTTATGCAGCATGCAGCACACAACTACGAAGTGGGAAACTCGCTCAGGCGAGTACTGCAGGGCTCCTCCAGAATGGTCCAGACAGCGGAACCGTTGCTTCAGCATGCCGATTGTGTGCTCAATGATGTTCCTGGTAGCTTGATGGCTCTCGTTGTACCGCAGCTCAGCAGGGGTGTTGGGCGTACGGAGCGGTGTCATCAGCCAGGTGCTCAGTGGATACCCCTTGTCCCCGAGAAGCCAACCAACTGGCTGATGCGGTGCCTCAAAGTTCTGCCACAGTAGTCTGGCGCAGGATGAAAGCATCGTGGCAGCTGCCAGGATAGTGGGCATTGACAGCGAGTATCAGCTGTCTGTGGTCACAGACCAATTGAACATTCAAGGAATGGAACCCCTTTCTGTTCCGGAAATCCTCGGCATTCACATGCGGAGCACGCAAAGCCACATGCGTGCAGTCAATGGCGCCCTGCACTATGGGGAAGCCCGCTATCCTGGCAAAGCCCAGAGCGCGTTCATGCTGCTTGTCTGGGGTCATGGGGAAAGAGATGTACTCTCGTCTCCTTTTAAAGAGGGCATTTGTGACGTGACGGATGCAGCAATGCACCGCGAACTGGGAGATATTGGCGATGTCCCCAGCAGCAGATTGAAATGAGCCAGTAGCATAAAAGTTCAGAGCCACTGTAATCTTCACTGCCACTGACAGAGACGTCCTGGACCTCAGTTGAGGCTGCAGATCTGGCTGCAGCAGGTGGCAGAGCTCAGTGACCACCTCCTTGCTGAAGCGCAGCCTTCGCAAACACTGCTCCTCAGACATATGAATGCAGGAGAGCTGTTCACGATATACCCTGGGAGGGTAAGCTCTCCTGTACAGACGCCTGTTGGCCCTCCTCCGTCTGGCCATGATTGCCACTCTCTCTCTGCGTCTCTGTGTCCTCCGATTCAGCTGGCACAGGACGACGCCCCCAATCAGTGCAGCCCCCATAGTCTCTTAGCAAGCAAAGTTATGAAGGCCAAAAACCGAAGTACCTGCCAAGTTATGACCAGTAGCCAAAAGTACCTCACACAGCCTTGACTCAATGCAGAAGTCTCTCTTTCTCTCTCTCCGAATCTCTCTCTCTCTCTCAGAACGAGTGGTGCAAAAATGTCAACCACAGAGAAAGACAGGAAGAGGCCCCCTTTAAATAGCGCCCCCCCCAGCCCCACAGCGACTGATAGCGTTCCAGTCTTCCGGTCGTTGGATGCACCAGGCGGAAAGGATGGGGGCGCCACTCAATTTCCGCTCCAGGGCGCCACAAGGGCGTTGCACCCTCGTATGACGTCAAGATCTGCATGCGCAGGAGATCGCGGCGGTAAATTTTAGCGCCGCCGCAAAATGTCTAGTTAAGTTCGCGAGCGGCGCAAACATCGCTGCGCCCAGGCGCTAGCTGCTTTGCGCCCCATTAGCGCCCTCTTAAGGCGCTAACGGGAGGCGCAACCAACTGAATTTCTTCCCCACTGACTTGTGTCTGCAAGAAACCTTTTGGAATGAGGATATCCTAGAAAGAGTTCGGAAGGTTTGGAAGGGAGAGGTGTTTGCAAGTTGTGCAAACAATAACCGTAGAGGGTGCCTGTTTTGGTGGACAAGGACACTGAGGGGAGTATTTTACGGCTAAAGGTAAAAATGGAGGAATTTAATTGCGATCTCTTTAATATCTATGCACCAAACGACCATTGCAAGCGTCGCGAGTTTTTCCGGTGGTTATTCACTGAAGTGGCAGAGGCGGAAAAAGGCCTATATTTTCCGATCGGAGGCTTCCTGCGTGCGGAGGCCTCCGATCTGGAAAAAATCTACGCCCTTACTTGAGGGCTCCGGAGGTCCAGACATTTTCACTCCTGGGCCTCTGCTCTACGAAATGCACAGGGGCCACCAGACTGATACCTGGGATGGCAGAAATGACGTATGAAGAGAGATTGGGTCGATTGGGCTTGTATTCGCTAGAGTTTAAAAGAATGAGAGGGGATCTCATTGATACTTATAAAATTCTAACAGGACTAGACAGACTAGATGCAGGAAGGATATTCCCGATGGCGGGGGAGTCCAGAACCAGGGGTCACAGTCTAAGGATAAGGGGTAAGCCATTTAGGACTGAGATGAGGAGGAATTTCTTCACCCAGAGAGTGGTGAACCTGTGGAATTCACTACCACACAAGGCAGTTGAGGCCAATTGATTAAATATATTAAAGAAGGAGTTAGCTATATTTCTTAAGGCTAAAGGGATCAAGGGATATGGGGAGAAAGCAGGGACAGGGTACTGAATTTGGATGATCAGCCATGATCTCATTAAATGGCCTACTCCTGCTCCTATCTTCTATGTTTCTATGTATCCCAGGGGCACAGGTGGTACGCAAGCGTCCCTGGGATCACGTGGGCCATGGGGAACCAATGAAAGAAGGGAATCCCCCTTTATACTTTTGACAGGTCTCTCAGCTTAGACCTGTCAAAAGTATGATTGGCGATCACTCAAAAAACACATCAAAACATTAAATATATACTTTTTTAAATCACGTTTTTAAAATTAGTTAAAATTACATTAAATTAAATAATTGAAACAAAAATGTAATTTTTATGGGGTTAAAAATAAACTTACCTTTTTTAAAAGTATTTTAAAATTATAAATGAGTAAAAAAAAAATTATTTTTTAACTTTTTTAAACTCTTATGCTGGTAAAAGCAGGCCTTATGCCTGCTTTTACCAGGCGTAAGATTTTTAAGGGATTTCAGCGGCCGGATGTTCTGCAGAAAGCGGAACTCTCCACCCGCAGAGGCCCTTCTCCAGGGCAGGCGTCCGATCTGTCAAGAGGATTCTTGACCAATCGGAAGTGCCAGTTTTCAGCACATGCGCTTCGCATGCCTGAAACCGGCACTTGCAAGGTCCCTACGGGTGTGTACACAGCTCGTACACACCCGTAGGGATCGGAAAATACGGGCCAATGTATTTTTATCTCGGATGGACAATTCAGCCCAGATGACCTTTTAAGGATGATAACTCCAGAGGGATGATTGTAAAAATGATGGCAAATTTAAATTTGAGAGACTTATGGAGGGATCGGAACTCTATAAAAAGGGAGTTCTCCAGAACAGGTTGGGTGGGCGATGCTTTAAAACAGAGCAGAGTCGATTTTGTGTTAATGCGGGAAGGGTTAAGTTCTGAGGTGATGGAGATTTATTACAAAAAAGTATTTTTTAGTGTCCACTCGGCTGTGACTCTTAGAATTAGGTGCAGCAGAGTTAAGATCGGTCCAGGGTTGTGGATTTTAAACAATCGATACCTGAAAGAAATTGCTCATAAAGAAGGGATTTTAAATATAATAAAGAATGCTTTGAAGGAACCTTTGTTCTTGAAAGAAAGAAGAGTTTGTTGGGACAATTTCAAATATGAGGTGAAGGTTTTTCAGTACGTTATGGGAAAGAGAGAGCTGCAGCTAAACAGCGTCGAGAAGAGAATATAAAGCAGTTGACGGAGGGGATAAGGGAGCTGAGACTAAGTTCCTGGTTTTAAAGGAAGAGTTGCAATTATTGCAAGCTGAAAAATGCAAGGCGGCCATTCTCCGTGCAAAGGCTAAAGATGCATTGGAGGGCGAAAGATGCACTAGATATTTTCTAGAGCAAGAGAAGCTGCGACAGAGATTATCATTAATTGGAGAGTTGAAGGTTGGGGAGAAGATCATTCATGAAAGTGGGAGATTTTAGAGGCGGCTAGCAGCTTTTATCAAGAGTTATATACAAGAGAACACATTTCCAAATTGGCGATGGAGAAGGTTAGTGCTTTTATCGAAGAGGGTTTAAAGGAGGATAAGCGAAGCATGTGTGACAAAGAAGATGGATTAGCGGAAATAAAAGTAGCAATAAGTGGAATGAAGTGGGGGAAAAGCCCAGGGTCCGATGGACTAAGTGCAGAATTTTATAAAGAATTTTTAGAGATTTTGGGCTGGATTTTGATACTGGGGCGGGTTGAGGTCGTTTTATCCACCCGACTGCAATTGGATGTGGGAGATTGATGCAATTTTCACCTAATTGGGCAATTGAGTTCCAGCATGTGGGAACCCATGAACCAATTAGTGTTTTCTGTCTGAAAGTCACCTCTGATGATGTCATCATTGCTGCTGCATTGAAGGTCTTCAGAGACTGCCTGGCCTTTGCTGTGAGAGGACCTGGATGCAAAATGAGCAGCAGCAGCCCTAAGTCTGCTCCCAGATATTTTTACATCACCACTCCCAGATATGTCTCCTCCCCATCCATCCATATATGCATCCATCCACATAGCCATCCATATATGCATCCCAATAGTCAGCCAGCCAGCCAGCCAGCCAGCGTCAGCTATCCAAATGTGCTCCCGCCAGGTTTCACATTCGTGGTTCAGAACAGGCGTGCTTCACGTAGAAAAAGGGTTAAAATCACAAAGGCCTTTCAAAATGGCATTATAGTGGGAGTGGTGATTTAGTGCTTGTTAAGGGCCTTAACAGCCTATCCCGCCTCTTAAAGGCGGGATGGAGTCGGGACCATCAGACACGATTTAATGAAAATTGTGTGGAGGCGGGATGGAGGCAGGCTTTTGCCCGCCCGCCAGTTTTCACAATTTTAACCCCCCACACGCCTCCAAACCCACCTCCACGGGTCAATGAAAATCCAGCCCTTTAAGTCCATTGCTCTTAGAGGTTTTTAAGGAGATTAAAATTGAGGGAAGCCTGGCCCCATCTATGAGGTGTCATAAGCTTAGCTTATAAAAATAAAGGGGATAGAAGGGATCTAAAGAATTGGAGGCCCATCACATTATTAAATGTGGATTATAAGATCTTGGCGTGGGTTATGGCAAATCGTTTGAAGGAGGTGATGCAGCAAATAGTTTTGCCCTTTCAGTCCTATGGAGTCATAGGCCGGGACATCGCAGACTCTGTGGTCTCAATCTGAGATGCGATAGAGCTCATGGAAGAGAGTGGGAGGGAAGCTTATGTATTAAAGATAGATCAAGAGAAAGCCTTTGATAGGGTCTCTCATGAGTTTTTATTGATGGTTTTGGAAGCATTTGGTTTCAGGGAAAATTTAATTGAGCGGATAAGGATTTTTTATTCAAACATATTTAGCTGTGTGAAATGTAATGGTTTTTTATCCAAGTATATTCCGATACAGAGGTCAGTGAGAAAGGGTTGTCCCCTGTCCTCATTGTTGTACACATTGGTAGCAGAACCATTAGGTTACATGATGCGAAAGGAACAAGGTATAGTTGGGATTGCGGTTCCCAGTTCCGGGCTGGTGTCGGTGATACACCAATATGCTAATGACACAACCTTAACATTGAGAAATGGGGAGCCAGTGAGGAAAGCAATGGGCGTAGTGGAGGAGTATTGTAGAGCTTCAGGAGTCAGAGTGAATTATAGTAAATCCCAGTGCCTGGTTGCAGGAAGGGGTAGGGGGGAATGGTTGGAGGAAAGTCCCTTTAAGGTGGTGGAGGTTTTGGAAGTTCTGGGGGTGCATATGGGGTGCAAGAAAGACAGGGATGAAGTGGATCGATTAAATTGGGAAACAAAGGTTATGAAAATTAAAAAGATTTTGGGAAGATGGGGAAGAAGGTGGTTGAAAGTGCAAGGAAGAGCGACAGTGGTGTCCGTTCTCCTGCTATCTAAGCTTTGGTACTTATATTCCTGAGTGGGTGGAAAAGTCCATCTGAGAGGCTTGTGTGAGGTTTTTAATGGGAAGGAAAACCAGCCTTGGTGGCTTACAATACCATCATTGGATGGAGAAATCAGGGAGGACTCAATTTCCCAGATATTGATTTGAAGAAAAAATCCTTTAGAATCAAATGGGTGAAGAGATTTCTTCAGAAGTCAAATACAAGTTTTTGGAAGAGTTGTTTTGAGCATTTTTTAAAATGAAGTGGGATAGGAGGGCAGGGGATATTGTATATGGAATACAATAATATGTTTTTGAAATCGATTAAACCTCTCCCTAGGTTTTATAAGGGGGTTGTAGAGACTTGGGTCCAATTTTAAAAAAGTGTGCAATTTATGCCCAAGGGTTCTGAGGAATTTTTAGAACAGCCCTTATTTTTGAACAGGTGGGTCAACATTGAAGGAGAGGTATTATTTAATCAAGCTTTTATAAAAGCTGGTATTATATGTGTGAAATATGTATTATATGAAGTAATTCCAGGTTGGTTGCTGGAAGTGGTAGTGAGGGACATGGTGTGGGAGGAGGATCAGAAGGTAGAGGATAAAGCAATTATGATCATGTATATGAAGATTGTGAGGGCAATGCCACAGGATTGGATGGAAGAAATAAATGATGAAATCTCCAAAGGAAGTAAAATGCGTCCCGCTTTTCCAAGCTTTCTGCTGGAGAAAGGGGGAGAGTTAGTCCAATTTGACAACTGTAATACTCGAGATTTCTATGAGGTATTTAGAGAATGGAGATTCAAGACATCTGCTGGTCAGGAGTTTTGGCAGAGTGTGGGAGTGTGGGCGAATTTTAAATGTCCAGAGTGCATTGAACTAGATTTCAAATTGGCTCATAACCGGATTTTTACCATGATGGTCTTGTGTAAGATTGGGTGAGTGGAGGGGACAACTTGCCCAGTGTGTGGGACATGGGATGAGACTCTGTCCCATTTACTGGTGTTATGTCCGCAGTTAAATGATTTTAAGTACTATGTTCGATAGTTGTGTGAAGTTTTTTTGCTGGATGGGGCCCAAAGAGCGAGAATGGGAATCCCGTGGGACTCAATTTTGAGATGGGGATTGTAGGAGAGTCTGCCCGAGTCTAGCGGAATGGCAATTAATTTAATGTTCAGTTTGGCTAGATTCGTGATTGTGCAAAGAAGGAATGCGCTGTTTTTTAAGGGGAGGAGAATCAATCTAAAAGAGTATTTTAAATATAAGCTAAAAGATCATTATAAGGCTCTGTGGATGTTTTATTCAGAAAGGAATTTATAGATAGTATTTTACGATCAATTTTTAAAGTACAATCGATTAATATATGTTACGGGAGACAAATTAAACTTCAGGTTTTGATGTTAATATATGGTGGAGGAATGGCTGTGCAGAGCGGCGGAATGGATTTGAATGATACAATGGAATGATCACGATGTTGTAAAGTTTCTTAATGTTTAATAAATAATATAATTTAAAAACATTTGGTAGCACCCTCGCCTCTGAGTCAGAAGGTTGTGGGTTCAAGTCCCACTCCAGGGACTTGAGCACATAAATCTAGGCTGACTCTCCAGTGCAGTGCTGAGGGAGTGCTGCACTGTCGGAGGTGCCGTCATTCAGATGAGACGTTAAACCGAGGCCCTGTCTGCTCTCTGAGGTGGACGTAAAAGATCCCATGGCACTATTTCGAAGAAGAGTAGGGGAGTTATCGCTGGTGTCCTGGCCAATATTTATCCCTCAATCAACGTAACAAAAACAGATTATCTGGTCATTATCACATTGCTGTTTGTGGGAGCTTGCTGAGTGCAAATTGGCTGCTGCATTTCCCACATTACAACAGCGACTACACTTCAAGAGTACTTCATTGACTGTAAAGCGCTTTGAGACATCCGGTGGTTGTGAAAGGCGCTATATAAATGCAAGTCTTCTTTCTTTCTTTCTTTCTTTCTCTCTTTCTTATCACCTCCCCCACAGCAGCATGGCTCAGATAAGGAACTCAGCAGGGCACAAGAATTCAAGATGCCTCCTATTAATTTGCTATGTTGCTCACCAATGCTCCGATCAGTAAATTCTGAATAGAACATTGGATATATGAACCAACCAATTCATGCTGTGTGATGCAATTTATTGGCCCCTTAACTCATTCCGCTCTATCACAGATTGCTTACATTTTCTACTTAATAATTGATCCATTAAAGTAGCTACACTGACGTTGAAATGCTACTGATCCTAAATTGAAAGCAGAAATATTTTCATATAAAAAAAAAGCCATGTTACAAAAAATATTTCTCACACCAGCAACACATCTGTATTCACAGAAACAGCGAACCTCAGCATTGAAATTGGGAGCATGTCTCAGCATTTTAGAAGGGAATTATCTGAGCACTTTGGTGGGGAATAGATCTGAGCACCTTAGCAAGTGGTAGTGGATCTATACACTTCAGCCAAAAGCAGATCTCAGCATTTTAGTCACGAGCCAGCTTCAGCACTTTAGCTGGGAGAAGATGTTGGCATTTCAGTCGAGAGAAGGTTTCAACCCTTTGGCTAGCAGCAGATACCAGTACTTTCACCGGAGAGAGTGCAATTAGTAACTCACATTAAAGCAGAAGTCTCAAGAGCTAGCAGTTTGTAACAGAGCATAAACAGCTTAGCTTCTGAACCCTCATTAGCACTGATTTAAGGTTTTTTCGGGATATGCCACGATGGAATAGGGGAATGAAGCAGGGATCCCAATAATATTCTGATGAAAGGTCATCGACCTGAAATGTTAACTCTGTTTCTCTCTCCCTACAGATGCTGCCTGACCTGCTGAGTGTTTCCAGCATTTTCTGTTTTTATTTCAGATTTCCAGCATCCGCAACATTTTGCTTTGGTACCCTAATAATGTGTTGCTTTCTTGGGGTGTATCAGTATTACAAATCTTCCATGACCACAAATCTTATTGCTTATTGTGACAATTCTTAGTCACACATTTGTGTCAACTTTTCCCATTGCAAATTCCGATTTCTAGATTTCCTATTCAATTTTGCTCCGTCAAGTGTAAATACAGGGTTGGCCACTAGGCGGTGCTGTACTGCCTCCCCCAACCCCTACCACAAATCATTCACTTGCTGAAAATCATTGGCTGCGAAATTCGGCTCCTTTGCACCTGCCATTAGCGCCTCCGGGGGGCACTAACTGGGCACAAAGGGCTTGTCGCCCGGGTGGGAGCGGCCCCTCCCGAGAAATTCAGTGGGGCGCTACTGAGGCGCTAGGTAGCACCCCGGGCTGATGCGCTGCCGGCGATGACGTCACCGTCGTGTGGCGCGACCCCTTAGCGTCCTGCTGCAACCCTTTAGCACCCCGCGACAGAAATTTGGCTGCGCCCCGCGAGGCTGCCGCGGGTGGTGTCAGCTCCAGCCTTGCAGGTGGAGAGCTGGGCCGACCTGCGCTCGTGGGGCGCTAATTAAAGGGAGGTGCCATTTAAATTTTTTTGGGCGACCTCCAGGTCAGCCATCCGTGGCGGCCCTTGGTGTGGTCCATGGCCGCCATCGCGCAGCCTGGCACCGCATCTCAGTGCTGGGCTGCAGCCATGGCACCATGCCGCCCTGGTGGGCTAGTGTGGGATATCAGAGGCCCTGAAGAGCTCGCAGCATCCCTCCACTTTAACGGAAGTGGATGGGCGCTGAAACGCATCAGCGCTATGCGGAGCGGCCACGTAGTGCTACGGCACTACCATGCTTTGTGCCCCTGACACTGCCCCGAGAGGAAGTGGAGCGCCAGAGATAGCGCTCTGCTTCATCACTGGGGCGGTAGGCCAAATTTAGCTGCTGCTGCTTCCATGCCATGCGCTAAATCTCCAGCGATAATTCGGTTACCGCCTCCAAACGGGGCGTATCCGAAATTCGCACCCATTGACTGCCGTTTTTATCTCAGTAACTAAAATTTCTAATGTCCAAAAGAAGGTTTTAAACAAAATCAAAAATATATATTTTTGGGAAGGGTTAATTAATAACCTCGTAGTAAAGGGGCCTTTAGGGAAGAGTGACCATAATATGATGGAATTTTATATTGAGTTTGAAAGTGATTTAGTTAAATCTGAAATTAGAGTCTTCAATTTAAGCAAAGCAAACTACGTAGGTATGAGGGGCAAGTTTGCTAAGGTAGATTGGGAAACTACATTAAAATGTATGATGGTAGAGAAGCAAAGGCTAGCATTTAAAGAATGAATACATAATTTACAGCAAATATACATTCCTTTAAGGCACAAAAACCCCACAGGACAAGTGGTCCAACCATGGCTAACAAGAGAAGTAAAAGAAGTATTAGATCAAAGGAAGAGGCTTACAATGCTGCCAAAAAGAGTAGTAAGCCTGGGGATTGGGAGGATTATAAAATTCAGCAAAGGAGGACCAAGAAATTGATAAAGAGAGGGAAAATAGAATATGAGAGTAAACTAGCGAGAGACATAAAAATAGACTGTAAAAGCTTCTATCGGTATGTAAAAAGGAAAAGATTAGCGAAAGTAAATGTGGGTCCCTTACAGGCTGAGACAGAAATTATAATGGGGAATTTTCTTTTTATTATTCGTTTATGAGATGTGGGCATCGCTGGCAAGGCCAGCATTTATTGCCCATCCATAATTGCCCTTGAGAAGGTGGTGGTGAGCCGCATTCTTGAACCCCTGCAGTCCACGTGGTGAAGGTACTCCCACAGTGCTGTTAGTTAGGGAGTTCCAGGATTTTGACCCAGCGACGATGAAGGATCGGCGATATAATCCCAAATCAGGATGGTGTGTGACTTGGAGGATAACTTGGAGGTGGTGGTGTTCCCATGCGCCTGCTGCCCTTGCCCTTCTAGGGGGAAGAGGTCGCAGGTCTGGGAGGTGCTGCCGAAGAAGCCTTGGCGAGTTGCTGCAGTGCATCTTGTAGATGGTACACACTGCAGCCACGGTATGCCGGTGGTGGAGGGTGTGAATGTTTAAGGTGGTGGATGGGGTGCCCATCAAGTGGGCTGCTTTGTCTTGGATGGTGTCGAGCTTCTTGAGTGTTGTTGGAGCTGTACTCATCCAGGCAACTGGAGAGTATTCCATCATACTCCTTACTTGTGCCTTGTAGATGGGGAGTCAGGAGCTGAGACACTCGCCGCAGAATACCCAGCCTCTGACCTGCTCTTGTTGCCACAGTATTTATGTGGCTGGTCCAGTTAAGTTTCTGGTCAATGGTGACCCCCAGGATGTTGATGGTGGGGGATTCGGCGATGGTAATGCCATTGAATGTCAAGGGGAGGTGGTTAGACTCTCGCTCGTTGGAGATAGTCATTGCCTGGTACTGCGAATAAGGAAATGGCAGCGAAATTAAACCAATACTTTGTGTCTGTCTTCATGGAAGAAGACGCAAAAAACTTCCCGGAAATAGTGGAGAACCAAGGGTCTAGCGAGAATGAGGAACTGAAAGAAATTAGTATTAGTAAAAAAATAGCACTGGAGAAATTAATGGGACTGAAAGCCGATAAATCCCCTACACCTGATGGCCTACATCCTCGGGTTTTGAAGGAGGTGGCTATAGAGGTAGTGGATGCATTGGTTGTCATTTTCCCAAATTCCATAGATTCCAGAACGGTTCCCGTGGATTGGAAGGTATCCTCACTATTTAAGAAAGGAGGGAGAGAGAAAACAGGGAACTACAGACCAATTAGCCCGACATCAGTAGTAGGGAAAATGCTAGAATCTATTATTAAGGACGTGGTAACAGGGCACTTAGAAAATAATAATAGGATTGGGCAGAGTCAACACGGATTTATGAAAGGTAAATCATGTTTGACGAATCTGTTAGAATTTTTTGAGGTTGTAACTCGCAGAATAGATAAGGGGGAACCAGTGGATGTGGTGTATTTGGATTTTCAGAAGGCATTCGATAAGGTGCCAACAAAATTAGGGCTCATGGGATGGGGGGTAATATACAAGCATGGATTGAGGATTGGTTAACGGACAGAAAACAGAGAGTAGGAAAAATGGGTCATTTTCGGGTTGACAGTCTGTAACTAGTTGGGTACCGCAAGGATCAGTGCTTGGGCCTCAGCTATTCACAATCTATATCAATGATTTGGATGAGGGGACTGAGTGTAATGTATCCAAGTTTGCTGATGATACAAAGTTGGGTGGGAATGTAAGTTGTGAGGTGGATGCAAAGAGGCTTCAAGGGGATATAGACAAGTTAAGTGTATGGGCAAGAACATGGCAAATGGAATATAATGTGGAGAAATGTGAAATTATCCACTTTGGTAGGAAATACAGAAAAGCAGATTATTTTTTAAATGGTGAGAGATTGGGAAATGTTGGTGTTCAGAGGGACCTGTGTGTCCTTGTACATAAATCACTGAAAGTTAACATGCAGGTACAGCAAGCAATTAGGAAAGCAAATGGTATGTTGGCCTTTATTACAAGAGGATTTGAGTATAAGAGTAAAGACGTCTTACTGCAATTATATAGGGCCCTGGTGAGACTACACCTGGAGTATTGTGTACAGTTTTGGTCTCCTTACCGAAGGAAGGATATACTTGACATAGAGGGAGTGCAACAAAGGTTCACCAGACTGATTCCTGGGATGGGGGGATTGTCCTATGAGGAGAGATTGAGTAGACTAGGCCTATATTCTCTAGAGTTTAGAAGAATGTGAGGTGATCTCATTGAAACATACAAAATTCTTATAGGGCTTGACAGGGTAGATGCAGGGAGGATCCTTCCTCTGGCTGGGGAGTCTAGAACCAGGAGTCACAGTCTCAGAATAAGGGGACGGCCAATTAGGACTGAGATAAGGAGAAATTTCTTCACTCAGAGGGTGGTGAATCTTTGGAATTCTCTACCCCAGAGGGCTGTGGAGGCTCAGTTGTTGAGTATATTCAAGACAGAATGCGATAGATTTTTGGATATTAAGGGAATCAAGGGATATGGGGATCAGGCAGGAAGGTGGATGAGGTAGAAGATCAGCCATGATCTTATTGAATGGCGGAGCAGGCTCGAAGAGCCAAATGGCCTACTCCTGCTCCTATTTCTTATGTTCTTATATTTCACAATAACACGATTGCAATTACCCATTGAGTTATCCATTGGTGTTTAAATGCCTTTATTAAAATTTTTATTTGATGACCTCAGCTTCTCCCAAATGCCTGAGCTTGAATTTGATATATTTGCTCAGGGCTGCGATTCTATTGGCTGAATGGAGATTGTACAGTCTATTTATGGTCATCGTACCCAATTTGACAGCATCATTACCATATAGTCAGCTTTTTAAAATTGTGTTTGGGGTGTGGATGATGTTAGCAATGCAGATTTGCTATTAAAGGCATTAATGGGCAACTACCTAGTGTGAAACTAGTGTTGCATATAGGCCAGATCGGGTAGAGGTGGCATGTTGTTTTTTCTGAAGGACATTTTTGTAATAGTCCAACAGATTTCATGGTTGTTTTGCTGGTACGCGCCCACCAATTACCAATTTATTGATTTCAATTTCTTAACTTTGCTAGCGTGAAACTTTGCTAGGGTGGTATCCCAGGACCAGAACTATTAGGCTATCGTTCCCTGAGTGGGTGGAATAGTTTTTTATTTCTTGCAGTTTCTGATCAGTTGTTTATTTAAAATTATCTGAAGAAAAGCTAGACAATTAATTTCAAATTTACTCAGTTGTACAGAGCCCTGGTCAGACCCCATCTGGAGCAGTGTGTTCAGCTCTGGACACCACAACTCAGGAAGGATATATTGGCCTTGGAGGGGGTAAAGCACAGATTCACCAGAATGATACCTGGGCTTCGAGGGTTAAATTATGAGGACGGATTGCATAAACTAGGCTTGTATTCCCTTGCGTATAGAGATTGAGGGGTGAGGTGATCTAATTGAGGTGTTTAAAATATTAAAAGGAATTGATCGGGGAGATATGGAGAAACTATTCACTCTGGTGGGGAGTCCAGAACAAGGGGATATGATCTTAAAATTAGAGCTAAACCATTCAAGATCATAACCAGGAAGCACCTTTTCACACAAAGGTTGGTAGAAATTGGGAAACTTTTCCCTTAAAAGGCTGTGGATACTGGGTCAATTGGAGCTTTCTGGACTGAGAGTGATAGATTTTTGTTGGCTAAGGATTTAAATCATGCATAGGTCATGATAATGCCAGGAATGTCCATAAAAAATATGCATATTTATTTTGCAACTTGGAAAAAAAATGTTGGACGAGAAATTCAACTTACACTGAAAACATGGGAACAGGAGTAGGCTATTCATCCCATCGAGCCTGTTCCACCATTCAATTAGATTATAAAATGGGTATAGTATCGAATACATGCACCCAATGATGTTGGCAAGAGGCATGAGCCAAATTGGTGCTTGTTACTCATTTGATTATGATTGGCAAATTGACAGCACTTGGTGCGTTGTTTATTGGTAGTTTTCCAATTAGGGACAGGGGCAGGAAATCGAGCGGCAATGACACCATTTAAAGACAGCCTGCACCTTTTAAACGGGAGGTGCACTTTGGCTGTTTTCAATCATCGCCATCAGTCATTGCTGCAAAGTGAAGATGACGGTTAGGAGAAGTTCTTCCAGCTGTCCTGCACGCTTCAGGAAAAACTTCTTTACCCAGAGACTGGTTAGAATGTGGAATTCGTTACCACAAGGAGTAGTTGAGGCGAATAACATAGATGCATTTAAGGGGAAGCTAGATACGCTTAGAGGCTGTGAAAGGCGCGATATAAATGCAAGCTCGTTTGTTTGTTTGTGTGGTTGGTTCAAATACTGTAAGGTTTCCAAAATTTGCAGATCCCCAAAAACCTAAGGAAAAAGGACTTTGGAACTACCTCAGAGTGATAAAAATGCATTTGGGCCTAACCTAAGGAATTTAAGACCAAAAACCATGTTTTGGCATTTTAAAACCATGTCTGGGCCTGTAAAGGGACAAGGAGGTGGGTTCGACCTCTGTAAAAGCAGTTTGGTTATTGCAGTTAATTACACTGTCTGGAGAACCGGGATGACCTCACTCAAGCCCCAGCAGACATTAACATTTTGACAATAGACCCTGGGAGAAGACAGTCCCACCCAAAGACAGGCCCCATCAAACCGATTACAGGGCCCATCAGAAACATGCATAAGAAAACCCACTTAGGCCCATTCTATAGAAAGACCGAGTCCAGCCTAGAAAACCAAACACAAAATCAATCACCAGTAATCAACCAAGGAGATCGACAGGATGCAAGCCATCCCAAAAGCCATTTTGACACTTACAGAGCAGTTACTGGAAACTAGCCCACCAAAATCAGACAATGAACTGAGCAGATTTGGCGGGTAGATAAGGCCATGTTCAATGGGTGAGATTGAAGGCCTGTTAAAAAACCAGTTAACACGCTAGTAAGTCGTTACCGATTAACGAACCCGCCAAAACCAGACAATGAACTGAGTAGATTTGGCGGGTAGATAAGGCCACTTCAATTCAGTATAATTGAAGGCCCGTTAAGAAGTTCAGTGGTCATCAGAAGAAGAAGAAGCAAGGAAGAAGACAAGCCAAGCTGGAAGCGAGTCGGCATCGCTCACCACTCAGACACCCCTGAGTCCAGCTCGTGAAGATACCACCTCGACGGACCTCCAACAACGGTCCCAACACAGTCACCTGGAGCAACAAGCAGCAACAAGTCACCGACGGCTCCACGAGGTCGACCGACACACTAGACAAGGCCTAAAACCATCGCGGAAACCAAAGGCCTCAAGTAACCAACAATCGCATATTACCCCCAACTGACCGGGTAATAGCAGGCCACCACGATCAACAAAGACCAACTCAAGGGAAGAAAACCCGAAGAACCGCAAAGTTTCCACTCTACAATCTACTCCTGACTTACCCCTGGGTAAGATTTTCCCCAAAGACTCTAAACCCTACTGCTAAACCAAAGAAATTGGGTACTCACCAGATAGATCCAAAACGACATCCTACCGCATCAGCGGACTCGCGAAGACTGACCAGATACGCAGGTGAAGTCCTCTACCGCATACGGGGTACAGCAGACACTAACCGCCATAAACAGCGAACCCCAAAACTGCGATTTAGCCCAACTATCAAAGGATTGGTGAACATTATCCCTGGTTCTTCAAAACCTAACTTAGCTAGTAAAGTGGGGTTGGGAGGGGTGAAGTATTGTTCTACTGTCATTTCCCTCGCTTGTACCGAAGTGTTCCCCACCTTTAGAGTATTAAGAGTGTTATTATTTGTGTTTTACCTTTTTAATAAAGATTGAAGTTCTTTTCACCAAACTCAGTTGTCTGCTGCACCTTTTGTCACAACCCCCAAATAAGTCCAAGGTCTAGAACCAAGGGAGTGGGAGTGATTCGAACCGCTCAGAAGTCAGAGGTGAAGCTGACACAAACCACCACCCTCTACATACCTCATGATGGTTCAAACTATAATGACACTTTTCACTTGCATTTATCTCTTCTAGTTCCAAGCACTGTGTGGGTTTCTTTTCTGCAGCACATGGAATTTAGTCTGAAGCAATAGTACAGTAAAAACTATTTCCCAAGAAATGCCATCATAAATATGTGGAAAATATCTAATAGAAGTGAAATTTTCAATATGGTACCAATGTTTGTGCTTATTTCTGGTGAAAAGATTTATCAACTGCTGTATTTTACTGTCTTGAAACTATTCATGACTTTCATGTCAATGATCTTTCTTGAATATAGCTGGGCCCTCACCTCAGGCACCTCTGCTATACCATTGTTCACACAGTACACAGTTTCTTCATTAAATGAGATGCCATATAGATTAATTTCCTATTATATGTCCTTTCTTTATAAAAGTGTATGGATGACTCCCCAACCATGCTATAAAGATGGATTTGTGTATATATCTACTCAGTTTGCAATGCTCTCAGCTCATAACTGACCTTTTGCTGTTTCTTTTCCACTATTTTTTGTGCCTCTTCTTCCATGAACCTATAACTGGAAATCAAGAAATGTATGGGAAAAAAAATAAAATTCTGGAGGAGAAATTCAATTCACGGCAAGCTGTTATTCTGTTGTAAAACTGTGTAAGACCTTTGAAATTTGCATTGCTATCTAAAAGAAAAGACTTCCATTTATACAGCGTCTTTCATGTCCTCAGGATGTCCCAAAGTGCCTTACAGCCAATGAAGTGCCTTTTGCAGTGTAGTCACTGTTGTAATGTAGGAAACGCGGCAGCCAATTTGCACACAGCATACAGCAATACGATATTGACCCGATAATGAAGTACAGTTTCCGCTTTGGACACAATTGGCAATCCGGGCGCTCAAAATTGCACTAGTTTTCCAAAGTGAAGTTATGGTTCAAGTTTCCGATCAAATGCATTTATAATCACAAACGTAAAATCTTCCATGGACCAGTGCAATCGGGCAGCGTTTCAGAACGTTATTGTTTATTTTTTTCCCCCTTGCATTAAAAGATATTCCTTGATGTATTTAAGAGTGCTAACTTACAGCTGAAAATGGGTTTATCACAATAAAAAGCTTTCTTAATCAGAGTGTCTAGTCCACCATCTGTGAGATCACGATTTTTAAACAACTAAAAATGACTTTAAAGAACTATACAGAACCATTTACTAGTTTCATTGGTGTACAGTCGTCAGTTTCTTAGTAAATTAAATATTTAAAAACTTTTAAAAGGTGCCTATTAGTGTCCTTGCACCAAAAAAAAAGCTTAATTTTAAGAGCCTCCACGAAGGGCCTCAAACGGGCGCAATTAATGGAATCTCGCCATGGTGATTGATTCAATCTGGGGGTGTGGTCAGGTTTGTGGGTGTGGTCAGCTTCCAGCGCAATGTTTTTAAGCCAGGGTTAAAGATCGCGGCAACTCGATTTGCGCTTGAAATTCCACAAACCTAACCCAATCTGTTTAAGTGATGTTGGTTGAGAGATGAATATTGGCTGGGACACTGGGAAGAACTCACTTTTACATCCACCTGAGAGGGCAGACAGGGCCTTTAGGTTTAACATCTCATCCAAAGACATCACCTCCGACAGCGCAGCACACCCTCAGAACTGCACTGGAGCGTCAGCCTAGATTATGGGCTCAAATCGCTGGAGTGGGGTTTGAACCCACGCTCTTCTGACTCAGAGAACGAGAGTGCTACCCACTGAGCCATGGCTGACACACAAGGCAAATTGCAACCATTTTGCCTTTGAAACCAGTCGCTCTATTGAATACAGTTGGAATAATTAAGGATCTAAATTAAATGTTGTTGTTCTGAGCAAAAGTATCTCTTGCATTGCAAAAGCCAATTCAATGAATGTGCTTCAAACTAATTCCCAATTTCTTCACAGGTATAAAGATGATCGTGACAAACCTTGTGTCCCCTGTGGCCGCCCTCCCCCAGTGTCTGTTACTTTGAGTACATTTCCATCCAGGTGGTGTGAATGATAACCTTCGCATAGCTGGTGCCTGGAGGCCCTCAGGTTCTATAAAGCTAGCAAGCACTGCCTGTAAGTCTATTCAGTAAATTGCATCGTTTGCAGGGGAGGATGCGGCCCCTTTGATTACAAACCATTCCGACAGACATGCCTAAAAAATTTTCAATTTACTCCCCAGTGGGACAGTTAAACAGAAGCTTATTAAATGATCTTTTTCTTCCTTTCAAGTTGGGGCAAAGCATTACAATAAAACAGTGCAGCATCATTCGATTAACTGGTTACACTTGACTTCTGAGAACACCATCAAAAGATCTGCCAAAAAAAACATGATTTTACTGTAAGGGTTGCTCTCCATTGAAAATCTGAGATTGTTCAGTCGAACAAGGCATATTTACAGCAGTAGAAGTGCATTCCCACATGAAAATTGGCAGTGTTAGGGCTGGATTTTGATACTGGGGCGGGTTGGGGTTGTGTTATCCGCTTTTCGTGTTGCCCACCTGAATCTAGATCGATGTGGGAGAATGATGCGATTTTAACTTCATTGGCCAATTGAGTTCCAACGTGTGGGAACCCATGGCCAATGAGTCATCCCAGTCTGAAAGTCACCTCCGATGATGTCATCATTGCTGCTGCATTTAAGGTCTGCAACAAGCCTTGCTTCTTCTGCAGGCTGGCAAGCTTTTGGACCTGTATCTTAGAGGCACCTGCAGGAGGAATGGCCAGCCAAAGACCCAGGTCTGCTCCCAGGTTCAATGACGTTGCCCTGCAAGCTTTAGTGGAGGGAGCAAGAGCCAACAGAGAGGTGCTCTTCCCTTCCTCAGGGAGGAAGAAGCCTCCCCAGCAGACCAAGGCTGTGTGGGTCCAGGTCGCCCAGGAGGTCAACTCTGTTTTCCATAACCGCAGAACCTGGCTCCAGTGCAGAAAGAGGTTTCATGACCTTCTACGCACTGCAAAAGTGAGTATGACTTTCCCTTCACCCTCAATCTGATCCCCATTGCCTCTCCTCACCAGCACTCAGCTTTAGCAACCTCTTCCTCCATATCCCACTTGACACTGACATCCATGCACCCTTACCCATTCCCTCTCCCTCTAGGGTCACATTCACCTTACTATACAACTATGCAGCCCTCACACTCCCTATCACTGTCATGCTATGAAAACAAATTACAACACACAGGGAGGGCCCTTGGTCTTGCCACCTCACGCCAACTTTGTCTCCTTCTAAGCATCTATGCTCTGGATTCTCTACACTCACTCCTTCAATCTCACTCAAACTCCACTTGTCTCCCTCATTGCAGGAAAAGAGAGCTCACAATAAAAGGGAAAGAGCCAGGACAGGAGGAGGAGGGCCACCTTCATTAGCCCAGCTCACCCCCTGGGAGGATGCGGTCCTGGAGATTGTGGGAGTGGAGGACGATACACAAGTGGGGGACGGACAGACGGGTGCATCACACAAGCTGGTGACAGAATAGTGTTCCATCTCTCTCATTGACATTGCATGAGTCGCTGATAATGAATCTGAAGCTCTAACAGATGGATTTATGATCATCTGCAATATGCAATGTGCATGTAACCTTGGCATCACATCTCTGACTCTTTCCTTTACTCCCCCACAGGACCATCGCAGGCACCCATCGCCACTAGCCAGGAGGAAGAGCCTGAGCATCCAGACTCCTCAGAGGAAGCTGCAACCTCTGAGGGCACAGCGTCAGCAGAATTCAGCGCACCCAGCACCAGCGCAAAGACTCACACCTCGGTGGGACCCTCGGGACATCGGGTGTTGTCACCTGGTGTATCACAGCTCACAAGTGAGCATCAGCAGATGGTGGAGACAGGGACAGAAGTGGAGAGTCCCATTTGGAGGGCGCAGGACTCTCCGAGCTCGGCTCAGCTGCATGTCGACCCTCTGCCTCTGGGGCCATCCATAAGATCAGCGGTGCTGGAACTCCAGGAACAGATGCAGGAGTCTCTGACAGGTTTTGTCTCCAGGGTCGCTGTGAGTGTGAAGTGAATGGAGGAGTCCATAGCAAACATGAGCAGAGCCTTTGTGGAGTCATTGGCGCATGAACGCATCACCATGGAAAGGATGGCAACCTCCATGGAGGTGATAAGTCGCCAGAGTGCAGAAAACATGGTGAGTGTTCTGAATAGAATGACATCTCTGGAGGAGCGATGGACATCTACTGAACAGAGAAACCAGACCTTCATGGAAGTCCCTCTGAGTAGGACTGCCAGTGCAGATACGGGTCCCCATGGCCCCCCTGATGTGCAGCAAGGTGCTCTCAATCCACTTGCAAGCGCTGAGGTGGACCTGACCCATGAGAGGGATGTTGGTGGCAGACAACAAGCAGGTGGGAGCTCCTCTCCAAGCGCTCACACTTCCATGCCACTGACAAGTCCTCGGTCAGAGCCCCATCAGAGTCCGCACCCAACTGAGATCGGCGTCTCAACCCCCTGCCCAGGCGCAGGAGCAGCAGACTGTTGCCGAGCCCTCGCAGGTTCGCAACCCCAGAGGACGCCCACCAAAGGTGTTGAGACAGGAGCAGCAACAAACTGAACAGGGGGCCTCCACTTCTGCTGGAGCACGCGTAAGAGAAAGATAATGCACAAATAGCCACAAGGGTAGTCACTTGGGTGAAATTTGATGTTTAATGTAAAAAAGCCATCAGATGTTCAGTGTAAATAAAAACTCTGATGGCTACAGCTGCAGTTGTGGCATCTGTCATTTCGCTAATGGGACTTCCACAATGAGGCCTTAGGATAACTTGCAATTGTCAGTATGGTGGTCAAACTGTTAGGGATCCGTTGGGTCTGGGCCATTGTCGTAGCTCTGGTAAGAAGCTGTGAGGCAAAAGTGCTTGATTGTCTAGGCTAAGCAAATCTGGCCAAGATGAGTGCGTTCCTTGCATTCCGGGCAGCTATGGTCTCGTGTAATGCTGCCGCTGGTTGATGGGCCTTTGCAAGATGTTCGTTCTCTCTCTCCTCCTCCTCCTCCTCCTCCTCCTCATCTGAGGAGGATATGTGAGGAGCCACTTGGTCCTCCGGCATCTGCAAGCCACGACGCTGTGCCATGTTGTGAAGTGCACAGCAAACCACGACGATTCTGGAGACCCTGGCTGCTGAGTATTGCAGGGCTCCACCTGATCTATCCAGGCATCTGAAGCGCATCTTCAGCATACCGATGGTTTGCTTGATTATGGCTCTGGTGGAAATGTGGCTGGAGTTGTAGCTCTCCTCAGCTTCGTTGAATGGACTCCTCAACGGCGTCATTAGCCACGTCTTCAGGGGATAGCCCTTGTCTCCAAGTAGCCATCTGTTAAGTTGGTCTAGCGGACTGAATAGCGGAGGCACACTAGACTGGCGCAGTATGAAGGAGTCATGGCAACTGCCAGGGTACTTGGCACAAACATGCAAAACTTCCTTCTTGTGGTCACACACCAGATGAACGTTGAGGGAGTGGAAGCCCTTGCGGTTGACAAGAATACCTGGATTGCGATGGGGTGCTTTAAGAGCCACATGTGTGCAGTCAACGACGCCCTGCACCCTTGGAAAGCCTGCCAGATTAGCTAATCCAACCGCACGCGCCGTGACACTTGCTCGATCCTTGGTGAAATGGATGTGATTGTGCGCGATGGCAAAGAGGGCATCGGTTACCTGCATGATGCAGGTGTGCGCGGCCGCCTGGGAGATGCCGCTGATGTCTGCTGCTGATCCCTGGAATGAGCCTGAAGCAAAAAAGTTGAGTGCGGTGGTGACTTTGACGGCCACTGGTAAGGGGTGTCCACCTGGTCCTCTGGGCTCCAGGTCTTGTTGCAGGATTGCGCAGATGTTACCCACTACCTCTCGCGAAAGTCGGAGCCGCCTTTGGCACTGCTGCTCAGACATGTTGAGGTAGCTGATCCTCTGTCTGTAGACCCTGTTTGGGGGGTATCTCCTGCGCCGACGGCCTTCCATGCGCTGGCCCCTTCTGGCCTGTGCAGCTTCAGGCGGGTGAGCAGCAGCTTGGCACTCCTGTTGTTGCTGCTGCTGTTGGTGCTGCTGTTGTTCATGGTTCTGCTGGTGCCGCGGCTGGTGTTCGTCGTCCATCTGATGCCCAGGAGGGAAGGAAATAAATGGCTCCCATGCCTCTGGTATATGCCTCAGTTGAGGAAGCGCTCAATGAGGGTGGCGAGAGGTGTTTCCGAGGAGGTCACACTGGAGATGGGTGTCAGGCTCCAAACTTCCAGAGCTGTGGCTATGCCTTCTAAAAGTTCCCCCAGACCTGTGACAACAAAGTTCTGCCACCTGCAAATGATGGCTGATCAAATCTCCTATTTAATGGTTGAGCTGCAGCTGATAGTCAGCAATCCACTTGTGCTCCCGCCAGGTTTCACTGGCGTGTTTCAGATCAGGCGTGCTTCACGTGGGAAAAGGGTTAAACTAGCAAATAACTATCAAAATGGCATTACAGAGCCAATTTAGGGCTTGTTAAGGGCATTAACGGCCTCTCCCGCCTCTTGGAGGCGGGACGGAGACGGGACCAGTAGACACGATTTCATCAAAATTGCTTGGAGACGGGATGGAGGCGGGATCGGGCCCGCCCGCCAGTTTCTGTAATTTTAACCCCCCACACGCCTCCAATCCCGCCTCAATGGCCCTATGAAAAACCAGCCCTTAGTCTCCATTATGTCCTCATTTGCATGAGGAATTAATTGTCACTCTTCACTTTGTCCCTCACCATCAGGCCTCACACCTTCCACCCTCCATGAACTTGAGGTCATCCAAAACTCGGCTGCCTGTGTCCTAACTCGCACCAAGTCCTGTTCACCCATCAGCCCTGTGCTCACTCACCTACATTGGCTCCCGGTTAAGCAACGCCTTGATTTTCAAATCTCTCCATGGCCTCCTCACCCCTCCCTATCTCTGTAACCTCCTCCAGCCCTACAACCTTCCGAGATCTCTGCACTCCTCCAATTCTGGCCTCTTGCACATCCCCGATTTTAATCGCTCCACCATTGGCGGCCGTGCCTTCAGCTGCCCAGGACCTAAGCTCTGGAATTCCCTCCCTAAACCTCTCCGCCTCTCTCTCCTCCTTTAAACCTACCTCTTTGACCAAGCCTTCGGTCGTGCACAAATATCACCCTATGTGGCTCGGTGTCAAATTTTGTCTGATAACACTCCTGTGAAGCGCCTTGGGAAGTTTTACTACGTTAAAGGGGCTATATAAATACAAGTTATTGTTGTTGCTGCTCCTGAGAGGGAAGTGTTGCATCCTGTGAGCGGGCATTAGTCTCGCGGGATGAGGAATTTCTGGCCACAGCATGTCGTAAAGTTTCATCCTCAGGACGGCGGTTTCAGGTAGAGCTGGGGAAAGTGATGAAAGGAAGGAGAGAAAGTGGGGGGCAAGCATGAATGGGGGAGGAGGGGGAGAAAAGTGCCAGCATGAAATGAGGAGGAGAGTGTCAGCGAGAACTGCAGTTGGGAGAATGAAGAATGCCCAGCTGGAACTGAAGGCGGAGAAGGCTGGTAGCACGCATAAGAACATAAGAAATATGAGCAGGAGTAGACCATACGGCCCCTCCAGCCTGCTCCGCCATTCAATAAGATCATGGCTGATCTTTGACCTCAACTCCACTTTCCTGCCCTATCCCCATATCCCTTAATTCCTCTGGAGTCCAAAAATCTATTGATCTCAGCCTTGAATAGACTCAACGACTGAGCATCCACGGCACTTTGGGGCAAAGAATTCCAAAGATTCACAACCTTCTGAGTTAAGAAATTCCTCCTCATTTCAGTCTTAAAAGGCTGACCCCTTATCCTGAGACTATGCCCCCTAGTTCTAGACTCTCCAGCCAGGGGAAACAATCTCTCCTGTCAATCCCCCTCAGAATCTTATATGTTTCAATGAGATCACCTCTCAATCTTCTAAACTCGAGAGAGTATAGGCCCAATCTACTCAATCTCTCCTCATAGGACAACCCTCTCATCCCAGGAATCGATCTACTGAACCTTCGTTGCACCGCCTCTAAGGCAAGTATATCCTTCCTTAAATAAGGAGACCAAAACTGTGCACAGTACACCAGGTTTGGTCTCACCAGCACCCTGTACAATTGTAGCAAGACTTCCTTACTCTTGTACTCCAACCCTCTAGGAATAAAGGCCAACATGCCATTTGCCTTCCTAATTGCTTGCTGTACTTGCATGCTAATTCTCTGGGGGGAATTTTCCCAGCCCCGGGGAGGCGGGTATGGAGGCGGGACTGCCGGGAAAATGGCAGAAACTGGGAGCGGGTACCAATCCCGCTCCCAACCCGCCTCCATGCCATCTTCCCGAGAGGCGGGTGCCCGAGTCGCGCAGGGACCCGTCTCCAGCTAAATCTCTCTGAACACCAATATTTAATAGTTTCTCACCATTTAAAAAATTCTCTGTTTTTCTATTCTTCCCACCAAAGTGAATAACCTCACATTTGCCCACATTATACTCCATCTGCCACCTTATGGCCCACTCACTTAACCTGTCTATATCCCTTTGCAGGCTCTTTGCATCCTCCTCACATCTTACTTTGTATCGTCAGCAAATTTGGATACATTGCACGCGATTCCTTTATCTGGGTCATTAATATAGATTGTAAATAGCTAAGGCCCAAGCACTGATCCTTGCGATACCCCACTAGTTACATCCTGCCAATCTAAAAATGATCCGTTTATCCCTACTCTCTGTTTTCTGTCTGTTAACCAATCCTTTATCCATGCTAATATGGTACCCCCAATCCCATGTGCCCTTATCTTGCTTAACAACCTTTTATATGGCACCTTATCGAATGCCTTTTGGAAATCAAAATATACTACATTCACTGGTTCCCCTTTATTTACCCTGCTAGTTACAGCCTCAAAAAACTCTAATAAATTTGTCAAACACGATTTACCTTTCATAAAACCATGTTGACTCTGCCTAATCATATTATGATTTTCTAAGTGCCCTGTTACCACTTCCTTAATAATGGATTCCAGCATTTTCCCAATGACTGATGTCAGGCTAACTGACCTGCAGTTCCCTGTTATCTCTCTTTCTCCTTTCTTGAATAGCAAGGTTACATTTGCTACCTTCTAATCTGCTGGGACAGTTCCTGAATTGAGGGAATTTTGGAAGATCACAACCAATGCATCCACTATCTCTGCAGCCACCTCCTTTAGAACCCTAGGATGCAGGCCATCAGGTCATGGGGATTTGTTGGTTTTTAGTCCCATTAATCCCATTAGTTTCTCAAGTATGTTTTCTCTACTGATATTAATTACTTTGATTTCTTCACTGTCAATAGCCTCTTGGTATACTTTTTGTTTCTTCTACTATGAAAATAGATACAAAATATTTGTTTAAAGTCTCTGCCATATATAATTTCTCCTGTCTCAGCCTCTAAGGTACCAATGCGTAGTTTTTGCTAGTCTCTTCCTTTTTATATACTTGTAGAAGCTCTTACAATCTGTTTTTATATTTCTTGCTAATTTACTCTCATTCTATTTTCTCCCTTTTCATTAAGTTTTTTGTCATCGTTTGCTGGTTTCTAAAGCACTCCCAATCCTCAGGCTTACTACTATTCTTTGCAACCTTCTAAGCCACTTCCTTTAATCTAATACTATCCTTAACTTCTTTAGTTAGCCACGGATGGATCACTTTTCCCATGGAATTTTTATTTCTCAATGGAATGTACATTCGTTGAGAATTTTGGAATATTTCTTAAAATGATTGCCACTGCTTATCTACTGTCATACCTTTTAACCTAATTTCCTATTCTACCTTAGCCAACTCACCCCGCCTACATAATTGGCTTTGTTTAATTTTAAGGGGTCGAAATTCGGTTACGCCCTGTTTGGGGACAGTAACCGAATTGGGCCAGACATTTAGCACTCGGTGCGGGAGTACTGCCCCGGCCGCTAAACTGGCTTACCATCCCGGCGAGGAAGTGGAGCACTGTCTCGGGTGCTCCACTTCCTCTCAGGGCGGTGTCTGAGGCGCAAAGTGTGGTAGCGCCAGAACGCTATGCGACCGCTCTGTGTGGCGCTGACGCGTTTCAGCGCCCCACCCCTTCCGTTAAAGGGGAGGGCCGCTGCGCACCCTGCCGGCCATTTGATGGCCTCCACTAGCCCACCAGGGTGGTGTGGTGCCGTGGCCGCAGCCCAGCACCGAGATGTGGTACCGGATGGGGCGATGGTGGCCATGGACCATGCCAAGGGCTGCCAAGAGGGGCCAACCTGGAGGTCGGCTAAAATAATAAAATGGCGGTGCAGGGTGCAGCTGGCCCGCCCCTTTAATTACCACCCCACCAGCAGTGTGCAGCCTGGTTTGTGACCCGTGAGGCTGTCGTTGAAATCATCTGTGGCAGCCTCGCGGGGCGCAGCCGAATTTCTGCTACGGTGCGCTAAGGGGTCACATTGCTCGGTGATGATGTCATCACCGGCGGCGCAGTGGCCCAGGGTGCTACCAGCGGCAGTGCACCACTATTGGCTAATGCCTCAGTAGCGCCCCACTGAATTTCTCGGCAGGTGCTATTAGCACTCCCGACCGGGCAATAAGCCCTTTGCGCCCTGTTAGCGCCCCCCAGAGGTGCAAACGGCAGGCGCAAAGGTGGCAAATTTCACCCCCCTAAGACGCTAGTGTCGGACTTAAGAATTTAAATTTCAAACTCAATGTGAAATTCTATCATATTATGATCACTCTTCCCCAGAGGGCTTTACTATGCGATTACTAATTAACCCTGTCTCATTACACAAAACAAGATCTAAACTAACCTGTTCCCTGGTTGGTTCCATGACGTATTGTTCTAGGAAACTATCTTGAATACATTCCATGAACTCATCCTCCAGACTACCCTTGCCAATATGATTTGCCCAATCTATATGAAGATTAAAGTCCCCCATGATTATTGCATTACCTTTGTTACAAGCTCCTATTATGTATTGATTAATACTCTGTCCAATGGTATAGCAACTGTTAGGGGGGCTATAAACTAATCCCACCACTATTTTCTGCCCCTTGTTATTCCTTATCTCCACCCATACTGATTGTTCTTCCTTATCTTCTGAGCCAAGATCCTTTCTCACTACTGTCCTTATGTCATCCATACTTATCAGGGCTACCCCCTCTTCTGTTCCAGTCTGCCTTTCTTTTTGATGTGTCAAGTACCCTGGAATATTTAGTTCCCAACCCTGGTCACCTTGCAACCATGTCTCTGCAATGGCTATTAGATCATACTCATTTATCACTATTTGTGCCACTAACTCGTCTATCTTGTTACGAATGCTTTGTGCATTCAGGTAAAGAGCCTTTAGTTTTAACCTTTTACTATTATTCCATGCTTTCATCTTATTTGCTGATGCACGATTACTTTTAAACTCACTGTCCTTTCTTGTCACACACTGCTTATCTTTACCCAAATCACTACATTGCTTCATTGCCTTGACTTTTCTTTTTAGCTTTCTAAATATCCCCTCACCTGACCCCTCCCCCAAAGCCCCTTTTTAGTTTAAAGCCCTATCTACAGTCCTAATTATTCGATTTGCCAGGACACTGGTCCCAGCCTGGTTTAAGTGGAGACCGTCCCAACGGAACAGCTCTCTCCTTCCCCAGTACTGGTGCTAGTGCCCCATGAATTGAAACCTCTTCCTGCCACAACACTCTTTGAGCCATGCATTTAACTCTCTGATCTGTTTGTCCCTATGCCAATTTGCACGTGGCTCAGGTAATAATCCAGAGATTACCTTTGATGTTCTGCTTTTTAATTTGGTCCCTAGCTCCTCAAACTCTCTCAGCAGAACCTCATTCCTAGTTCTACCTATGTTGTTGGTTCCTACCTGGACTGCGACACCTAGATCCTCCCCCTCCCATTCCAAATTATTCGCCAGCCGCGAGCAGATATCCTTAACCCTGGCACCGGGCAAGCAACACAGCCTTCATAACTCTCGATTGTGGCTACAGAGAACACTATCTATCCCCTTGACTATACTGTTCCCTACCACTACAACATTCCTTTCACTCCCCCAACTTGAATGGCCTCCTATACCATGTTGGTGTGGTCAATTTGCTCATCCACCCTGCAGACTTTGCCCTCATCCACACAGGCAGCAAGATCCTCATACCTGTTGGATAAGGGCAAAGGCCGAGGCCCCTCCAGCACTGCACCTGGGGTCCCCTTACCTGCCTGAGTTGCAGTCACACCCTCCTGTCCCTGACCACTAACCATACCTGTACTCCTACTGAACCTCAGGGGTGTGACTGCCTCTTGGATCAAAGTGTCCAGATAACTCTCCCCCTCCCTGATGCCCCACAATATCTGCACCTCGGACTCCAGCTCAACAACTCTGAGCAGAAGTTCCTCGAGTTGCAGACACTTACTGCAGACATGGTTGTCCGAGATCACAATGCACTCCATAAACTCCCACATGCTGCAGTTGCGGCACACCACCTGCACTACCATCCCTATATGACCTTGTTTTAATTATTTAGTTAATTAAAGTTTATGTATTTAATTAATTATAGGGGAAATGATTGCCAGCATGGACTAGGGGTACACTAATAGGAGTAGTAGTAGTAGAAGTGGGAGGAAGAGGTGGAGAGTGTCAGCATGATGAGGGATAGGGAGAAAATTATATGAGAGGGACAGAGTGCCAGCATGAACTGAGAGGGGAGTGGAGGACAGTGCTGGCATGAACTGAACAAGGGAGAGAGGGACAGGACTGTCTGCATGAATGGAGAGTGGGGAGAAAAGTGCCTGCATGAAATAAGGCATGGAATGAGAAGATGAATAATAGCTTGGTGAACTGATGGGTGAGGAGAGGAATGTCTGGACTTTTAAAAGAGCTGGCACAGGCACGATGGGCCTCTTTCTGTGCTGTATGATTCTATGAACTACATATATTTTCATGAGTCACACAAATGAAACTCAAGTACCACCATATTTTACCATCCAAGATAATGAGTTCCAGATTCTATTCTCTGCTGCCATGGTTCGAACCCTTCCTAACAGTCTGTGTATTGTGCGGTACTACTTAATCTTGTGCTTTACAACACTACTCCTGTGCCTATAGCCTGTGAGAGCGCTGATCGCCATGTGTCTATGAGAGGCTCCTGAGATTGAGGCCCATATCAGTGACTCTCTGCATTCGATCACCAAACCTGGGGAATGCATCATTGGGGTACGTTTTCCTGCCTTCCCTCCCCAGCCCACCACCTGCACTGAACAGGAGCTGCACATGCGAGAATTTCCTTTCCTGAGCAATTTAAGTAGCTGCAGGCTCAGCCCTGCCTCCTGGTGGGGCCCAGCACTGGTGGATGGGGCAGGAGAGTGAGGTGGCGCTGCAGGCCTCGTAGTCCTGTCGCTGCGTAGGGTCCTAATTAGATATGGAAATTCTGGGTTGGCGGGGGGGAGGTTTAGAGAGGTCCACCTACACAGAAAAGGCCTATTTGAAAGTCTTCGGTTTGTCCTGGAGAAGTCAAGTGAAATGAAGGTCAGCAGAGATGTAAAACGGCCTGCCGATTCACTATCGGACAAAGTCAAAATTCCCCACCCACCCCCTCACCCCCTCACCATCCATATGCTTGTGCCTCACTGTATCTGTAATAACTTCAGATAACTTGTGTATTAAGTGACAGATTGACTTAAAGCTTTACTTCAGTCTTGGTAACGCAAAATGCAGTTTTGGTATTGATTTTGGTGGCTCTCAGTAATTTATAAGCCAGTAAAGCACTTGACTGCTGAACATTTGTTAGTTCATTAAATTAATTATCTCCTTCCTCACCACTCTAGATTAACAAAATTTGACATTCCTACACAGTTAGGCTGCAATTAGATACCGATCTCAGCTCGCATCTGTATAGTGCGATGTTCAGCTAGCAGACCTGAATTGCGTTGCCGACTGTGCTTTGCACAGAGTGAAAGTGATAGTATTAGACAGCCTTGATTCCCCCAAGTATTTGCACAGTGGGAACTGGGGGTCTCAGTGAGTGAGCGCGCTGTACTTTCATCTCTGGGATTTGGGTTCACTGACGGAATGAAAGTCTCCTCTGTCTGCTGACTGTAATGGTCTGCTGTGAAAAGAGTTGCAGCAGTCTTAACCCAGTTCTTGTTAAGTGCAGCACCATGGCACAAGGCTCTCTGTAATCTGGCATTAAATTGACAATCTCACTCTAAAAGGATAGTTGATGTAGAAAATGGAAACGTTCACACTGGTCCAGTAGGAGATACTCTTCCACATTAATGTTAAGGCCCATTGTTGGTTCAGGATAAAAGCCTGGTTCTGCGACTTGTAAGGGATTCTGACCCTGCGTGTCTCGCAGCCTGTGAGATTCACGCGGCTCTGTGCAGCCTGTATGTCAGTGCGGGTCTAGGCCTTGTTGCCTGTTCTGGTCTCCAGCCAGTCTGGGAACACTAGACACACCTGTGAGTGGTTCGAATCACTCGCCCTTACGGTTCTAGACACTGGACTTAGATGCGAGAGCAGTAATGGAGATGAAACTCATGTAGACTCGGTTTGAATGGTACGAAATGGAAAATCTTTATTGCATGATACTTAAGATTATGAAATACATGTCATAAGCACAGATTAATGACAGTACAATCTTACAAGCAGTTATATAGTCGATCTTAGGGAAACGAGGAACGAACGACACACCGTAAATAGGGGCACACATTACAAGTATCCTTAATACTTAAACCCTCCCCTATCAATATCTATCCTAACTAGATTCGTAGGATTTCGAGACTCATGCTCACCACTCGTGATAACTCGGAGAAATTCCGAATAGCTGATCGGATGTTTTTCACCGCAGCACCCACGTGTCGGTCAGGAGATCTCCTGGTCCCACTTGTTTACTTGCTTCTGCTGCTCCGGCTAGCAGGCTGGACCGTCTGCTGTGATGAAGACCTGTGTTGGTTGGTTTAACAGGTACTTTCGAGCCCAGTTCAGTCAATATCATCGATGTGATATCGTTCTTTGCAAGTTCAAAGAAGTCTCCCTGGCAAGGAAAACTTGGCTATTCGACCTACAGGCGCGGTCGGGATTCACTGACCGTGGCGATGGATATGGTCTTCCTCTCTTCTCATCTCATCTCATCTCATCTCATCTCGGGCCTTTGGTTCCGCTGCCAGTTACCAACATAGGTCTTCGTTACGCGACACGAGGTAGATCCGAACGGATCAGAAAGTTCAACAGTCCTTTCTTCAAAAGAGGCAACAGGCAAGCAGGAGCGAGCCCAACTACGAGTACACAGGAGCAGCCACGATGATAAGAGAAAGATGGACGGTTTGGAGCCTGCAATTATAGTGCAAAATCTTCCGTTTCCCGCCCAACTATAATGTCCATTCTTTTGTTTAGGGTCTGGCGCTCAAATGTCTTGTATGGGTGATCTCCGTTCTTAATGGGTTTCGGGGCTACTCGTAAATGTCTGAGTACCTGTTAATATTTCTCCCATTGTTAAATCGGTCGGTGTTCTCCCTGGAGGGGTTTTGGGGCTTCCAAGTGTTTTGTATAACTACCTGCTAACGGCTCTCTCATCGTAGAGTCGTTGGGATTTTACATATTAATGTCTTTTGGATGGGCCCTTGATTACTCGGTACAATGGCTTTCCTTTGTACCTGGGAGACCGATTTCAGTATTTATGTGTATACTGCAAACCCATAATGTCTCGTGTATTATCGTCACTGTGCTGAATCTTAATCGATCTTGCACAAATGTTTATTGGAACGCCATCTTGTCTGCCTGTTGAAAAGTCTAGAATGTTCTGTCACGAGGTGCGGCGGCCATTTTACAGGCTGCTTGTGTCCACTTTAAACCTGTCAGCATTCTGCTGAAATAAAAGCTGTTTGAACGAAACTCTGTGTTTTCTCCTTATTAATAAAATCGCGATATATTGCGAATTCTACAGACTGACTGTGGATCACTCAATGACACTGGACACCTGAAATCGAAATGTGTTCCATATCCTCATGCTGATATCCCATGACTTGATACGAACATACGGAAAATGACGGACAGGAAAAGACCCTCTGGTCCATCCAGCCTGTCCCACACAATTGTGATACCTTGAGTATCACAATATATACTCTCTCCATCCCACCCAAAAATGATGAGCATTAAAATTCTTCCCCAAAAAATCATCAGTGTAGTCCTAAATCAAATCTGTGTCAAAGTCAACTCACTTTGATTTAAAACTGTATGGCATGCTGGATGGAATTAAAACCAACTAATTTCAAATAAGTTTAAGAATTTTTCTCTCTCCTCTTCCCTCTCTTTACCCTCTACGCTTCTCTCCTCTTCTCTTCTCCCCTCTCCTCCCTTCTCCCCTCTCCTCTTCTCCCCTCTCCTCTTCTCCCCTTTCCTCTTCTCCTTCTCCCCTCTCCTCTTCTCCCTTCTCCCCCTCCTCTCCTTTTCTCTTCCTCTCCTCTTCTCCCCTTTCCTCTTCTCCTTCTCCTCTCCTCCCTTCTTCCCTCCCCTCTCCTCTCTTCTCTCCTCTTCTCTTCTCCACTCTCCTCTTCTCCCCCTCCTCTTCTCCCCTTTCCTCTTCTCCCCTTTCCTCTTCTCCCCTTTCCTCTTCTCCCCTCTCCTCTTCTTCCCTCTCCTCTTCTGCCCTCTCCCCATCTACCCTCTCCTCCCTCTCCTCTCTCCCCTCCTCAAGAAAATGAATCGTACTTTTGTACAGTTGCAAAGGTACCAGCACCCTGCAGCTCTCCGATTGTGATCAGAGGTCAAGCAGCGCCTGAAAGTGAAAGATAGACTAATGTGTTTGTTGTGCTATTTCAACTGAATGAAATTAGCAGAGTATTTCACTACAAATCATATTCCGTGGCCCTCAACAATATATGTCAGGCTTCTACTTCCCTTATAATTCAAGGTAATTCCCTTATTGTTCCCTTTGTCAATCATGGGAAGCAGGATTTAGGGTTTTAGTGATATTTATCAACACCACTCGAGATCTGGAAAGGAAATTAGCGTTCCCTAAAGTAAGGAGACATCAGATGGTGTCGGAGGGAAGTCCATGATGGAATAATCATATGTAGGCTCAGGATGCAGTGTGCCAAATGGTTTTCGTCTCATTCTGAATTTTCTTGTAGTCTTGTTCTTGCACTATTGACATTATTCAATCTTAATCAAAGTCATTTCAGCTCTATTGTAACCGTCAATGGCACTGTAATTCATTGGCTGTGAAGTATTCTGAGATGTCCCGAGAATGTGAAAGTTGCCAGATAAATGCAAGTTTTAAAAATTTCTTTGCACTGTTTTCCTTTTATTGAGATAGTAGTACAAATTGTAGAAACAATTGATGATAGTGAGTATATGGCTACAATTTAATCTTAAGAACATAAGAACATAAGAAATAGGAGCAGGAGTAGGTTATACGGCCCCTCGAGCCTGCTCCGCCATTCAATAAAATCATGACTGATCTTCGACCTCAACTCCGCTTTCCCGCCTGATCCCCATAACCTTTGATTGCCCTAGAGTGGAAGAATATATCGATCTCAGCCCTGAATATACTCAACGACTGAGAATCCACAGCCCTCGGGGGCAGAGAATTCCAAAGATTCACAACCCTCTGAGTGAAGAAATTTCTCCTCATCTCAGTCCTAAATGGCCGACTCCTTATTCTAAGACAGTACCCCCCTAGTTCTAAACTCTCCAGCCAAGGGAAACAGCCTCTCAGCATCTACCCTGTCAATCCCCCTCAGAATCTTATTTGTTTCAATGAGAGCACCTCTCATTCTTCTAAACTCCAGAAAGTATAGGCCCAATCTACTCAATCTCTTCTCATAGGACAACCCTCTCATCTTGTGGTTTAGATGACATTTTTAAAGTATTCAAACTTTACGTTTGTCGATTTTCAGAACTTTTGGAGTATATTAACTATTGCTCGTTGCATAATCCATTATCCTGTTTGTCATTCCTAAGCCTGTTGTATAATTTTATGATGGCACTTAACTAATCACTGAGAGTGCCTTTATGAGACTCCATCCTGTGCATCTGAACTGTAAGCTGAGCAGGTCTGGTGAGCGTTGCCTCGCAGTGTTGTTGTAATGTTTTAATAAAGCTTTTCCAGGCACTTCTCTGCTGGTTGAATATTATTTGTGGTCACCTGCACTATCCAGGAACACCCATAGATTTTTAGTTTCTAATTATGCATGCAGTATGGACACTTGAACAAACAGTGTTTGCCAAAAAACGATTATAACGACAAGAGTTTAGATTTGTCTGCCCGATAATTATAAAATCTAAGCTGCAGAATCTTGTTGCTGAATTTTAAGCTCTCTGAATATTCTAGCTCATGTTCTGCAATTTAATCTTTGCGTTACGTAATTATGCATAACATGGCAATCTCCCTGTACTCCATATTAGCGCATTGACCCCATTCTCCCATTTAACACTCTGTGACCCCCAGATCACTTTGCTGCTCAGTACACTGGCCTACCGTCCCATTGAACACACTGTAACCTTTAGCATTTTTTAAAAATTTGTTTATGGGATGTGGGTGTCGCTGGCAAGGCCAGCATTTATTGCCCATCCCTAATTGCCCTTGAGAAGGTGGTGGTGTTCCGCCTTCTTGAACCACTGCAGTCCGTGTGGTGAAGGTACTCCCACAGTGCTGTTAGGAAGGGAGTTCCAGGATTTTGACCCAGCGACGATGAAGGATCGGCGATATACTTCTAAGTCAGGATGGTGTGTGACTTGGAGGAAAACTTGGAGGTGGTGGTGTTCACATGCAACTGCTGCCCTTGTCCTTCTAGGTAAAAGAGGTCGCGGGTTTGGGAGGTGCTGCCGAAGAAGCCTT
Source organism: Squalus acanthias (assembly GCA_030390025.1). Lineage (NCBI taxonomy): Eukaryota > Metazoa > Chordata > Chondrichthyes > Squaliformes > Squalidae > Squalus > Squalus acanthias. Next base: position 122,774,939 of record CM059425.1, on the reverse strand, counting down.
GGCGAGTTGCTGCAGTGCATCTTGTAGATGGTACACACTGCAGCCACGGTACACCGGTGGTGGAGGGAGTGAATGTTTAAGGTGGTGGATGGGGTGCCAATCAAGCAGACTGCTTTGTCCTGGATGGTGTCGAGCTTCTTGTGTGTTGTTGGAGCTGCACTCATCCAGGCAACTGGAGAGTATTCCATCACACTTCCATTGCTCTCCTGATTCAAAATTACAGCGGGAGATCCCGAATCCCTGTGTAAATTCCGCTCTGGGTCTCTGCCCCTTTTATGCATCACATGCATTTACTGGTGGGACTTGCGGCAAGTTCAGATACTCTTGTCGAAATCAGGCAGGAGTTTCATAATGTTTGAATGACACAGAAGTGGTGTCATTACAACTCCTGTATCTTTTCCCAGCCTTACACTAGTCCAATGCCACTTCCTTTTCTCACCCATATAAATTAGTTGTTGACAATTGGTAGACTGCAATTTAAGTTTAATTTCTTCAATTATAGATGAGCTATTTTTACCACTTTTTTTTCCTTCTGGTCAACTGTGTGAGTCAAAGGGCTTTTTGGGGTGGCTTTCCCGACGGCCAACCAGCAACAGCCCAAGAGAACCCTAGTGTTTTTCCAAATGGCTGGATTCCCTGAAGTCCAGGGCATTATTGGTTGTATGCATGTATCCCTGCACGCTGCCTGATTTCGACAAGAGTATCTGAACTTGCCGCAAGTCCCACCAGTAAATGCATGTGATGCACAAAAGGGGCAGAGACCCAGAGTGGAATTTCCACAGGGATTCGGGATCTCCCGCCGTAATTTTGAATCAGGAGAGAAATGGAAGTGTGATGGAATACTCTCCACTTGCCTGGATGAGTGCAGTTCCAACAACACTCAAGAAGCTCGTCTCCATCCAGGACAAAGCAGTCTGTTTGATTGGCCATTCATGCATCAAAAGACCATTCATTCTATTAATGTGGTGATAACATGCAACCACCTGCACAGAAACATGCAAGTAAATGTCTGCTTCCTCAGAAGTAGGCATAATATCATCATTTTAAGCAATTTACCATTTGCTTTGTGTTTGACTCACAAAGAATAGTTCACCGTTGACTTGTAGGTAACTAAAGCTACTCTTTTTAACCATGACACCTCACTGTAGCCCCAGCACAGATACAATGAGGTGCATTCATCGATCACAGCCAGGATTGAGCATGCCATAGGCATGATGAACTAAAGATTACGATGTCTTGACAGATATGGGGTATTTGATAGTAAAGCCTGGCCAATGTGTCACAAATAACTGTTGTTTGCTGCATGCTCGATAAGGTCAATCGGCAATGGAGGAATCAATATGGACCAACTGACTCAGGAGGGCACTGAACATCACTAAGGAGCTATCATTCACGAGATTGAGGAATTCAATGGCACAAGCACGTTTGGAAGCTGTGAGCAATCTCTCATAGATTCTCATAAACATTTTCATAATTACCCTATCCACCCTTTGCATCAACAATCCTCCTTCCATCCTTCCCGTGTCCTGGAAAAAAAAATGGGTTTATTTACTACATAACTGCCAACCATACCACCTCTCTCAACTAGACTTTTTTTAAATTTGTTTACGGGATGTGGGCGTCGCTGGCAAGGCCAGCATTTATTGACCATCCCTAATTGCCCTTGAGAAGGTGGTGGTGAGCCGCCTTCTTGAATCGCTGTAGTCCGTGTGGTGAAGGTACTCCCACAGTGCTGTGAGGGAGGGAGTTCCAGGATTTAGACCTAGCAACGATGAAGGTTTATGAGGTCTCTTCCTTGAACTGTAGGGCCCTGCTAATGCCAGCATTGTTCTCCAACATTTTCCGGTGTTCCTTCCAGTAGATCAGCAGCAGAACGAATAAAACCCAATTGTCGTTTAAGCTGCTGCAGGACTTTAAGAGCCACAGCAGCAGCACACAAATTTCCACTCTCCAATCAACCAAACGCTGAATGGCTCAGCAACATATTTATCAGACCCTGATCTGACACCGTATTCTCTGAGTAGAATGAATTCAATCAAATCATTTCTTCTCAATGAAATAGCAAAGAGCTGTATGATCCAGCACTGGTTTTGTGAATCATACTCTGACTGATCAGAATATAGGGACGCCAAGGAATGTTACATTGTGTGCTAGCGCGTATGATGCTTTGCCAGGTCAATAAAGTTGAGAATAAATTTGTATATGTTAAGGTATCTATTTGTGATAGAAATTGTCAAAATGACAAATATCTTCTTGAAGGACTAAAGGGTCCAAATTTTGGGGGCTTTGGATAGGTTTGCAGCATGAATTACATATGCTTACCATCTAGCTCTTAGTGCTGTGTAACCTGATACGTATCACTGGCAGATGCTTTTTAACATTTTTCGCAGTTACCACCTCAATGAGAGCAAATGAGTTGTTTGACCTATGCTAATGAATGTGACATTGTACGTTGGTGACAGTAATTAGTGGAAAATGAAGACTAAGTGGGAAATTTAACTTTTGCGTTGTTGCACAAAATTTGTATCACCAACCACAGAGGTCATAAGAAGATGTGCCAAAAATAGTATGAATAAAGTTGCAAAAATTCCATGCAATGCATAGGATTGCTACAGTTACAACAAAGATATCAACTGAATGTCAAAGGATGAAGGAATTGCAGGCCTTTGCAGTGTCATCTTCATTGGTCTCAGTTGAATGCTTTACAAAACCCTGTATAGTTTGATTTGGAACCCTTTGGACAAGATGAGAGCTCTCAGGTCAATTTTATTGCAATTGTGTCAAATCCAAGCTATGTATTAATCAAAAGAGCAACAAGAAAAATCAATCTGCCGTCCTGTGAAACAATCTCAATGGGCCGTATTTTCCGATTGGAGGCTTCCTGCGTGCGGAAGCCTCTGATCTGGAAAAAATCTACGCACTTACCTGAGGGCTCCCGAGGTGCGTATAGTTCCAATGCTGGGCCTCTCCAAACTCCAAGTGTGCAAGGTCTACGTATCCCAGAGGCGCAGGCGGTTCGCAAGCGTGCCTGGGATCACGTGGGCCATGGGGAGCCAATCAAAGAAGGGAATCTCCCTTCATACACTTGACAGATAGACCTGTCAAATATATGAATGGAGATCACCCCAAAAACACTTCAAAACATTAAATAAATTAAAAAAAACATATTTTTAAAATGAGTTGAAATTACAATAAATTAAATATTTTAAACAAAAATGTAATTTTTTGAAAAAAATAATTAAACTTTTTTACACGGCTAAAAATAAACTTACCTTTTTTAAAAATATTTTTAAATGATAAATGACTGAAAAAATTTTTTAAAACTTTTTTTCAACTCTTATTCTGGTACGCCTGCTTTTACCAGGCGTAAGAATACTAAAGGTTTTCTGCGGGTGGAGGGGGTCCAGAAAGCGGAACGATCTGCCTGCAGAGGCCCTTCTCCAGGGCAGGCGTCCAATCTGTCAAGAGCATTCTTGACAGATCGGAAATGCCGGTTTTCAGCACATGCGCTGTGCATGCCTGAAACCGGCATTTCCGATGTCCCTACGGGTGGGTACACAGTGCGTACCCACCCGTAGGGATTGGAATATCCGGGCCAATATCTTTAAAGCAGACCTGACAATCAGTAACACTGTCCCATCTTATCAGCCCCATTCCACAAGTGTGGAATGTGTGGTTTTGGCCTTTTCGCTACTCTCTCCCAGCAGTGTCATTTGTAGTAGCACACCAGGGTCACCTCCAGAACCAACTGAGAGCATGTTAGAAAGGACCTCGCAGTACAGATTTATCAAACACAGTTGCACTAAATAGTACTGTATATGGTTTTCATTACAGTGTCTATATTTGAATCAAAGTAAAATGAATGTGTTTAAAGGAACAACAAATATCACAAACTATCTTCAGTTACTTATGTATACAAATTCTGAATTTGCAAAGCAGTTACTCCAGAGACTTGAGCACATAACCTAAGCTGACACTCCCAGTGCAGTACGGAGAGAGTGCTGCACTGTCGGAGGTGCCGTCTTTCAGATAAGATGTTAAACCGAGGCCCCGTCTGCTCTCTCAAGTGAACGCAAAAGATGCCACGGCACTATTTGAAAGACGAGCAGGGGAGTTCTCCCCGGAGTCCTGGCCAATATTTATCCCTCAAGCAACATCAATAAAATAGATTATCTGGTCATTAGCACAATGCTGTTTGTGAGAGCTTGCTGTGCGCAAATTGGTTCCCTACATTACAACACTGACTACAATTCAAAAGCACTTCATTGATTGTAAAGCGCTTTGGGACGTCCTGAGGCCATGAAAGGCACTGTATAAGTACAAGTCTTTCCTTTTTGCTTTAAAATCTTCCAAGCTGCATTGCATATTGATTTTTGTTGCTGGTAGGGATTTAATTTAACAAGTAGCTGCATTGCACTTTCATTTATAATGAAGGTAAGCAGTGTTGTTCCTCTGTGGTTTTTGGAATTTACATGTCAGATACTTATTTCTTCAGGACTTGAACCAACTTCGGAGCCGATATTAAGACATTGTGATATTTGCTTCTGTGTTTAAATTTACTCCTTGCCATGGCAGGCTATCACATCCTCCTCCTCCTCCTCCTGTTAATGGCCCAGCTTGTTCTATGTCACAGGGTTTGAATTTTATCCTTTGAATGTCAGTAGCTTTTCATTTTGAAGGCAATGAAGAATGACAATATACATTCCCTTTCAGTCGTCTTATGGAAGCAGCCCATTCCTAACATTACCTCTGCACATTGTGAGAAGCTTTGTTCCATTGTAGAAAGACAGTGAGTAAAGAGAACCTTGGCCTACACACTCATTAGTAAACGTATGTTTATAGTCAGGTAATCAGCAAGTGTCAGTGTGTAATCTGCTAGGATTCAAAATTCCATCAAGGGGCAATGTGAGCTATTAAGAGCCACAAATACAGCAAAGTATCATGAGGGAAAAATTGCCCTGGTGGCAATGGTGTAGCGATATTGTAAAGGGCGGTGATTACCGTAGTTTGATATTTCTAGCGAAATGACAAATGCATACTTTTAGAGTGTTTTTTATGATTTCATTAGAAACACCCAACAGGAAATCTTCATGAACGCCTTTACAATGCCACTATGCACATTGGCCAGAGGAATTCTTACCATCACGTGACGTATGACTCGCAATGGAATTAGTTGTATGTCCTTACCACATGACTGATAGTGATGCATGTTCTCATATTCATCATTTTAAAAAATCAATTACAAAAAATATTTGTTCGAGGTGTGGTTGATACTGGCAAGGCTGCATTTATTGGCCATTTCTAGTTGCCCCGAGTAGGTAATGGTGATCCTTTACCTTCAACTGCTGCAGTCCTTGTGGTGATGTTGCTTACACAATGGTATTAGGTAGGAAAATCCAGGTAATTGATCCAGCGTCAATGAAGGAGCGGCAATGTATGTCCAAATCAGGGTGATGCGTGCCTTAGAGAGGATGGTAATAGTGTTTATACGACATTCCTTCTCTTGTCCTTGTTGGTAGGTATTGCAGGGCTGGATGGTGCTGGTGAAGTAAGCTTGGTGAGTTGCTGCAGTGTATCCTTACAGCAATAGTGCGCCACTGATGGAGGGGTTGGATATTAAATCCAGTGACAGGGGTACCGATCAAACAAACTGCTCTGTTCTGCATGGTGTCGAGTTTCTTGAGTGTTGCTGCAGCTACACCCATCCAGACAAGTGGTGAGTATTCCATCCCACTCTGGACTTGAGCCTCATAGATGGTGAAGAGGCCCTGAGGAGATCAGGAGGTGAATCAGTCATCGCAGAGTGCCCAGCCTCTGCACTGCTCTTGTACCCATGCTGTTGATATGCTGACCTTGTTAATCTTCTAGTCGGTGGTCACCTCCAAGATATTGATAATTGGAGACTTAGCGATGGTGGTGCCGTTGAATGTCAGGGGGAGATGGCCGGGCTTTCTGTTGTTTGAGATGGTCATGACCTGGCACTTATGCGGTGCGAGTCTTAACTATGACATCACAGCACAAGGCTGAATGCTATCCAGGTTCTGCTGTAGGCTGGAATGGACTACTTTATTATTGGAGGAGTTGTAAATGGAGCTGAACATTGTGGAACTGTCAGCAAATGGCTCTTCCCCTGACCTTATAATGGAGGGAAAGTCATCATAGAATCATAGAAATTTGCAGCACAGAAGGAGGCCACTGGGCCCAACTTGTCCGTGCTGGCCGACAAAGAGCTATCCAGCCTAATCCCACTTTCCAGCACTTGGTCTGTATCCTTGTAGGTTACGGCACTTCAAGTGCATATCCAAGTACTTTTTAAATGTGATGAGGGTTTCTGCCTCTACCACCCTTTCAGGCAGTGAGTTCCAGACCCCCATCACCCTCTGGGTGAAAACATTTCTCCTCAAATCCCCTCCAAACCTCCGACCAATTACTTTAAATCTATGCCCCCTGGTTCTCGACCCCTCTGCTAAGGGAAATAGATCCTTCCTATCCACTCTATCTAGGCCCCTCATAATTTTATACACCACAATTAGGTCTCCCCTCAGCCTCCTCTGTTCCAAAGCAAACAACCCCAGCCTATCCAATCTTTCTTCGTAGCTAAAATTCCCCAGCCCAGGCAACATCCTCGTAAATCTCCTCTGTACCCTCTCTAGTGCAATCACATCCTTCCTGTAATGTGGTGAACCAGAACTGCACGCAGTACTCGAGCTGCAGCCTAACTAGGGTTTGATACAGTTCAAGCACTGCAGCAACTCGCCAAGGCTTCTTCGGCAGCACCTCCCAAACCCGTGACCTCTTCCACCTAGAAGGACAAGGGCAGCAGGTGTATGGGAACACCACCACCTCCAAGTTCCCCTCCAAGCATAACCTCCCTGCTCTTATATTCTATGCCTCGGCTAATAAAGGCAAGTATCCCGTATGTCTTCTTAACCATCTTATCTACCTGTCCTGCTGCCTTCAGGGATCTGTGGACATGCACTCCAAGGTTCCTCTGATCCTCTGCACTTCTCAGTGTCCTACCATTTATTGTGTATTCCCTTGCCTTGTTAGCCCTCCCCAAATGCATTACCTCACACTTCTCCGGATTAAATTCCATTTGCCACTGTTCTGCCTACCTGACCAGTCCATTGATATCTTCCTGCAGTCTACAGCTTTCTTCTGATTTTCATCGCTCTACGATTGGTGGCCGTGCCTAGGCCCTAAGCTTTGGAATTCCCTCCCTAAACCTCTCCACCTCTCTCTTCTCCTTTATGACGCTCTTTAAAACCTACCTCTTTGACCAAGCTTTTGATTGCCTGCCCTAATATCTCCTTATGTGGCTCAGTGTCAAATTGTGTTTGATAAAGCTCCTGTTAAATGCCTTGGGATGTTTTACAACGTTAAAGGTGCTGTATAAATGAAAGTTGATGAGAATAGAGATCTCATTCTGAGACTGCAAGAGCTGATGGACTTGTCAAAATTGAGCAGCGACACAGAGAATATAACACAGTGAGTCAGCTGTACAGATAAGTGTGGAATGTGTGATTAGGATGAATGATGCTGCAGCAAGGAAAACAGTGCCAATTGTGGTTTACCTGCCTGCCAAAACTGAGCACATTATCCTGAGTGGGATTTGATGAGTGCAATGAAGCAGATTCCAAATTTGCTGAGAATTATAATATGTAGTTTTCTTCAAAGTATGACAGCAAAGCAAATTAAATTATGAGAATAACCAGTAAACAAGACTGAGTAGACCTGATGGTTTGCATATCTCTGCTTTGAGGCTGAGGTGGGAAAGGAGGAGGGGACCTGATTCTAAGACAGTCAAGCTAATCTTAATAGGAGAAAGCCAGCAATGGAAGGCTCTGAAAGTGTTAAGTGAAATTTTTATTCCATCACCCAAGGAAACTTCTTAATTCATGAGGGATTGAGTAATGAATGGATTATACATGTTTCCTTCATAAATGCCACAAAGTACTCCACAAATTCACGTAAGTTATTCCATTTACATCGTATAAATTTATGAAAATAATTCTTGGGATATGGGCCTTGCTGGCAAGGCCAGCATTTATTGCCCATCCCTACTTACCCTTAAGAAGGTGGTGGTGAGCCACCTTCTTGAACCGCTGCAGTCCGTGTGGTGAAGGTGCTCCCACGATGCTGTTAGGAAGGGAGTTCCAGGATATTGTTCCAGCGACAATGAAAGACATGTGTCCAAGTCAGGATGGCGTATAACTTGATGGGGAACTTGGAGGTGATGGTGTTCCCATGTGCCTGCTGCCCTTGTCCTTCTAGGTCGTAGAGGTCCCGGGTTTGCGAAGTGCTGTTGAAATGGATGTTACACACTGGATAATGCTTGGAATCTCACCACATGGCGATGAAATGATTTGATAGTTTAAATATGTTATCTCGATAACTAGAAAGAGAATGGTTCTAGTTATGGAGGAGACGCTGAGGCTCTCCTTAAAACCCACCTAGCTTTTGGTCAGCTTTCCTAATATCTCCTTCCTTGGCTTATTGTCCATTTCTACCCGATTACACTTCTGTGAGGCACATTGGGATATTTTGGAATGTTATATAAATGCATGTTGTTGCTGATAATGATTATGATTGTTTTGTTGCTTGTAGGGCTGCAGTTCTCAGTTATGTTTCCAATTGTATTCCAATGTCCAGAAAATCGCCCTGCTCCATACTAATTACACGGGCAGTAAATGCATGCTGCAGTATTCATAAAATGATTTGTAAAGCCTGAATGTATACCGTTCCTGTCTTACTTTTTGCAGAGCAAGATAAGTCTGACAGAATTAAATGTTGTGTGACTTCTCACATTTGTCCACCCCAGTCCGACACCTGCATCTCCACATCATAAAATGATGGGCAGAGAGGGACCCTTGATGGCCAAGTGAAAAACATTATGGGTATCCGTATCTTGGCAAAAAACTACAGTATTGTGAAGGCGATAAATGTTTCAGCTACAATAACTTATCATGGATTATTCAATAAAAAATACTGTCAAGTTTGATGGGTGTTATTGAAAGAACCAACAACATCATAGTACTTTTTTACTGTCAATTGTTCCTGTTTATTGATCTGGCTCAGCAATATAAAATGTTGCAAAATCAAGAATTCTTCTATCAGCTCTAACTCAAACTGTCAACGTACAGATTTAATTCTGTCAGACTTATCTTGCTCTGCAAAAAGTAAGACAGGAACGGTATACATTCAGGCTTTACAAATCATTTCATATCAATGAATGAGGAGCTTCAGTGTTCGATGTTGTTTACCTTTCAGACCCTGAGTAAAATCCACAGCCTTAGAGTTCCTTTACTCCTCACAACCTGCAACTTTCTTTCCATCCAGCAATTAATACTTCTTAAAAAGAAAAAAAGAACTTTCATTTATATAGCGCCTTTCACAACCTCAGGACGTCCCAAAGCACTTTACAACCAATTAAGTACTTTTGAAGTGTAGTCACCGTTTTAAAGTGGTAAAGGTGGCAGTCAATTTGCGCACAGCATGGTCCCACAGACAGCAATGAGATAATGACATGTTAATCCGTTTTTAGCTGTCGGTTGAGGGATAAATGTTGGCCAGGATACCGGGGAGCTCTCCCCTGCTCGTCTTCGAAATGGTGCCCTGGGATATTTTACGTCCACCCGAGAGGGCAGACGGGGCCTCGGTTTAACGTCTCATCTGAAAGACGGCACCTCTGACAGTGCAGCGCTCCCTCAGTACTGCCCTGAGAGTGTCTGCTTATATTTTGTGCTTAAGTCTCTGAAGTGGGGCTTGAACCCACAAACATCTGATTCAGAGGTCAAGAGCATTACCACTGAACAATGGCTGACATATTTTGAGTAAGATATTTTCTGAAATTGACATTTAGTTTTGTACAGTTAGTTAACTCCTCTAATTGGTAAACACTTAAATTACTGCATGAACATATCTCAATGTCAAAGTCCACTCCTTAACCGGCCACCCAAAGTCAACTTCAATCCCTACGCTCTCCTGCTGCACAGTATTTCATATGTTTCCTTCCTTCTCTGTTTCCTTTTTCTTCTTGTCTATTTTCTTGGAGCGAGAAAGGGATCGGTATGGCAGGGCTAGTTGTCTATTCGTCTCACTGATGCTGACAATGCTGGGATAGCTACAGCCTCGTGGCACCATCAGCCAACAAGGCCGACAGGTGATAATAGCACAAATGATGGAATTCAAATGGAGCAGGGAAGAAGTGATTGGAGCTGTAGTATTATCCATAATGTGAGTGTTACGATTAGCTTAGCGTTGGTTCTTTGTCAGGCTTGGCACACGCAGCTTAGAGTACCGTTGTCAGCATGATGGAGTCTTATCATCGATCCATATGGAAGAGGTAGTTGAGGAAACTGAGAATCAGAAGCAATTTGGACGTTCATTCATTTAAAGTAGGGTTTACGAGGAAAAAATGCAACCCAATAAAGCTATAAAATATTTCATAGGCTGCGAAGGGAATAGGGAGCCTTGCTGAACGAGCTGAGCTATTAGCATGACAAAAACAAGAGAATCGAAGACATCATTCCCTTACAGGTGGCTGACTTAAAGAAAGCTGAACAAATGAGAAGACTGGATGGGCATAGTGGTAGCATCCTCTTATAATTCATTCCCTAATCTTAATGGATTGATGCGAGAGATGTCAGCGTTATGAAATGTATAGTATGTGCATCGATATATTTTAATTTGCTCCTCTTTTAACTTACGTGTAATGGACTCCACAAAGAGATGAAAGTTTAACTTGCGTGCTGTAAATTGGCCAATCATATCCAAAATGACCAGACTTTCCTCTCCCAGTTCCAGGCGCTCAGCCTTGCAGGGGATGGGTCTGTTCTGGAGAGTGTCTGGGCTATTTAAATGACCTAAACTCGCAAATGCAGGCAGGTTTCGGTCTGGCCAGGTGCAGTGAACTTTGGATGCGCTGTATCCAACAACCACTGAACTCCGCACAAGTCACAAATTCTGAAGGCATTGGAAAGATTAGCTTTCAGAAGAATTGGGACAAAACCAGGGCTCTTATCATTGGCAAGGGTCATTTCATCACCTGTTCTTTACGATGGCAAATATCTGGAACTATGTTAAATCTACACGGGTGGCTTTTAGTTTTAGTACGCTGCTGGAAAAAAGTGCCTTCTGATAGATGTGCGGATTGCTCTTACTTTCAACATATAGACTAGGTAAATTAATCAGAATGAACGCACTTACTGTCCATCGAACCCCATCCCCCAAATGACTCAGTTTCTATGGTTGCACTGCAATGTACCATAATGAATTGTTCAAATTATTATCCAAATTACTTTTAGCAGGGCAAAAATTGATTTAGTTATAAATTATGATGATTAATTTAGTTGAGCTACAATAGAAGTGCAAAGTAGAGGGATTATTGATATCTCAACGGTAATTATATTATTACTAAAGCAAAATACTGCGGATGTTGGAAATCTGAACTGAAAACAGAAAGTGCTGGAAACACTCAGCAGGTCAGGCAGCATCTGTGGAGAGCGAAACAAAGTTAACATTTCAGGTCGATGACCTGTCGTCAGAACTGGAAAGAGTTATGGATATTACAGGTGGCAAGTACAGAGGCAGGGAAAAGGGGGAGAACATAATAACATAAGAACTAGGAGCAGGAGTAGGCCATTTGGCCCTTCGAGCCTGCTCCGCCATTCAATAAGATCCTGGCTGATCATCTACCTCATCTACACTTTCCTGAACTATCCCCATATCCCTTGATTCCCTAATATTCAAAAATCTATCAATCGCTGTCTTGAATATACTCAATGACTGAGCCTCCACAGCCCTCTAGGGTAAAAAATTCCAAAGATTCACCACCCTCTGAGTGAAGAAATTTCATTTCATCTCAATCCTAAATGGCCGACCCCTTATTCTGAGACTGTGACCCCTGGTTCTAGACTCCCAGCCAGGGGAAAAAATCCTCCCTGCATCTACCCTGTCAAGCCCTGTAAGAATTTTGTATGTTTCAATGAGATCACCTCTCATTCTTCTAAACTCTAGAGAATATAGACCTAGTCTACTCAATCTCTCCTCATAGGACAATCCCCCCATTCCAGGAACCAGTCTGGTGAACCTTTGTTGCACTCCCTCTATGGCAAGTATATTCTTCCTTAGTTAAGGAGACCAGAACTGTACACAATACTCCAGGTGTGGTCTCACCAGGGCCCTATATAATTGTAGTAAGGGAGGGGAGGAAAGAACAAAAGGGAAGTTCTGTGATAGGGTAGAAGGCAGGAGTGATTAAAATACAAAAAGGATGTGAGGCAAAAGGAGATGGTAATGGGACAAGTAAAGGAACAAAAGATGGGTCTAGAAGAGGTGTAAATGGGAATAGTAGAATCGTCAACTTCTTCAATCTAAAAAAATGGGGCGGAGGTTATGGTCTGAAATTGTTGAACTCAATGCCGAGTCAGGAAGGTTGTAAAGTGCCTAATTGAAAGATGAGGTGCTGTTCCTCGAACTTGTGTTGAGCTTCATTGGAGGCCGAGGACAGAGAGGTCAGAGTCGGAGTGGAGCGGAGAATTAAAGTGACAGGCACCAGAAGTTCGGGGTCACGCTTGTGAATGGAGGTGTTCCGCAAAGCGGTCACCCAAATCTGTGTTTGGTCTCCCCAGTGTAGAGGAGAATGCATTGTGAGTAGCGAATACAGTATACTAAATTGAAAGAAGAACCAGTAAATCGCTGTTTCACCTGGAAGGAGTGTTTAGGGCCCTGGACAGTGGGAAGGGAGGAGGTAAAAGGGCAGGTGTTGCAACTCCTGCGCTTGCATGGGAAGGTTGGAAGGAGAGAGGGTGTTGGGCGTTATTGAGGAGTGGACCAGAGTGCCGCGGAGGGAACGGTCCCCTCGGAATGCTGAAAGGGGAGGAGAGGGGAAGAAATATTTGGTGGTGGGATCACGCTGGAGGTGGCGTGAATGGCAGAGGATGATCTGTTGAATGTAGAGACTGGTGGGGTAGATGGTGAGGACAAGGGCAACCCTATCTTGGTTCTGGGAGGGATGGGAAGGGATGAGGGCAGAAGTGCGGGAAAGTCAAGGGCCCTGTCAACCACGGTGGAGGGGAATCCTCGGTTGAGGAAAATGGAAGACATATCAGAAGCATTGGTGTGGAAGGTGGCATCATCAGAACAGATGCGATGGAGACAGAGAAACTGGAAGGCTGAAATAGAGTCCTTACAGGAAGCAGGGTGAGAGGAAGTGTAGTCAAGGTAGCTGTGGGAGTCAGTGAGCTTATAGTGGATATTAGTCGACAGCCTATGCCCAGAAATGGAGACAGAGAAGTCGAGGAAGGGACGGGAAGAGCCAGAGATGGACCATGTGAAGGCGAGGGAAGGGTGGAAATTGGAAGCAAGATGAATTAAATTTTCCAGTTCGGGGCGAGAGCAGGAAACGGCACCGATACAATCATCAATATAACGGAAAAAGAGGTGAGGGAGGGGACCTGAGTAGGACTGGAATAAAGACTTGCATTTCTATAGCGCCTTCAACGACCACCGGACGTCTCAAAGTGCTTTACAGCCAATGAAGTACTTTTTTGAAGTGTAGTCACTGTTGTAATATGGGAAACAATTTGCGCACAGCAAGCTCCCACAAACAGCAATGTGATAATGACCAGATAATCTGTTTTTGTTATGTTGGTTGAGGGATAAATATTGGCCAGGACACCAGGGATAACTCACCTGCTCTTCTTCGAAATAGTGCCATGGGATCTTTTACGTCCACCTGGGAGAGCAGACAGGGCCTCAGTTTAACATCTCGTCCAAAAGACGGCACCTCTGACAGTAAAGCACTCCACCAGAGTGTCAGCCTAGTTTTATGTGCTCAAGTCCCTGGAGTGGGATTTGAACCCACACCCTTCTGCCTCAGAGGCAAGTGTGCTATCAACTGAGCCACAGCTGACACTGTACTGTATTCCACATATCCCACAAAAAAGCAGGCATAGCTAGGAACCATGCGGGTTCCCATAGCAATGCCTTTTATTTGGAGGAAGTGAGTGGAGTCAAAAGAGAAATTTTTCAATGTGAGAACAAGTTCAGCCAGGCGGAGGAGGGTGTTGGTGGATGGGGACTGGTTGGGCATCTGTTCAAGGAAGAAGTGGAGCACCCTCAGGCCGTCCTGTTGAGGGATGGAGGTGTAGAGGTATTGGACATCCATAGTGAAAAGGAGTCACAGAGTCATAGGGCTCGATTTTGCCAGTGTGAGCGGGCTGGGGCGTGTCAGGTGGGATTCGTGTCAGGACCCCGACTCCGAAGTGAAGTGTTGAAAAATTGTGATTTTCCCCTAATTAGGCAATTGATTTCCAGCATGTGGGAACCCCTGGCCCAATGAGTCTTTTCATATAGAAAGTCGCCTCCGATGACGTCATCAATGCTGCTGGATTTAAGGCCTGCAAGCAGCCTTGCTTCTTCTGGAGACTGTAAACGCTTTGGACATTGTATGAAGGACTTCATTTACCGACCATGTCCACCAGGAAGCAAAAGTGTGCAGGGAGCAAGATCTAATAAGGAAGTGCTCTTCCCTTCCTCAGGGAGAAAAAAGCCACCCCAGCAGACTAAAGCTGTGTGGCTGCAAGTGGCCGAGGAGGTCAACACCATTTCAATGAGCCGCAGAACCTGGCTGCAATGCAGGAAGAGGTTTCATGATCTTCTCCGCACAGGAAAAGTGAGTATGACTTCCCATCACCCTCAATCTGATCCCCATCGCCTCTCCTCACCAGCACTCTGCTTTGTCAACCTCTTCCTCCACATCCCACTTGACACTGACATCCCTGCACCCTTAGCCATTCCCTCTCTCTCTATGGTCACATTCACTTAACTATTCGAGCATGCAGCCCTCACACTCTCTATCACTGTGATGCAATGACAACAACTTACAACACAAAGGGAGGGTCCTTTGTCTCCTTCTAAGCATCTATGCTATGGATTCTCCACATTCACTCCTTCATTCTCACTCAAACTCCACTTGTGTCCCTCATTGCAGGAAAAGAGATCCCACAATAAGAGGGAAAGAGCGAGGACAGGAGGAGGGCCACCCTCAGTAGCCCAGCTCACCGCCTGGGAGGAGGCGTCCCTGGAAATCGCCGGGATTGAGGAGGATTCCCAAGTGGGGGACGGACAGATGGGCGCATCACAGCAAGCTGGTGACAGAATAGTTTGGCATCTCTCTCATTGTCATTGCATGAGTCACTGATAATGAATCTGATGCTCTAACAGATGGATTTATGATCATCTGCACTTTCCTTTACTCCTCCACATGACCATCGAAAGCCGCGTCCCCACTGTCCAGGAGGAAGAGCCTGAGCTTCAAGACTCCTCAGAGGAAGCTGCAACCTCTGAGGGCACAGCGTCAGCAGAATTAAGCGCACCCAGCACCAGCGCAGACACTCACACCTCGATGGGACCTTCGCGAGATAGAGTAGTGTTGGAACCTGGTGTATCACAGCTCACAAGTGAGCATCAGCAGGTGGTGAAGAGAGGGCCAGCAGTGAAGAGTCCTCGTCGGAGGGTGCAGGACTCTGCCAGCTCGGCTCAGCTGCATGTCGACCCTGTGCCTCCGGGTCCATCCAGAAGGAGAGCGGTGCTGGAACTCCAGGAACAGGTGCAGGAGTCTCTGGCAGGTTTTGTCTCCAGGGTCGCTGCGAGTGTGGAGCGAGTGGAGGAGTCCATAGCGAACATGAGCAGAGCCTTTGTGGAGGCATTGCCGCATGAACGCATCACCACGGAAAGGATGGCAACCTCCGTGGAAAGGATGGCTAACTTCGTGGTAAGGCTGGCTACTGTAGAGGAGAGGATGGCTACGGTAGAGGAGAGGATGGATACGGCCATGGAGGAGCTTAGTCGCCAGGGTCGTGAAAACATGGTAATTGTTCAGAATAGAATGACTTCTCTTGAGGAGCGATGGTCAGCTATTGAGTATACAAACCAGACCTTCATGGAAGTCCTCTGGAGTAGGACTTCCAGTGCAGAAATGGGTCCTCATGGCCCCCCTGAAGTGCAGCAAGGTGCTGTCAAGCCACTTGCTAGCTCTGAAGTGGGGCTGACCCATGAGAGGGATGTTGGTGGCAGAGAACAAGGAAGTGGGGGCTCCTCTCCAAGCGCTCAAACGACCATGCCACTGCAGAGCCCTCGGTCAGAGTCCCACCAGAGTCCTCACCCAACTGAGATGGGCGTCTCAGCCCCTGCACAGCCGCAGGAGCAGCAGACTGTTCGCAAGCCCGCACAGGTTTGCCACCCCAGAGGACGTCAGCCAAAGGCGTCGAGACAAGAGCAGCAAGAAAGTGAGCGAGGGGCCTCCACATCTGCTGAAGCCACAGGGGAAGCACCACGTAGGAGCACGCGTAAGAGGAAGATAAAGCACAAGTAGTCACAAGGGTAGTCACTTGGGTGCTGTGATGTTTTGTATTTGGACCAGCCATCATTGTCATTGTATTATAAACAGATTTGATGGCAAACTGTTGAAGTTGTGGCCTGTGTCATTTCGCAAATGAGACTTTCACACTGAGGGCTTAGGGCGCCTTGCAATTGTCAGTATGGTGGTCAGAGTGATAGGAATCTGTAGGTTCTTGTCCATTGTCGAAGCTCTGGTAAGAAGGTGCAAGACAAAAGTGTTTGATTGTGCAGGCTCACCAAATCTGGCCAACATGAGTGCATCCCTTGCATCCCGGGCAGCAATGTTGTCACGCGCTGGCGCCTTCTGTTCTGTGCAGCTTCAGGTGGGTGACTAGCAGCTTGGCGCTCCTGTTGATGCTCTTGCTGTTGGTGCTGCTGGTGTTCATGGTTCTGCTGCTGCCGCGGCTGGTCTTCGTCTGAATCTGATATCCAGGAGGAAAGGAATTTAATGGTCGCCATGCTTCTAGTATATGCCTCAGTTGAGGAAGCGCTCAGTCAAGCTTTGGAGAGGGGTTTCCCAGGAGGTCACACTGGAGATGGGTGTCAGGCTCCAAACATCCACAACAATGAGTAGACCTGCTAAAAGTTCCCTCAGACCTGAGACAACAAAGTTCTGCCACCTGCAAATGATCATCGGTGAAAACTCCTTTGTAATGGTGGAGCTGCAGCTGTTAGTAAGCAATCTACTTGTGAGGCCACCAGCATTACCTGCCGTGTTCCAGAGGAGGCGTGTAGGATGGGGGAAATGTCTAAAAATCGGAAAGGCCTCACAAAATGGGATAATAGAGGCAATTAAGTGGTTGTTAAGGGCCTTAAGGGCCTTAAGGGCCTATCCCGCCTCTTGGAGGTGGGATGGAAAGGGGGTCAGAAAACACGCATGTGGAAAAATTGCTCGGAGGCGGGATGGAGGTGGGATTGGGCCCGCCTGCCATTTTTTGCGATTTTACCACCTCACACGCCTCCAAACCCGTCTCCTCGTGCCTGGCAAAATCGAGCTCAGAGAGTCATATGGCACAGAAGGAGGCCATTCAGCCCATTGAGTCCGTGCCAGCTCTCTGTAGAGCAATCCAGTCAGTCCCATTCCCCAGCTCTATCCCCGTAGCCCTGCAAGTTTATTTCCCCCAAGTGCCTATCCAGTCTGCCCTTGAAAA
This sequence comes from Squalus acanthias, assembly GCA_030390025.1. NCBI lineage: Eukaryota > Metazoa > Chordata > Chondrichthyes > Squaliformes > Squalidae > Squalus > Squalus acanthias. The sequence continues at coordinate 122,757,384 of CM059425.1, read as the reverse complement.
CATTGAGTGTCTTCGCTTCCACCACTTCCGTCGGCAGCGAGTTCCAGGTCCTCACCACTCGCTGCGTAAAAAAGTTTTTCCTCACAACCCCCCTGTATCTCTTGCCCAAAACCATAAATCTGTGTCCCCTAGTCCTTGTACCATCAACTACTGGGAACAGCCTTTCCTTGTCTAGCCTATCCAAACCTGTCATAATCTTGTACACCTCTATCAAATCACCCCTCAACCTCCTTTGCTCTAATGAGAACAAATCCAGCTTCTCCAACCTGTCCTTGTAGCTAAGATTCCCCATCCCTGGAACCATTCTGGTAAATCTCCTCTGCACCCTCTCAAGGGCCTTCACATCCTTCCTAAAGTGCGGTGACCATATTCTCCAGTTGTGGCCTAACCAGTGCTTTATAAAGGTTCAGCATAACTTCTCTACTTTTGTACTCAACACCTCTATTTATGAAGCCCAAGATCCCATATGCTTTGTTAACCACTCTCTCAATATGTCCTGCCACCTTCAGGAACCTATGCACATTAATTCCTAGGTCCCTCTGTCCCTGCACACTCTTTAAAACTGTGCCATTTAGTGTATATTGCCTCTCCCTGTTCCTTCTGCCAAAATGCATCACCTCACACTTCTCTGTATTAAATTCCATCTGCCACTTGTCTGCCCATTCTGCTAGCCGTTCTATGTCCTATTGCAGTCGATTGGTATCATCCTCACTGTTTGCCACAGCCCCAAGTTTGGTGTCATCGGCAAATTTAGAAATTCTACTCTGTATTCCAATAACCAGGTCATTTATATATATCAAAAAAAGCAGATTATAATAATAATAAAAGCAAAAAAAAATGGTTGGGGGCCAGAAAACTGGAAACTGTTAAAGTGGCAGAGGGTGTCGGAAGAGTCGTGGATGTAGGAGGGAAGAGACTGAAAATAGAGTGCAGGGAGTGAATGTTTAAGGTGGTGGATGGGATGCCAATCAAGTGGGCAGTTTTGTCCTGGATGGTGTTGAGCTTCTTGAGTGTTGTTGGAGTTACATAGATACATAGAAGATAGGAGCAGGAGTAGGCCATCCGGCCCTTCGAGCCTGCTCCGCCATTTAATGAGATCATGGCTGATCCTCCAATTCAGTATCCCGTCCCCGCCTTCTCTCCGTAACCCTTAACCCCTTTTGCCTGTAGAAATATATCTAATTCCCTCTTAAATATATTTAATGAGCTGGCGTACACTGCCCTCTGTGGCAATGAGTTCCACAGGTTCACCACCCTCTGAGTGAAGAAATTCCCCCTCATTTCTGTCCTAAATGGTTTAGCCCTTATCCTTAAATTATGTCCTCTAGTTCTGTTCTCACCCGCCAAGGGAAACATTCCTTCTGCATCTAGTCTGTCTAGACCTGTCAGAATTTTATACACTTCTATGAGGTCCCCTCTCAATCTTCTAAACTCCAGTGTGTACATCCCTAAACTACATAGTCTCTCCTCATAGGTCAATCCCGCCATTCCTGGTATCAGCCTGGTGAATCGCCGCTGCACCCCCTCCATGGCAAGAACATCTTTCCTCAGATGAGGCGACCAAAACTGTACACAGTACTCGAGGTGTGGTCTCACCAGTGCCCTGTACAGCTGCAGCAAGGTATCCCTGTTCCTGTATTCCAACCCTTTTGCTATGAAGGCCAGCATACTGTTTGCCTTCTTGACCGCCTGTTGCACCTGCATGCTCGCCTTCAGTGACTGGTGTACAAGAACACCCAGGTCTCTCTGTACTTCCCCCTCTCCCAATTTATTGCCATTTAAATAATAATTTGCCCTCCCGTTCCTGCACCCAAGGTGGATAACTTCGCACTTGTCCACATTATAGTGCATCTGCCATTTATCCGCCCAATCACCCAGTCTGTCCAAATCGCTCTGGAGCTTCCTGGTCTCCTCCTCTGAGCCCACCCCCCCTCCTAGTTTAGTGTCGTCTGCAAATTTGGAAATGCTGCATCCGACTCCCTGATCCAGGTCATTAATGTAAATTGTGAACAGCTGGGGACCCAGGACAGATCCCTGCGGTACTCCACTTGTTACTGCCTGCCATTCAGAAAATGAGCCGTTTATTCCAACTCTCTGTTTTCTATCTGACAGCCAGTTCTCTATCCACGTCAATACTTTCCCCTTTATCCCATGAGCTTCAATTTTCCCTGCTAATCTTTTATGTGGGACCTTATCGAAGGCCTTTTGGAAGTCCAGGTACACCACATCTACTGGCTCTCCCCCATCTATTTTACCAGTTACTCCCTCAAAAAATTCCAATAGATTAGTCAAGCACGATTTACCCTTTGTAAATCCATGTTGACTCTGTCCTATCCTGTCCCCATTTGCTAAGTGCTCCGCTATTTCATCCTTAATGATGGACTCCAGCATTTTGCCCACAACTGATGTAAGGCTTACAGGTCTGTAATTACCTGCTTTTTCCCTACCCCCCTTTTTGAATAGTGGGGTAACGTTAGCTACCCTCCAATCCATGGGCACTGTTCCCGAGTCTAATGAATTCTGAAAAATCATACTTAGTGCATCCGCTATCTCTAGGGCCACCTCCTTCAGCACCCTAGGATGCATGTTATCAGGCCCTGGGGATTTGTCCGCCTTCAATCCCTTTAGCTTCCTTAACACCATATCCTTAGAGATATTGATTTGCGTCAGTTCCTCCTTTGCAAATGTCCCTATTTTTCCCGATATCCCAGGGAGGTTTTTTGTGTCTTCCTTCGTAAAGACTGTCTTCCTTCGTAAAGACAGTTGCACTCATCCAGGCAAGTGGAGAGTATTCCATCACACTCCTTACTTGTGCCTTGTAGATGGTGGAAAGGCTTTGGGGAGTCAGGAGGAGAGACACTCGCCGCAGAATACCTAGCTTCTGACCTGCTCTTGTTGGCACAGTATTTATGTGGCTGGTCCAGTTAGATCAGTAGCACTTGCCAAGGGTATCAATTCTTCACTGTCCCCGACACCCTAGGGTTTAAACACATGCCATCACCTCTGGCAACTAGGCCCTGGACCTATTTGATTGTACTGTACTTTGGCACATCTTTTGAAGTCACAGATTTGACAGTAAGACGTACGTTTAGTGAGTCCAAGAAAACAATTTAAACTTTACCTGCCTGGCGGAAACCAGACACGGTGGACAATTGCTTACCCGCTCTGGATCCGTGGGGAGCCGAACGATCGCAATTTTAATCTGCTCAACTGAGCACGCAGTGAGGACACCCGCCCAAAGCCGGAGTGACCTTTGTTACATGTGTAGGTCAAGTGCCGATGCTACAATCGCGACCTGGATGTAATTTTAACTTGACGGCCTGAGTGGAAGTCGCAGTGAGTCTCTCGCAGTGCCAGCCCTACGGTTGAGTGCATCGGTGTAGAAGAGGCCCTAAAAGGTAAGCTTAGAAAAAGAAAGATTTGCATTTATATAGTGCCGATCACATCCCAAAGCTCTTTACAGCCAATGAAGTACTTTTGAAGTGTCTTCGCTGTTGTAATGTTGGAAACGCGGCAGCCAATTTGCACACAGCAAGCTCCCACAAACAGCAATGTGCTAATGACCAGATAATCTGTTTTTGTGATGTTGATTGAGAGATAAATATTGAGCAGGACACAAGGGAGAACTCCCCTACTTTTCTTCAAACAGTGCCGTGGATACTTTTACATCGCCTGAGAGAGCAGACGGGGCCTCGGTTTAATGTCTCATCTGAAAGACGGCACCTCCAACAGTGCTGCACTCCCTCAGTACTGCATTGGAGTGTCAGCCTGGATTTTTGTGCTCAAGTCTCTGGAGTGGGAATTGAACCTACAACCTTCTCACTCAGAGGCAAGAATGCTACCAACTGGGCCACTGCATCCCATGCAGTGAATTGACGGGCCCGCCTTCCTGATCGTGAGACCCAACCCCACCCACGTGGGACAGGCTACGGCAGCCGATCGTGTCACCAATCTCAGCAGGCGGGCTCTGGATTTCCTGCCAAGAATGGGTAGGAAGTCGACTGGTGAGATTTAAGTGAGGCCCAGGAGTTAAAACACCGTGGGCCTCATTCCTGGAGCACTGAGTGAGTTTCTAAATCACACTGCTGCCCACCAGCCCAAAACTGACCCAGAGTTAAAATCAGGCCCCAGATTTCCTGGGAGCTGCTCCTGCTCTGCTGCCATAACTTTACTGGAAGATGTGGCAATAGAGTCGGTGTAGCGCTGAGGAAATTCCAGGCCATTCCCTGCCACCCCCGCCACCCCTTTTCTCTGGCTTAGTATTTGCTTAAAATCTGTTAATCTCCAACATATTCCAGTTCCGATGAAGGGTCATCGACCTGAAATGTTAGCTCTGTTTCTCTCTCCACAGATGCTGCCTGACCTGCTGAGTATTCCCAGCGTGTTCTGTTTCTATTTCAGGTTTCCTGCATCTGCAAAATTACATGAAATGTACAGCACAGAAACTGGCCATTCAGCCCAACTGGTCCACACGTGTTTATGCTCCACACGAGCTTCTTGTACCACTCTTCTTCTAACACAACCTTCTAACTCTATCAGAATAACCTTCTGGTGTTTTGCCATTCCTTTAATGCTTTATATAACCGCTGTTGTTGGGTTATATCTTTTACGAAAAGGCAGAAGCCTAGTTTGCTCTTTTCCACCTTTTTATATTTAAGGAATTGGGATATTTGTCAGGTATTCTTTTATGAACTCAGTGATGGATGGTTTGTGATTGTTAGAGTCTTAATAATACTCATAATGCTTCAACTAGTGAGAAGCAACAATGCTGCCTGGGGACCTAGGTTCTCTTCTGCAGTTTATATTTTCATTTTTCAAAAATTTGTTTTCATTCATTCATGGGATGTGGGTGTTGCTGGCAAGGCCAGCAATTATTGCCCATCCCTAATTGCCCTTGAGAAGGTGGTAGTGCGCAGCCTTCTTGAACCGCTGCAGTCCGTGTGGTGATGGTACTCCCACAATGCTGTTAGGTCGGCAGTTCTAGGATTCTGACCCAGCGACAATGAAGGAACGGCGATATATTTCCAAGTCAGGATGCTGTGTGATTTGGAGGAGAACTTGGAGGTGGTGGTGTTCCCATGCGCCTGCTGCACTTGTCCTTCTAGGTGGTAGAGGTAGTGGGTTTGGGAGGTGCTGTTGAAGAAGTCTTGGCAAGTTGCTGCAGTGCATCTTGTAGCTGGTACACGCTGCAGCCACGGTACGCCGGTGGTGGAGGGAGTGAATGTTTAAGGTGGTGGATGGGGTGCCAATCAAGCGGGCTGCTTTGTCCTGGATGGTGTCGAGCTTCTTGAGTGTTGTTTGGAGCTGCACTCATCCAGGCAAGTGGAGAGTATGCCATCACACTCTTGACTTGTGCCTTGTAGATGGTGGAAAGGCTTTGGGGAGTCAGGAGGTGAGACACTTGCCGCAGAATACCCAGCCTCTGACCTGCTCTTGTTGCCACAGTGTTTATGTGGCTGTTCCAGTTAAGTTTCTGTTCAATGGTGACCCCCAGGATGTTGATGGTGGGGGATTCGATGATGGTAATGCTATTGAATGTCAAGGGGAGGTGGTTAGTCTTTCTTTTGTTGGAGACAGTCCAACCACCTCTTCAGTGCAGCTATCGGAATTATCGGTAGGGCAGAATTCTAAGATCTCCCAAATTGGATGTGTTTTGCCTCTAGTGGTAGGACCTTGGCAGGAGTGAAGTACTTTGAATGCGATGTGTGGTCAACGTGAACATGTCGATCCTATTCTACCCATCCTGGCTGAACTGAGGGGGTAGATTTTAACTTTTGGGCAGCTGACTGGCAGCATTCCCCCCCGCCCCCCCCCGCCCAACTCCATTCTGGAAGCGAAGAGGCCAACCGGAGCCATTTCCAGGCACTGGGTCTCGTGTTAAGTAGAACCGGCAAGCTGCGGGAGCCAAAAGGGCTTTCTGATGCAGCACGCCGGATTTGGGCCAGTGCAATATCGGGTGCGCAGGAAGCCGGCTGGCCGGCAGCACGGTAATTCCTGGGAGTGGGGGCCGGGGGCAGAGAAAGTTGCAATCGCCTAACGTCAGGTCCATGCAGAACTGATGCATTACTGTCCATTTTGATTTAGTTTTTGACGTGTGTCTACAGGTGCTGCCATGTTTCATACAGAGTGTGGAACTCCTTACCACTTGGAATAGGTGAGGCATACAGCATTGATGCCTGTAAGGGGAAGCCAGATAAACACATAAGGGAGAAAGGAATAGAAGATTATGTTGATAGGGTTAGATGAAGAGGGGTGGGAGGAGGCTCGTGAGGAGCATAGACACCGGCACGGACCAATTGGGCCTGTTTCTGTGCTGTACATTCGATGTAATTCTATGTTTAAATATGTCCAGATCTGAAGTCTCTAAAACTGATGAGATAAACAGAAAAAAACAACTGTGACCTGAAATAAAAACAGAAAATTCCAGGAATGTTCAGGATGCCCATCGGCATGCTGAAAAGAGAAATAACATTTCGGGCGGCGACTAAGATTCTATGATATGTAGATGAGGTGAGATGAAGATGGGTGGGAGGAGGCTCGTGTGGAGCATAAACACTGGCATGGACCAGTTGGGCCAAATGGCCTGTTTCCGTGCTGTAAATAATATGGCCCGTATTTTCCGATCTCTACGGGTGTGTACGAGCTGTGTACACACCCGTAGGGACCTCGCAAGTGCCGGTTTAAGGCATGCGAAGCGCATGTGCTGAAACCGGCATTTCTGATCTGTCAAGAATCCTCTTGACAGATCGCACGCCTGCCCTGGAGAAGGGCCTCTGCGGGTGGAGAGTTCCGCTTTCTGCAGAACCTCCGCCGCTGAAATCACTTAAAAATCTTACGCCTGGTAAAAGCAGGTGTAAGGCCTGCTTTTGCCAGCATTAGAGTTTAAAAAAGTAAAAAAATATTTTTTTTTCACTCAAAATACTTTTAAAAATACTTTTAAAAAAGGTAAGTTTATTTTTAGCCCTGTAAAAAATGTTAATTTTTTTTTGAGAAAATTTAATTTTTGTTTAAAATATTTAAATTAATGTAATTTTAACTAATTTTAAAAACGTGATTGAAAAAAAAGTTATTTAATGTTTTAGTGTGTTTTTTGAGTGATCCCCATTCATACTTTTGACGGGTCTAAGCTGAGAGACCTGTCAAAAGTATGTAGGGGGATTCCCTTCTTTCATTGGTTCCCCATGGCCCACGTGATCTCAGGGATGCTTGCGAACCACCTGCGCCCTGGGATACCTGGGCCATGGGATACCTGGGCCCTGCGCATTTCGTAGAGCAGAGGCCCAGGAGCGGAAATGGCCGGACCTCCGGAGCCCTCCGGTAAGGACGTAGATTTTTTCCAGATCGGAGGCCTCCGCACGCAGGAAGCCTCCGATCGGAAAATACGGGCCTAGGTAATACAATAGCCCGGATTTTGCGGTCAGCGGCGAAGGGACTTTCCTTTTTTCAGATGATGATGGACCTACTGGGTATTTCCAGTGCTTTCTGTTTTTAGCCGCAAACCAATCTTTGAGCACTTTTTACTTTAAAGAATGCAACTAATTTGCACTTAATTTATATAAAGTCTTTCCTGCTGTTTGAAAAATTAAAAGCTAGCAAGGCTATATATATATACATTGTAGCAGCATGCAGTACATTTGCTGTAAAAGTTGAGCCAAGGCCGTTAAACTACAATCCATTCCTGTCCTGCCTATGTATAAAATAACGTTTGCTTTTGGGGAGAAGGGAAAGCTATAAATGTATTTGATGGAGGCACAGAGTCGGGTAAACAGATACTGGTGGCCTGTGTGCGATAACAAATCAAACTGACAACACCTTGTCAGTTTTGTGAAGAATTGTTTATAATCACTTGCTCTGACCCTTTCACAGGAAACTAAAGTAATCTAGAATAAAGCCTAGTGAGAATAAATGAGATAAAATAAGTCTGCCAAACTCTAATCACCCAGAGATTTGTCTGACGTCTTAACTCTTGAGTTACTTGGTTCCAATTGCAACAAATTTGCATGAAAAATAAAAATAGCCCTATTTCTCAAAGTTGGGAAAAGCTCATTATTTCTGTAGACTGCACACTTTTTACTGAGCATGAGTGAGCGAAAAGGCTGAACCAGACCGTTCGCAACCTCGTCGTCCTATTTGACCCTGAGCTGAGCTTCCGATCCGTTATCCTCTCCATCACCAAGACCGCCTACTTCCACCTCCGTAACATCACCCGTCTCCGCCCCTGCCTCAGGCCATCTGCTGCTGAAACACTCATCCATGCCTTTGTTAGCTCCAGACTCTCCTATTGCGAAGCACTCCTGGCTGGCCTCCCACTTGCCACCCTCCATAACCTTGAGCTCATACACAGCTCGCACCAAGTCTCGTTCACCCATCACCCTACATTGGCTCCCGGTTTGGCAATGCCTCGATTTTAAAATTCCCATCCTTTTTTTCAAATCCCTCCATGGCCTTTCCCCTCCCTATCTCTGCAACCTCCTTTAGCCCTACAACCCTCTGAGATCTCTGCGCTCCTCCTATTCTGGCCTCTTGCGTATCCCTGATTTCATTGCTCCACCATTGGTGGCTGTGCCTTCAGCTGTCTAAGTCCTAGGGGGAGAAATTCCCCTCGAGCCCTGTTTGGGGCGCTAGATCAGAAAAGCTGGAAAAGTTAGGCGCTAACCTCTTCCAGCCTCTCTGAAATTCCCATATTTTGATCCAAGAGGGAAGTGGAGCGCTAAATCAAGCATTCCACTTCCTTCTTGGAGTGCAAGGGGAGGAAGGTCATGACCCGGGGAGCACCCGGGGCGATGTGCTCAGCAGCGCCACGAGTGGCCAAGTGTGGCGCTGCTGCATTGCAGGGGCTCTTCCCTGAGTTAAAGGGAAGGGCCCCACGCTGCGAACTCTGCAGTTTTTAAAAAACTTACCTGGACCACCGGGGAGCGGGGGCGCCGCACAATCAGCCCGCCAGTCAAGCAGAGTGACCGATCGCGGCACGGACCTCGTGTCCGGAGGCGCAAAAATGCCGTTTTTTAAAAATCCAACTTTTTTTCAGGGTGGCCGGCCCCCTCACCTTTAACTTCTGCCCCACTAGCGGCCGGCCGCCCTGCTCACATTCCCTGCAGCAGTCACTGCCATCGCCCGGCGCTGCTGCAGGGGCCGACGGGGAATTTTTGGCCAGGGCGATGCACCCGGAGATGATGTCATGATCTCCGGGCGCATGACATCGGGGCGCAATCTGGTAGAGCCTCCGCTAACCTCCCGCGGAATTTGGCGGGAGGCGCGGTCAGTGCCGCACCCGGGTGAAAAGGCCTTTGTGCCATTAGTGCCCCAACAGGAGGTACAAAGGAGGGAAATTTCTCCCCCTAAGCTCTGGAATTCCCTCCCTAACCCTCTCCGCCTCTCCGCCTCTCTCTTCCTTTAAGTCGCTCCTTAAAAGCTACCTCTTTGACCAAGCATTTGGTCGCCCGTCCTAATACATCTTCATGTGGCTCAGTGTCAAATTTTATCTGCTAACACTCCTCTGAAATGACTTGGGATGTTCTACTATGTTCTGCCCCTGTTCAATTAGTGGGAAGGGATAAGTAACTGTGTAGTTGCAATGGAGTATCTGGTCCTTGATCATTTGCTGAGGAGGCAGAAAAGGTGTCTCACGCTCTGATTCTTAAGTTTAAATTTCACCTATGCAGAAATCTTGAATTCTGTGATCTCAGCTTTGGATTGCACAATGTCAGACTCTCTGAAGTTGAATCAAACCCAGAATTCAAGCTCACTGAAACACTACACAACAAAAAATTTCCATCAAAATTTGGTAACGGAGAAATCGAAAGTCTAAAGACTGAATTGTGGAATTATTCAAAGTAAAGCGAAGTGGCTTGATGACTTGTGTTCCGCACTCATCCCTTACATTAATTTTAGCCCCCTGGTCTATGTCCTGCACTTGAGCAACCTGGGCCTGCTCCTGTAGAAGATCACGAGGAGGCACCAGAGAGCACGTAGGCATGGCTATTCATTTTGATTTTCCCTGGATGCAGCACAGATAAGAATCTGAATGGAGCAGGACTTGAAAACCTACCTCTTTGACTAAGCTGTTGGTCACCTGTCCTAATATCTCCTTATGTGGCTCAGTGTCAGATTTTGTTCGATAGTCGCTCCTGTGAAGCACCTCGGCTCCTATTTCTCATCTAAATGCTGCCCCTCGATGACATCAATTGAAAACGTAGTGTCAGTTTCCACATGCATGCTGTACCACCTCTCTCGACTCCTCTAAATCGTCAAACTGCTTATCCGACATACAGTATTGGATGAGCAGAAATTCCCTCCTACTAAATATTGGGAAGACCGAAGCCTGTGGAGCATAAACACCGGCATAGACCAGTCGGGCTGAATGGCCTGGTTCTGTGCTGTAAATTTTATGTAATTCTATGTTTTACTACATCAAAGGCGCTATATAAATGCAAGTTGTTGTTGTTGCGCAACCACTCAACATGTGCTTTCAGAATTATACTACTTTCATTGTGGTTGTATGGAAGGTATCATCTTCATCATGTTTTTAGCATATCTTGTTTTACATTTTACTCAAATAGAAACATCAATTATTAAACAGTGCGAGTCAAACCTGTCACGAGCAAAACTAAATATTCTAATTCCTGTTGTCTCCTCCAGTTCTGACGTCTAAAGCTGAAATGATAAAGTGAGAAAAGAATACTCAGCACCAACTCACTGAAGCCCAATGGTAAAATAATCTCATATTATCCCGGACGTTCAATGACTGCTTCTTACTGCAGGCTGCTCCAGTTTTAGCTTTCAGCAACCTGCTCCATCCACTGACAATTTTCTATCCCACCCTACTTCATACAAGCTCAACAACATATCATAGAATCTCCACCCGAAATATTATTTCTCTTTTCAGAATGCCGATGGGCACCCTGTACATTCCTGGAATTTTCTGTTTTTATTTCAGGTTGCAGCATTCACAGTCGTTTCTTTCTGTTTGTCTCATCAGTTTTAGAGACTTCAGATCTGGACACATCTAAACATCGAATTACATAGAATGTACAGCACAGAAACAGGCCATTCGGCCCAACAGGTCCATGCTGCCGGTTATGCTCCACACGAACCTCCTCTCACCTTCTTTTCATCTTTGAAAGAGCCATCCAGTGAGTCCCACTCTCCCCACCCCACAACCGCACCACCCCCCCACCTCGCCACCCCGCCTTTCTCCATAGCCCTGCAAATATTTCCTTTTCAAGTATTTCTCCAATTCCCTTTTGAAAGTTACCATTGAATCTGCTTCCACCGCACTTTCAGGCAGAACATTCCAGATCACAACAACTCGCTGTGTCAAAAAGTCCTCCTCATCTCGCCTCTGGTTCTTTTGCCAATTACCTTGCTTCCCCCAGTATTCATTTCATGTATCCTTATTTCATGTTTTCAGCTTTCCTTGACACATGGACTGATTGCTGAAGAAGCCTATTCCATCAGTAGTAAGCAATCACTCAAGCTTCAATCGGCAAAGATTCTCAAACCCTGTGATGTTCATATTCCACATTATTTATAACTTACTTGATTATGAATGTAACCTGACAGGCCATGAGATAATTCATAAATAATGATTAGCTGTAATTAATATATCTTCTTACAATCTGAACAGATTCACAACGGTCACGCTAATGTTAACCCGTATATTTTATTTTCCTTTCAAGAACTAACTTAAGCTCTTAAATTGAATGGAAATCTATAAGAAAAAGGAAAACACTCTTGAATTCTTTCTTTTGATCATTGCTGTAGATGAGGAAAGACTGTGCTCCAAGTATTACACCTCTGTGAGGTAAAATTTTGTCTGGGCCTGCTTTTGGACCCGGACACTGCGCTGAACCGAGAGGCCCAAGGATCGATTGAAATTAATCCTTGAGACGCAACAACATATTTGGGGCGTGCCGCCTTTACTGGATGTTCCTCCACAGACAGCTCAGTCACCCGAGGGAAGACATTAATATCAGCCAAGCCTGCCTCGCCAGCAGGTAAGTCCCGAGGGGGGTGGTGGTGTTGGGGTCGACTACAAGGTGGGGGTGGGTGGGGGCTATCGCGACACCTGTGAATTTGAGGGAGCACTCCTAATCCTCCTTGAAGGGTTTTTAAAGAAAAAATTCTGAAACCTACCTTTCGTTGGGGCGGCTATAGAATCCTGAGTGGGGCAGGTCATCACTGACTAATTTCAGCAAGGGCTCCTTCTATAGGCCTTCGGTCCCTAATTAGTATATTCAAGGTGCCTAACATCTGTTTTAGCCATCGCCTGGAATACCTAAACAAAATTGGAACCATGAGTTTAGCAGTGGGACCAGTGCTTGAACAGTGTTAGCTGTGGCTCAGGGAGTAGCACTCTTGCCTTGTTGAGTCAAAAGGTTGTGGGTTCAAGTCCTCACACCAGAGATGTGAATGCAAAAATCAAGGCTGACACTCCAGTTCAGTATTGAGTGAGTGCTACAGTGTCAGAAGGTGCTGTCTTTTGGATAAGATGTTAAACCGAGGCCTTGTCTGCCCTCTCAGGTGAACGTAAAAGATCCAATGTAAAATACAGCATTGTATAGTGTTAGTGCGGGACTGGTTTGGACTAGTGAGGGCCTCTGGAAGCATTGTTTAAAAGGACACACGGGTGCAGGGGCTCAGATCATGGGGATTCACGGGGAGCACACGTTGGGTCCCACAGTCTGGATGGCAGGAACATAGAAACAAGAATAGGCTATTCAGCCCCTCAAGCTGTTCTGCCATTCAATGAGATTATGGCTGATCTGTATCTTCCACACTCTGTACACCTGCCTTGGCTCCATATCCTTTTATATACCCTTTGGTAGCTACATGAACTTCCATCAAAACTATAAAGGCTGCTTAAATGGACTCCTGGTGTGAGGACCCGGCCCCAGTTACCCCCCAAGGTAATGGGCTGGTACTGTGCAACAGGATGCCACACAATGGGGAAGCGGAATCCGCCATACTTTCAACCATGAAGTGGAAAACCCTTGACAGGCTTTCCAATACATTGTATAATTTATTGTGTGACACGAGGAGTTTTATTTTCAAGACTGGCCTCCAAAGTCAGTGGCTGGGATTTTCCTGTTTCCCACCCTCAAGGTGTGCGGGGGCCCAGGAGACGGCTGGAGTCATACCTAGCAAAAAGGAAAATGGTTGTGGTGATTGAAGGCCAATCATCACAGCCCCAAGACATCGCTGCAGGAGTTCCTCAGTGCAGTGTCCTAGGCCCAACCATCTTCAGCTGCTTCATCAATGATCTTCCATCCAACATAAGGTCAGAAATGGGGATGTTCGCTGATGACTGCACAGTGTTCAGCGCCATTCACAACTCCTCAGATAATGAAACAGCCCATGCCCGCATGCAACAAGACCTGGACGACGTTCAGGCTTGGGCTGATAAGTGGCAGGTAACATTCGCGCCACAGAAGTGCCAGGCAATGACTATCTCCAACAAGCGAGAGTCTGAACACCGCCCCTTGACATTCAATGGCATTACCATCACCAAGTCCCCCACCATCAACATCCTGGGGGTCACCATTGACCAGAAACTTAACTGGACCAGCCACATAAATACTGTGGCAACAAGAGCAGGTCAGAGGCTAGGCATTCTGGGGTGAGTGTCTCACCTCCTGACTCCCCAAAGCCTTTCCACCATCTACAAGGCGCAAGTAAGGAGTGTGATGGAATACTCTCCACTTGCCTGGATGATTGCAGCTCCAACAACACTGAAGAAGCTCGACACCATCCAGGACAAAGCAGCCCATTTGATTGGCACCCACTCTAGCACCTTAAACATTCACTCCCTCCACCACCGGCGTACAGTGGCTGCAGTGTGTACCATCTACAAGATGCACTGCAGCAACTCGCCAAGGCTTCTTCGGCAGCACCTTCCAAACCCGCAACCTCTTCCACCTAGAAGGACAAGGGCAGCAGACGCATGGGAAGACCACCACCTCTAAGTTCCCCTCCAAGTCACACACCATCCTGACTTGTGAGTATATCGCCGATCCTTCATCGTCGCTGGGTCAAAATCCTGGAACTCCCTCCCTAACAGCACTGTGGGAGTACCTTCACCACACGGACTGCAGCAGTTCAAGAAGGCGGCTCACCACCACCTTCTCAAGGGCAATTAGGGATGGGCAATAAATGCTGGCCTTGCCAGCGACGCCCACATCCCATAAATGAATTTAAAAAAAGACGGTGTAAAACCCAGAAGTTCGTGGTTCCCGGCACGCTGTGGAGTTAAATTGTGCGGCATAAAGGGCGGGTTACCCTCCCGGAAGCCAGCCTGATGGACAGGCTGGCTTCCAGTTGGGCGGGGAATGTGGACCAGGAAGCCACAGGACCAGGTAGGTGCTGGGCCCAGGATGGTGGCGGGGGGGCGGGGGCGGAAATGTTCCAAGCTGTGGGAGGGGTTCCAAGCCCGGAGGTCGGGGGCCTCCGCTCCCCCAGAGGGGGGTCCGATCCTCCGGTGGGGGTCCGATCCCCGACCCTGGGGGGAGGGGTGAGATTGAAGTAGAGGCTTCAAGGCTCATTATATTTAAAATATCAACTCACCTCCTGGCAGCGGGTTGGCTGCCTGCCCCTCGTCCCGCCTGAGTAAAAGGTGAAAGTGGGCCGGTTGGAGGTGGGTTGAGGTCGGGTTTTAGAATTTTACAACTTTCACTCCCCCCCACCCCCACCCCACCGCCGCCTCCAACCCACCCATTTTTTTCTGTGAAAATTCCAGCCAGCATCTCTGTCTTCCTCAGCAAAGCTGGGGGTCAACCTTACCCTCTCCTGGGCTGTCCCTGTCACCACTGCCTGCTCGGGCCTCATTAGAATTCTTTCAGTGAGCTGAGATGTAGAATCATAGAATCATACAGCACAGAAGGAGACCATTTGGCCCATCGTGCCTGTGCCGGCTCTTTGAAGGATCTATCCAATTAGTCCCACTCCTCCGTTCTTTCCCCATGGCCCATGTGCCATGAGGACCCCTCTGACTCACTGTCAACTCACCCGGGGTGCCAATCTCTGTGCTGGTGCTTGAGAGGGATGGGGCATGTGACAGTACATCCTTGGGGGAATTGTTCTCTTGCTGCAGCGAAGGACCTCGAGGAAAGAGAAAATGGACACGAGTTAGCATGGCAGTGAGAAGCTTGTCAATAACAGATGACAGGTCCACAGTGCAGCTGGACGTTGTTAAGCTCGCTGAATGCGATTTTTTTTTATGGTACATGAAGGGATACACATATTAGTCAGAGACCTTGCTCAGATAAACAGCCCATCTCACTATCTCCAATGCGCATCGTTATTGAAGGGCCACTGATTCCAGAGCTCCCTGCTCTGTCAGGGTGAGGGTAATGATGCAGAGTGCTACTTACCCCTCACCTTTGTGCACTGCTCCATTTTGTCCCTCAGAAAGAGAGGTCGAGGGTTAGCGAGTGTCCACTGAAAAGGAACGTGCACATGTGCGGGGCTTCTGCAAGTAGGGTATAGGCTGAGAGGGAGAACAAACAAGAGGCAAACCAGAATGGGGAGGTGCTGAATGGAAAGCAAGTGGCTGGAGCGTGAAGTGAGGAAGGAGTCATCAGAGGAGTTCCTAGTTCTGCAATGGCTACCATATGAGAGCAGAATGCTGTGAGGCAACAAGCAAGGGGGTGAGTGTGTGTTTAGAATGAGAGCGAGAGGTAGTATAGTGTGCCCTTGTGATTTCTGGTGAAGGATGTGATACAGGGGAGAGATTGTTCCGAGTGTTGGCGGGGGATGGGGGGGGGGGGTGTGCAGTGGGGTGGGGGGCGGGTAGAGAGGGGATGGGTGGGGGGAAGGACTGTCGCCAGATGCTATTGAGAGAGGTGGAGAACTAGAGAGATGTACTCACTCTTGCTGGTCTTGTCATTGAAGTGCTTCCTACACTGAATTCAGGTCCTTGGGGGTGATGTTCCTGGAACTGACCATCTCTGCCATCTCTCTACAGGTCTGGTGCATGTATATAGGTCTTGCCAATCTTCATCCCACTTCTTGGAGAGGGTACAGAAGAGATTTACTGGAATGGTACCTGGAATGATGGACTTCAGTTCGTGTGAAGACACTGGACAAGCTGGTGATTTGATAGAGGTGTTCAAAATCATGAATGATTTTGACAGAGTAAATAAGGAGAAACTGTTTCCTGTGGCAGAAGGGTTGGTAACCAGAGGACACGGATTTAAGGTGATTGGCAAAAGAACCAGAGGCGACATGAGGAAACATTTTTTACTCAGTGAGTTGTTATGATCTGAAATGCACTGCCTGAAAGAGTGGTGGAAGCAGATTCAAAAAAGAATTGGATAAATACTTGAAGGGAAACATTTTACAGGACTATGGGGAAAGAGCAGGGGAGAGGGACTAATTGGATAGCTCTACCAAAGACTGGCTCAGGCATGATGGGCAGAATGGCCTTCTTATGTGCTGTATCATTCTATTATTCTATAATTCTGGGAAACAGAATGACCCTCTTTGCACTCGTGCCTTCCACTAAGACCTCCAGGGTGGAACCAGAGAACCTGGCGGGGGGGCAACCTGGAGACCCATTGCTGAGATACTTCACCTTCCAGCAGTATCGCAGGCCAGTCCAGCAGCAGTGAATGTAACCTTCCTTGAAGAGGTGCATTCGGGCTTCAGCAGGCCACTGGAGGCCTGCCGATAATCCTGCCCGGAAAGTGGGCGGGCTGCCCCCCTTTTCCACGCGGTCATGCGGGCAGCTTGCAAATCAAATGTAAAACCCAGGAGTTAAAATGGCCAAGGCCACTAATTGTTGTATCAGGCACGTTTGGCGCTCTCCCCATCCCGCGCCTGCCTGAAACCCATCCCAAGTTAAAATCCCCCGCATGGATGTGCTTCATATGGTTTTTCATCCTTAGAATTAACAGACAGAGACTTGAAGAATCCAATTGCCGCAGTGATCAATTTGACCTGGAGCCTATATAATCACTATAAACCGTTGATTGTGTAAGCCAATTTCTGTGCGTTAAGTTATTCAGTGCTACCTGGCACTTTAAACAACTGATTTGTCTTCTGCTTTCTCTCTTCTTTCATCCTCTCTGAGTAGCTCAGTCATTTACGTTGCCGGTGATTGCTAAGCACTATTGTGCTCCCTAGTTGGGGATTCAATAAATGGGACCAAATCAAT
The DNA here is from genome assembly GCA_030390025.1 of Squalus acanthias. Taxonomy (NCBI): domain Eukaryota; kingdom Metazoa; phylum Chordata; class Chondrichthyes; order Squaliformes; family Squalidae; genus Squalus; species Squalus acanthias. The sequence goes on along the minus strand of CM059425.1, from coordinate 122,740,232 downwards.
AGTACTAAATAAAAAGAGGATGAAAAAAAGAGACAAAGCAGTTGATTAATCAACTGGTTCAAGTGCCCAGTAGATCTGAGTAGCCCCACAAGAGTCGAGCATAAAACTGATCAATGCAACCAAAGGAACCACGGACGTCAGGCTCAAAGTGTTTTTTGGCAAACAGGATTTAATTATATTCACATGATTACCTCAAGAGGGAGGAAGGAAGGGAATTTGTGCACAGCAAGCTCCCACAAACAGCAATGAGATAATGACCATATTATCTGCTTTTAGTGATGTTGGTTGAGGGATAAATATTAACTCATCTTCAAAACAGTGCCATGGGATCTCTTACATCCACCTGAAAGGGCAAACAGGGCCTTGGTTTAATGTCACATCTGAAAGACAGCACTTCTGACAGTGTAACACTCCCTCAATACTGCACTAGAGTGTCAGTCTAGATTTTTTGTGCTCAAGTCTCATAGGAGTGGGACCTGAACCCACAACCTTCTGACACAGAGGTGAGAGCACCACCCACTCAGCCACAGCTGATGGGTAGATCTACCTTTAAACTTGCAGACCGCAAACCCCTGTAGCTGGTGTAGAGTTTCAGCTAAGGACGCATTGGCTGACGACTCCAAAGGAATTGGTGGAGTATCTGGGAGTACCAGCGAAGATATTGCTATGAAGCACATACTGCTTCGCAAAATCAAGCACATTGTAATTAATCCATTGTGGAAGAGAACTTGAATGTGTGTCTAATGGGGCTTTAGAATTTCAGTGCTAATAATAACTCTTGGTGCTTCTTCAGAGAAAGCTCTGTGAAGTAGATAAATACCATGGAATGTATTTCTTTGATAAAAAGTCTCCAGTCCCATTTAGAAGCATCCATCTTCAGGCACCGAGGGTGTAAAATTGGGCAAAAGTATCCCAGACTCATTTAAATCATCACTTGATGTTCTGAGCTGACTCAGAAGAGAGATTAATCTTCAAGGACTGTGCCTTATTAGCATATCTAAAACTGAAGGAAATTTGCACATGTCTACATAAGTAATGAACAAGGTTAAAGCCCTATAGGAGAGCTACTAAAAGTGGCGGGGGGGGGGGGGGGGGGGCGTGGTGGGGAAACAAAGACTGCCTCTGGCCGTGCAGGGTGAAGTTAGGAAGGATGCTCCTGTCATGTGTTTCGTACTATTTCTTTTTTCATTTTCTTGTTTATTTTCTTTCATTAACATTTTATTAAGAGTCCACTTGAAAGAGTGTGGAATCTACAGAAATGTTGGAGAGGTGGAAATGACTTTCTTTCGTTCACCACAAGCCACAAGAGCTGAAAGTTAGTCACTCCCTTCTACTGAGAGGTTGTTGTCCCAATAGATCGAGGCAGTATCCCATCAGAAGGGAGAATACTGATTGAAACAGATTAACGAATTTCCCGCAAGTCAAAAAACATTATTAGCCTGCATTGAAGTCCAATTTTCCTCTCCTTCAGAACCAAGGAACTTCCTGCACCTGGATGGTAAGGACCACTGAATGGGTGCATTCAGATGCTGCTGAATGTCTGTTCTAAGATATTGATTCAGGAGGTTTAATTTGAGGATGGATAAAAACATCACAACATTTTTTTAAGACAGTAACAACATTAGCAAGCCTTTGAGTGATCCAAAAGAGTGCGTGTTTTCATAGAATCATAGAATAGTACAGCACAGAAGGGGGCCATTTAATCCAGTTTGTCCCACTCCCCTGCATCTTTCCCCATATCCCTGCAATGTTTTCTTCTTCAAGTATTTATCCAATTCTCTGTTGAAGGCTACTATTGAATCTGTATCCCGCACCTTATCAGGCAGTGCATTCCAAATCCTAACCACTCGCTACGTAAAAACGTTTTTCCTCCTGTGCCCTCTGGTTATCGACCCTTCAGCCATTGGAAACAGTTTCTCTTTCTTTACTCTATCTAAACCCGTCATGATTTTCAACACCTCTATCAAATCTCCTCTTAGCCTTTCTCTGCTCCAAGGAGAACAACTGCAGCTTCTCCAGTCTATCCACGTAACTGTAATCTCTCATCCCTGGAACCATTCCAGTAAATCTCTTCTGTATCCTCTCCAAAGCCTTCATATCCTTCCTAAAGTGTGGTGCTCAGAATTGAAAACAATACTCCAGCTGGGGCCGAACTAGTGTTTTATAATGGTTTATCTCGCACAACTTCCTGGGTTTTGTACTCTATGCCACTATTTATAAAGCCCAGGATCCCATATGCTTTATTAACTGCTTTGTTAATGTGTCCTGCCACCTTCAAAGATTTGTGCACAAGCACCCCCAGGTATCTTTGTTCTTGCACCCCTTTTAAAATTGTACCATTTATCTTGGATGGTCTCTCTTAATTCTTCCTACAAAAATTTATCACCTCACACTTCACCGCATTGAACACCATTGTATACCTCCCTCTACTATGAAAAACAGCCATTCACCACAACTCTCTGTTTTCTATCCCTTAGCCAATTTTGTATCCATGCTGCTACTGCCCCTTTTATCCCATGGGCTTCAATTTTGCGAACAAGCAAGTTTTGTAGTATACACAGCTTTATCTAAGTGCTGCTAGGTTGTAATCTGTGTTGGAACACTAATGGTTTCCCTGATGGGAAGAAAGACTAATGCCGAATATTTCCTTGAAGTTTCTGTAAGGTTTTCGCCAAAGTAACGGAACAGGAGAAACCCCGAGAAAAATTCCTGGTGTAAGGATCAGTAGATCTGATACATTAGTTGGGAATTGCCCTAAAATGTCTACTGAACGAGAGCATATTAAATTGTCCATAAACTTTTTATCTGTCAGCCTTGGCTCAGTGGTAGTACTTTCATCTCTGTCAGAAGACAGTGGGTTCAAGCTCTACTCCAAAGATTAGAGCATATAATCTAGGCTGATATTTCCATGCACTATTGAGGAAATAATGAACGGTTAAAGGTGCCACCTTTTGGATGACATATAAACGGAAGCCCTGTCTAACCTTTCCGGTGGATGTAAAAGATCCCATGCCACTATTTGAAGAAGAGCAGGGGAGTTCTTCCAGTGTCCAAGTCAACATTTATCCCTTAATTAGCATCACTAAAACAGATTATCTTGTAATTTATCTCATTGTTGTTTGCTGTGTATAAATTGGCTGCCATGTTTTCTACATTACAACAGTGAGTACACTTCAAAAAATTTACTTCATTGCCTCTTCAGGTTTTCAATTTCTTAATATCATCATTTCCTTAATGTTTGCCTGTAGAAGGTGGACTTATGTTGTTACTGCCCCTTTAAATATACTACATTTAATAATTGTGGCTCGCTTGCAAAAGATCATAAATTGTTCAGAAATCTTAACAGAATGTTATGATTGTTATTTGGCATTCACTAATGTCTCAACGAGGGCTAAAGGTTAATATAATACTGTGATATATAGAATGATCCAATCTCTTTTTCCCAATGGGCATTATTCTATGTTTTAAACTAAAAGTAATAATAAATCTCAGACCCTGTACAGAGACTCTAGGCATTTCTTTGCAAAACTGGAATTGGAAGATTGGATGTGGAATATTAGTTAACCAGCAGCATATCACAGAGCTGCACTACTGCTTATGTTAGAATATCTGGGAGAAACTCTCCCCCCCCACCCCCCCCACCAACATGTATTCCTCTCCTCCAACGTTACCAGAAGCCTAATTGTCAGCTGCAGCTCAGATGGGAGCACCCTCGCCTCTCAGTCGGAAGGTAGTAGGTTCAAACCCCGCTTCATGAGACTTGAGTGCAAAAGTCTAGGCTGGCACTCCAGTGTCACTGAGGGAGTGTCACTGAGGGAGTGTCACTGAGGGAGTGTCACTGAGGGAGTGTCACTGAGGGAGTGCTGCACTGTCGGAGGTGTTGTCTTTCAGATGAGATGTTAAACCGAGGCCCCGTCCTCTCAGGTGGACGTAAAAGATCCCATGGCACTATTTTGAAGAAGAGCAGGGGAATTAGCCCTGGCTAATATTTATCCCTCAATCAACATCACAAAAACAGATTATCTGGTCATTATCACATTGCTGTTTGTGGGAGCTTGCTGTGCACAAATTGGCTGCTGCATTTCCTACATTACAACAGTGACTACACTTCAAAAGTACTTCATTGGCTGTAAAGTGGTTTGGGACGTCCGGTGGTCGTGAAAGGTGCTCTATAAATGCAAGTCTTTCTTTCCTTTCGTTCCTTCTTTCTTTCATTTTCCCCTACAACAGCGACTACACTTAAAATGTACTTCATTGTCTTTGAAGCACTTTGGGATAAAAGGAGCTATGTAAAAACAAGTTCTTTTTTCTTTAACTGTGCACAGTACTGACAATACAATATTTGCCCAAAGCACCGAGTGAAGTCCCAAGGGATGAATATCTGAGAGCCATAGCTAAACGGAAGAGAACAATTGAAGCCAAAGAGAAATGGTAAAGGGAAGGCAAACCTGGAAGAGTGATGCGGCGGCTGATTGATGAGCCGGATTACCATTAGTATGTGTGACTGAAGACTTTTGTCCTCCAGAAGCAACCCTTTAGATTCTGACTGCACTGCAGCTTGACGAGAGGAATCGCAACGATTACTCAAGGCGGATAATTTTTTCTCACTTAATGCTTGTCTTTTCTGCAATCATCAGTCAGGAGATGGAACAAATATTTTTTATCTTCAAGAATAGTTTTAAAAAATGTGAATTTCAATTATTAATCTATGAGTTTCACCATCAGATTGATGAATGCACCAAACGTGTTGATGGTAGGTTTTTTTAGAAGTTGCACAATACACATAATGTTGCTGTCCTATGTTTTCCCTTGTGGATGACCATGTCTTCAAGGTAATAATCAGATTTAAATAGTAATTTTCTAGGAACCTTAAAAGGAAAATAATATACTTTTTTTTAATGATCACGGAGCTAATGTTTGAATTTTAAATGGCTAAACCGCCAGGAGTGTGTAAAATGATTCACTATCCAGTTAATTTAAGCTGCTCCCACATAATAAAATCAAGACCTTTGTCTAATTATATCATAACTAATGGCGAGGGGGAGGGGGAGAAACATGGTTTGTATAAAATTAATTTCAAGCACAATCAGAAAATACATTCAGCAGAAAAAAAGGTGTTTGTGGTAACAATTTTTTAAAATTATTTTATTTGCGAAGTTTAGTATGGATGATGGGACTAATGTTGAGCACTAATCAAAGTCAGAAGAGATAAAAAGTATTTTTTTTAGCCACTAACGGGGATTTTATTTCTGCTCAATGCTACTCAGTAATGATTTTGTTATTTATTTTATTAGAATCCTGATCTTCAAAAAAGGAACAAAATGGGAACCTGACAAAAATAGTCAGTTTAACATCTAACAGGAGGAAAATGCTAGAGCACATTATATGATGCTTCAACAATCCTCTTAAAAGCATAGAGGCCATAAAAAATAATCAGCATGGATTTAGAAACAATGAGGACAACTATTGTCTACCTGCCATCCTGTTTTTCAGTGTAAATCTGGCAGCGCCTCGATTTTAAAATTCTTATCCTTGTTTTCAAATCCCTCCGTGGCCTCGCTCCCTCCCAATCTCTGTAACCTCCTCCAGCCCTACAACCCTCCGAGATCTCTGCACTCCTCCAATTCCGGCCTCTTGAGCATCCCCAATTTTCTTCGCTCCACCATTGGTGGCCGTGCCATCAGCTGCCTGGGCCCTAAGCTCTGGAATTCCCTCCCTAAACCCCTTCGCCTCTCTACCGCTCTCTCCTCCTTTAAGATGCTCCTCAAAACCTACCTCTTTGACCAAGCTTTTGGTCATCTGTCCTAATATCTCCTTATGTGGCTCAGTGTCAAATTTTGTTTGATAATCATTCCTATAAAGCGCCTTGGGACATTTTACCATGTTAAAGGCGCTATGTAAATGCATGTTGTTGTTGTAAACAGGGCGATAGGCAATTTTTTAAAAAAGGCCTACCTCTCAATTGTGGTCCGAGGCTTGCCCAATCTGATTTTCAAGCAGTTCTTGAAATAGGCGGCCAGTGATCCTGCCCGAAACAGGCAGGAACCACTTTAAAATATTTAAATTGGGTTCATACGCCATTTGTAGGACCCTGATACAATTTTGGTGTTCCACTGTGCACGGCCCGTGGTCCTTCCGATGGAACTGAACGTCCAGCGGCTGAACCAGCAGTCCTTAAAGGGACCACTACACGATGCTCCAAAACACAGGGAACACAAACTTTGTTACACTGATTTTTCCACATGTTGCTGATCCTTCCATAGCCCATGCCCCCCTCCCAGATTGCATCCCTTTACCCCCTTAGAAACATAGAAACATAGAAACTAGGAGCAGGAGTAGGCCATTCGGCCCGTTGAGCCTGCTCCACCATTCAATACGATCATGGCTGATCATCCAAATCCAGTACCCTGTCCCTGCTTTCTCACACAGAATCCCCATCGAGCCTGCACCGACACATATCCCACCCTATCCCCGTAACCCCACGTATTTAATTCCTCCTAACATATCCCATCCTATCCCTGTAACCCCACATATTTAATCCCCCCCTAACACTAAGGGTCAATTTATCATAGCCAAATCAACCTAACCCGCACATTTTTTGGACTTTAAGGGCCTACTTCTGGCTTGGCACCATGGAGGAGGTGCTAAATTTTCTACCTACTTCAGGGAGTGCAGTTGGTGGCAATGGCCAAAGACAATGGATTTGGTCTTACCAAAGTTTAACTTGAGGAAATTGCGACTCATTCAAGACTGGACGTCGCACAAGCAGTTTGACACAGAGGCCGTGGAGGGTTTGAGACAGGTGGTGGAGAAGTAGAGCTGGGTGTTGTCTGCATCCATGTCGAAGCTGACCCCATGTGTAGGGATGTTGTTGCCAAGGGACAGCATATAGATGAAGAACAGATGGGAGTCAAGGGGAAATCCTTGTGCAATTTTGGAGTGAATGGTATGGGGCCATTGCTGGAGATGCTCTGACTATGATCAGATAGGTTAGAATGGAACCATGAAGTGCTGTCCCACTGAGCTGGAAAATGGAGGAGAGGCGTTGGAGGAGAATGCTGTGGTCAACAGTGTCAAAGGTTGTAGAGAGGTGGAAGAGGATGAGGAGGGACAATACACCGTGATCACAGTCACTGAGGATGTCATTTGTGACTTTGATTGGGGTCGTTTCAGTGCTGTGCTAGGAGGTGAAACCTGATTGGAAAGATTCATACACTGAGTTGCAGGGAAGACAGGCACAGATTTATGAGATGACAACACATTTAAGAATTTTGGAGAGGACAGGGAGGTTGGAGATGGTACAGTAGTTTGCATGTATAGAGAGGTTGAAAGAAAGCAAGACTTGCATTTATATAGCGCCATTCACGACCACAGGATGTCCCACAGCGCTTTACAGCTAATGAAGTATTTTTGAAGTGCAGTCACTGTTGTAATGTAGCCAACGCGGCAGTCAATTTTGCACACAGCAAGCTCCCACAAACAGCAATGTGATGAATACCAGATAATCTGTTTTAATACTGTTGATTGAGGGATAAATATTGGCCAGGACAGCAGGGAGAACTCTCTTGCTCTTCTTTAAAATAGTGCCATGGGATCTTTTACATCCACCTGAGAGAGCAGTTTAATGTCTCATCCGAAAAACGGCACCTCCAACAGTGCAGCACTCCCTCAGTGCTGCGTCAGCTTAGATTTTGTGCAGGTGGATATGTTCAAGTGTGGGTGATGACAATGGTTTTGAAAGGGGTGGGCAGTACCTGAGGAGAGGGAACGATTTACAATGACAGCTAGCAAGGGAACAAGGAAGGGAAGTTGGCTGGTCAGCAGTTTAGTGAGAATAGAAGAAAGACTTGCCTTTCTACAGCGCCTTTCACGACTTCAGGACGTCCCAAAGTGCTTTACAGCCAATGAAGTACTTTTGAAGTGTAGTCACTGTTGTAATGTAGGAAACACAATGTAATGTAATGGGCTTGAGCGAGCAGGAGGTGGGTCTCATGGATGGGATGAGCTTGGAGAGGGCATGAGGGGAGATAGGAGAAACACCTAAAGGAATTAAACTTTATACTTTAGCATCACATCACAGTTTGCTTCTATTCAAGTGTGTCATGAGGATCTTAGCTTTGGGACTGATTATTTGAATAGGGTCCAGGTTACTTATGAATGTAAACATGATCAAATATGCCCAGACTAGTTCACTTGAATTAACCTGATAAAGTCACACATCTTAACAGCTATTATTTCTTGTCTTGCCGATATGTGATGGTGAGTAATCATTTATTTTTGTCAGCTTAATTACAATTGAGGGGCTTCAACTGAAAAATGATTAACTTATTAATTTTTAGCCTCTCACCTTTTATTTACTTAAGTTATTTTCAATTGTGACCGTGAAAATAAATGAAAGTAGAATTTTACACCTAATTAAAAGTATAATATCTGGTATCTGTAATTACAGTGCAGGGTGCAATTTATGATCAAAGTATTCCAAATTTAAATTTGAGATTAATTGGCTGTGTATATATTACTGCAATAAAATGCAACTAATCTTCTTGTGTCAATAAAATAAACCATCTGCCAGCCATCTTTGAAATGTAAATGCTTAATAACCAGAAAAGAACCATATCCAATAACACAGAGTCTTGATTTTAGCTCTGTTCATTATAATGCAGCACAAGATTTACCTGGCCTGCACAATACAATGCTTTTCATGCAGTGTGGCTCCAAGGTTACCACTCTCTTGAAAATAATAATTTCTTTCTCCAGTAATTCATATTGAGCAAAAATAGTAGTGTCATAAGTGGAAAATAATTGGTTAATGAGAAAAAAGCTCATTTCAAATTAATATTCCCATCATGGGGCATCTAGTGTGGATATTGGGATAGAAAATGGTATGTGTTGCACTCGTTCTTTGGGTGTAAAAGAGGTGCAATGCTGATCAATTTAGCAGCGGAGTGGCCTGCGCACAATCAAGGCAGGCGTTCGGCTCACTGCTAAATTCGTCTGGCCCATTTTTTTAGGCGTTCCAGGCGGCCACCTACACCAGGCAATAGGCCGGACCACCCCCGTACATGCTAATTAAGGGCTTAATGCCTGTTGAAGGACCCCTGTGGAAAATTGGGTTGCCCTGAGCAGTGTAAGCATCTATGTGGTCTAGCAAGCGACTGCCACCAAAAAGGCAAGTACAAGATTTTTTTTTACTCTTAATGTGGAGGCAGGAGGTGAAGGAGTGTGATCCTCCTAGCTCCACGGTACTGCTAATAGCTGCTGCTGCTGGTAGCGATCATCTCCCCTCCTGCTGTCCCCCACCCTAACCGGGACATACCGGAGCGAGGCAGGCAGCCTGAGAGTGAATTCTTTGTTGCCACTGCAGGCTAGGGGTGCCAACTCTGGTTGAATGTATTCCTGGAGGTTTTATCAAATGACCCGCCCTCATGTTCCCACCATTGGTCGCCCAAGACGTCCATCCTCGTGGCATCCTGCCTTCCCACGGCCAATTAGAAAGCAAAAGGGCTCTTCATTACCCAATTGGACGATTCTTGAATTCATCGTCGCTGGGTCAAAATCCTGGAACTCCCTCCCTAACAGCACTGTGGGAGTACCTTCACCACACGGACTGCAGCGGTTCAAGAAGGCGTCTCACCATCACCTTCTGAAGGGTAATTAGGGATGGGCTATAAATGCTGGCCTTGCCAGCGACGCCCACATCCCGTGAACAAATAGAAAAAAGTCAAACAGCCTTTTTCTCAGCTCCGATATTTTTTTTTTACTAATAAACAGAAGTGTTCAACGAAATTGAAAGAAACAATTATTTTTTAATGCCCCTATGATTTTTCTCTTGGGTCGCTCGCAGCAGTGCCCTAAAAATAAAAAATAAAGACTTGCATTTATATAGCACCTTTCACAAAGCGCTTTACAGCCAATGAAGTACTTTTTGAAGTGTAGTCACTGCTGTAATGTAGGAAAAGTGGCAGCTAATTTGTGCACAGCAAGCTCCCACAAACAACAATGTGATAATGACCAGATCATCTGTTTTTGTGATGTTGATTGAGGGATAAATATTGGCCAGGACACCGGGGATAACTCCCCTGCTCTTCTTCAAAATAGTGCCAGGGGATCTTTTACGTCCACCTGAGAGAGCAGACGGGGCCTCGGTTTAACATTTAATCCGAAGGACGACACCTCTGACCGTGCAGCACTCCCTCAGTACTGCACTGGAATGTCAGCCTAGATTTTTGTGCTCAAGTCTCTGGAGTGGGACTTGAACCCACAGCCTTCTGACTCAGAGGCGAGGGTGCTGAGTCAAAAGGTTGTGGGTCAGAAGGTCTGGAGATTAATCTTCAATTCCTGGAGGTACCATGGGGTGGGGGGGCGTGGGGATGGGGGGCAGAGACGTTCAGCGCTTCTTAGGCACGCCCCCTCCCCCCCCCATAACATCAAAGGACAACTGCGGGTGCATGTCAGTGGTCTGTTCTCATGAGTTCTGCCCAGTGGACCCATCATTACAACTTTCCCTACATTACAACCGTGACTACACCTCAAAAGTACTTTATTGGCTTTAAAGCACTTTGGGATGTCCTGAGGTCGTGAAAGGCGCCATAGAAATGCAAGTCTTTCTTTTTCTTTTCTTTATCATAGACCCATCTCCTGACCATTTTCCCAGTGGCATTCTCACCTGTGTCAGGCTCAGACAGTATACCTTGGGGGAGGGAGGGAGGGAGTTGCTGCTGCACCTCTCGAGAACCTGCAGCAGGATAGCCCGACATGGCTGTCTCTGGAGCGAGACAGACGACATTTATTATCCTTATTGTTATTTAAATTGCAGCAGAAAGAGTGTGATCAATCACCCTGAGATCAGTTGCACTTCCCTTGAGACCCTGAGATTTTAAATCGCCCTCCGCACGCCACTGAAATGCTGTGCATCAGGAATACACTGCATCCTCTGGGGGTAAACGCTGATGTGGGGAAAATGATGGGGAATATGTTGTATGATATTATCCTGTCATTTGTACTTCATCAAAATAGACACCTGCTAATATCTGGGCAGACATATTGAATAACTGCTGTCACTTTCAGTGAAAGGGGGTGTGGTGGTGGTGGAATGGCTCCCCACCCACACTTGCATCCCCAGCCACTTGTGTTGGGGGGTGGGGGTCGGGGGTCGGGGGAGAGGGGAGGGGCTGCGTAAATCTGGTGGAAAATCTACCCCGCTATCTTTTTCAGTATACATCATTAAAAGTCCTTTTGCACAACGATGGGGTTAGGATATGTTTTATTAGCCAACCAGCATCTTCAGGTCAGGTCTTCGAAGGACAGTTCATTGATAAGCCCTAGTTAATTAATTTAACATTAACATTAACACATCTCCGCCTCATCAATCCGCCTACTGTTTAGTGTGGCAGTGTGAAGAATAACATTGTGGAACAAACCATGTGTCTGCAGGTTGAGTTTTGTTCATACATTGCAACTATAAAGGCCACAGCTCGACCAACCCTAAAGATTAATAGGGACATCACCTGCAAAGGTTTTATATATTAGAATTTATTTTCCACTTCTTCGATAAAGTCTTCATATATCTTTCACTAAAGAACCTCCAGGGCCCCATCAACTTCCCATCTCCCCCGCCCCCGCCCCTGCCCCACCCCCACCCCCGCCCCCGCCCCAGCCCTGCCCCACCCCCGCCCCGCCCCAACCATTCACAGGGGAGCAGAGTATGTCACGGCAAAAGTAATAGCAAACAACATTTATCATGGCTGAACATTATCTCTATACCCTCAACAAAAATTTGTCAACAAGAATTATGATTGAAATAGAAACTTCCAAACAACATCGTAGGCATTATTGGTAGATTATTGAGAGCTTCAGCAACATGAGAAAAATTGCTTTTTAAATAAATTTAAAACTAACCCGACGAAGTGAAATTTACATCTAACTTCCTGTCAGCCGTGGCTCAGTGGGTAGCACTCTTGCCTCTGGGTCAGAAGGTCATGGATGGGTTCAAGTCCCACTCCAGAGACTTGAGCACAAAAATCTAGGCTGGCACTCCAGTGCAGTACTGAGGGAGTGCTGCACTGTCGGAGGTGCCATCTTTCGGATGAAATGTTAAACCGTAGGCCCTGTCTGCTCTCTCAGGTTGGATGTAAAAGATACCATGGCACTATTTCAAAGATATCCCTGGTGTCCTGGCCAATATTTAGCCCTCAACCAACACCACTAAAACAGATTATCTGGTCATTATCACATTGCTGTTTATGGGATCTTGCTGTGCGCAAATTGGCTGCGCTGTGTTTCCTACATTGCAACAGTAGTACTTTAAAAAAGTACTTCATTGGCTGTAAAGTGCTTTGGTACGTCCTCAGGTCATGAAAGGCGCTATATAAATGCAAATCATTCTTTTTTCTCTCGCACTTCAGTTCAGGCAGTGATTTATTTTAACTGTAGATGGCACTCCTGAGTTTTTGTCCTTCCAAATTAGAAATGGTAAGCCACTAGATGTATGGCATCACAAGGTATCCCATTAGGGCAAATGGAACAAATTGATTGGACAGGCTCCATGATAATTTATAAATCAATTCCGACATTTAATTAAACTAACTTCCCTCCTTCAGCCTTTCCAACTCCCCTGAAGTTTTCTGTTCAATTGCACTTAGTGGGGGTGGAGGGGGCAGGGAGGTTGGGCACTTCTTAGACATGCTCCCCGTGCTTTAGAAGTTGGAAATGCTTATTTTGTTTTGCCATCATGTGGAAAAAATGGCAACACAGCAATCCAGCAATTGCGGGAACAGTAGCGTAGTGGTAATGTCACTGAACTAGTAATCCCAAGTCCTGGACTAATGATCCAGGGATGTGAGTTCAAATCCCACCACGGCAGCTGGGGAATTTAAATTCAGTTAATTAAATAAATGTGGAATAATTACTAGTATCAGTAATGGTAACCATGAAACAATTGGATTGTCGTAAAAACCCATCTGGTTCACTAATGTCCTTTAGGGAAGGAAATCTGCCGTCCTTACCTGGTCTGGCCTATATGTGACTCCAGACCCACAGCAATGTGGTTGAATCTTAATTGCCTTCTGAAATGGCCTAGCAAGCCACTCAGTTGTAACAAACCGCTGCGAAACACAATAATAAGAATGAAACCAGACGGACCACCCGGCATCGACCTCGGCACTGGCACACCCAGCCCAGTCGATGCTGCATAGTCCTCCTCACCAACATCTGGAACTTGTGCCAAAATTGGGAGAGCTGTCCTACAGACTAGTCAAGCAACAGCCTGACATAGTCACACTCACAGAATCATACCTTGCAGCCAATGTCCCAAACTCCTCCATCACCATCCCTGGGTATGTCCTGTCCCACCGGCAGGACAGAAGCACCAGGGGTGGTGGCACAGTGGTATACAGTTGGGAGGGAGTGGCCCTGGGAGTCCTCAACATTGACTCCAGACCCCATGAAGTCTCATGGCTTCAGGTCAAGCATGGGCAAGTAAAACTCCTGCTGATTACCACCTACCGCCCTCCCTCAGCTGATGAATCAGTACTGCTCCATGTTGAACACCACTTGGAAGAAGCAGTGAGCGCAGCAAGGACACAGAATGTACTCTGGGTGGGGGACTTCAATGTCCATCACCAGGAGTGGCTCGGTAGCACCACTACTATCCGAGGTGGCCGAGTCCTGAAGGACATAACTGCCAGTCTGGGCCTGCGACAGGTGGTGAGAGAACCAACACGAGGGATAAGCCTACTTGACCTCGTCCTCACCAATCTACCTGTCGCAGATGCATCTGTCTATGACAGTATTGGTAGCAGTGACCACCACACAGTCATTGTGGAGACGAAGTCCCGTCTTCACACTGAGGACACCCTCCATCGTGTTGTGTGGCACTACCACCGTGCTAAATGGGATAGATTTGGAACAGATCTAGCAGCTCAAAATTGGGCATCCATGAGGTGCTATGGGTCATCAGCAGCAGCAGAATTGTATTCCACCACACTCTGTAACCTCATGGCCCAGCATATCCCTCACTCTACCATTACCACCAAGCCAGGGGACCAACCATGGTTCAATAAGGAGTGTAGAAGAGCATGCCAGGAGCAGCACCAGGCATACCTAAAAATTAGGTGCCAACCTGGGGAAGCTGCAACACAGGACTATATGCATGCTATAAAGTGGAAGCAGCATGCTATAGCCAGGGCTAAGCGATCCCACAATCAACAGATCAGATCAAAGCTCTGCAGTCCTGCCACATCCAGTCGTGAATGGTGGTGGACCATTAAACAACTAACGGGAGGAGGAGGCTCCATGAATATCCTCATCCTCAATGATGGCGGAGCCCAGCACGTGAGTGCAATAGACAAGGTTGATACGTTTGCAACGATCTTCAGCCAGAAGTGCCTAGTGGATGATCCATATTGGCCTCCTCCTGAGGTCCCCACCATCACAGAAGCCAGTCTTCAGCCAATTCGATTAACTCCACATTATATCTAGAAACGACTAAGCGCACTGGATACAACAAAGGCTATGGTCCCCGACAACATCCCGGCTATCGTGCTGAAGACTTGTGCTCCAGAACTAGCCGCACCTCTAGCCAAGCTGTTCTAGTACAGCTACAACACTGGCATCTATCCGACAATATGGAAAACTGCCCAGGTATGTCCTGTCCTCAAAAAGCAGGACAAATCCATCCTGGCCAATTACTGCCCCATCAGTCTACTCTCAATCATCACAAAGTGATGGAAGGTGTCATCGACAGTGCTATCAAGTGGCACTTATAGACTCATAGAGTTATACAGCACAGAAAGAGGCCCTTTGGCCCATCGTGTCCGCGCTGGCCATCAAGCCCTATCTATTCTAATCCCATTTTCAAGCACTTGGTCCGTAGCCTTGTATGCTATGGCGTTTCAAGTGCTCATCTAAATGCTTCTTGAATGTTGTGAGGGTTCCTGCCTCTACCACCCTTTCAGGCAGTGAGTTCCAGATTCCAACCACCCTCTGAGTGAAAATTTTTTTCCTCAAATCCCCTCTAAACCTCCTTACCTTGAAACTATGCTCTCTGGTTATTGACCCCTCTACTAAGGGGAAAAGTTAATTTCTATCTACCCTATCTATGCCCCTCATAATTTTGTACACCTCAATCAGGTACCCCCCTCAGCCTTCTCTGCTCTAAGGAAAACAACGCCAGCCTGTCCAGTCTCTCTTCATAGCTGAAGCGCTCCAGCCCAGGTAACATCCTGGTGAATTTCCTCTGCACTCTCTCCAATGCAATCACATCCTTCCTATAGTGTGGCGACCAGAACTGCACACAGTATTTCAGCTGTGGCCTAACTAGCGTTTTGTACAGTTCCATCATAACCTCCCTGCTCTTATATTCTATGCTCGGCTAATGAAGGCAAGTATCCCATATGCCTTTTTAACCACCTTATCTACCTGTCCTGCTGCCTTCAGGGATCTATGTACATGCACACCAAGGTCCCTCTGATCCTCTGTCCTTCCTAGGGTCCTACCATTCATTGTGTATTCCCTTGCCTTGTTAGTCCTCCCAAAATGCATCACCTCACACTTTTCAGGGTTAAATTCCATTTGCCACTGTTCTGCCCATCTGACCAACCCGTCTATATCGTCCTGTAGCCTGAGGCTTCCCTCCTCGCTATTTACCACTCCACCAATTTTCGTGTCATCTGCGAACTTACTGATCATACCTCCTACATACATATCTAAATCATTAATGTACACTACAAACAGCAAAAGACCCAGCACCAATCCCTGCGGTACACCATTGGACACAGGCTTCCAGTCACAAAAACAACCTTCGACCATCACCCTCTCCCTCCTGCCACTAAGCCAATTTTGGATCCAATGTGCCAAATTGCCCTGGATCCCATGGGCTCTTACCTTCTTGACCAGTCTCCCATGTGGGACTTTGTCAAAAGCCTTACTGAAGTCCATGTAGACTACATCAACTGCACTACCCTCATCCACACACCTAGTCACTCCCTCGAAAAATTCAATCAAATTGGTTAGACATGATCTCCCACTGACAAAGCCATGCTGACTATCCTTGATTAATCTTTGCCTCTCAAAGTGGAGACTAATTCTGTCCATCAGAAATTTTCCAATAATTTCCCTACCACTGATGTTAGGCTCACTGGCCTGTAATTCCCTGGTTTATCCTTACTACCCTTCTTGAATAATGATACTACGTTAGCTGTCCTCCAGTCCTCTGGCACCTCCCCTGTGGACAGAGAGGTTCTGAAAATTTGTGTCAGAGCCCCTGCAATCTCCTCCCTTGCCTCACACAGCAGCCTGGGATACATCTCATCTGGGCCTGGGGATTTATCCACTTTTAAGCACACTAAAACCGCTAGTACCTCCTCCCTCTCAATACTAATTTGTTCAAGTATATCACAATCCCCCTGCCTGATTTCTATGCCTACATCGTCCTTCTCCATAGTGAACACAGATGCAAAATATTCATTTAAAATCTCACCGACATCTTCCGGCTCTACACACAGATTGCCGCTTTGGTCCCTAATGGGCCCTGCTCTTTCCCTGGTTATCCTCTTGCTCTTAATATACTTATAAAACACCTTGGGATTTTCCTTTATATTGCCCGCCAGTGTTTTTTCATGCCCCCTCTTTGCTCTCCTAATTTCTTTTTTAAGTACCCCCGCTGCACTTTCTATACTCCTCTAGGGCTTCCATTGTTTTTAGTCCTTTGTATCTGCCAAAAGCCACCCTTTTTTTCCTAATCCATTCTTGTATATCCCTTGACATCCAGGGTTCCCTGGGCTTGTTGGTCCCACCCTTGACCTTCACGGGAACATGTTGGCGTTGTACTCTCTCTATTTCCTTTCTGAAAGACTCCCACTGCTCTGATGTGGATTTTCTTACAAGTAGCTGATCCCAGTCCACTTTGGCCAGATCCTGCCTTATCATATTAAAATCGGCCTTCCCCCAATTTAGAACCTTTATTTCCGGTCCATCTTTGCCCTTTTCCATGACTACCTTAAATCTCACCGAATTATGGTCACTGTCACCAAAATGCTCTCCTAATGACATTTCTACCACTTGCCCGGCTACATTCCCTAGAATTAGGTCCAGTCCTGCCCCCTCTCTTGTAGGACTTTCTACATGCTGGCTCAAAAAGCTCTCCTGGATGCACTTTAAGAATTCCGCACCCTCTAAGCCTTTCACACTCTGACTATCCCAGTTAATATTGGGGAAGTTGAAATCCCCTACTATTATTACCCTATTATTTCTACACTTCTCCGAGATTTGCCTACATATCTGTTCCTCTATCTCCCCCTGACTGTTTGGGGGCCTATAGTACACTCCCAGCAAAGTGCTTGCCCCCTTTTTGTTTTTAAGTTCTACCCATATGGCCTCATTAGATATCATCACTCCTTACAGCAGTAATTGACTCCTTGATTCATATTGCGACACCCCCTCCTCTTTTACACCCCCCTCTGTCTCGCCTGAAGATTCTATACCCGGAATTTTGACCTGCCAGTCCTGCCCCTCCCTCAACCATGTCTCTGTGATAGCAACAATATCATACTCCCATGTGTTCATCAACACCTTCAATTCATCTAAAATAACAACAGAAAACGCTGGAAAAACTCAGCAGGCGAGGCAGCATCCGTGGAGAGAGAAACAGAGTTAACGTTTCAGGTCGAAGACCTTTCGTCAGAACTGGAATTAGCAGGAAATGGAATAGATTTGAGGCAAGGATAAAGCTGGGAAAAGGGGGAGGGGATGAAAGAACAAAAGGAGAGATTCCGCGACATTAATAGACATTAAGAGATATTCAAGTCAAGAGGAGGTGTTAATGTGACAGGTTAAGGCTAAAAGAAGTGTGAAATGCACTGGCAGAATGAAGGACAGCTGCCAGCATCTTGGAGGGAAAAAAAAAACGGTGAGGGGGGCAAACAAAAGGGTGGATGAAAAAATAAAATATAAATGTGATTGGGGCTGAGGTTATGATCTAAAATTGTTGAACTCGATATTGGGTCCAGAGGGCTGTAGCGTGCCTAAACGAAAGATGAGGTGCTGTTCCTCGAGCTTATGCTGCGCTTCTGTGGAACAGTGTATTAGGCCGAGGACGGTGAGGTCAGAGTGGGAGTGAAGCGGTGAATTAAAGTGACAGGCGACCGGGAGCTCGGGGTCCCCCTTACAGACTGAACGGAGGTGTTCCGCAAAGCGGTCACCCAATCTGCGTTTGGTCTCGCCAATGTAGAGGAGACCACATTGTGAGCAGCGAATACAGTATACTAAATTGCAGGAAGTACAAGTAAATCGCTGTTTCACCTGGAAGGGGTGTTTGGGGCCCTGGACAGTGGGAAGAGGTGAGGTATAAGGGCATGTGTTGCATCTCCTGTGCTTGCATGGGAAGGTGCCGGGCGAAGGGGAAGGGGTGCTGGGGGTGGTAGAGGAGTGGACTAGGGTGTCGCGGAGGGAGCGGTCCCTGTGGAATGCTGAAAGGGGAGGTGAGGGGAAGATGCGTTTGGTGGTGGGATCACGCTGGAGGTGGCGGAAATGGCGGAGGATGATCCGTTGAATGTGGAGGCTGGTGGGGTGAAAGGTGAGGACAAGGGGAACTCTATCGTGGTTCCGGGAGGGAGGGGCAGGGGTGAGGGCAGAAGTGCGAGAGATAGAACGGACACGGTCGAGGACCGTGTCGACCACGGTAGAGGGGAATCCTCAGTTGAGGAAAAAGGAAGACATGTCGGAAGCACTGGTATGGAAGGTGGCATCATCAGAGCAGAGGCGGCGGAGATGGAGAAACTGGGAGAATGGAATAGAGTCCTTACAGGAGGCGGGGTGGGAGGAAGTGTAGTCCAGGTAGCTGTGGGAGTCAGTGGGCCTGTAGTGAATGTTAGTCAATAACCTATCCCCAGAGATGGAGACGGAGAAGTCGAGGAAGGGAAGGGAAGAGTCGGAGATGGATCATGTGAAGGTGAGGGAAGGGTGGAAATTGGAAGCATAGTGAATGAAATGTTCTAGTTCAGGGCGAGAGCAGGAGACGGCACCGATACAGTCATCAATGTACCGGAAAAAGAGGTGAGGGAGGGGACCCGAGTAGGACTGGAACAAAGAGTGTTCCACATATCCCACGAAAAGGCAGGCATAGCTAGGACCCATGCGGGTACCCATAGCAACACCTTTAATTTGGAGGAAATGGGTGGAGTCAAAGGAGAAGTTGTTCAATGTGAGAACAAGTTCAGCCAGGTGGAGGAGGGTGGAGGTGGATGGGGACTGGTTGGGCCTCTGTTCAAGGAAGAAGCGGAGCGCCCTCAGGCCATCTGGTGGGGAATGGAGGTATAGAGGGATTGTACGTCCATAGTGAAAAGGAGGCGGTTGGGGCCGGGAAACTGGTAACTGTTAAAATGGCGGAGGGCGTCGGAAGAGTCGCGGATGTAGGTGGGAAGAGACTGGACAAGGGGAGAAAAAATAGAGTCGAGATAGGAAGAGATAAGCTCCGTGGGGCAAGAAAAGGCTGAAACGATGGGTCTACCGGGCAGTCCTGTTTGTGGATCTTGGGAAGGAGGTAGAAGCAGGCTGTGCGGGGTTGGGGAACTATGAGGTTGGCGGCCGTGGGGGGAAGATCTCCAGAGGAGATGACGTCAGTGACGGTCTTGGAAATGGTGGTTTGATGTTCGGTAGTGGGGTCATGGTCCAGGTGGAGGTAGGAGGAGGTGTCGGAGAGTTGGCGTTCAGCTTCCGCTAGGTAGAGGTCGGCACGCCAAACAACAACAGCACCACCCTTGTCAGCAGGTTTAATGACAATGTCGGGGTTGGATCTGAGGAAATAGAGTGCTGCAAGTTCAGAGGGAGGTAGGTTGGAGTGAGAGAGGGGAGCAGAGAAATTGAGACAGCCGATGTCACGCCGGCAGTTGGCAATGAAAAGATCTAGAGAGGGTAAGAGGCCAGAGGGAGGGGTCCAGGTAGAACGGGAATTCTGAAAGCGGGAGAAAGGGTCAGCCGTACAGGGGGAAGACTCCTGGCCAGAGAAGTGGGCACAGAGGCGAAGGCGGCGGAAAAAGAGCTCAGCATCGTGCCGAGCTCTAAATTCATTGAGGTGGGGGCGTAAGGGGATAAAGCTCAGGCCTTTGCTGAGGACTAATCGTTTGGGGTCAGAAAGGGCAAGGTCAGAAGGGATAGTGAAAACGCGGCAGGGGGTGAGATTAGGAGAAGGGGGGTCAGAGGAAAGTGAAGGGGAAGAAGGTTCCGGAGGGACGTTGGTGTTCAAGAGTTGATGAAGCTTGCGATCCTTGACATCAGAAAGGAAGAAAAAAAGTTTTTTGTTGAAGCGTCGGATGAGTCGAAGGATGAAATGGAACTGTGGACCCGGACAGCTTTGAGATAGAGTGCGTCAGTGCTGCTGAAGAGAGAGGTCGAGAGTGTTCATGTGGCGCCGCATGGCGTTGAGCGTGGATCTCAAGATGCGGCGAGAGCAGTAGTTCGAGGAACGATGAATATCTTGGAGATATTTGTAATCCTGGGTGGATCCGAAACACGAAGGGTGGAAGTTGAGTTGGAATCCACGTGGAATAAGACAGAACCGGAGACAGTTGCTGAGGAAAGTAATGTGGCTGTGAAACCGAGTCTTGGCAGATACCTGATCAAACACGAGAAGGGAAACTGAAAGCAGTGAAGATGAACAAGGTTGAAGAGACAAACGGAGGTCCCGTCGAAGAGAAGAGCAGAACTTCTTCAAGGTAGGCATTCCTAGAAGAGAGGTGGCAGTGGACCAAACACTAATACGATAGCAAAATACTGCAGATGCTGGAAATCCGCAATAACAACAGAAAACGCTGGAAAAACTCAGCAGGCGAGGCAGCATCCGTGGAGAGAGAAACAGAGTTAACGTTTCAGGTCGAAGATCTTTCATCAGAACTGGAAATAGCAGGAAATGGAATAGATTTAAGGCAAGGATAAAGCTGGGAAGAGGGGGAGGGGATGAAAGAACAAAAGGAGAGATTAAGAGACATTAAGAGATATTCAAGGCAAGAGGTGGTGTTAATGTGACAGGTTACTTCAATTCATCTGCCTTACTCGCAAGACTCCTTGCATTAAAATAAATGCCATCCAGCCTTGCCATACTCCCTTGTTCCGTTACATATTTGCTCTGCCTTCCAGGCTGACTTGTTTTTTCCTCTATATTTGGCTGTGCATCACCCCCTACTAACCTCCCCGCAAGGATCTTGGTCCCGTTCCGGTTCAGGTGCAACCCGTCCGACTTGTACAGGTCCCACCTTCCCCAGAAGCAGACCCAGTGATCCAGGAAACTAAAGCCCTCCCTCCTGTACCAACTGTTTAGCCATGCATTCATCTGCTCTATCCTCCTATTCCTATGCTCACTAGCACGTTACTCACCAATAACCTGCTCACTGATGCCCAGTTTGGGTTCCGCCAAGACCACTCGTATCACAAACTCATTACAGCCTTGGTCCAAACATGGACAAAGGAGCTGAATTCCAGAGGTGAGGTGAGAGTGGACTGCCCTTGACATCAAGGCAGCATTTGACTGAGTGTGGCATCAAGGAGCCCTAGTAAAACTGAAGTCAATGGGAATCGGGGGGAAAACGCTGCACTGGCTGGAGACATACCCAGCACAAAGGAAGATGCTTGTAGTGGTTGAAGGTCAATCATCACAGCCCGAGGACATCGCTGCAGGAGTTCCTCAGGGTAATGTCCTAGGCCTGCTTCATCAATGACCTTCCCTCCAACATAACTTCAGAAATGGGGATGTTCACTGATGATTGCACAGTGTTCAGCGCCATTCACAACTCCTCAGATAATGAAGCAGTCCATGCCCGCATGCAACAAGACCTGGACGACGTTCAGGCTTGGGCTGATAAGTAGCAGGTAACATTCGCGCCACAGAAGTGCCAGGCAATGACTATCTCCAACAAGCAACAGTCTAACCACCTCCTCTTGAGATTCAACGGTATTACCATCGCCGAATCCCCCACCATCAACATCCTGGGGGTCACCATTGACCAGAAACTTAACTGGACCAGCCACATAAATACTGTGGCTACAAGAGCAGGTCAGAGGCTAGGTATTCTGTGGCGAGTGTCTCACCTCCTGACTCACCAAAGCCTTTCCACCATCTACAAGGCACAAGTAAGGAGTGTGATGGAATACTCTCCAGTTGCTTGGATGAGTGCAGCTCCAACAACACTCAAGAAGCTCAACACCATCCAGGACAAAGCAGCCCACTTGATTGGCACCCCATCCACCACCTTAAACATTCACTCCCTCCACCACTGGCGTACCGTAGCTGCAGTGTGTACCATCTACAAGATGCACTGCAGCAACTCACCAAGACTTCTTCGGCAGCACCTCCCAAACCTGCGACCTCTTCCACCTAGAAGGACAAGGGCAGCAGGCGCATGGGAACACCACCACCTCCAAGTTCCCTCCAAGTCACACACCATCCTGACTTCGAAGTATATCGCCGATCCTTCATCGTCGCTGGGTCAAAATCCTGGAACTCCCTCCTTAACAGCACTGTGGGAGTACCTTCACCACACAGACTGCAGTGGTTCAAGAAGGCGGCTCACCACCACCTTCTCAAGGGCAACTAGGGATGGGTAATAAATGCTTGCCTTGCCAGCGATGCCCACATCCCATAACGAATAAAAAAATAATCCAGACTTGATTGGGGATCCTAGCTGACAACATTTGAAACAAGTATGCTCGAACAGCTGTGTTAGTCAGACCTTACCCGTCTTTCGGATGAGAAGTTAAACCGAGGCCCGGTCTGCTCTCTCAGGTGGACGTGAAAGATCCCATAGCACTATTTCGAAGAAGAGCAGGGAAGTTATCCCCGGTTTCCTGGCCAATAATTATACCTCAATCAACATCACTAAAACAGATTATTTGGTGATAATCACATTGCTGTTTGTGGGAGCTTGCTGTGCACAAATTGGCTGCTGCGTTTCCTACATTGCAACAGTGACAACACTTCAAAATGTAAGGGGTTTCAAACGGTGCTGGTGCGAGGTTAGGCCTTCGTTGCCTATACTATTGCTTGCTCTGGTCTCTGGCCAGCCTTTTTGCAATAAGCACCTGTGAGTGGTTCGACCCACTCGCCCTTACGGTTCTGACACCCGACTTAGATGCAAGGAGCAGTAATGTAGAGAAAAACTCAAATAGACCCGGTTGAATAGCACAAAATGAAAATCTTTATTGCATGGCGTCTAAAATCATGAAATACATGTCATAGGCGCAAATCAATGAGAGTACGAGTATACACACATTCATAAAGCTTGGTCTATGGAAATGGAGAACACATGGCACATCGTAAAAAGGGGAACACATTATATCTTAACCTTATTAAAACCACCCTCCCTTAATAATACCTAAACTACGTCTGGATTTGTAGGATCGGAAATCATGCTCACCACTCGTTTTACTTCGGAGATTTTAAAGTGAGGCACTCAGCTCGTTTCGCTGCAGCGCCTGACTGTCACGTGTTTTGAAGGGTTTCTGCACCCCACTTGTTTACTTTTGCTGCTGCGACAAGCAGGCCAGACTCTCTGTGGTCATGAAGCAGTCGATGGACTCAAACCGTCTTAAAATTCAAAGAAGGGTCTTCCTGTGTTGCGGCACATGTAGAAGTCGGTAGAACTCAAAGGAAAGTTCTTTTAGGTATATTTTCGGGTGTGGTCGGGGTTTACTGACCGTGGCGGCACGTGGAATTTCTTCTCGTCTTCTTCTCTTCTCGTCTTCTCGGGCCTCCGGGTCCAGACACCGTTTACCGACACTCGGGATGGTGTACCCTGTTACTTGCCCTTGTCGGGGCGGCTCGTACCGATTGAGCTCCACCCAACACTCGAATAACCGACCAGTACGGCTAAGAGTCAAGAGTCAACAAAGTGCAGAGAGAAAAACAAAAGGGCTGCCCGTCCAGGAGAGCGATACCAGAGGATAAGAGAGTTCAGCCCGAGTCAAGAGAATAAGAGAGCGATGGAAATTTGTTCTCTATAGTTATAGTGATGTGTCCGCTTTATCTCCCGCTCAAATCTTAATGTTTTTCCTTTGTGTAATGTTGGCGCTCAAAACTCCCAGCATGGGGCGATTATCTTCTTAACGGGTTTCGGTAGCACCTGAAACTGGCCAACTATCCGTTAATGTTTTCCCCATTGTAGAGCCAGCCAGGATGTGTATGAATCATCTCCTCGACTGGTTTTGGGGCCCCCCGAATACTTGCTTAATCACCCGCCAATGTCTCTCTCATTGTTGAGCCGGGGGGGGTATTTGTGTATTGATGTGTCTGGATGGGCCTTCGATTGCCCAGTTCAATGATCCTTACTGTGCATAGGAAAATGATTCCAGCACTTATATCATTGCTATTTTTCACAATGCAAACGGGTTGCATCCTGTCTTTATCAATGTTTACCGAGTATGATCCAATCTCATACTGAATGTATATTTGACTCCATCTTGTCTGCCCACTGTGTTTCTGGAAGCTTCTGCCACGATGCGCGGCGGCCATTTTACAGGCTTCTGTGTCCTTTATTATCAGGACAGCATTTCATTTAATAAAACTGATCAATTGAATCTGCTTCTCTTATGTTATTTTGAATCGCGATAATTGCGAACTCTACAAAAAGTACCTCAATGGCTGTAAAGCGTTTTGGGACGCCCTGAGGAAGTGAAAGGTGCTTTAGAAATACAAGTCTTTTCTTCTTTCTTAAATAAGCATATAATAAATGGAAGGACGCACCACAATACCATGTCCATAAATTTTGTATAAAATGGTAGCTGAATTAGGAGTAAAATCTGTACTAAATGGTATCATCTTATCATTGTGGATCCACAATTTAACCAGATTAGGTTCTGCATGATGCTGCTGCACTCTCTGTGCTTTCTTATCTCCTCATTTGAAAAACATTTCCTTACTGTCACCTGCAATATAATTTAAAGTAGTCTATGAGAACCAAATAGTACAATGGGTTAGGTCATTGTCTTTAACCCTGGATCTGGTTTGACTCCATGCCAGAGTGATGAGATGAAAGTGTACTCTGGCTGTAGGGGACCTAAATGTAATGGTTGCAATTTCCCCTACCTCGGCGGGTCCGTGGCGTAGACGTCAGTGCCGAGTCCCGGCCTCGCTACCGGCTCCATCCCGCTGTCCAAAATGATTTTCCCCTGATTGGGCCAATTGAAGGAAGCGGGACTGATGATGTCACTTGATGACGCGTCATCAGCCGGTTTCCTTAAAGGGACCATGCGCAAATTCACTTTGACATTTGTGCTGTCAGTGTTCTGCAGCATTGAGGTGACAAGCATTGCACAGAGGTGCATGGCTGCACCCAGAATCTCCCATGACTCCCTCCATATGCTTATGGTGGGAGTCACAGCACACAGAGAGTTTCTCTTCCTTTCCAATGGGCGGAAGAGACCTCCCCAGGAGACCAACGCAGCCTGGTTGCACATTGCACAGGAGGGCACAAGCAGGGATGTCATCAGGAGGACCAGGCTGCAGTGGCACAATCCTTTCTGTGATCTCAGTAGATCACGAAACGTTACTGCAAAGCCACACTCAATCTCATCCTGCTGTGCTACTCATCACATCCCCATCACTCTGCCTTCCCTACCCTACTCCTGCACATCCTTACTCACACCAACTTAACTTGCACCTCCACTCATCCCTCTCTATCTACATTATCACTTTCCCACCTCACTAGCCACCCCTCACACTCACCCTCATCCTAGTCCAATCATACCAACTAACAAGACACAAAGGTAGGCACTTGTGTGTTTTAGCCAATGTTCATGTGAAGTTTCTGTTAATGTGGTGTCAAACATTGAAACCTTTATTTTCAACACTTTGCGTTCTTGGACAGATCTGTGTGCACCTTTGGAAGTGACTTAGTGAGTTGGAGTGAATAGTGAGACATAATGGTACCCCCGCAATGGCAATGAGTGTGAAAGGAATGGCTTGGACATTGTAGGGATGCTTTATGGTGCTGGTGTGGGGTGGTGCCAACCTGGTGCATCATGTGGCAGTCAGCGTGTACAGTGTCAAGTGAAATAAATCTGGCCATGGTGAATTCATCCCTGGCATCCTGGGCAGTATTCTGGTCAGGTGCTGATGCCCTGTGTCCTGTGCAACATCAGTTGATTGCGGAGAAGGTTGGTGTTGTTGTTGGTGCTACTGGTGTGCCTGGTGCTGCTGGTGTTGGGATTGATCGTAATGGGATTCTGAGGACCAAGAGCACTGATGCTGATGGAATAGATGGCAGGTGAACTTGAGATGACAGAAGTGATCTGTCAATAGTGAGAGAGGTTGTTCCAATGAGGTGACACTGGATAGAGAGTTTGCTCTAAGCAACAGCTTCTGAGCTGGGAAAATGAACAGCTGTGAGATGGGAGCTTCTATAGCACATTTGCAGCTGTGAAATACAGAGATGATCCCATGGTCATACAACTCCCAACCTCCTTACCTGACGTGATCCCTGAGCAGCGTGGACCCCGTGGGGGACCTCGTAAAATGTAAAGGTGAGCTCAAAATACTGTTTAATGGGCTGTTAATAAGGTCATAATGACCTGAATTGCCTCCCCTGCCGCTGCGTGTCACGTCTGTTCAGTGCTGACCGACCCGATAT
The DNA here is from genome assembly GCA_030390025.1 of Squalus acanthias. Lineage (NCBI taxonomy): Eukaryota > Metazoa > Chordata > Chondrichthyes > Squaliformes > Squalidae > Squalus > Squalus acanthias. The sequence continues at coordinate 122,713,620 of CM059425.1, read as the reverse complement.
ATGGGAAAGGCACGTGGCGGCGGGTTGACAGCGGGGTCCCGACCCACTGTCAAAAATTTTTTCCCCCACCCGATCCGCCACCGAATGCGTCCGATGACCCCCCGAAAAATTCCCCCCAATGTGTCCAGCCAGCTTCTAAACCATTCCCAGTCAGTTCGCATCTAGATTGAAAAAGAAACAAATTCTCTTCAAAAAATCTTCAGTACTGTTTTGCTGCTGTTTTACCTTGAGCCAATCAGCAAATTTCTTTCTTTTTTAAATGGAGGTATGGTTCTATTTCAGTGGAATGGAGCAGAATGAGTTAATGGCAATTCAAATGATTCTTATCAAATCTGATTTCTCATGATAATAGTGTTTTTTAGAATCTCCCCAGATACCTGCAATAGATTAGACAAGCAATATGTTTCAAATGAGTTCGCTAGGGATTGCAAGCAACTAAGGGACTATTAAAGAACTGAAAAATGATTAATGAAATGCCTCACAGATGAAAATAATTTGCCGGGGTCATCTGTTTGTGTCTAAAAATAAAAAGAAGCAAAATGCAAGCAGTTAAAAAACCCTGGAAAAATTAATTGTATTTCTCTCGGCACAATTAAGATCGGGCATTTAATTCCTCATTGTGAGAAATGCCCACTAAATTAGACTGCAAAGGAGTGTGGCCAAGTTAGTGATGAACACTGATTTTATTCAAACTTTTAATTTGTATTCACAGCAGGTGAAAATTGAGATACCCGAGAATTCAGTTTGGATTTGAGAGTGAAAAATGTGTTGGTGTATAAGGAATTAGTGGGCAAAAGCTTCCTGGATTGCAAAGCAAAAATGGAAGGCTACAACCAGATAAACTTCCAGACTGGTCAGGAAGACCAAAGCAATGGATTCATTTTAAAATGATGTGACAAAGAAATGGGTTGCTGATGACATCCTTCAAGCTGTCAGCTTAGAAGCCTGTAAGATGTGGAGATGTCCAAAGTTTGCACGAATCTAATTTGTTACTAGCATAATAACAGTATTCAGTGCAGTGCTGAGGGAGCGCTGCACTGTCAGAGGTGCCGTCTTTCGGATGAGACGTTAAACTGAGGCCTTGTCTCAGTTGGACGCAGAAGATCCCATGGCATTATTTCGAAGAAGACTAGGGGAGTTCTCCCCGGTGCCCTGGTCAATATTTATTCCTCAACCAACAGCTAAAAATGGATTATCTGGTCATTATCACATTGGGCCAGAAATTCGGCTCCCTGGCTTCCCACGGGTGCAAGTATCGCGCGCGCACCTACCTACCGCGTCTGCCGTTGACCTCTGGGCCCACGGGGACTTCAGCTCCTGGGCCTCCTGCAGCTGCCGGCGCGCAGTGCTTGTGTATCCCAGGGGCATAGTTAGTGCGATGCGTCCGCTGGGATCACGTGGGCCATGGAGAGCCAATGGCAGCAGACCATCTTTCATTCATAGATTTGACAGACCTGTCAAATCTATGAATTGAAATCGGCCCCAAAACAACACCTAAACTTCAAATAAATTAAAAAAAAACATCACATTTTTAAAATAACTATAAGTTAAATAAATTAACTACTTTAAACAAAAATTTAAATTTTTGAAAAAATTAAAATACTTTTTAACAGTGCTAAAAATAAACTTACCTTTCTTTAAAGTATCTAAAAAAGATAAACCTGTTGAAAAAAAATTTAAATTGTAATTAATTAACCACTTACCTTGTTAAAAACGGGTCTTGCGCCTCCTTTTTAAAAGCACAGCTTCTTCCATACTTACCTTCCCGGAGAAACCTGAAAAAAACCTAAGTTCACTGCGTGCGCGCAGCCTCTCCCAAGCACGCGGTTCACCTCTGAACCCCTCCCTTCACGAGACCGGAAGTTCCGGTTTCCCGCGCATGCTCAGTGCATGCAGGAAACCGGCACTTCAGGAGGCCTTACGGGTGAGTACACAGCGCGTACTCACCCGGCAAGTGCCGAATTTCTGGCCCATAGTTGTTTTTGGGGACCTTGCTGAGCGCAAATTGGCTGCCACGTTTCCCACATTGCAACAGTGACTACCCTTCAGAAGTACTTAATTGGCTGTAAAGTGCTTTGAGACGTCCTGAAGTTATGAAAGGTGCTATATAGATGCAAGTTCTTTCTTAATGCAAAGATATAAATAGCTAAAATTATGAACTGGTCTGCCCATGTGGTCCCAACAAACTAAAGGCATGAATATATACAAATGCAAAACTGTGCAGCTGAACCAAAATGTAATTGTTCAGAATAAAACCAATTTGGTTCAACTGAACTTTGAAAGATACTTCACTTTCATAGCATGAATACCAAACTTAGGTTATTCTTTCATGAATTTGGTTATTAGCATTTATAATCTATACCAGCTAGTGGAGTTCAATTGAAAATGCATTTTTTAAATTATTTAACATTGTGATCATCATCTGCTTCTCTGACATTGAAATTTTCCAATGTCATTTGAATTTGTAATGAGTGCTGTGAGATATAGCGCAAAGGGTATTACCAGTTTTATACCCAAGGACCTGAAGGTGCATTACATCAAAACATGTGCAACATTACTAGGTAATTTTGCATCAAATTACAGGAACATTCAATTTTTTTTTTTTGGACAACCTCATTGGTCCAGATTATGCCATAAATTACAGTCGAGAAGCTTTTGCAGCCTATAATCATTATCTGAGCAATCCAGTGAGATGATAGTCTTTATTTCACTGTGAAGTGTGCATTTTTTTAAATTGGTACTGTGGAATTCAAGGAGGTGGTTTTATTCACTTTATATGTTTTTTGCTGATAACAGCTGTTGTGGCAGATGCTGAAGGGCTGTGCACTTGTTGTGTTAGATGGCAACTACGCTGAAGAATTAACAATTGTGGTAATCACTGCAAGTTTACCAAATAGTAATCAACAGTCTATTAGTATTCAATATCTAATATATATGTGTGTGCATGTATGTGTAAATATATATTTTTTACATTTTTTTATTTATTCATTCAGGGGATGTGGGTTTTCCGGCAAAGCCAGCATTTATTGCCTATCCTTAGTTGCCCTTGAGAAGGTGGTGGTGAGAAGCCTTCTTGAACCGCTGCAGTCCGTGTGGTGAAGGTACTCCCACAGTGTTGTTAGGTAGGGAGTTCCAGGATTTTGACCCAGCGACGATGAAGGAACAGTGATAAACGTCCAAGTCAGGATAGTGTGTGACTTGGAGGGGAACTTGGAGGCGGTGGTTTTCTCATGCACCTGCTACTCTTGTCCTTCTAGGTGGTAGAGGTTGCTGGTTTGGGAGGTGCTGTCGAAGAAACCTTGGCAAGTTGCTGCAGTGCTTCTTGTAGATGGTACCCACTGCAGCCATGGTACGCTGGTGGTGGAGGGAGTGAATGTTTAAGGTGGTGGATGGGGTGCCAATCAAGTGGATTGCTTTGTCCTGGATGATGGCAAGCTTCTTGCGTGTTATTGGAACTGCATCCATCAAGCAAGTGGAGAGTATTCTATTATAGTGCTGACTTGTGCCTTGTAGATGGTGGAAAGGCTTTGGGGAGTCAGGAGGTGAGACACTCACTGCAGAATACACAGCCTCTGACCTGATCTTGTAGCCATAGTATTTATGTGGCTGGTCATGTTAAGTTTCTGGTCAATGGTGACCCCCAGGATGTTGATGATTTGAAAATGGTAATGTCATTGAATGACACAGGGTGGTGGTTAGAATCTTTCTTGTTGGAGATGGTCATTGCCTGGCACTCGTGTGGCGCAAATGTTATTTGCCACTTATCAGCCCAAGCCTGGATTTTGTCCAGGTCTTGCTGCATGCGGGCATGGGCTGCTTCATTATCTGAGAAATTACGAATGGAACTGAACACTGTGCAGTCATCAGCAAACATCCCCACTTCTGACCTTATGATGGAGGGAAGGTCACTGATGAAGCAGCTGAAGATGGTTGGGCCTAGGACACTGCCCTGAGGAACTCCTGCAACGATGTTCTGGGGCTGAGATGATTGTCTTGCAACAATCACAACCATCTTCCTTTGTGCTAGGAATGAATCCAGCCAGTGGAGAGTTTTTCCCCTGATTCCCATTGACTTCAGTTTTACTAGGGCTCCTTGGTGCCACATTTGGTCAAATGTTGCCTTGATGTCAAGGGCAGTCACTCTCACTTCACCTCTGGAATTCAGCTCTTTTGTCCATGTTTGGACCAAGACTGTAATGAGGTCTGGAGCTGAGTGGTCCTGGCTGAACCCAAACTTGACATCAGTGATCAGGTTATTGGTGAGTAAGTGCCGCTTGATAGGACTGTCAATGAAGCCTTCCATCACTTTGCTGATGATTGAGCGTAGACTGATGGGGCGGTAATTGTCCAGATTGGATTTGTCCTGCTTTTTGTGGACAGGACATGCTTGGGCAATTTTCCACTTTGTTGGGTAGATGCCAGTGTTGTAGCTGTACTGGAACAGCTTGGCTAGAGGTGCGGCTAGTTCTGGAGCACAAGTCTTCAGCACTACAGCCAGGATGTTGAATATATAGCTTTACTATATATTTTTCTTCTGAAGTAGAATGAGCATGAATAAATAAACAGGTCTAAAGGTATAACTGCTATGAGTAATTTAAGTTGTTGCAAATTTGTTTGGATGCCATTTTATTTAGATTATAAAGTAACAGAAGCCTAAATGTAAATTAACAGAATGAAGAAGGGGTTAACTCTATTGTTGAAAATTCCAGTGAAGTGTCGCGTGCATCTCTATATGCAATGCATTGACTCAGCAGTGAAACCGCTAGAGACGTTCAATTATGATCTGCTCCAGGAGGTCTATACAGACTCACCAGGCCACATCCAACTGAATTACAGTGCAGAGTGAGAGAGAAAAAAAACTTAACACATTCTTACAGAAGCAGTGTTGATTGAGGATTTTTTTCACTCTGTGATCTAGACCGATTTCCAGCAGGTGGTTGTGCACACTGTTTTTCTCAAATATACATTATATTTTTTTATATAGCTTTACCGCAACAGCACTCCTGTCAATCACAGCACTTTAAAAAATAAACTGCACATTATGCTTTTCCCAGAGTTAACGGTGCCCAGTCGACATGAGTTGCAATTTGCAGTAAGGACTGTGGCATTTTGATGTGCTGTTGATAACAGTGTTTTCAGAAAGGCCACACAGGTGCATATTCATAACTTAGAGCAACCCAGGTGCTTGCAACCCAGGTTGCTACTGATCAATTTCAGGGCAACATTAAATCAGCCAGTTTGAATAGTTTACAATAACTTTTTAAAAGTAAAGTCTGCATTTCCATGACCCAATACACACTGTTAAGATTGCTTTTGTCTTTAGATTGCTGAAGCAAAAAATAAATAGATTGGAAGTGCTGTCTTCTGCCATGAGTTTCCTACCCACTGCTATGAAGCATATCTGCTTATTTACAGCATCAAGCTTCACTTTCTGCCACCCTGCGTTCAACCCTGTTAACTGTACACTGTTATATCCAAATGCATCAAGTCTTGCCAAATTTACACAAAATGCTGCATTGGCAAGCATTTATTCCTGACGTAACCTGTACACTTGAGTGAGAAAAGAGTTCAGGAGAAGTTTCTTAATGCAGAGAGTTACAAACATACGGACAATGGCTGACAGGAAAAAGACCCTCTGGTCCATCCAGCCTGTCCCACACAGTTGTGATATCTTGTGTATCACAATACATACACTCTCCACCCCACCCAAAATCCATGTGATCTGCTAGGAGGGGCGAAAGAAAGAGATAAAAACACAGGCCAATTGGGGGGGAAAAAGTCTGGGAAATTCCTCTCTGAACCCCTCTTCCCCCCCCACCTCCCGGGCACGTGAAACTAGTCCAGGAGATCACTCTGGCCCTGAATTCCTTGCAGCCTCTACCTTTTGTACATGGTGATCTCCGCCCCAGACAGAAACAAGTCCAGCTTTCGCTTGAAGAAATTCAGTGAATCGGTGTCCACCAGACAAGATGGCAGCCTGGTCCAGAGCTCCACTATTCTCCGAGTTGTTGGAATGCTGTTTCACATACAATAGATGAGGCAGAGATCATTGCATCTTTTAAGGGGAAAATGGGCAAATATTTAAAGTGAGTGATGGTACCCATGGAGAGAGATCAGGGCAGTGGGATTTGTTTTGGATTGTTCTAGCAAAGAGCCGGTACAGACACGAGGGGAAAATGGTCTCCTTCTGTGCAGTAAACTTCTAGGGGTAGAGTTTCCGCCTTGGGTTCAATCGCCAATCGGGCACAAATTGCGTCCAAAATTGTGCTAGTTTTAAGAAATGATTTTTCTCCCTATGCTTCTGCGCAAACTCATTTGCATATCGGCGAACATAAACTCTGCCATGTACCAGCGCAATCGGGCAGCGTTACAAAACATTTAATTTTAATTTTGCTTTAAAAAATATTCCTTGATGTATTCAAGAATGGTAACTTGGTGCAGTTTGATTAAAACAGCTGAAAACGGGTTAGTCACAAAAAGTACGCATTTTAATCAGAGTGTCTAGTCCACCACCTGTGAGTAACCTGATTTTAAATAACTGAAAATGGCTTTAAAAAACTATACAGAACCATTTGCTAGTTATACTGGGGTACAGTAGTCAGTTTCTTAGTAAATTTTAAAAAAATTATATTCTAAAGCTTTTAAAACGTCCCTATTAGTGTCCTTGCACCCAAAAGAAGCAGCTTAATTTTAAGAGCCACCTCGAAGGCCCACAAACGAGCTCAATTAGCAAAAGCTCGCCAGGGCGATTAGTCCAATCTGGGGGCGTGGCCAGTTTTGTGGGCGGGGCCGGCTTCCAGCGCCACGTTTTTTAAACCAGCGCAAAAGGTCGCGGAAACTCGAGTTGTGCTGGACGTAATTTGCACTTGGAATTCCGCGATCTTTTGCGCTGGTTTGGCTGATTCTGGAAAAAATTGCACTGAGAAAAGTGCAACCAAGTGGAAACTCCAGGCTCTATGGGCTGGACTTTGACAACGGGGAGCTTTTGGAGGCAGGACTCCCACTTGTCAGTTTTCAGTCCCGCCTCCATCAACTTCTGGCCAACCCATGCTATTTTCCCTTGATTGACCTTGTTAAGCCCGCCCAGCCGGCTTAGCAGACCAATTAAGGGAAAGCCGGTGGCAGAGAACGTCAACGTATGACTTTTCATCTGTCAAAAAATTTTGACAGATGAATTGTCATCGTTTGACAGCTCTGTGAAGCTGTCAAACACTGACATTCTCTGTAGTTTGATGAGTTCTTGAATTCAAGACTCATCAAACCTCTTTCTTTAGCAGAAATTAGATGGTTGCTGCATTGGAGAATGCAACGGCCATCTGTCATCTCTGTCGCGGAGGTGCGAGACTCTCCGCATCCCCAACTCTTGAAGCCTGCAGGAAGAAACAAAGGTAAGTAAACATTTACTAACACTTTCCACTTACCTCACATACTCACCTCTCCACACTTGCACCCATCACTTACCTTCACAGTGCACTTTTGCACCCCGCAGACCCCCGCAGACCCACTTCTCGCCTCGGTGACCCTGGCGGGGTTCGGAGCCTTCGGGAAGCCCGCACTTCTGTGGGTAAAATGGGGATAATCCTCTTATCTGCCTGTTAACTACCTGTCAACAGGCAGATAAGTGGCACTAATCCCTTTCCTGTCTCCAAGGAGACGGGACCCGGCTCCTGGCAAGATGGCACGGAGGCGGGTTGGGGGCGGGATGGGCACCTGCCCCCAGATTCTGCCATTTTCCCGGCAGTCCTGCCTCCCCAGGGCTGGCAAGATCGCGTCCTGTGGTTTTATTGTTAATTATCAATGTACATCTACATATTAATAAAATCCCTCAATCATGTCAATCTTTTTCATAACCAAGGGCCACAATTCTGCCCTGGTAGGACACTGCATGCTATTCATGCCATTAAAATCATATTTTGACATTTGAAAAGAAAAAAGAAAGACTTGCATTTATATAGCGCCTTTCACGACCACCGGACATCTCAAAGCGCTTTACAGCCAATTAAGTACTTTTTTGAAGTGGAGTCACTGTTGTAATGTGGGAAACGCGGCAGCCAATTTGCGCACAGCAAGCTCCCACAAACAGCAATGTGATAATGACGAGATAATCTGTTTTTGTTATGTTGGTTGAGGGATAAATATTGGCCAGGACATCAGGGATAACTCCCCTGCTCTTCTTCGATTTGATCATAATGTAAATGGAAGATTGATGTTAAGATATGAAATAGTGCTGCAGATTCATGCAGCTAGTTTTGCAGATCAACTTGGTTCAATTGCTAGCACTTTCACCTCTGACTCGGAAGGTTATGGGTTTATGTCTACTCCCTAGACTTCAGCACAGGAGCTAGACTGAGACTCCAATGCAGTATCCAAAAGGTGTCTACAGTGTCAGAATTACTGTCGTTCAAATGAGATGTTAAACTGCGATTTTATTATCTTTTGGACAAAATTCTGGTCTTTCAGTTGCATGTTAAAGATCTTTATGGCACTGCTTAAATAAAAAGCCAGATAATTCTGTTGATATCCTGGCCAACAATCCTCCTTCGACTAACACCCACAAACAGGAATTAACTGGTCTTCCTGTGATTTAAATGATTGGCTCATTTCCCTGCATAACACTCACTGCATTTCAAAGTAACTATTTTAGGTGAACTGTGACGAGGTGTTATATAAGTGCAGTTCTTTCTTTAAGTCTGTCATTTTGAGGACCCATGACTACAGAATTCACATTATTTCACGAACATTCTCTCTGTCTGAACCTGGAGTGGCTGTACCTTTTTAAAATAATTTTTTTTCTGATGCAATCTGATTGGGCATTATATCTTTGAGCAATTCTGATTGGTGAATCAAGAAGAAAACACAAGAGATTTAGCCAATGAGGAAGCAACTAAAATGGTTAGACATTCATGACCGACTCAAAATTTCTTCTATAAATAATTTTAAGTAACAAGCCAATAAATAAATCAGTAAGAGGGGAGCCTAAAAGGAATCTGATATTTATTTTGCACTCTCAAACATTTTCTGGAAAACCAAAGCAAAAATAGGACGTTGTACCTTTTAACTCTGGTGGTGTTTTACAAAAAATAGCAGCTGAACACAGCAATGGCATTGCAACCTTATTTACATGTGATGAAATGCCAACTGGTGCCGGCAAGAGAAATTGTGCTTCTGCTCTGCAGTAGAGATGCTACCTGATGTGTTACAAACAGTCAGTCCCATTTAAGGAATATTTTATTTCAAAAATGAAACGTCCGCCTCTTAATATGTCAGCTGTGGCTCAGTTGGGAAAACTCTCGCCTCTGAGTCAGAAGCTATCGCTGCCGAGACTGGAGCGCCTTGCCGTCTTTCGGATGAGATGTTAAACCCCGTCTGCCCTCTCAGGTGGACGTAACATATCCCATGACACTATTCGAAGAAGAGCAGGGGAGTTCTCCCCGTTGTCCTGGCCAATATTTATCCCTCAACCAACATCACTAAAACAGATTGGCCCAGAAATTAAACACGGAGCGTTCCTGCGGGGGTAAGGCTTCCCCGCGATATCTCACTGCGCGCCTACCTTTTCCCTCCGGGCCCACACGAACTTTAGTTTCAAGGCTGCAGCTGTGCAGTGCTTGCGTGAGCCAGAGACGCAGTTAGTTCGTGCGAGCTCTGGGATCACGTGATTCAGTTAGAGCCAATGGCAGCACACCATCTTTCATTCATAGTTTTGACAGGAAGACCTGTCAAAGCTATGAATCTATACTCCCCCAAAAGAACAGCTAAACCTCAATTAAATTTTTTAAAAAAGCCATCACATTAATAAAATAAGTATAGTTAAATAAATTAATCACTTTAAACAAAAAATTAAATTTTTGAAAAAATTTAAAATCTTTTAAAAAGTTATAAAAATAAACTTACCTGTCTTTAAAGTCTCTAAAAAATATATACCTGTAAAAAAAAATTCAAAAAAATACTTAATTCACTACTTACCTTCTTAAAAGTGGGTCTTACTCCTCCTTTTTACATTTCCAAAATCTTCCGTACTTACCTGCGCGTCCAAAGCATGAAGTGCACAGCGTGCGCGCAGTCTGTAGCGCGCACGCGATGCACCGAGGACCCGCCCCCTTTTCAGAAGAGCAATTGCCGGTTTTCAGCGCATGCGCAGGGCATGCAGAAAACCGGCAATTGGAGTGGGAATACGCGAGAGTACGCAGTGCATACTCTCACGTCCCAGGATCAATTTTCGGCCCATTGTTATCCTGTAACTGAACTTTGTTTATCGGTAGTTTTAGACTCAAAAATGTGGCGCTAAAGGAGATCAGCATAATTATCAATACACAGTTAACAGTGCCATTATAGTACAGATTGGTAATCACTTAATTAGAGCCAATATCTGAATTGCTTTGGTGTCTTTGAAATACATTTCAAATTAAACTGTTGTAAAAATAATGAGATTGATATATATGAGCACATTCACTGCTCGTTAAATGTAGGTGAAGGGGTACAACCCATGGGGCAGGATACCAGCAAGGTAAAAACAATGGGTGCAAAGATATGATCAATAATAAAGTTGTGCCTCAGTGATTTCAAGCTTGCTATCTGAAACCTGTAAATTACATAGAGGTGGTGATGAATGACAGAGGAAAGGAGTTCCACGGTTTTGAGATCCTGAGAAAGCAGTGGCAAACTTTCTCCAGAGTAATGTCTGAGTTACTTTGCAAAGGGCTCAGTTTGCTTTTAGTGAATCAATCATGCATTAAATGAGTGTTTTTTTTAATCTCCTCCTGTTTTTATTAGAATAGTCCCAGGAACTCATCATTTCATTTTTGCAGTATTCTTGAAGCTAGGATGCACTATTGAGCAACCAAAAAAACAACGTTAAAGCTCCATCTCACCAATAACCTTCTTAATAAGTGTGCCTAGACTACAAATAACATTGCGTGCAACAATCTATCCGCAGAGTATACAAACTGAAACGGTGTCAGAGTGTTTAAGATGCAGAAAGTCTCCATTTACTGATAAGTCACTTCTCAAATGACCTTTATGAAGAGTTCAGCAAGCTTGGGAGGTAGTCACCCAGGAGTCAATGTGACCTCCACAACTCACAGCGCTTAGGGATGTAAGTAAGGTGTCTGATTTGAAGAAAATTGCCATGAGGATCACTGTCTATTCTGTTACACTATGGGTGTGCCTGCCAATTATTTTACATTGCTAAGTATTGGTATGAGTACCAATTATCCCACCTTGGTAGAAATGTGCATCCAAGTAGGTTGCAAGTGTCAGCCATGTTTGCCTGAATAGTTTCAAGGAAGAGTATTGTTAACCTGAATTTAAGCAGTACCAGGAGGTCCAAAGAGATTTAGAGGTCCATGTACAGATCATTAAAATGTAGTGGTCTGGTATAAAAATAATCAAAAAGGCTAATGGAATGTTAATCTTTATAACGAGAGGGCTAGAATATAAAGAGGATATAAATTATGCTGCAGCTTTCCAAAGCCCTGGTTAGACCACATCTGGAGTACTGTGTACAGTTCTGGGCACCGCACCTTAGAAAAGATATATTGGCCTTGGAAGGAGTGCAGCACAGATTCACCAGAGTGTTATCAGGGCTCCTAGGGTTAGATTATGAGGAGAGATTACATAAACTAGGCTTGTATTCCCTGGAATATAGAAGGCTAAGGGGTGATTTGATTGAGGTTTTTAGGATTTTGAAAGGAATTGATAGGGTAGATAGAGGGAAACTGTTTCTGCTGGTGGGGGGAGTCTAGGACCAGGGGACATAACCTTAAAATCAGAGCCAGGCCATTCAGGAGAGAAGTTAGGAAACACTTCTTCACACAAAGGGTGGTAGAAGTGTGGAACTCTCTCCCACAAAAGGCAGTCGATGCTAGCTCAATTAATCATTTTAAATCTGAGATTGATGAACTTTTGCTAGCCAAGGTTATTAAAGGATATGGAGCCAAGGTAAGTGGATGGAGTTAGGATACAGGTCAGCCATGATCTCATTGAACGGCGGAACAGGCTTGAGGGGATGAGTGGCCTACTCCTGTTCCGATGTTCCTATGTACCTTGTTGTAAGTGAGACACAAAAGAGAGGTAATGATATGTCTTTGAACCATTAAAACTGACTAGAAAAGGCTGACATGATTACGAGCAGCTGAGAAACAGTAATGTAACTGTCCTAATGCACAGATAGGACTAACAGCACAAAAGTAATTACTTTGCTTTTCCATCTACAGCGAGCAAGGTATTTTAAATTTCATTCTACTAGACCTGGCAATATATAAACTTTTGTGCAGTTTTTGCTTCTCTCTGCAAAATTAAATCTTTGGCAATGCATACCTGTTCTTTTCTTTGAGAAGGAGATGATGGCTTTCAGCCAGGCACCACTGTGCTATGAGGCAAATAAAATCCCTTTCCCATTATGAAGTGGCCATGATGGAAATTATAGGCTGGGAGACTGTACAGGGCCAAGGTAACACTGAAGTCTGTGGAGACAACAATGTTCTTGCTTTACTCATTAACCCATCGCCCCTGTGCTCGCTGACCTAAACTGGCTCCCGATCTGGCAACGTCTCGGTTTCAAAATTCTCATTCTTGTTTACAAATCCCTCCACAGCCTCACCTCTCCCTATCTCTGTAACCTCCTCCAGCCCTATAATCCTCCCCAATCTCTGGACTCCTCCAATTCTGGGTTCTTGTGCATCCCCGATTTTAATTGCTCCACCAAATATAGAAACACTTGGGGGGGAGAAATTCGGTATCGCCCCGTTTGGGGCGCAATCATCGGCCGGGCGCAAAGTTTAGCGCCTGGCACTAATTATCACCTCCGACTGCAAACTTGGCTTCTATCGCCCCTGGAGGTGATTGGAGCGCTAAATCAGGCGCTACACACCTCTCTTAAGGCGCTAACGCCGAGAAGAGAGGCGCTACCTCAGAGTGCGGGCGAAGCTCATGTGATGTCAGTCAGCAATGGAACACAGACACACTGGCGCCATCCAGTTCTTAAAGGGGAGGGTTGATCTTGCTTTCCATCCACACCCTGCTCATTGCAGCCTTGAATCTTGGCCTGGAGAGACCTGTACATCAATTTTGCTGGAAAGAACAATGGAGAGGCCCAGGGAAAGAGCTCAGAGTGCAGCCCCCACAGTATCTTCTAAATTGATGCAAGGAAGGTCAAATCAAGATGAACCTGGAAAGTGCTGCTCAGTACCCAAAACTCCTTCACACAGCGTTGAATCTCTCCAGAAGTCTCTCTCTCTCTCTCTCTCTCAGAATGCGTGGTGCAAAAATGTCGCCGACAAAAAAAGGCAGGAAGTGGCCGCCTTAAATAGCGCTCCCCCAGTCCCTTCCCGACTGCAAAATGCTCCCCTCTACCTGTCGTTACTAGTGGCAGGCGGCAAGGCAGGGGGCGCCACTTAATATCTGGTCCGGGGCGCTACCGGGGCATTGCATGCTCGACTGACATCACGATCTGCAGGCGCAGGAGATCGTGGTGGTAGTGTTTAATTCTGCCGCAAAATGTCTGGTCAATTTTGCGAGCGGTGCAAACATCGGCGCGCCCGGGCGCTAGTTGTTTTGCGCCCCATTATAGGGCGCTAACGGGAGGTGCAAAGCAACCAAATTTTTCCCCCTTGGTCTCCTAACTCTTTTCCTCCGCCCTTCCCCCCACCCTCAAAAAACTGCTTTAAAATATTTGCACAAATTTTGCAATATATTTTTTGCAGGAAGTCTTCTCTACAGGTTTAAGGGAAGAAATTGGTGATCAGTGCTCATCGCACCTATGTCTCTTTAGGCTGGGGTGCTGAGAATGGAGGAGTGGAGGGATCGATTTCCTCTGATTCTCTTCCTGGGGCCTAACTTGCAGCTCTTCAGGAAGCATGCATATGTGCCTCATTGACCAGATTTTAGTGGTGGAAGCGGAAGGGGAAACACTCAATATTTTCAAGGGGAGACTGGATAGGCACTTGAGGGAAATAAACTTGCAGGGCTACGGGGATAGAGCGGGGGAATGGGACTGACTGGATTGCTCTACAGAGAGCTGGCACGGACTCGATGGGCCAAATGGCCTCCTTTTGTGCCATTATGACTCTATGACAAGATGCTACAATCATTCTTCCAACTCGCTGTGGATTATACTGTGAGTCATTATCAGAGGAATCCAAATATCAGAAACACAACTAGTAAAACTGGGTATTCTTCTCTAGCTAGTGCCACTGTTGAAAGTGATGTATGCTGAAGCATGATGGAAAAAGGTATCAGTGACCTCAAGCGATATGTCCTGTTTGTGCCTGGAAGTACTCAATGGGGTAGAGGTTTAGTGGGTAGAAGTTGAGTGAGCAGTCACTTTCACTTCCACTGAGAGTGACATCTGATATTATTCCATACTTGCAGTTCATATTCAAGAAGCTAATAGATCTGAGATCATATCCATGTTGTAGCCACAGCCTCCTTGCACTTTGTTTGGTCAAAGTATGTGACAGCATTGGCAGTACTCATGCTGCATCAGGTAATAACCGAATCATGTAGGTCCACCTTTTATGGCTTTGATCATTCTGGTTATGATCTTCTGTTGTTGCTATTCCTCCTTTTCCTAAGTATCCATTGCTGACCAACTTGATGCAACATCTATGGTGTAGGGGTCATTTGAACGATTCATTCTTGAAACAACCTCTCCTGCTTTGCTCATAGTTGAATGTCCAGAACAAGCGTCCATAACCTTAAAATTAGAGTTTGGCCGTTCAGGGATGATGACAGGATACAATTCTTCACACAAAGGGTAGTGGGAATCTAGAACTCACTCCCCCAAAAAGCTGTTGAGGCTGGGGATCAATTTAAAATTTCAAAACTGAGATTGATAGACTTTTGTTAGGCAAGAGTATTAAGGGTTACGGAACCAAGGCGGGTAGATGGAGTTGAGATACAGATCAGCCATGATCTAATTGAATGGTGCAACAGGCTTGAGCGACTGAATGGCCTCCTCCTGTTCCTATGTTCTGCCAGATGCCTCTAGTTCTTTAATGCCCGCATAGAAAAGGAAGAGTGAAAGTGATGTAGGTGTGAAGTAAATCCTGAGTAAATTTGCACATTCCAGATTAGTTACTGCTTAATAATTTAAAGTGTTAATGCCAAATATGTGCATTAGAAATACTTGCACTCAAGAGTGTGAGCAAAAATACACAAATGCTCGGTTAATGTAAATGCAAATGATTGCTACTCAATGCACACTTTGCACATGCGCTGCTAATAACACAGTCATTTAAATTCTGAAGGAGCCCATCTGCCCATTCTTTGCACATCTGTGAATTTCTGCAGATCTATTAATCTTTTACCTGAAGGCAGATACAACAGTCTGAGCAGGTGCACCATTTCTGAGGTTGCATCAGTCGGATTTTTTCAGTCCAACTGGAAGGATCTCTCTCTCTCTCTGGTATGTATCTGTTTGGCTGGTTGGCCAAATTATTTGAGGTAAAGCTAGAGGGTGAATTTCAAAAGCTTTATTCGGGTAAAGCAAAAATTGTGTTTTTTTTTACTACAGACCATCAGATGGTGGTGGGGGCGGGCGGGGGGGCGGGGAAACGATTCAAACAGGATGGACAATATGGACTGCATACCTCTACTTCATTTTGTTTGAAGTCCAAAAGAACCTTTATTCCTCAGTGCAAAAAGTCAAATTGTCTTTGGGCATATATGTCAGTTTGTGTTTTTGAAAATCATTGTTGAATGCAAACTAAAGCTTGAATTTAAGAAAGTTCTTGGCTAAAGTTTTGCGTAAAGAGGTACTCACTTTTTTAAAAGGCACTTTCAAAAGTGAGTGAATCTGATAGAGCAAAAGAGAGACAGCCTCAAACATACACTGCCTGCCTGTTCCCTCTATTGTTTACATTTATAATTCCAAATGAAGTCATATTTTCCTTCAGATTTGTTTATGCAGCTGCAGTGGCTAAGAGGAACACTAATTCTTTTCCATGAACTTGCATGGCTATTTCTGGATATTGAAATCATCCATAAATGATGAATGTTAGGAATTTTAACAGCAGTACGTGATCTTTACTGAGTAAACTTTGTATTTTTATGACTGACTAGACTTTCCACAAACAGAAGACTTAAGGCCTAGAAATTCGTCTCGAACGGTGGCGCTAAACGATATCGGATCGGCCGCCCGTTACACGCAGTGCCTAATATTCAGGTCCACTGCAGTCCCGCTGCGTATAACGGGTGGTTGAGCCAATCAAAATGGTTGCTGGAGCGATGGCAGGAAGGTGGTGCTAAGTTTTGTGGTCTAATTTTGAGCACACTTACTGTCCAGTTCCTGCTCCAATGGGCCAAAAAACAACTCTTGTTTCACTGACTTAGGGCAGATTTCTTGCAAACCTCTTTCCAAATTCTTTCACTGTTGCGGAGTAGCCCCCACCCACTCCGCCCACTTCCACACCTCAGCATCCATTGCAACAGCATAAATTCTGATCCGCTATCTGCAGTGCCATGGGAGATCTGCTATTACACAGGAACATAGGAACATAGAAACAGGAGTGGGCCATTCAGCCCCTCGAGCCTGTTCCACCATTCAGTGGCTGATCTGCGATCTAACTCCATGTACCCGCCTTTGGCTCATATCCCTTAATACATTTGGTTAACAAAAAGCTATCAATTTCCAATTTAAAATTAACAATTGATCTAGCATCAATTGCCGTTTGCGGAAGAGAGTTCCAAACTTCTACCACCCTTTGTGTGTAGAATTGTTTCCTCATTTCACTCCTGAAAGGTCTGGCTCTAATTTTTAGACTATGACCCCTAGTCCTAGAATCCCCAACCAGCGGAAATAGTTTCTCTCTATCTACCCTATCTGTTCCCCTTAATATCCTGAAAAATTCGATCAGATCACCCCTTAACCTTCCAAATTCTAGGGAATACAACCCTAATTTGTGTAATCTCTCCTCGTAACTTAACCCTTGAAGTCCGGGCATCATTCTGGTAAACCCACGCTGCACTCCTTCCAAGGCCAATATATCCTTCCTAAGGTGTGGTGCCCAGAACTGCTCACAGTACTCCAGGTGTGGTCTAACCAGGGTTTTGTATAGCTGCAACATAGCTTCTGCCCCCTTGTATTCTAGTCCTCTAGATATAAAGGCCAGCATTCCATTAGCCTTTTTGATTATTTTCTGTACCTGTTCATGACATTTTAATGATCTATGTACCTGGACCCCCAAGTCTCTTTGGACCTCCACTGTTTTTAGCTTTTTACCGTTTAGAAAGTACCCTGTTCTATCCTTTTTAGATCCAAAGTGGATGACCTCGCATTTGCTTACATTGAAATCCATTTGTCACAGTTTTGCCCATTCACTTAATCTATCAATATCCCTTTGTAATTTTATGCTTTCATCTACACTGCCTACAATGCCACCTATCTTTGTGTCATTGGCAAATTTGGATATATGACTTTCTATGCCATCATCTAAGTCGTGAATAAATATTGTGAATAGTTGAGGCCCCAACACAGATCCCTGAGGGACATCGCTAGTCACATCCTGCCAATTTGAGTGCCTGCCCATTATCCCTACTCTCTGTCTCCTGCCGCTCTGCCAATTTCCTAACCAGGTCAATAATTTGCCTTTAATTCCATGGGCTTCTACCTTAGAAAGCAGTCTCTTACATGGGACTTTATCAAATGTCTTCTGGAAGTCCATAAAAATAACATCCACATTAATTCCCCTGTCCACTACTTTAACGTCTTCAAAAAATTCAGTCAGGTTTGTCAGGCATGGCCTACCTTTCACAAATCCATGCTGGCTCTCTCTGATCAACTGAAAATTTTCAAAGTGTTCAGTCACCCTTTCATTAATTATAGACTCTAGCAATTTCCTCACAACAGATGTCAGGCTATCTGGTCTATAATTCCCTGGTCTCCCTCTCTCGCCATTCTTAAAAAGCGGAGTGACATGCGCAATTTTCCAATCTGAAGGGATGGTTCCTGAATCTAGAGAACTTTGGAAGATTATAGTTAGGGCATTTGCAATGTGCTCACCTACTTCCTTTAAAACCCTAGGATGGAAACCATCTGGCCCTGGGGATTTGTCACTCTTGAGTGCTATTATTTTCTTTATTACTGTTATTTTACCTCCGTTAATCTTATTGAGTCCCTGTCCCCGATTCAATATTAGTTTCAATATTGGTCACAGTTTCAATATTGTGCCTAGCCTTTGTCTATCACATTTCAATGCTTCGCATTTTGTTATGGAATCAAAACATTCTTCTTTCTTTTGAAAATAAAGCTCTCTCTTTTGAAGATGGGTTTTTCTGACCTGGAGCCAGAAATTTACAAGTTGTTACAATTAATCTGTGATTAACTGCGAGTTTAGAAGCAGTTGCTTATTCTCCTCTCCCACAGGGAGTACTTGGGCTTGGGCATTAAGGGACAGGTACCTTAACAGCTAAAAATAATAAGCCACCCCTAGACTTCAAACTATCCATAGGAGCTTAGTTAGTGTTTTAATAGTCTAAGCAACATAATCAAGGCTAAAGCTGCGTGACTTGTAACAAATTGGTGTTTCTGTGAATATTTTTGAACAAACCCGAACCATTTTCTTTTGAATTCCTCATTTCTGTTCAGCATTCAACCTTGAATTTTAGTCAGTAAGTTTTAATAACAAGGTTCTGCAAATAACATGCATTATTTATTTAAAAAATATGCTAACCACAGCATGTAAAATATGAGCCATAACGCTATTATCTTTTCCTATTTACTTTGCATAATGAGGTTTGGAAAAAAAATGTTTTTAGGCATTTGGCCAGCTCATTTTCTGCATGCATTAGGGTGGCTGATTATGCAGAGATGTGTCTCAATGTGCTTCACTTTACCCAATCCACAAAATTAAGCTTTGGAGGCATTATCAATTCACTGAACCATGTTTGGAAGCATGCCACTGGAATTGGCTGAATTGCTCGATGTTCAAACTCTGTCAATGATCCTCCAGCTCGAGATAGCATAACATGTGCGTGAGGGGTATTGGCATGTTTGATTAGAGTTGTGACAACAACACCAACTTGCATTTATATAGCGCCTTTAACGCAGTAAAACGTCCCAAGGCGCTTCACAAGAGCACAGCCAGACACAAATTAACACTGAGCCAAAGAAGGAGATAAAGAGGCAGGTTTTAAGGAGCAACTTAATGGAGGAAAGAGAGGTGGAGAAGTGGAGAGGTTTAGGGAGGGAATTGAAACTCATTGAAACTTATAAAATCTCATTGAAACTTATAAAATTCTGACAGGACAGGACAAACTAGATGCAGGAAGGATGTTCCCGATGGTCGGGGAGTCCAGAACCAGGGGTCACAGTCTAAGGATAAGGGGTAAGCCATTTAGGACAGAAATGAGGAGGAATTTCTTCACCCAGAGAGTGGTGAACCTGTGGAATTCTCTACCACAGAAGGCAGTAGAGGCCAATTCATTAAATATATTCAAGAAGGAGTTGGATATATTTCTTAAGGCTAAAGGGATCAAGGGATATGGGGAGAAAGCAGGGACAGGGTACTGAATTTGGATGATCAGCCATGATCGCATTGAATGGCGGAGCAGGCTAGAGGGGCCGAATGGCCGACTCCTGCTCCTATCTTCTATGATTCTATGAATTCCAGAGCTTAGGGCCTTGGTGGCTGAAGGCACGGCCACCAATGCTGGGGCGAAGGAACAAAACCAAAAGACTAGAAATACACGGCACGTCAGTCAGCATCTGAAAAAGTTCAATGTTTTGGACTGTTCATTGCAGCAGATTTTCAGATACAGTATATGGGTAATTTGAGACATGGCATGTGGTAAGTGTAGCTTGCTTGGGGGGACCAGTTGACTTTGGAACCATGGGCCCTGAGGCAGGGAGGGAGCGAGGGTGTGTGTTTGCAGGCGGGGGGCAGGGGAGGGGCGGGGGAGAACCCGGAAATGCCAGGATCGAAGAGGTCCTGTCGAAGTTAACGGCAGGACCTCATTATCATTTTTTTGACTCCATTTCCCACCGGCAGCCGGGCAGATTGACAAGCTGCCGGGCGGGAAAGCCAGCGGTAGAAGGTCGGAGCCGGGAACGGTTGGGGATCGCCTCCAGCAACCGGGAGCGATCACGTGTCGGTGGTGGTGGGGGGAGTCGGACCAGCAATCGGGAGGGAGAGGGAACCGGGAGAGATCGCGCCCAGCCAGCGTCCAATTCAAATGGTTGCCAAAATCTGAGGAACGGAGCCTGTTGGATATCCTGAAGAGTTGTGCGTTGCACAGTTAGACAGTTGGAGAGTTAAGGGTTAATAATCGAACTTCCTCGTATCCTGGAGCAACAGGTTTTCCAAGATAATGAAGATCGCAGCGTGGTGCCACAGAAGAAACATGGCTTGTGTTCTGCTTATAGTGTCTGAGTATTATCTACAAGAAATGCTTGTGCAAGGAATTAAGTGACTGTTAATGAAGCACTTCAAAGGATTTGAGAACAGTTAGGTCAGGAAGTCTTGTCTGAGAGAAGTATCTTTGAAGTCAACACCGACCACTGTTTATGTAAATAGACTGTTTTCAAAGGATTCGGGAGCAGATACATCAATAGGTCTTACCGATGACATGTACCTTTGATGTAGGCAAAATAAGGTGTATAAAGGGGCATGGTTTTCAACAGTTATTTCAAGGCTTGAAAGATAGCTACAGAAACTGAAAGCTACTCTCTGTGCACAGTTAGGCCGATCTCCTGTGCTGTATATGAATAAAGTCTGTTCCGTACCCTCCGGGTACAAGTGTCTCACACCTACTCGAAGCATGTCATTGGGAACAATAGAAGGAGGGAGGTTGACTAACAGTTGACCCTTAACAGAGCGTCATTCATTATAATGACAGACTCGCCGCTCCAGAGCGGGTTTATTCAGACGCCCCCAAACCCGCCGTGGTTAAAACAGAAGTTGGCGCTTTCGCAGCGGGTTGGGGTCGGGTTTCACACATTTGCCAATTTAATCCCCCGGCCTGTACCCTCTCCCACCCATCATGGCGGGGGGAGGGGGGAGTTAAAATTCCCCCCCAAGGTTTCCAAAACTGTGCACCACTGGTGTTTTCCTCGCCTTATGTCGTCTGGGTCTGTTGTAGACTGATTGATAAAGATTGATTGCTGTGATTAGTCAACAACTCCATTATCATTGTATCATGTGACTACCAGGATGGTAGAACGAGAACTAGATGGATCTTGGTCTTTTTTCGTATAGCAATTCCTATGTTCCTATGCAAAAGACGGAATATAACCAGTAACAACAACAACAACAACTATATAGCAGCTTTAACATACTAAAACGTCCCAAGGTGCTTCACAGGAGCGTTATAAAACAAAATTTGACACCGAGCCACAGAAGGAGATATTAGGGCAGATGTTCAAAAGCCTGGTCAAAGAGGTAGGTTTTAAGGAGCATCTTAAAGGAGGAAAGAGAGGTAGAAAGGCGGAGAGGTTTAGGGAGGGAATTCCAGAGCTTAGGGCCTCGGCAGCTGAAGGCACGGCCGCCAATGGTGGAGCGATTAAAATCAGGGATGCCAGAATTAGAGGAGCACAGATAGCTCGGGGGTTGTGGGGCTGGAGGAGGTTATAGACATAGGGAGGGGCGAGGCCATGGAGGGATTTGAAAACAAGGATGAGAATTTTAAAATCAAGGCATTGCTTAACCGGGTGAATAGGACTTGCTGCGAGTTAGGACACGGGCAGCAGAGTTTTGGATGACCTCAAGTTTACGTAGGGTAGGACATGGGAGGCCAGCCAGGAGTGCGATGGAATAGTCAAGTCTAGAGGTAGTAAAGGCATGGATAAGGTTTTCAGCAGCGGATGAGCTGAGGCAAGGGCGGAGACGGGCAATGTTATGGAGGTGGAAATAGGTGGCCTTAATTATGGTGCAGATACGTGGTCAGAAGCTCATTTCAAGGTCAAATATGACACCAAGGTTGCAAACAGTGTGGTTCAGGTCAGACAGATGCTACGGAGAGGGATGGAGTCGGTGGCTAGGGAACGGAGTTTGTGGCAGGGACCGAAGACAATGCCTCGGTCTTCCCGATATCAAAATGCCAGATAAGTAATGAAATAGAACCTGGTGAAAAGGTTCAATGCAAAATGTTAAATTTGCAAGTCATAGAATCATAGAATCATAGAATGGTTACAGCACAGAAGGAGGCCATTCGGCCCATCGAGCCCGTGCCGGCTCTCTGCCAGAGCACTTCAGCTAGTCCCACTCCCCCGCTCTTTCTCCACAGTCCTGCAAAAACTTTTTCCTTCAGGTACTTATCCAACTCCCTTTTGAAAGTCACGATTGAATCTGCTTCCACCACCCTTTCAGGCATTGCATTCCAGATGCTAATCACTTGCTGCGTAAAAAAGTTTTTCCTGATGTCGCCTTTGGTTCTTCTGCCAATCACCTTAAATCTGTGTCCTCTGGTTCTCGACAGTTCTGCCAATGGGAACAGTTCCTCTCTATCTACTGTCTAGACCCCTCATGATTTTGAACACCTCTATCAAATCTCCTCTCAACCTTCTCTGCTCTAAGGAGAACAACCCCAGCTTCTCCAGTCTATCCACGTAACTGAAGTCCCTCATCCCTGGAACCATTCTTATAAATCTTTTCTGCACCCTCTCTAAGGCCTTCACAAACTTTCTAAAGTGCGGTGCCCAGAATTGGACACAGTACTCCAGTTGAGGCCAAACCAGTGTTTTATAAAGGTTCATCATAACTTCCTTGCCTCTATTTATGAATGTGATGCGGAGATTTGACACGTTGGACCCCCTGTGACCCACCTCATTGTCTTAGCTGTACTCTGATGTATCTTTGATGTAATGCCTCCCTGACGGATTGTATCTCTGCAGACACATTGTTCTCTGTCTATATATACTGTGTAATCAACTTATATTCCCTCACTGTACCTGAAGAAGGAGCAGAGCTCCGAAAGCTCGTAATTTCAAATAAAACTGTTGGACTATAACCTGGTGTTGTGCGACTTCTCATTTCTATTTATGAAGCCCAGGATCCCGTATGCTTTGTTAACCGATTTCTCTACCTGCCCTGCCACCTTCAACGATTTATGCACATATACCCCCAGGTCTCTCTGTTCATGCACCCCCTTTAGAATTGTACCCTTTAGCTTATATTACCTCTCCTCATTCTTCCTACCAAAATGTATCACTTTGCACTTTTCTGCATTAAATTTCATCTGCCACATGTCCACCCATTCCATCAGCCTGTCTATGTCTTCTTGAAGTCTATCACTATCCTCCTCACTTTTCACTATATTTCCAAGTTTTGTCTCATCTGTAAATTTTGAAATTGTGCCCTGTACACCCAAGTCTAAGTCATTAATATATATCAAGAAAAACAGTGGTCCAAGTACTGACCCCTGGGGAACACTGTTGTACACCTTCCTCCAGTCTGAAACACAACCGTTCACCACTACTCTCTGTTTCCTGTCACTTAGCAAATTTCGTATCCATGCTGCCACTGTCTCTTTTATTTCATGGGTTTCAACTTTGCTGGCAAGCCTATTATGTGGCACTTTATCAAATGCCTTTTGGAAGTCCATGTACACCACATCAACTGCATTGCCCTCATCAAACCTCTCAGTTACCTCATCAAAAAACTCAATCAAGTTAGTTAAACATGACTTGCCTTTAACAAATCCGTGCTGGCTTTCCTTAATTAATCCATACTTGTCCAAGTGACTGTTAATTTTGTCCCGGATTAGCGTTTCTAAAGGCTTCCCCACTACCGAGGTTAAACTGACTGGTCTGTAGTTGCTAGGTTTATCCTTGCACCCTTTTTTGAACAAGGGTGTAACATTTGCAATTCTCCAGTCCTCTGGCATCACCCCCGTATCCAAGGAGGATTGGAAGATTATAGCCAATACCTCCGCAATTTCCTCCTTTACTTCCCTCAGCATCCTAGGATGCATCCCATCCGGTCCTGTTGACTTATCTACTTTAAGTACAGCCAGCCTTTCTAGTACCTCCTCTTTATCAATTTTTATCCCATCGTATCTCAACTACCTCTTCTTTCACTATGACTTTGGCAGCATCTTCTTCCTTGGTGAAGACAGATGCAAAGTATTCATTTAGTAGCTCAGCCATGCCCTCTGCCTCCATGCGTAGGTCTCCATTTTGGTCCCTAATTGGCCCCATCCCTCCTCTTACTACCTGTTTACTTTATATGCCTGTAGAAGACTTTTGGATCCCCTTTTATGTTAGCTGCCAATCTATTGTCATACCCTCTCTTTGCCCCTCTTATTTCCTTTTTCACTTCTCCTCTGAAATTTCTATATTCAGCCTGGTTCTCACTTGTATTCTCAACCTGACATCTGTCATGCGCTTCATCTTACTCTCTATCTCTTTCGTCATCCAGGGAGTTCTGGCTTTGGTTGTCCTACCTTTCCCCCTCGTGGGAATGTACCTTGACTATACCCAAACCATCTCCCCTTTAAAGGCAGCCCGTTGTTCGATTACAGTTTTGATTCCAATTTACCCGGGCCAGATCCATTCTCAACCCACTGAAATTGGCTTTCCTCCATTTAAGTATTTTCACTCCAGATTGCTCCCTGTCCTTTTCCATAGCTAGTCTAAACCTTATGACACTGTGATCACTGTTCCCTAAATGTTCCCCTTCTGACACTTGCTCGACTTGACCCACCTCATTCCCCAGAACCAGATCCAGCAATGCCTCCTTCCTCGTTGGGTTGGAAACATACTGATCAAGAAAGTTCTCCTGAGCACACTTCAGAAATTCTTCCCCCTCTCTGCTCTTTACACTATTACTCTCCCAGTCTATATTAGGATAGTTAAAGTCCCCCATTATCACTACTCTATAGCTCTTGTACCTCTCTGTAATTTCCCTGCAAATTTGCTCCTCATATCCTTCCCACTAGTTGGTGGCCTATAGAATATACCTAGTAGTGTAATGGCACCTCTATTGTTTCTTAACTCTAGCCAAATAGATTCTGTCCTTGACCCCTCCAGGACATCCTCTCTCTCCAGCACTGTAATATTCTCCTTAATCAATACTGCCACCCCACCTCCTTTCTTTCCTTCTCTATCTTTCCTGAACACCTTATATCCAGGAATATTTAGTACCCAATCCTGCCCTTTTTTGAGCCAGGTCTCCGTTATCACCATGACATCATATTCCCATGTGGCTATTTGCACCTGCAGCTCACCAACCTTATTTACCACACTTCGTGCATTCACACACATGCACTGTAAACCTATCTTAGACCTTTTTTTATTCTCTCTCTTAGTCTGACCCCACCAAATACCATACTATTTCTTACTCTAGCGCTATCTGTCTCTCCCAATCCTTTGTGCACCTTGTTTCTCCTTTCTAATGCTGCATCCTGGTGCCCATCCCCCTGCCAAATTAGTTTAAACCCTCCCCACCACACAAGCAAGCCCCTCTGCGAGGATATTGGTCCCGGCACTGTTGAGGTGCAACCCGTCCGGCCTGTACAGGTCCCATCTCCCCCAGAACCGGTCCCAATGTCCCAGGAATCTAAAGCCCTCCCTCCTGCACCATCTCTGCAGCCATGCATTCATCTGCTCTATCCCCCTATTTCTATACTCACTAGCTCGTGGCACCGGGAGTAATCCGGAGATTACTACCTTTGAGGTCCTGCTTTTTAATCTCTTTCCTAGCTCCCTAAAATCTGCCTGCAGGACCTCATCCCTCTTTCTACCTATGTCATTGGTACCGATATGGATCACGACCTCTGGCTGTTCACCCTCCCCCCTCAGAATGTTCTGCAGCCGCTCAGTGACATCCTTGACCCTGACACCAGTCAGGCAACATACCATCCTAGAATCACATCTCCAGCCACAGAAACGCCTGTCTATTCCCCTAACTATCGAATCTCCTATCACTATTGCTTTCCCGATCTTCCTCATCCCCCCCTCCCCTGTACAGCTGAACCACCTGTGGTGCCGTGGACTTGGCTCTGGCTGTACTCCCCAGAGGAACCAAAGTCCTCACCAGTACTCAGTACTCAAGTCAACCTATCTTTTGCTTTCAAATGCTGACCGAGCTTTTGTATGTTTTATATACTGGATTCATCATGTCAGCAGATATGAAAGGTTCTCAGCTGCTGTTTTCAGACCAGGAATAGCAGTTTTTAAGAATTATAAGGGATTAGAAAAATAACATGGTGGCTCAGAGACTGCACGGGGGAGAAAGTGAACCCTGTTTCGGCCATTTTTTTGGCTTAAAATGGGGGCAAAATCAACCAATTTTGCTGGTCTATGTCCTTCAACCAAAGGACGCCTGAAATATGTACGACGCCATATTGCCCATCAGGCCCCTTGCAAATGCTAATGAGGGGCCTAATGCCTGTTTCAGGACCCACTCAGAAATTCGTTCCATGTTCCAACTCATTTTCTACTCAAATTTTCATAGAAGTGGTGTCTCATCTTGGACTGCCCCCATACTGTGGCATATCTTCTGGGTTCAAACACCTTACTCTCCATTAAACTTTACATCCCTCCTTCAGCATCCTCTGTAATTAACACCTTCCCAGTGTATCTTTCAGGTTAAATGCAGAAAATGCTGGAAACACTCAGCAGGCCAGGCAGTATCTGTGGAAAGAAGAAGGCAGGTTTAACATTTTAGGACATGACCCTACATTGGACCCATTGTACAGGAACCTAACCGTGTTTCACTCTGCCAGGGCAAATGTTCTTAGCACATGATGACTTTACAAAGTACCTGCTTAGGGTTTTCTCTGTCATTTTACATGCTGAAAAATGGTTAAACTCTCGAGCTTCCTTGCCTGAGACCGGAAGAAGCAGACCTGGAGGGAGCACAGCGAGAGCGGAGCAGTTAATAGGAGCAGTTCCGAGCAGCAGGAGCCTGAGACCGGAAGAAGCAGACCTGGAGGGAGCACAGCGAGAGCGGAGCAGTTAATAGGAGCAGTTCCGAGCAGCAGGAGCCTGAGACTGGAAGGAGCAGACCTGGAGGGAGCACAGCGAGAGTGGAGCAGTTAAAAGGAGCAGTCCCGAGCGGCAACAACTCAACAGAGGCTATTTTTGAAAAAGTGAGTAAAAAAAGTGACATCGGCACAAGGGAAGGAGCTGATTGGTGAGTAGCTGGTGAGTGTACCTTTTAAGTTTATAAGTTTATTTCTGCTAAGTTAGTTAATAGTCTATTAAATAGAGGGAAAGAGCTGATTGGTGACTAGCTGGAGAGTGTATTTTGTTAAGTTTTAAGTTTATTTCTGCTGGGTTAGTCCTTAGTCTATTAAATAGAGGCATGGCAGGGCAGCTCAGTTCCGTGGAGTGCAGATCCTGTGCCATGTGGGAAGTCCTGGACGCTTTGCATAGCCTGAGCACATGTCCGCAGCTACAGCAACTTGAGCTCCGGGCTTCGGAGCTTGAGTGGCTGCTGGAGTCACTGCGGTGCATCCGCGAGGCTGAGAGTTACGTGGATAGCACGTTACTAGAGGTGGTCACTCCGCAGCTTAAGAGTGTGCAGGCAGTGAGGGAATGGGTGACCGCCAGACAGAAGAGGAGGACCAGGCAGGTAGTGCAGGAGTCCCCAGAGTTTATCGCGCTCCCCAACCAGTATTCTGTTCTGAGTACTGGTGAGGGTGATGGTTCCTCTGAGGAGTGCAGCCAGACTCAAGTCCATGGCACCACGGGTGGCTCAGCTGCACAGCGGGGGAGGAAAAAGTGTGGAAGAGCAATAGTGTTAGGGGATTCGACAGTTAGGGGAGCAGACAGGCGTTTCTGCTGCCGTAGACGTGACTCCAGGATGGTATGTTGCCTCCCTGGTGCCAGGGTCAAGAATGTCACTGAGCGGCTGCAGGACACTCTGAGGGGGGAGGGTGAATCATAGAATCATAGAAAGTTACAGCACGGAAGGAGGCCATTTCGGTCCATCGTGTCCGCGCCGGCCGACAAAGAGCTATCCAGCCTAATCCCACTTCCCAGCTCTTGGTCCGTAGCCCTGCAGGTTAGAGCATCCCAAGTGCACATCCAAGTACTTTTTAAATGTGGTTAGGGTTCCTGCCTCTACCAGTGAGTTCCAGACCCCCACTACCCTCTGGGTGAAGAAATTTCCCCTCAAATCCCTTCTAAACCTTCCACCAATTACTTTAAATCTGTACCCCCTGGTTTTTGACCCCTCTGCTAAGGGAAATAGGTCCTTTCTATCCACTTTATCTATTCCCCTCATAATTTTATACACCTCAATAAGGTCTCCCCTCAGCCTCCTCTGTTCCAAGGAAAACAGACCCAGCCTATCCAGTCTTTCCTCATAGCTAAGATTCTCTACTCCTGGCAACATCCTTGTAAATCTCCTCTGTACCCTCTCTAGTGCAATCACATCTTTCCTGTAATGTGGTGACCAGAACTGCATGCAGTATTCTAGCTGAGGCCTAACTAGTGTTTTATACAGTTGAAGCATAACCCCCCTGCTCTTGTATTCTATGCCACGGCTAATAAAGGCAAGCATTCCATATGCCTTCTTAACCACCTTATCTACTTGGCCTGCTGCCTTCAGGGATCTGTGGACATGCACTCTAAGGTCCCTTTGTTCCTCTACACTACTCAGTGTCCTACCATTTAATGTGTATTCCCTTTCCTTGTTAGCCCTCCCCAAATGCATTACCTCACACTTCTCCGGATTGAATTCCATTTACCACTGTTCTGCCCACCTGACCAATTTATTGATATCTTCCTGCAGTCTACAGCTTCCTTCTTCAGTATCAACCACACAGCCGATTTTAGTATCATCTGCAAACTTCTTAATCATACCCCCTATATTCAAGTCAAGATCATTGATATATACCACAAAAAGCAAGGGACCTAGTACTGAGCCCTGCGGAACCCCACTGGAAACAGCCTTCCAGTCACAAAAACACCCATCAACCATTACCCTCTGCTTCCTGTCTCCGAGCCAGTTTTGAATCCAACTTGACATTTTGCCTTGGATCCCATGAGCTTTTAACTTCGTGACCAGTCTGCCATGTGGAACCTTATCAAAAGCCTTACTAAAGTCCATATACACCACATCAAATGCACTCCCCTCATCCACCCTCCTTGTTTCCTCCTCAAAAAATTCAATCAAGTTTGTCAGACAAGACCTTCCCTTAACAAATCCGTGCTGAATATCCTTGATTAATCCTTGTCTTTCTAAATCAAGATTTATCCTGTCCTTCAGAATTCTTTCCAATAATTTTCCCACCACCGAGGTTAGGCTGACTGGCCTGTAATTATTCGGTCTAGCCTTTTCTCCCTTTTTAAACAAGGGTACCACATTAGCAGTCCTCCAGTCCTCCGGCACAACACCTGAAGCCAGAGAGGATTGAAAAATGATGGTCAGGGCCTCTGCTATTTCCTCTTTTGCTTCACTTAACAGCATGGGATACATTTCATCCGGACCTGGGGAATTATCCACTTTTAAAGCTACTAAACCCCTTAATACTTGCTCTCTCACTATGTTTATTTCATCTAATATTTCACACTCCTCCCCCCCGATAGCAATGTCTGCTTCGCCCCTCTCCTTTGTGAAAACAGACGCAAAGTATTCATTAAGAACCCTACCGACGTGAACAGCCAGAGGTCGTTGTCCATATCGGTACCAACAACATAGGCAGAAAGAGGGATGAGGTCCTGCAGGCAGAGTTTAGGGAGCTAGGAGAGAGATTAAAAAGCAGGACCTCAAAGGTAGTAATCTCCGGATTACTCCTGGTGCCACGTGCTGGTGAGTACAGGAATAGGAGGATAGAACAGATGAATGCATGGCTGGAGAGATGGTGCAGGAGGGAAGGCTTTAGATTCCTGAGGCATTGGGACCATTTCTGGGGAAGGTGGGACCTGTACAAGCCGGACGGGTTACACCTCAACAGAGCCGGGACCAATATTCTCGCGGGGAGCGTTTAAACTAACTTGGCAGGGGGATGGGCACCAGCATATAGGAGTAGAAAAGAGGAATAAGGTGCATAAAAGAGTGAGTGTGTTGGATAGTACTAGTGGCAGTAGTAGTACCATCTTAGATAGGTGCAGACTAAGAAAGACTACGAAAATTTCAAAAATGGGTTTAGAATGCATGTACCTAAACGCACAAAGTGTGGTGAATAGCGAGAGGATTCGAGTACAGGAGCAAGGATGTCTTGCTGCAGTTGTACAGGGCCTTGGTGAGACCACACCTTGAGCATTGTGTGCCGTTTTGGTCGCCTTATCTGAGGAAGGATGTTCTTGCCATGGAGGGAGTGCAGCGAAGATTCACCAGTTTGATACCTGGGATGGCAGGAATGACGTATGAAGAGAGATTGGGTCGATTAGGCTTATATTCGCTACAGTTTAGAAGAATGAGAGGGGATCTCATTGAAACTTATAAAATTCTAACAGGACTAGACAGACTAGATGCAGGAAGGATGTTCCCGATGGCGGGGGAGTCCAGAACCAGGGGTCACAGTCTAAGGAAAAGGGGTAAGCCATTTAGGACTGAGATGAGGAGGAATTTCTTCACCCAGAGAGTGGTGAACCTGTGGAATTCTCTACCACACAAGGCAGTTGAGGCCAATTCATTAAATATATTCAAGAAGGAGATAGATATATTTCTTAAGGCTAAAGGGATCAAGGGATATGGGGAGAAAGCAGGGACAGGGTACTGAATTTGGATGATCAGCCATGATCTCATTAAATGGCAGAACAGGCTCGAGGGGCCAAATGGCCTACTCCTGCTCCTATCTTCTGTGAATAAGGTTGGTGAGCTACAAGCACAATTAACTGTGTGGCAATATGATTTTGTGGCAATAACGGAAATGTGGCTTAAAAACAGTGAGGACTGTGCACTTAATATTCAAGGGTACAAAGGTGTTCAGAAAAGATTGGAAAGGAAAAAAGGAGGTGGGGTGGCAGTGCTGATTAAGGAAGACATTGTCGTGTTGGAAAGGGAGAATGTTCTCGAGGGGACAAGGACAGAATCCATTTGGTTAGAGTTGAGGAGCAAAAAGGGTATGATCACGCTATTGGGGGTATTCTATAGGCCTCCAAATAGTCAGAGGGAGGTAGAGGAGCAAATCTGCAGGGAATATGCAAGAGCTATAGAGTGGTGATATTGGGGGACTTTAATTACCCAAATATTGATTGGGATAATGCTAGGGTAAAGGGAAAGGAGGGGGAGGAATTTCTGAAATGTGTTCAGGAGAATTTCCTTGACCAATATGTTCTTGGCCCAACTAGGAAGGAGGCATTGCTGGATCTGGTGCTGGGAAATGAGGTAGGCCAGGTCGACCAAGTGTCTGTGGGAGAACACTTTGGTACGAGTGATCATCGTATCATAAGATTTAGATTAGCAATGGAGAGGAGCAAGGAACAACCTAGAGTGGAACTTCTAAACTGGAATAGGGCTAACTTCAATGGGATGCAGAAAGGATCTAGCCAGGGTAAAATGGAACCAAAGACTGACAGGAGAAACTGTAACAGAACAATGGGTGATCTTTAAGGAGGAGATGTTCCAAGTACAGGCTAGGTACATTCCAACAAGAGGGAAGGGTAAGGGAACCAAAGCAAGGGCTCCTTGGATGACGAGGGAGATAGAGAAAATGATGAAACAAAAAAAGAGGGTGTATGATGCATATCAGGTGAATTCTTCAAGGGAGAACCAGACCAAATACAATAAGTTGAGAGGGGATGTGAAGATGAAAATAAGATTGGCAAAGAGAGAGTATGAGAGTAGAATGGCGGTTAACATAAAAGGGAGCCCAAAAATCTTCTACCGGCTTGTAAACAGTAAGCGGGTAGTAAGAGGCGGAGTGGGGCCTATTAGAGACAAAGAAGGTGATATATGCTTAGAGGCGCAGGGCAAGGCTAGAATACTCAATGAGTACTTTGTATCAGTGTTTACAAAGGAGGTGGATGCTGACAAAATATCAGTAGAAGTAGAAAAGGTAGAGGCAATGGAAGGAGTGAAAATTGATAGACAGGATGTACTAGAAAGGCTTAGAGTGGACAAGTGGCCTGGTCCAGATGGCTTGCATCCCAGGTTGCTAGGAGAATTGGGGTGGAGATAGCGGAAGGGCTTGCCATAATTTACCAATCTTCCCTGATGCGGGGGAGGTGCCTGAGGATTGGAAAGTGGCAAATGTGACACCATTGTTCAAGAAAGGGTGTAAGGGCAATCCTAGTAACTACAGGCCAGTCAGTTTAACATCAGTGGTGGGTAAAGTTTTAGAAACAATAATCAAGGTAAAATTTAACGGGCACTTGGAGAGGTTTAAGCTAATTAAGGAGAGCCAACACGGATTTGTAAAAGGCAGATTGCGTTTGACTAATCTAATTGATTTTTTTGATGAAGTAACAGGGAGGATTGATGAAAGGAATGCAATGGATGTTGTCTACATGGATTTTAGGAAGGCGTTTGACAAAGTACCACATAGAAGGCTGGTTAACAAAATTGAGGCTCATGGAATAGGTGGGTCAGTGGCAGCTTGGATAAGGAATTGGCTTAAGGATAGAAAACAGCGAGTTGTGGTAAATGGCTTTTTTTCAGACTGGAGGATGGTAGACAGTGGTGTTCCCCAAGGGTCAGTACTGGGGCCACTGCTTTTTGTGATATATATAAATGACCTGGATATTGGAATACAGAGTAGAATTTCTAAATTTGCCGATGACACCAAACTTGGGGGTGTGGCAAACAGTGAGGATGATACCAATCGACTGCAGCAGGACATAGAAAGGCTAGCAGAATGGGCAGACAAGTGGCAAACAGAATTTAATACAGAGAAGTGTGAGGTGATGCATTTTGGCAGAAGAACAGGGAGAGGCAATATACACTTAATTGCACAGCTTTAAAGAGTGTGCAGGGACAGAGGACCTGGGAGTTAATGTGCATAGGCCCCTGAAGGTGGCAGGACATAATGAGAGAGTGGTTTGCAAAGCATATGGGATCTTGGGCTTCATAAATAGAGGTATTGAGTACAAAAGTAGAGAAGTTATGATGAACCTTTATAAAATGCTGGTTAGGCCACAACTGGAGTATTGCCATCAGTTCTGGTGACCACACTTTAGGATGGATGTGAAGGCACTTGAGAGGGTGCAGAGGAGATTTACCAGAATGGTTCTGGGGATGGGAGATCTTAGCTACAAGGACAGGTTGGAGAAGCTGGATTTGTTTTCAGTAGAGCAAAGGAGGTTGAGGGGTGATTTGATAGAGGTGTACAAGATTATGACGGGTTTGGATAGACTAGACGGGGAAAGGCTGGTCCCACTAGTTGATGGTACAAGGACTAGGGGACACAGATTTAAGGTTTTGGGCAAGAGATACAGGGGGGATGTGAGGAAAAACTTTTTGACGCAGCGAGTGGTGAGGACCTGGAACTCGCTCCCGACAGAAGTGGTGGAAGCGGAGACACTCAATGTTTTCAAGGGGAGACTGGATAGGCACTTGAGGGAAATAAACTTGCAGGGCTACGGGGATAGAGCGGGGGAATGGGACTGACTGGATTGCTCCACAGAGAGCCGACACGGACTCGATGGGCCGAATGGCCTCCTTCTGTGCCATTATGACTCGATGAAATGCCTATGACTTTATTTCCATCCAGTAAGTTTGACCAGAAGAGTATCTCGGAACACTGGGAGTGTACTTCCAGTGACTAAGAGAAAAGAGATTATGCAGTTTTTACTTTGACATTTTGCATACTAGAGTATCAATTGTGTACTTACATAAAGATGGTAATTTTGACTTTGAGCGATCGTGTGCAACGGGCGATATCAGATCAGCCGCCCATTATACATCTCTCCCGAATTTCATTTTGTCAATTTAATTGACGGATCCGATACTGCTCGTTTTACACTATCGCCCAAAGTCAAAATTACCCCACAAAAGTTAAAAAGACTGCAATTAAGAAGATTAAGAAATATTTTATGACCCTGCACACTTTTGGAATTAGACACTATAGCACTCAACAGAAAGACTTGTGTAGATGTTAAATTATGAAGGCTTTCTTTACTCAAAGAGTTAAAATTTTCTATAGCTGTGAGGACTGGTTAGTTCAGTGACTTAAGACACTGTCCTTTTACTTCTGGGATCTGGGATGAAAGTCTCCTTTCTCTGATAGCTGTAAGAAAAAAATAAACTTGCCTTTATACAGCACCTTTCACAACCTCAGGACGTCCCAAAGCGCTTTACAGCCAATGAAGTACTTTTGAAGTGGAGTCACTGTTGTAATGTAGGAAACGCAGCAGCCAATTTGTGCACAGCAAGGTCCCACAAACAGCAATGTGATAATGAACCTGATAATCTTGTTTTAGTGATGTTGATTGAGAATAAATATTGGCCAGGACACCAGGGATAACTCCACTGCTCTTCTTCGAAATAGTGCCATCGAATCTTTTATGTCCACCTGAGAATGCAGACGGGGCCTCGGTTTAATGACTCATCTGAAAGACAGCACCTCCAACAGTGCAACACTCCCTCAGTACTGCACCGGAGCGTCAGCCTAGATTTTTGTGCTCAAGTCTCTGGAGTGGGACTTGAATCCACAATCTTTTCACTCAGAGGCAAGAGTGCTGCCCACTGAGCCACAGCTGACACTGAGTTTCAAGTGAAATGAGTCTGGGCAGTCTCGAGTGAATGTGAGTCCCCAGCACAAATTGGCACTAAAGTGGCAATCTCACTTAAACGGATCTTGAGATGCAAGCAATCAACATGTCACATAAGTGGGTGAAGAAACATTGAGGTTAATTTTCATCTTCACCACCTGGATGGTTGACTGGCAGAGCTGATCGCCTGCCTGTTATAGAACCTGCCCAACATTCATTTCCATTTCAGGCAGTGTTCAGAGATCTGTGAATTTAACCAGCACTGTGCCTGACTTGGGAACAGTAGCATAGTGGTAATGTTACTGGACTATGTTAAGGAGAGCCAACACGGATTTGTAAAAGGCAGATCGTGTTTGACTAATCTAATTGAATTTTTTGATGAAGTAACAGAGAGGATTGATGAAGGGAATGCAATGGATGTTGTCTGCATGGATTTTCGGAAGGCGTTTGACAAAGTACCACATAGAAGGCTGGTTAACAAAATTTGAGGCTCATGGAATAGGTGGGTCAGTGGCAGCTTGGATAAGGAATTGGCTTAAGGGCAGAAAACAGCGAGTTGTGTTTTTTCAGACTGGAGGATGGTAGACAGTGGTGTTCCCAAGGGTCAGTGCTGGGGACCGTGCTTTTTTTGATATATATATATATATATATAAATGACCTGGATATTGGAATACAGAGTAGAATTTTTAAATTTGCCGATGACACCAAACTTGGGGGTGTGGCAAACATTGATGATGATATCAATCAACTGCAATGGACATAGAAAGGCTAGCAGAATGGGCAGACAAGTGGCAGATGGAATTTAATACAGTGAAGTGTGAAGTGATGCATTTTGGCAGAAAGAACAGGGAGAGGCAATATACAGTTAATGGCACAGTTTTAAAGAGTGTACAGGGACAAAGGGACCTGGGAGTTAATGTGCATAGTTCCCTGAAGGTGGCAGGACATATTGAGAGAGTGGTTAACAAAGCATATGGGATCTTGGGCTTCATAAATAGAGGTATTGAATATAAAAGTAGAGAAGTTATGCTGAACCTTTATAAAGCGCTGGTTAGGCCACAACTGGAGTATTGCGTCCAGTTCTGGTCACCACACTTTAGGAAGGATGTGAAGGCCCTTAAGAGGGTGCAGAGGAGATTTACCAGAATGGTTCCGGGGATGGGGGATCTTAGCTACAAGGACAGGTTGGAGAAGCTGGATTTGTATTCATTGGAGCAAAGGAGGTTGAGGGGTGATTTGATAGAGGTGTACAAGATTATGACGGGTTTGGATAGGCTAGACGGGGAAAGGCTGTTCCCACTAGTTGATGGTACAAGGACAAGGGGACAGAGATTTAAGGTTTGGGGCAAGAGATACAGGGGGATGTGAGGAAAAACTTTTCTACGCAGCGAGTGATGAGGACCTGGAATTCGCTGCCGCTGGA
Organism: Squalus acanthias; assembly: GCA_030390025.1. Lineage (NCBI taxonomy): Eukaryota > Metazoa > Chordata > Chondrichthyes > Squaliformes > Squalidae > Squalus > Squalus acanthias. Next base: position 122,677,657 of record CM059425.1, on the reverse strand, counting down.
AGTGGTGGAAGCGGAGACACTCAATGTTTTCAAGGGGAGACTGGATAGGCGCTTGAGGGTAATAAACTTGCAGGGCTACGGGGATAGAGCGGGGAATGGGACTGACTGGATTGCTCTACAGAGAGCCGGCATGGACTCGATGGGCGAATGCCCTCCTTCTGTGCCGTTATGACTCTATGAATCATGAGACAGCTTCTGATCTAATAACTTCTTTCAAATCCTGCCTCTGAGGTCAAGACACAATGGGGGGAATTTTGCCAGGGCTCAGGGGGTGGGTTTGGAGGCGGGACTGCTCGCAAAATTGCAAAGATTGACAGTGGGCCCCGAACCCGCTGTCAACCCACCTCCAAACAATCTTCACGGGTGTCGGGTCCCCGATTTGCGCAGGGACCCGACACCTAGCGGCGGGAAGAGGATTATAGGCACTTAACTGCCAGTTAACAGGCTTTTTTCAATTTTGACAGGTCGACTGTGGGCTTCCCAACGTCCGGACACCACGCCAGGGTAAGTGTGGCATGCTGTGGGTCTACTGCAATGTTTGTGCATTGATGACAGCTGCAGAAGTGGTGTGAAGGATCCAATGGTACACTGGTGAGTTTCAGAGGTAAGAAAATGTTGGGAAAATCATTTTTAATGTATTTAGGGGGAAAAATTAGGTCGCGCCCCGTTTGGGGCGCAAATATCGTCTGGACGCAAATATTAGCGCCTGGCGCTAATTATCGCCACTGACTGGAAACTTCACTTTTACCGCCCCGGGAGGTGAGTGGAGCGCTAAATCAGGCGCTGCACACCTGTCTTAAGGCGCAAAGGCCGAGCAGTGAAGCGCTAACTCAGCGCGCGAGCGCAGCACAGGGGCTGCCAGTTAGTGAGGGAACACAGACACACTGGCGCCGGCCAGTTCTTAAAGCGGGGGGGGGCCAACTTGCTCCCCAGCCACACCCTGCTCATTGCAGCCTTGAATCTCGGCCTGGAGAGACCTGTGAATCCATTTTGCTGCCAAGGATGGAGAGGGTGAGAGAACGAGCTCAGCGCTTCACCGAGCGGGCCTTGGATGCTCTGGTTGGCGCGGTGGAGTGCAGAAGATGTATACTCATCCCTGAGAGTGGCAGGAGTCCTTTGCCATGCGAGTACAGAAGACTGTGGAGGGAGGTGGCTCAGAGCGTCTCCTCCAGGAGCATGGTGCCCAGGACCCATGTTCAATGCCGCAAAAAGTTCAACGACCTCACTCGGGTCGTCAGGGTGAGTGGCTTTTTCTCAATACCTCTCCATCCCTCCATCTCAACCTCACTCAATGGCCAGAGGGTCTTAAAACCCCAATGCACAACACTCATCCAACACCTATGGCCCTTTCATGAAACACACACACACATTCCACACTTTGCATACAGTAAGGGCTATTCACCTATGGGAGGCACATCAGGCAAGACCATGGCTGCATACAGTAAGGGCTATTCACCTATGGGAGGCACATCAGGCAAGACCATGGCTGCATACAGTAAGGGCTATTCACCTATGGGAGGCACATCAGGCAAGACCATGGCTGTATATTTACTCAGATGCTGTCCTTTTTCTTGCAGGCCAAGCTGGCGCATAATCGGAGACAGCAGCAACGGACAGGTGGAGGGCGGCCTCAGCTGCAACCCCTCAGCGATCTTGAGGAGCGCGTCCACAGGATTGTGGCAAGCCGGGTGATCGGTCCCGTCGCCACTGGAGACGCCGACCCCGTTCTGGACAGCAATGGTAAGGTCATCACCTTTTGTCCTCTGTCCTTCCACTTGTCCCTCACAACACCAGCCTTTGACACTTTCAATCCAACTTGCTAACTCGCTGCACTTATTCCTCCCTTACTGCCACCCTGTCCTCACGCTAAAGCCACTCTTGTACCTCCCTGCTTTCAGATGGTGATTCACCAGCTGAGGAGACGGGCCCTGAAGCTGCCACTGGGAGTGAAGCTGCAGCCGAGGAGGAAGAGGAAGCCGGAGCATCAGTGCCACCCTCTCCCGAGGAAGCCCATGCCCACACTGGGAACACGCCTTCCCTGGAGGGGAGCAGGGGGGAATGGTCTGATGAGGGTGAAGCTCCAGGACCCAGCGGGCTGCAGCAACGCCATGGGGGTAGGGAAGAACGGGGGCCTTCTCCCCAGAGGGAGAGTATGCCAGAGACTCCTACTGCAATGGACGCAGAGGAGGAGCGGCTGATCGCAGAAATGAACACCCAGGCGGTGGGCATGCACACTGAGCTCATGGGTGCAGTGGGAAGGGTGCCCGAATGCATTGAGTCACTGGCAAGGAGTGTGGAGCACTTCGCTGTAGCACAGGCAGATGCCACACTAACGCTTAGTGCTGCAATTCAGTCACTGACTGCCGTGATCCCATCTCTGACTGCTCTCATGCAGACTCAGATTGAGGCCACGCGAGCACTGACTGCTGCCAACCTCGATGGTTCGTTCACATGTCCCCAGGGCTCTCACCGCACCGCAGCAGGCCAGCAATCTGTGCTCCAGCAGATTGCTCCGGATGCTGAAGTGCTGCCCCGTGGGAGTGCCAGTGTGTCGGGCGAGCAGGGAGTTGCTGTCCTCTCTCACGATGACAGCATTCCTGCTGCCAACACTGTCACTTCTCCACTGCACTTGCCACCGCCTGTAGGACAGACTGCTGCCGCCCATGCAGAGTTGGTGCAGTCTGCAGCCGGGCCCTCCAGGCCCAGAACTGGTCGAGGCCGTCCTTCAGGGGCATCTGCAGTGTCAGGGTCTAACGATCAGCAACCTTCCACCAGCCTTGCTGCAGCCACTGAGATCCCATTACGGAGGTGCAGTAGGGTTAGAAGGGGGGAAGTGCGCAAGGGAAGGAGATCACCCTGGAAGGGCAAAAAGTAGGAGGTGTGACAAAATGCTGGTCATTTTTTTATTAAAGGCCGAGGTTCGTGGTCCAACTTTTGTCTAGTGTTTTGGACATTATCTCCAGGTTGTGAGAACCAGTTATGTTAATGACTGTTTTTTTGTGTTTATTTCTATGAGTTTGTCATGAGGAAATGACACACACAGAGTTTGTAAAATAAATAAGTTTTTGTATTCAAAATATACATGTTTGGTGTTTGGAATCATTGGTGCCTTGGCCGGCTTAGGGGTTGCGTGCTGGGTTCATTGATGTTGTTAGCAATGGCAGAAGCCATTTCCACAGCAGGGGCCCTAGAAGCGGCTTGCTATCAGCCGTTGACGGACGGCCCTTGCAGTTTCACCATTGTGGGCCGCCCTCCCGCCTTGGTGCTGCTGATGATCATCCTCCTCGTCCTCTTCCTCCTCTTCCTTCTCCTCCTCTGGTGGTGCTCCAAGGCCTGGTGGCATTGGCTGGGTCCTGAGGATTGCCATGTTATGCAACATGCAGCACACAACTACGAAGTTGGATACTCGCTCAGGCGAGTACTGCAGGGCTCCTCCAGAATGGTCGAGACAGCGGAACCGTTGCTTCAGCATGCCGATTGTGCGCTCAATGATGTTCCTGGTAGCTTGATGGCTCTCGTTGTACCGCAGCTCAGCAGGGGTGTTGGGCGTACGGAGCGGTGTCATCAGCCAGGTGCTCAATGGATACCTCTTGTCCCCGAGAAGCCAACCAACTGGCTGATGCGGTGCCTCGAAAAGTTCTGCCACAGTAGTCTGGCGCAGGATGAAAGCATCGTGGCAGCTGCCAGGATAGTGGGCATTGACAGCGAGTATCAGCTGTCTGTGGTCACAGACCAACTGAACATTCAAGGAATGGAACCCCTTTCTGTTCCGGAATTCCTCGGCATTCTCATGTGGAGCATGCAAAGCCACATGTGTGCAGTCAATGGCGCCCTGCACCAGGGGGAAGCCCGCTACCCTCGCAAAGCCCAGAGCGCGGTCACGCTGCTTGTTTGGGGTCATGGGGAAAGAGATGAACTCTCGTCTCCTTTTAAAGAGGGCATTTGTGACCTGCTGGATGCAGCAATGCACCGCGAACTGGGAGATATTGGTGAGGTCCCCAGCAGCAGCTTGAAATGAGCCAGTAGCATAGAAGTTGAGAGCAACTGTGACCTTCACTGCCACCGACAGAGACGTCCTGGACCTCAGTTGAGGCTGCAGATCTGGCTGCAGCAGGTGGCAGAGCTCAGTGACCACCTCCTTGCTGAATCGCAGCCTTCGCAAACACAGCTCCTCAGACATATGAATGTAGGAGAGCTGTTCACAATATACCCTGGGAGGGTAAGCTCTCCTGTACATACGCTTGTTGGCCCTCCTCCGTCTGGCCATCATTGCCACTCTCTCTCTGCGTCTCTGTGTCCTCCGATTCAGCTGGAGCAGGACGACGCCCCCAATCAGTGCAGCCCCCATAGTCTCTTTGCAAGCAAAGTTATGAAGGACAGCAACCAAAGTAGCAGCGAAGTTAGGATCAGTAGGCAAAACTACCTCACAAAGCGTTGACTCAATTCAGAAGTCTCTCTTTCTCTCTCTCCGAATCTCTCTCTCTCTCTCAGAATGAGTGGTGCAAAAATGTCAACCACAGAAAAAGACAGGAAGAGGCCCCCTTTAAATAGCGCCCCCCCCAGCCCCACAGCGATTGATAGCATTCCAGTCTTCCGGTTGTTGGATGCGCCAGGCGGTAAGGCAGGGGGCGCCACTCAATTTCCGCTCCAGGGCGCCACAAGGGCGTTGCACCATGGAATGACGTCACAACATGCGCGCGCAGGTGGTCGCAGCGGTAAGGTTTAGCGCCGCCGTACAATGTCTAGTTAAGTTCCCGAGCGGCGCAAACATCGCTGCGCCCGGGCGCTAGCGGCTTTGCGCCCCATTAGCGCCCTCTTAAGGCGCTAACGGGAGGCGCAACCAACTGAATTTTTACCCCTTAGACTTTTCTGTAGGTAACAAGGTTTGAAGTGTTTGTGTCGTCCCACCTCATTTCGAGAACCTCTCTCACCAGTGACAGATCGCTTCTGTAACCTCACCTGCAGCTGCCATCTGTTTTATCCTAAGGAGAGAGTCACTGGTGACCCTGGGTGCAAGTGCTCACCTTTGTACAGTGATTGGCAGTGTTTGCAACACCTCAATGCTGTCAAACACTGAAAAATCAGCTGTCAAAAAAAAAAGTGCGTGTCTCCTTTAAGAAAACCGGCAGATGACGCATCATCAACTGACGTCATCTGACACCGGCTTTCTCTTAATTGGCCGGCAAGCCCACAGGGCGGGCTTAACAAGGCCAATTGAAGTAAAATTACATCTGTGCGTCGGGCGCCGTTAGGGGCGGGATCGAAACCCGGAAGGCAGCTGACCCGCTCCCAACTCGCACAGAAAGGTAAGATCGCGGCCAAAGAATCCATTCTAGTACATATTCTGCAGTGAAGCATTAGTTCAGTTGGAACTGCTCCTCTTGTTGAATTTGAGAGTATTGCGATACATCAATCAGTTTACAATCCATTTCCTCCCCTTGAGGGTGGCAAGTTTAAACATTTGGACAAGTCCCCCTACTTCTCTGTTCTAGAAATGATGGTGGAACATAACACGGATCTATCTCATTCTGTTGATTTTTCAAAGCGGCTTGATTTTTTTTTGGCTGAGATGAATTTTGTGCCATTATTGAAAGCAATCTGTTCTGTCAGTCCAAACATCATGAAGCTTTTACCTTGGTCAATAGTCTACACTGAGGTTGCAGTCTTAGCTCAGTGAGTAGCACTTTCGCCTCTGAGTCACAAGGTTGTGGGTTCAAGTCCCACTCCAGAGACTTGAGTACAACAAATCTAGGCTGACACTCCAGTGCAGTACTGAGGGAGTGCTGCACCGTCGGAGGTGCCATCTTAAGGATGAGACGTTAAACCGAGGCCCTGTCTATCCTCTCAGGTGGACGTAAAAGAGCTCATGACACTATTTTGAAGAAGAGCAGAGGAGTTATCCCCGGTGTCCTGTCCAATATTTATCCCTCAACCAACATAACAAAAACAGATTATCTGGTGATTATCACATTGCTATTTGTGGGAGCTTGCTGTGCACAAATTGGCTGCCACGTTTCCTACATTACAACAGTGACTCCACTTCAAAAGTACCTCATTGGTTGTAAAGCGCTTTGGGACGTCCTGAGGTTGTGAAAGGTGCTATAGAAATGCAAGCCTTTCTTCTTTCTTTCAGTTGTCATTGGAACCAACATGGGGTAATTTGAAATGGACACCAATAAAGAGTGTTTCTTAAAAGTGATCCCAGAAAACTCCCCTAATCTCCACTGTGGTGAATCAGACAATACACAAAGAGGATGCTTCATTTTTTTTGACGTGGGTTAAGTCAGCTCGCTATATGCATGCAAGCTGCTATAGCATTGGCCCCCGATAATAACTTGGAGGCGGGGAGGGAGCTGGGGGGTGGTGGCGCAGTTTAGCGGAAGAACGGGTTTCCCTCAGGTCCTGCCGATTTTAGCGGAGAGATCGGAGGAGGAGGGGAGTAGATCACGGAGGATCCGTGGAGGACTTGGGAGGGAGGGAAGGAGATCATGGGCCGTGATCAAATTCGGGAGGGCATCAGATCGCGCTGGGGAGGTGGGTGTCCGATCACTTGGAAGGTTAGCAGGTTTCCTTGATGGGTCTGGGGGGAAGCACTGCTGCGTCTCTTGGCCCACATGCAGTACTGGAAAAACACTTAACCTGTTCCACAAAGCAGTCCTAACCTCCCTTTAGCTGCTGGGTTTCCCAAGGCCGGGAAACCTGGCCGGCCAGTGTTGAAGCTGGAACAGAGAAAAGAATCTGAGTCACGTAGCCTTAGTAAAATATTTAAATGAGCGACCTGCCTCCTGGGAGCGGATTTGCGGATGACACCAAATTGGGGGGATAGTTAATACTGAGGAGGATTGCAACAAATTACAGGAAGACATGAATTATCTTGCAGAATGGGCATATAATTGGCAAATGAAATTCAACACAGATAAATGTGAGGTATTACATTTTGGTAGGAAGAATAGGGAGATCACATCACTTGGAGGGTGCGAGTCTGGGTGGGGTAGAGGAACAAAGGGATCTCGGAGTACAAATACACAAATCACTAAAAGTTGCGCCACAGATTAACAAGGCCATAAAAAATGCAAACCACGCACTAGGGTTTATTTCTAAAGGGATAGAATTGAAAAGTAGGGAAGTTATGCTAAACTTGTATCGAACCTTGGTTAGACCACACTTGGAGTACTGCGTATAATTCTGGTCGCCATATTATTAAAAGGATATAGAGACACTGGAGAAGGTGCAGAGAAGATTTGCAAGGATGATACCAGAAATGCGAGGTTATACCTATCAGGAAACAATGAACAGGCTGGGTCTCTTTTCGCTTGAAAAAAGAAGGCTGAGGGTTGACTTAATAGAGGTCATTAAAATTCTGAAAGGTCTTGATAGAGTGGATACAGAGAGAATGTTCCCACTTGTGGGGAAGAGCATAACTAGAGGCCATCAATATAAGATAGTCACCAAGAAATCCAATAGGGAATTTAGAAGAAACTTCTTTACCCAGAGAGTGGTGAGAATGTGGAACTCGCTACCACAGGGAGTGGTTGAGGCGAATAGTATTGATGCATTTAAGGGGAAGTTAGATAAGCAAATGAGGGAGAAGTGAATAGAGGGTTATGCTGATAGTTAGACGAGGAAGGAAAGGAGGAGGCTCGAGGGGAGCATAAACGCCGGCATGGACTGGTTGGGCCGAATGGCCTGTTTCTGTGCCGTATATCCTATGTAATCTTATGTAATTCTATGGTTGCCCGCTCCCCGTCCTGCCTCTGTTAAAACTGGAAGTGGGCCAGTTCGAGGTGGGTTGGGTTCGGGTTTGAGATTTTTTACATTTTTACTTCCCATCCGACCCTAACCCACCCGTTTTTGAGGGTTAAAAGTCCCTCCTTTGTATCGGAGAATTGTAAGCAGCTAGCTAAAATAGACACCTTAGGGTTTCTCTCTCCTATTGACCTGCCTATTCTTCATGTTCCTGGTTAGGTACAAACAATTGTCTATTATTACTTAATTTAGAAAAAAAATCCATTTTCCACTAGTATAAATAGTTTCAACCCAATTCCCTTTAAATGGAAACTGACTGCACTTTATAATAAGTGCGGAACAGAATAAATAGCATTTCCATGGGCAGGGGAGTGGAGTGGGGAATAATTCCAGACACACTCTTATTCTCCTACCGTTTGACAATTGATGTTTTTTGGGATTGAAAGAATGTAAACATAATTCAGGAGGAAGGAGATTGCAAAAAGGCAAGAAATTCAATTTCTATTGCATTTCAACACCAAATGTATTTGAGTTGTGTGATTAGGCAAATATTAATATTGCAGCTGCTGAATAAATCGGTTAGTTCGAAAAAAATAGGTTCGCTGCCAGCATGACATGAACAATGTGAATGTTAAATAGTGATGGCCCTTTTATTGGGAGAAAATGAAGCTGTATTGGTGTGCAGTCACTGATCAATCAGTCTACACCATTATAAATAATGAATGCTATTGCGACATGTGGTAGTTGGATGATATAGATGTGTAACTCAATCTATTAAGTATGCACTCGGAAGTATAAATGAAGGAATTCGATTACATTTGTTACAGAAACTATGAAAATATATTGATGTGCTCTATACTTTGTAGTAACTAAATTAAATTCTGCCGAGGAGCAGAGCGCAATGATAATCCTCGCAAGTAAAATTCACTTCTCTCCTTCAGAATTTGTCTTTATAATCAACTGAAAATGTGAACAATATGTTGTTACTAATGGCCCAGAATTTGCTGGGGAATTAAGCGAGTTAATGGTGCATGCCATTATTAGTGTGCAAATAACCCAGTAATTTACAGCAAGGAAGAGATACCCCGTGAGTGGCAAATCACCACAAGTTGCAGGATGATTTGCACCACTCCGCTGTTAGCCTCAACCTCCCCGTGGGTTTCAAGAAATTGCTGGATTTGCGCCAAAATACGAATTAAACTTGCCGCAGAAAGTTAGGGCTGGTATTTCATTGACGAGAATTATGTTCCTGGAATGCCACTCAACCTCAGAGGCCCAGAAAGGGAACAATTAAAACTGTGGTGTCTCATTCCTGCAGGTAGTAAATTGTTCCTAGAGGTTTTTAAAATTTTAAATTTAATTTTTTTTTCTTACTTTACCTTTCTGTCTCTTTTTTTCTCTCACTCTTAATCCAATCTTTCTTTCCCTCTCTCTAGTTTGTTTTTGTACCTGATTTGATTCTAATTCACCCTAGTTCCTTCTCCCTCGTTCAATCTGTTTCTTTTTCAATCCTCAAAGCTCATTGGTTAAGGAGATAGGCTGTTGGTCCATCAGTCACTGAGATCCCAGGTGCCCCATTGCCATTATCAGCTCGCACTTCCAGCAACTTACAGGGCAAAACTTTTTCGAGCTGAAGGGTGATGAAAAAAATCCCAACTCACTGGGTACATAGCGAGATGCCCCACTCCAGTCAAATCTGTCCTAATATCTTTTTAGACGAAGCTGCTTTTCCAGTCTTTGGGAAGGGGTACTTTGAAATTACAACTGGCTGAGCTGAAGATGAGTCAATTAAAACTCCTGAAGGTTGGAAGGAGCCCAACATGGTAAATCTGAACCATTTCCGTGTAACCTAATTGGTTATCGCTGCATTTTGAAACCCTATCTTAATTAACATGAACTGGAATGGAAACTTGACTTTATAATGCTACTGTTATCTTTCTAATGCCAGCTTAACATAGTGACTGCAAACTGCTAAAATAGTACATCATTCCTACCACGTCGTCATTCAAATTGCAAGTGGCATTACAACTGACATCTTATTAAAGTGCTAGAGATCCTAATACCACTGCTGTTAACATTAACATCCGAATATCACTGCTCTTGAAGTAGCTGTGCTTCTTAGAGATAACGTAATGGCAGTAGAAAAAAGTGACGCAGCCATCAGTAAAACAAAATAGAATCCATGTGGATAGAGATAAAAGATAATAAAGGATCAATCACACTAATAGAGGTAGTCTACAGCCCACTTAATAGTTAAAGGGAGGTGGAGGAAGAAATATGCAAACAAATTCAGGAAATAAGTAAAAAACATTGAATAATAATCATAGGGGATTTCAACTACCCTCAAATTAATTGGCCAGAGAAGGTAGGTATAGGGCATAAGGGAGTGGCGTTCCTACAATGTGTACAGGACTCCTTCCTAACCCAGTATGTAAGAAGCCCAACAAGTGAGGATTCACTACTGGATCTAGTAATGGGGAATCAACCAGAGCAGATAAGAGAAGTAAAAGTTGGGGAACATCTCGGCAATAGTGACCATAACATAATACAGTTTAAGATAATAGTTGAGAAGGACATAAGCATAACAAAGACCATGATAATAGATTGGAAAAAAGCTGATTTTTAGGAGCAGAGAGTAGAACTTGGGAATATAAAATGGACAACAATATTGGCAAACAATGATGTTGAATAGCAATGGGAAACATTTAAAATGGAGTTCAACAGAGTCCAGGAAAAATATATTCCACTAAAAACAAGAACAAACTAAATACTAATGAGACACCATGGATGAATAAAGATATAAGGGAAAAATTGAGGGTAAGGAAAGGGGCATACACTAAGACCGCGATTTTATCGGCACTGAGAGGGTGAGTTTGGAGGCGGGTGAAAGTTTTAAATCGTTTTGATTGACGGCGGGTTGCGCTCCCGCTGTCAACCCGCCTCCAAACAATTTTCCCAAGTGTCGGGTCCCCAATTTGCGCATGGACCCAACACCTAGCGGCGGGAAGAGGATCAAAGCCAATTACCTGTCTATTAACAGGTAGTTGATAGTAGTTGACAGGCTATTTTTTCATTTTGTCTCTTCTACCTCGGGTTTCCTGATGTCTGGACACCATTCCAGGTAAGTGTGGGATGTTGTGAGTCTGCTGTAATGTTTCTGGATTGATGACAGCTGCAGAAGTGATGTGAAGGATCCAATGGTGCACTGGTGAGTCTCAGAGGTAAGAAAATGTTGGGAAATTCATTTTTCATGCATTTGCACATTTCTTTTGGTAACAAGTTTTGAAATCCATGTCCAGTGGCACCTCATTGGGAGAACCTCTCACACCAGTGACAGATCGCTTCTTTCACCTCACCTGCAGCTGCCATCTATTCCAGCCTATGGAGGGAGTCATTGGAGAGTCTGGGTGCAAGAGCTCACCTTTGTACAGTGATTGTCAGTGTTTGCAGCACCTCAATGCTTTCAAACGCTGAGAAATCCGCTGTCAAAAAAAAAATTGTGCATGGTCCCTTTAAGAAAACTGGCAGATGACGCATCATCAAATGATGTCATCTGACTGGCTTCCTCTTAATTGGCCGGCAAGCCCGCAGGGCAGGCTTAACAAGGTCAATCAATGTAAAATCACGTCTGTGGGCCGGATGCAGTTGGGGGTAGAATTGGAAGCCGGAAACCACCTGACCCGTACCCAACCCAATTGGTAAATGAATTTCAACAGAGATAAATGTGAGATATTACATTTTGGTAAGAAAAATAAGGAGGTCACATATTACTTGGAAATTAAGAATCTAAATGTATTAGAGGAGCATAGGGATCTGGAAGTACAAATACACAAATCACTAAAAGTAGCATTAATAAGGCCATAAAAAAGGCAAACCAGGCACTAGGATTTATTTCTGGAGGGATAGAATTGAAAAGTAGAGAAATTATGCTAAACTTGTTGTGAACCTTGGTTAGACCACACTTGGAGAACTGTGTATCGTTTTGGTCACCATACGATGAAAAGGATATAGAGGCACCGGAGAGGGTGCAAACAAGATTTACAAGAATGATAGCAGAACTGTGAGGTTATGCCTATCAGGAAAAGATGAATAGGCTGGGTTTCTTTTCTCTTGAAAAGTAAAGGCTGCAGGGTGACCTAGTAGAGGTCTGTAAAATTATGAAAGGTTTAGATAGAGTAGAGAGAGAGAGAGAGAGAGGGCTGGAAATTCGTTATAGCCAAGGAATGAGCGATGTCAGTAGAAAAGTTAAAGAATTAGCGCCAGGCGCTAATGCTTTAGCCTGCACGCAAAATTCATGCTCACTGCTCAAAAAAATGATTGGAGCGCTAATTCAAGTCTTAAAGCCCAAGCTCATTGGCGTTATACTCTAAGGGTGGAACAATATCAGGTGCAGTCTAATTGCAAGTCATGATTGCCACAGGCTCTTTTCAGTACTTAAAGGGGAGGTTCATTGAAACTGCAGCACCTCATTCTCAGCATTGCTGGCTGTGCAGCTGCCTCAGAAAGCTGAAGCAGAAGCAGGACAAGGAGAAGGACCTGGAGGACTGAACCAGGTGAGCTCATGGCAGGTCCACGCCCCAGGGAGAGAGCCCGCAGATTCAGCAATGAAGCATTGGAGGCGTTGGTCTTTACTGTGGAAGATGGAGGGTGGTGTTCTACCTGGCAAGTGGCAGGAGGCCCTCGCTGCAAGTCTTCCGCACCATGTGGAGGGAGGTAGCGCAGCACGTCTCAGGCAGCACTGTGGTCCCCAGGACCCACACACAGTGCAGGAAGAAATTTAATGACCTCACTCAGGTGGTCAGAGTGAGTCAATGCTTCAACAAATGCTACATACCACCATCTGAACTACAGTCTTCACACACTGGCCAATGTACCACACACCCAGCACTCATCCACCAACAATCTCTACCTACCAACACTCACACCCACATCTCACACCTTACACACAATGACAGCTATTCAACTATGGCAAGCACATCTCCCAAACACATTGCTCCACACTCACTCACACACTTTCCTTTCTCTTGCAGGCCAAGGTGGCTCACAACAGGAGGGAGTGGGAGCGCACAGGCGGGGAACAAGCCAACACCCAACCACTGTCTGAGCTGGAGGAAAGAGTTCTGCAAATCATTGGGTGCCAGGTGGTGGGCGCCGTGGCCACTGGCGACATTGACCCCCTTGGGGACAACAACGGTATATTCATCCCTGCTCCTTCTTCTCACATCCCACTTCCCCCTTACCCCACAAGCATTTTGCACTTTCCAGCTAATCATGCTGTATGCATGCATTTCTCCCTTCCTGCCCCCCTCCCCTCACCGTAACCAGACTCTTGTGCCATTATGCTTTAAGATAATTAGCAAGCACATGAGCAGCCTGTCCCTGAGGGCACCGCACAGAGTGAGGCGGGAGAAGAGGAGGAGGAAGAACACACCGCGTCACTGGATGTCTCACCCACAGACACCAGCTCAGATACTGGCACTACATGTTCTTTAGGAGCTAGTATTGTAGCGGGATCTGCACAGGGTGAGGCACTGGGGATGACTGGTCTGCAGCAAGGCCAGGGGGAAAGGGTAGCTCGGGGGCCAGCTCCCTGGAGGGCGGGTTTGTGTGCAAGTTCTGCTGCACAGGACTCGGATGAGGACCTTGATGGGGAGGCCTTTAGAAAAAGGGTGATGGGCATGCACATGGAGATGATAGGTATGATGGCAAGGGTGCCCGAGAGCCTGTCGACAATGGTAAGGAGGGTGGAGGAGTCCGCCTCCAACATTGCACAAGGCTCTGCGCACACCATGGAGCCCATCATTTCCAGTCTGCAAAGGATGGTCGACTTCCAGAGAGACCGTGGTGACCCAGACCTGATGCTGCGTGTGATGGGCGATCTGGCAGCTTCCATTGCAGCACAGGCGGAAGTGACGCAACGTCTTAGTGCTGTAATGCAGTCTATGCTTGGTGGCATCCAATCTCAGACTGCCCTCATGTAGTCTCAGCTTGATGCTACGCAAGCTCTGACTGCTGCCTTCATGGCTGGGTCGACCACCATCCACTGGGGATCTCATGGTGTCGCAGCAGCCCAGCAGTCTGTGCTCCAGCAGATTGCTAGGGATGCTGAGGTGCTGCCCCAGGGGAGTGGCAGTGGGTCAGTGGAGCAGGAACCTGCTTTCCTCTCTCAGGATGACAGCATTCCTGCTCCCACCACTGCCACTCTGTCATTGCCCTTGTCACTGCCTGTCATCCAGACTGCTGCCGCCCATGCTGAGGTGGTGCAGTCTACCGCCGGGCCTTCCAGGTCCAGAACTGGTCGAGGGAGTCCTGCTAAGCCATCTGAAGTCTCCCGCATGGACACTCAGCAGCCTTCCACCAGCCGTGCTGCAGCCACTGGGCCAATACTTCGTAGGAGCACTAGAGTAGGCAAAGGCACATTAACAAGAGGCACTAAGGGATTGCACAAGGGTGAATAATTAATATTTTTGGTGTAAATATGTGTTCACTGATTTTTGATAAATTTATTAATTCAGTTTGGATTCTTTTGTGGTGTGTCTCATTTCAGCTTTGCGCTGTGATATGGCCTGCGACAGGGATGGAATGACGGGGATGTGGTGAGCAACGGGGATCTGGAGTTTAATTTATTGGAACTGCAGTCTGATGAGGCGGTCACGGACTACCCTTCCGGAAGGCCGATTGAGTGGCTGCCTCCTCCCTCGCTCCTGTTCCTCCTCCTCCTCGTCCTCCTTATCGTCCTCCTCGTCCTCCTTATCATCCTCCTTGTCTTCCTCTTCCTCCTCCTCTCCCTCTTCCTCCTTCTGAGGTGGTCCCGCAATCCCTGGTGGCAAGGGCTGGGCCCTCATGATGGCCAAGTTGTGGCGCATACAGTAGAGCACGAAGAAATGGGACACATGCTCAGCCGAGTACTGGAGGGATCCTCTCGAGTGGTCAAGGCAGCGGAAGCTTTGCTTCAGCAGGCCGATGGTGCAACACAGTCACGGTAAACTTGACTGAATCTCCATTTGACTGAATCTAAAAGTTGACCAAATTTTAACATCGTGCTTCGCGAGGACAAAGACTGGTTGCTGTGAGAACTTTGCAAAATAAACTGTTTGACTCGTAAGCTATAAAAGCTGCCAATTGTCTTTCAACAGATATGGAAAACAAGCTTATTGACATTCTGTGGAATCAGTGCAACAACAGAAAAATCTTCAGACTATGGAACGTACCTTGCCTTGAAAGCCCACAGTTGCCTAACTGACTCGTGATAAGAGTGTCTGGGAAAGAACTGCTGACCATTATGCCGTATAGTTAGGGACACTTGAGCAGTGGGAGGGTTGCCAAATTTTGGAGTATAAAAGGTACTGTTTCAAAACATTCGGGGCTGCAGTGGGGGCTATAGTCGATGGTGACCTGGTCAATTGCCAGTTAAAGTTAATCACACGTCTAGTTCATCGTTGAATTGACCTCTCATTTGGTGAATAGTAACATATGTGGTTTTGCTTATAATCACCTGAGCTTAAAGTAAATGATGTTTTAGATGCTTGCTTGTGATAAGTACATGAATTGAGTACATTTTGTATTCTGGTAATTACTTGTAATCTGTTATTGATTTTTAAGTCAAAGAAGTTTCACAGATTCATTGGGTTTTGTGTTGTCTGTTCCACGAGTCTGAACTCCATAAACTGTCAGACAATCAGAACGTCTTACAATGGTCTGCTCAATGATGTTCCTGGTGGCAGCATAGCTCTCATTATATGAGTGCTGGGCACGATTGTTGGGGTTGCGAAGGGGAGTCATGAGCCAGGTGGAGAGCGGATAGGCCTTGTCTCCGGCAGCCAGCCGCGAGCTTGACGTGGTGGCTGGAAGAGTGCTGGCACACCGGTCTGGTGCAGGATGAAGGCATCATGGCTGCTGCCAGGATAGCGAGCATTGACATTGAGGATTCGCTGTCTGTGGTCACACACCAACTGCACATTAAGTAAGTGGTAGCCTTTGCGGTTACGGAAGATCTCAGGATTTATATGAGATGCCCGCAAAGCCATGTGGGTGCAATCAGTGGTGCCCTGCACCATGGGGAATCCCGCTATCCTGGCAAAGCCACATGCACACTCGTCGTGCTTCTCTTCAGTGATGGGGAAGGAAATGTTATCCCTTCTCCTACTGTAGCGAGCCTCTGTGACCTCCCGGATGCAGTGATGGATGGCGAACTGCGAGATTTTACCTATGTCTCCTGTTGCAGACTGGAAGGATCCGCTGGCGAAGAAATTGAGAGCGACGGTGACCTTGACTGCCAATGAGAGAGCCGTGGTCGCCCTGATCTGAAGCTCGAGGTCTGGTTGCAGGAGGTGGCAGAGTTTAGTGACCACCTCCTTGCTGAATCAGAGCCTTCTAATACACTGCTCCTCGCTTAATTGGAAGTAGGAGAAGTTCTCTCGGAATACCCTCAGAGTGTAAGGCCACCTGTTGAAAATCCTGATGGCCCTCCTCCTCCCACTGGGCACATGTTCCAGTCTTTCTCACTGCCTCCGCTCCCTCCGCCGTAGATCTCGGAGGGCGAGGTCGACTGCCAGTACAGCCCCCATTAATGCTACTAAGTGTAGCAGTCTGATTCTTTGAAGAATAAATGTAGCTACTTTTTAGTTGCCACAACACTCTTGATACAAAAGAACCTTGAAATTACTGAATGAAACTGTTGGAGTATGTCAAACGGACAAGAAGCCACTGAAACTGCATTAACCTGACAGCTGCGAGTCATTACTGATGATCCCTTCAAATAACGTCCCTGGAGCCAGCTTCCTGGTGCTTCATGCCAGCTCTCCCTGTCAGTGTTTACTCCAGGCGTTAAAGTAGGTGGTGACAATCAATTTAGCCGATCGGGTGGTCAGTGAGCATTGCACACTCACTGATGTCGCGATCCACCTGACATTGACGATCCCGGCGATAACTCTTACTGATGGCGCTACAGGGGGCTGGGATTTGGCGTGCGGCACTGGATTCGCCTTGCCCCGGTGATACTGCTTTCGCACCCCATTAGTGCCATCTGCTGGTGCTAACGGGAGGTGCTAAGGGGACAAATTTTTCCCCTAGAGTGTTTCCACTTATGGGGAAGAGTAAAACTAGAGGCCAGCAATATAATGTAATTATATTGTGATATAATGGATGTCACCAATAAATCAAATAGGGAATTCAGAAGAAACCTGCTTACCCAGAGAGTGGTGAGGCGATGAGTATAGATGCTTTTAAGGGGAAGCTAGATAAGCATATGAGGGAGAAGGGAATAGAGGGTTATGCTGATAGAGTTAGATGAGGAAGGATGGGAAGAAGCTTGAATGGAGCATAATTGCTGGCATGGACTGGTTGGGCCGAATGGCCTGTTTCTGTGCCGTATATCCTATGTAATCCTATGTAACATGTGAAATTATTTAATTTTCTACTGTGCTGTTCTTTAAAAGGATAGTGTCATTAACCTTATATTTTTTTCCACTCTACAGTATTGCTTTTTTTAAATAAATGGATCGTGTTATCTTTTTCCAACAATTTCTTCAGTTGAAAATTGACCAGCTCGAGGACACAGATTGATTCAGCCTCTATACCACTATAATTCTCGTTAAGGTTGGAGTGACCCTCCTCTCGTCAAATTCACAAAAATACTTTGATTGCACTTTGAAAACTCAAAACCTTGGACTTTTTATTATCTGTTTCCCTGCTACTGTAAACAATACATAGAATTGCATAGCATGTACAGCACAGAAACAGGTCATTCAGCTCCCAACTGGTCCATGCTGGTGTTGATGCTCCACACAAGCCTCCTTCCACCCCCTTTTCATCAAACATTAGCCATGCTTGAAAATGATCTATATCTGACCAAAGTCTTAAATAATCAATGTCTTTCGCACACCAATGTTGCTGGTGTTTGATGCAGCATGGCTCTTTTGCCAGAAGCCTGAATAGTGAAGCAGTTAAGCCTATCTAACCTAAGCATAGACTTTATGGGGTTGATTTCAACTCCCCAGCCCCCTCTCCCCTCCCTTGCCTGGCCAAAAGTGGGCAGGCAGTTAAAATAGAGCCGGGATTTACCCTTCTCCATTCCAGCCCTGATCTGGCCGATTGCAGGCAATAAGGACACCCACCTGAAGTTGGATGGTTATACTTGAGATATGCAGATCAGTCTCCAATGACGTCAATGTGGCCCGACTGCAATTCTGACACGAGGTCCTATGTGGGGAATCCACAATGGCTGAGATGAGAGGGTATGTCAAAAGTACTGTCCTGCCTTGCTAAATTGTCCCTTTCTTTTTTCAGGATATTTTTTATCCTCGGTCCTTTAATGACTCAGCACATTTATTCAGTGAATAGCTAAACATTACAGACCAGTGAAGTTCAGATTTGATTCCCGTCCTGTGCTGAGTTAGCTATGACAATAATCGTTGTGCTAAAATTAATCTCGGCATCCCTTGGGTAGGGAGAAGAAGATCTGCCTGGGTCCCTGCCAACCAGTGACCCCTGGCAACGCACATATATGGACATTGGATGAAGGATGAAGTCTGCTCTGGCGACTATCACAATCATTCTAATTAGCTAGATGACTGGGGAAACTACTTTGCAATATATCACAAAGAGTCCAAACAATTTGAAAAAGGATGGTTATTGTGTATTATACTAATCTGATAGCTAATCTTGGGAAAGGGTGAGTTGCAAATATGTAAATTTGGGACAGTGGATCCCATGAATGCCTCCTCTGAGTATCAAAAAAAGCTTTGCTAAAGCACATTGATCTGTTTCTCAGGAGGATGTCAAAATGCTTCACATACAGTGAATTACCCTTAAAGTGCACTGACTTATTGTTATGGAGACAAACACTGCAGCCATTTTGTGCACAGCAAGATTCCACAAAAAGCAATGAGACGAATGACCAGTTAGTCTGTTTTTGGTAGCGTTGGTCGAGGGAGAAATGTTGGCCAGGAAACCAGTTCTTTTTCAAGTAGTGCCATGGCATCTTTAAGAATCATCTGAAGGCACCTCTGAAAATGTAACACTCCCTCAGATATTGCAGTGAAGTGTCAGCCTAACTCATGTGCTCAAGTCCTTCTGATCCAAATCCAAAATTCTGATGTACTGATTTACCGCCAATTGTATAGAATCCCTGTGCACAATTCACTTTCCATAACTCCCATTGATTAGGCTTCCAGTGTCCCACAGACTTCCCTTTCACTCCGATTACAATGATCCCAATGTGCCAAACCACTTCCTATCCAATGCCATTTTGCAGTGTTCTCAATGCAAGCACGTTATGACAAATACAAAACAAAATGTAGGGTATCCTTTTAAATTTTCCACATCATACATTGACCACTGCCAAATCTCACCTGGTGGCAATAGCGTGTAATGATTTTTGGGGAAATTATTTCTGTGGCGTACTGTATATTACTGAGCATGTACGTGTTGAGTGGGGCATTCTGGGAAAGGAAGTGATGACCAAAAGGTCAAAGGGCTTCCACCATTCTGTTTGCGCCATGCAGCTGCCGTGTGTGTGTGTTGAAGCTACAAAAATAAAGTGTTTATTTTTTTAAATTTGTTTATGGGATGTGGGCATCACTGGCAAGGCCAGCATTTATTGCCCATCCCTAATTGCCCTTGAGAAGGTAGTGGTGAGCCACCTTCTTGAACCGCTGCAGTCCGTGTGGTGAAGGTACTCCCACAGTGCTGTTAGGCAGGGAGTTCCAGGATTTTGACCCAGCGGCGATGAAGGATCGGCGATATACTTTTAAGTCAGGATGGTGTGTGACTTGGAGGGGAACTTGGAGGTGATGGTGTTCCCATGTGCCTGCTGCCCTTGTCCTTCTAGGTGGAAGAGGTCACGGGTTTGGGAGGTGCTGCCGAAGAAGCCTTGGCGAGTTGCTGCAGTGCATCTTGTAGATGGTACACACTGCAGCCATGGTACGCCAGTGGTGGAGGTAGTGGATGTTTAAGGTGGTGAATGGGGTGCCAATCAAGCGGGCTGCTTTGTCCTGGATGGTGTTGAGCTTCTTGAGTGTTGTTGGAGCTGCACTCATCCAGGCAAGTGGAGAGTATTCCATCACACTCCTTACTTGTGTCTTGTAGATGGTGGAAAGGCTTTGGGGAGTCAGGAGGTGAGACACTCGCCGCAGAATACCTAGCCTCTGACCTGTTCTTTTAGCCACATTATTAATGTGGCTGGTCCAGTTAAGTTTCTGGTCAATGGTGACCCCCCAGGATGTTGATGGTGGCAGATTCGGCGAAGGTAAATCCGTTGAATGTCAAGGGGAGGTGGTTAGACTCTCGCTTGTTTGGGATAGCCATTGCCTGGCACTTCTGTGGCGTGAATGTTACCTGCCACTTATCAGCCCAAGCCTGAACGTCGTCCAGCTCTTGTTGCATGCGGGCATGGACTGCTTCATTATCTGAGGAGTTGTGAATGGTGCTGAACACTGTGCAGTCATTAGTGAACATCCCCATTTCTGCCCTTATGTTGGAGGGAAGGTCATTGATGAAGCAGCTGAAGATGGTTGGGCTGAGGACACTGCTCTGAGGAACTCCTGCTGCGATGTCCTGGGGATGAGCTGATTGACCTTCAACCACCACAACCATCTTACATAGAAACATAGAAGAAAGGAGCAGGAGTAGGCCATTCGGCCCCTCGAGCCTGTTCCGCCATTTAATGAGATCATGGCTGATCATCCAAACTCAGTACCCTGTCCCTGCTTTCTCCCCATATCCCTTGATCCCTTTAGCCTTAAGAAATATATTGAACTCCTTCTTGAATATATTTAATGAATTGGCCTCAACTGCCTTCTGTGGTAGAGAATTCCACAGGTTCACCACTCTCTGGGTGAAGAAATTTCTCCTCATCTCAGTCCTAAATGGCTTACCCCTTATCCTTAGAATGTGACCCCTGGTTCTGGACTCCCCCGCCATCGGGAACATCTTTCCTGCATCTAGTCTGTCTAGTCCTGTTAGAATTTTATAAGTTTCAATGAAATCCCCTCTCATTCTTCTAAACTCTAGTGAATATAAGCCTAATCGACCCAATCTCTCCTCATATGTCATTCCTGCCATCCCAGGTATCAGTCTGATGAATCTTCGCTGCACTCCCTCCATGGCAAGAACATCCTTCCTCAGATAAGGTGACCAAAACAGCACACAATACTCAAGGTGTGGTCTCACCAAGGCCCGGTACAACTGCAGCAAGACATCCTTGCTCCTGTACTCGAATCCTCTCGCTATGATGGCCAACATACCATTTGCCTTCTGAACCGCCTGCTGCACCTGCATGCTTATCTTCAGCGACTGGTGCACAAGGACACCCAGGTCTCATTGCACTTCTCCTTTTCCCAATCTATTGCCGTTCAGATAATAATCTGTCTTCCTGTTTTTGCCACCGAAGTGGATAACCTCGCATTTATCCACATTATACTGCATTTGCCATGCATCTGCCCAATCACCCAAACTATCCAAATCATACTGGAGTTTCTCTGCATCTTCCTCACAGCACACACGCCCAACCAGCTTTGTGTCGTCTGCAAACTTGGAGATATTACATCTAGTTCCCTCGTCTAGATCATTTATATATATTGTGAATAGCTGGGGTCCTAGCACCGATCCCTGCGGTACCCCACTAGTCACTGCCTGCCACTCAGAAAAAGACCCGTTTATTCCAACTCTTTGCTTCTTGTCTGCCAACCAGTTCTCTATCCGAGACAGTACCTTACCCCCAATCCCGTATGCTTTAACTTTGCACGCTAATCTCTTATGCGGGACCTTATCAAAAGCCTTCTGAAAGTCCAAATACACCACATCCACTGGTTTTCCCTTATCTATTCTACCAGTTACATCCTCAAAAAATTCCAGTAGATTAGTCAAGCATGATTTACCTTTTGTAAATCCATGTTGACTTTGTCCGATCCTGTCACTGTTTTCCAAGTGCTCTGCTATTACATCTTTTATAATGGACTCTAGCATTTTCCTCACTACCGATGTCAGACTTACCAGTCTATAATTCCCCATTTTCTCTCTACCACCTTTTTTAAATAGTGGGGTTACATTAGCTATTCCCAATCCATGGGAACTGTTCCAGAGTCTATAGAATTTTGGAAGATGACCAGCAATGCATCTACTATTTCTAGGGCCACTTCCTTAAGTACCCTAGGATGTAGATTATTTGGCCCTGGGGATTTATCGGCCTTCAATCCCATCAATTTCCCTAACATCATTTCCCTACAAATACTGATTTCATTCAATTCCTCCCTCTCATTAGACCCTATGTTCCCCGACATCTCTGGGAGGTTATTTGTGTCCTCCTTTGTGAAGACAGAACCAAAGTGTGTATTTAATTGGTCTGCCATTTCTTTGTTCCCCATTATAAATTCCCCTGATTCTGACTGCAAGGGACCTACGCTTGACTTCACCAATCTTTTTCTCTTCACATATCTATAGAAGCTTTTACAGTCAGTTTTTATGTTCCCTGAAAGCTTACTCTCATATTCTATTTTCCCCTTCTTAATTAATCCCTTTGTCCTCCTTTGCTGAATCCTAAACTGTTCCAAATCCTCAAGTTTGCTGCTTTTTCTGCCCAATTTATATGTCCTCTCCTTGGATCTTATGCTATCCCTAATTTCCCTTGTTAGCCATGGTTGAGTCACCTTTTTTGTTTTATTTTTATGCCAAACAGGGATGAACAAATTCTGTAGTTCATCCATGCGATCTTTAAATGTTTGCCATTGCCTATCCACTGTCAACCCTTTAAGTAACATTCCCCAATGCATCCTAGCCAACTCGTGCCTCATACCATCACAGTTTCCTTTATTTAAATTCAGGACCCTAGTCTCTGAGTCAACTACTTCACTCTCCATTTTAATGAAGAATTCTATCATATTATGATCGCTCCTCCCCAAGGGGCCTCGCACAACAAGATTGCTCATTAATCTTTTCTCATTACATAATACCCAGTCGAAGATGGCCTGATCTCTAGTTGATTCCTCGACATATTGGTCCAGGAAACCATCCCGTATACACTCTAGGAATTCCTCCTCCACAGTATTGTTACTAATTTGGTTAGCCCAATCTATATGTAGATAACTGCTGTGCCCTTATTGCACGCATCTCTAATTTCCCGTTTAATGTTATCCCCAACCTCAGCATTACTGTTTGGGGGTCTGTATACAACTCCCACTAACGTTTTCTGCCCTTTGGTATTGCTCAGCTCTGCCCATACAGATTCCACATCATCAGAGCTAATATCCTTCCTTACAATTGTTAATCTCTTTAACCAGCAATGCTACCCCACCTCCTTTTCCTTTTTTCATGTCCTTCCTGAATATTGAATACCCCTGGATGTTGAATTCCCAGACTTGGTCATCCTGGAGCCATTTTTTCATAATCCCAATTATATCATATCCGTTTACATCTATTTGCACAGCTAATTCATCCACATTATTACGAATGCTCCTCGCATTAAGACACAAAGGGGGAAAAATTCAGTTGGTTGCACCTCCCATTAGTGCCTTAAGAGGGCGCTAATAGTGCGCAAAGCAACCATCGCCCGGGCGCAGCGATGTTTGCGCCACTCGCGAAATTAACTAGACATTTTGCGGCGGCGCTAAACAGTACCGCCACGATCTCCTTCGCCGGCAGATCGTGACGTCAGTCGAGTGCGCAATGCCCCGGTAGCGCCCCGGAGCGGATATTGAGTGGTGCCCCCTGCCTTACCGCCTGCCGTTAGCAACGACAGGTTGAGGGGAGCGTTTTGCAGTCAGGAAGGGACTGGGGGAGCGCTATTTAAAGGTGAACGCTTCCTGCCTTTTTTTGCTGGCGACATTTTTGAAACACACATTCTGAGAGAGAGAGAGAGAGAGACTTCTGGAGAGATTCAACGCTGTGTGAAGGAGTTTTGGGTACTGAGCAGCACTTTGCAGGTTCATTTTGATTTGCCCTTCCTTGTATCGATTTAGAAGAGACTGTGGGGGCTGCACTCTGAGCTCTTTCCCTGGGTCTCTCCATTGTTATTTCCAGCAGATTTGATGAACAGGTCTCTCCAGGCCGACATTCAAGGCTGCAATGAGCAGGATGTGGATGGAAAGCAAGATCAACTCACCCCTTTAAGAACTGGCCGGGCCATTGTGTCTGTGTTCCATTGCTGACTGACATCACATGAGCTTCGCCAGCGATCTGAGTTAGCGCCTCGCTCCTCGGCCTTTGCGCCTTAAGACAGATGTGTAGCGCCTGATTTAGTGCTCCAATCACCTCCAGGGGCCATTAAAGTCAAGTTTGCAGCCGGAGGCAATAATTAGTGCCAGGCACTAATCTTTGCGCCCGGCCGATAATTGCACCCCAAACGGGGCGATACTGAATTTTTCCCCCTTTAAAGCCTTCAGGCTAGATTTTTTAACACTCTTAGTCCTTTTAGAATTAATATTTACTGTGGCCCTGTTTGATTTACACCCTTGGGGGGAGAAATTCAGTATCGCCCCTGGAGGTGATTGGAGCGCTAAATCAGGCGCTACACATCTGTCTTAAGGCGCAAAGGCCGAGGAGCAAGGCGCTAACTCGGAGCGTGGGCACAGCGCAGGTGCTGTCAGTTAGCGATGGAACACAGACACACTGGCGCCGGACAGTTCTTAAAGGGGAGGGTAGATGTTGCACTCCAACCACACCCTGCTCATTGGAGCCTTGAATCTTGGCCTGGAGAGACCTGTGCCTAAATCTTCCGGCCAAGGAGAGGGTGAGAGAACAAGCTCAGCGCTTCAGCGAGCGGGCCTTGGATGCTCTGGTTGGCACGGTGGAGCGCAGAAAATCTATACTCTTCCCTGAGAGTGGCAGGAGGCCTTTGCCGCGCGAGTACAGAAGAGTGTGGAGGGAGGTGGCTCAGAGCGTCTCCTCCAGGAGCATGGTGCCCAGGACCCATACTCAATGTCGAAAAAAATTCAACAACCTCACTCGGGTCGTCAGGGTGAGTGGCTTTTTTTCAATACCTCTCCATCCCTCCATCTCAACCTCACTCTATGGCCAGAGGGTCTTAAAACCCCAATGCCCAACACTCATCCAACACCTATGGCCCTCTCATGAAACACACACGCACATTCCACACTTTGCATTCAGTAAGGGCTATTCATCTATGGGAGGCAAATCAGGCAAGACCATGGCTGCATAGAGTAAGGGCTATTCACCTATGGGAGGCACATCAGGCAAGACCATGGCTGCATAGAGTAAGGGCTATTCACCTATGGGAGGCTCATCAGGCAAGACCATGGCTGTATATTTACTCAGACGCCGTCCTTTTTCTTGCAGGCCAAGCTATCTCATAATAGGAGACAGCAGCAACGGACGG
Organism: Squalus acanthias; assembly: GCA_030390025.1. Taxonomy (NCBI): domain Eukaryota; kingdom Metazoa; phylum Chordata; class Chondrichthyes; order Squaliformes; family Squalidae; genus Squalus; species Squalus acanthias. The sequence goes on along the minus strand of CM059425.1, from coordinate 122,652,582 downwards.
GTGGAGGGCGGCCTCAGCTGCAACCCCTCAGCAATCATGAGGCGCGCGTCCAGAGGATTGTGGCAAGCCGGGTGATCGGTCCCGTCGCCACTGGAGACGCCGACCCCGTTCTGGACAGCAATGGTAAGGTCATCACCTTTTTGTCCTCTCTCCTTCCACTTGTCCCTCACAATACCAGCCTTTGACACTTTCAATCCAAATTACTAAATCGCTGCACTCATTCCTCCCTTACTGCCACCCTATCCTCACGCTAAAGCCACTCTTGTACCTCCCTGCTTTCAGATGGTGATTCACCAGCTGAGGAGACGGGCCCTGAAGCTGCCAATGGGAGTGAAGCTGCAGGCGAGGAGGAAGATGAAGGCGGAACATCAGCGCCACCCTCTCCCGAGGAAGCACATGCCCATGCTGGGAACACGCCTTCCCTGGAGGGGAGCAGGGGGGAAGGGTCTGATGATGGTGAAGCTCCAGGGCCCAGCGGGCTGCAGCAACGCAATTGGGTTAGGGAAGCTCGGGGGCCTTCTCCCCGGAGGGAGTGTATGCCAGCGAGTCCTACTGCACTGGACGCAGAGGAGGATTGGCTGATCGCTGAAATGAACACCCAGGCGGTGGACATGCACACTGAGCTCAAGGGTGAAGTGGGAAGGGTGCCCGAATGCATTGAATCACTGGCAAGGAGTCTGGAGCACTTCGCTGAAGCACAGGCAGAAGCCACGCAAATGTTTAGTGCTGCAATTCAGTCACTGGCTGCCATGACCCCATCTCTGACAGCTCTCATGCAGACTCAGATTGAGGTCACGCGAGCACTGACTGCTGCCAACCTCGCTGGTTCAGACACATTTCCCCGGGGCTCTCACCGCGCCGCAGCAGGCCAGCAATCTGTGCTCCAGCAGATTGCTCCGAATGCTGAAGTGCTGCCCCGTGGGAGTGCCAGTGTGTCGGTTGAGCAGAGAGTTACTGTCCTCTCTCAAGGTGACAGCATTCCTGCTGCCACCACTGTCACTTCTCCACTGCACTTGCCACCGCCTGTAGGACAGACTGCTGCCGCCCATGCAGAGTTGGTGCAGTCTGCAGCCGGGCCCTCCAGGCCCAGAGCTGGTCGAGGCCGGCCTTCAAGGGCATCTGCAGTCTCAGGTTCTGACAATCAGCAGCCTTCCAGCAGCCTTGCTGCAGCCACTGGGGTCCCATTACGGAGGAGCAGTAGGGTGGGAAGGGGGGAAGTGCGCAAGGGAAGATCACCCTCGAAGGGCAAAAAGTAGGAGGTGTGACAAAATGTTGGTCATTTTTTTATTAAAAGCCGAGGTTCGTGGTCAAACTTTTGTTTAGTGTTTTGGACAGTTATGTTAATGATTGTTTTTTTGTGTATCTTTCTATTAGTTTGTCATGAGGAAATGACAAACACAGAGTTTGTAAAATAAATAAGTTTTTGTATTCAAAATGTACATGTTTGGTCTTTGGAATCATTGTTGCCTTGGCCGGCTTAGGGGTTGCGGGTTGGCTTCATTCATGTTGTTCTCAATGGCAGAAGCCATTTCCTCAGCAGGGGCCTAGAAGCGGCTTGCTATCAGCCATTGACGGACGGCCCTTGCAGTTTCTACATTGTGGGCCTCCCTCCCGCCTTGGTGCTGCTGATGATCTTCCGCCTCCTCTTCCTCCTCCTCCTCTGGTGGTGCTCCAAGGCCTGGTGGCATTGGCTGGGTCCTGACGATTGCCATGTTATGCATCATGCAGCACACGACTACGATGTTGGATACTCGCTCAGGCGAGTACTGCAGGGCTCCTCCGGAATGGTCGAGACAGCGGAACCGTTGCTTCAGCACGCCGATTGTGTGCTCAACGATGTTCCTGGTGGCGAGATGGCTCTCGTTGTACCGCAGCTCAGCAGGTGTGTTGGGCGTACGGAGCGGTGTCATCAGCCAGGTGCACAGTGGATATCCCTTGTCCCCGAGAAGCCAACCAACTGGCTGATGCGGTACCTGGAAAAGTTCTGCCACAGTAGTCTGGAGCTGGATGAATGCATCGTGGCAGCTGCCAGGATAGTGGGCATTGACAGCGAGTATCAGCTGTCTGTGGTCACAGACCAACTGAACGTTTAAGGAATGGAATCCCTTTCTGTTGCGGAAATCCTCGCCATTCTCATGCGGAGCACGCAAAGCCACATGCGTGCAGTCAATGGCACCCTGCACCATGGGGAAGCCCGCTATCCTAGCAAAGCCCATTGAGCGTTCTTGCTGCTTGTTCGGGGTCATGGGGAAAGAGATGTACTCTCGTCTCCTTTTATAGAGGGCATTTGTGACCTGACGGATGCAGCAATGCACCGCAAACTGGGAGATATTGGCAATGTCCCCAGTAGCTGATTGAAATGAGCCAGTGGCATAAAAGTTCAGAGCCACTGTGATCTTCACTGTCACCGACAGAGACGTCCTGGACCTCAGTTGAGGCTGCAGATCTGGCTGCAGCAGATGGCAGAGCTCAGTGACAACCTCCTTGCTGAAGCGCAGCCTTCGCAAACACTGCTCCTAAGACATATGAATGTAGGAGAACTGTTGGCGAAATACCCTGGGAGGATAAGCTCTCCTGTACAGAGGCCTGTTGGCCCTCCTCCGTCTGGCCATGATTGCCACTCTCTCTCTGCGTCTCTGTGTCCTCCGATTCTGGTGGCGCAGGACGACGCCCCCAATCAGTGCAGCCCCCTGAGTCTCTTGGCAATCAAAGTTATGAAGGTCAAAAACCAAAGTACCTGCAAAGTATTGATCAGCAGCAAAACTACCTCACACAGCGTTGACTCAATGCAGAAGTCTCTCTCTCTCTCTCTCCGAATCTCTCTCTCTCTCTCTCAGAACGAGTGGTGCAAAAATGTCTACAACAGAGAAAGACAGGAAGAGGCCCCCTTTAATTAGCGTCCCCCCAGCCCCACAGCGACCAGGCGGAAAGGATGGGGGCGCCACTCAATTTCCGCTCCGGCGCGCCACAAGGGCGTTGCACCCTCGTATGACATCAAGATCTGCATGCGCAGGAGATCGGGGCGGTATTGTTTAGCGCCGCCGCAAAATGTCTAGTTAATTTTGCGAGCAGCGCAAACATCGCTGCGCCCGGGTGCTAGTTGCTTTGCGCCCCATTAGCGCCCTCTTAAGGCGCTAACGAGAGGCGCAACCAACTGAATTTTTCCCCCTTGATTTCTCTGCCTTCCACTTTTGCTTTTCTCCTTCCTGTCTTTTGTTTCTATCCTTGCTTCCCTTTCCTTTGTCTCCCTGCACAGGTTCTCAACCCCCTGCCATTTTAGTTAAACCCTCCCCAACAGTACTAGCAAACACTCCCCCTAGGACATCGGTTCCGGTCCCTTTCATTATTACTCAGACAAAACCAATCCACTACATTTTCTGTTTTTGGTCAGGTAGATTTATGAATGAATGATTTAAAGGATCAGCCGTACATAGATTTTGCAAATTGGCCAGCTTCATCTACAGTTCACAGAAATCCCCATCCAAGCATTATCCTGATCCAAATATAGCACGCTTTTGGACAAAGAATTGTTCATTAATCAGGACTCCGTTTCACTGCAATAGTTTGTAATTGTTACTGCTGTGAAATGTTGCTGTGCTAAGTGTTGCATAAACTGATGCTTTACCTAATTAGCTATTTGTGAAGACGGTTTCTTTGAAGATACATCTATCAGTCCTGTTGCTTCCTGTGCAACCCACAGACAGTGCTAAAGTGATGTATTCCTGCTCCCCTCCAAACAGTAGGATATTTTTACTTTGGCCATTTATCCTCCAGGCAATGCACTTTGAGCAGTGTGCGTGTAACGTGGTGTGTCTTTCGATGGTATAATTTATGCAACGGGCACACGTTAGATGGAAAAGGAGTAGATGGCGTTCCAAGCAATAAGAACAAGTATGAATGATTTATTTTTTGCAATACAGCAAATCATTCCACATCCAGATGCCCCGCAGAGGCTGTGAAAAACAATGCCATACGGCAGTCCTAGTGCAACCCTAATCCTTTTTCTTTATTCGTGCCTGGGATGTGGGCGTTGCTGGCAAGGCCAGCATTTATTGCCCATCCCTAATTGCCCTTGAGAAGGTGGTGGTGAGCCGCCTTCTTGAACCGCTGCAGTCTGTGTGGTGAAGGTACTCCCACAGTGCTGTTAGGGAGGGAGTCCCAGGATTTTGACCCAGCGACGATGAAGGAACGCCGATATATTTCCAATTCATGATGGTGTGTGATTGGAGGGGAACTTGCAGGTGATGGTGTTCCCATGCGCCTGCTGCCCTTGTCCTTCTAGGTGGAAGAGGTCACGGGTTTAGGAGGTGCTGTCGAAGAAACCTTGGTGCTGTTGAAGAATCCAATACAACACGGTATACAAGCGCAAACCCTTAACATGCCATGTGGTGCCGACAACTTTTTTGTGCAATCTAATTAGATTGGTAGCAGGGAAAGATCAGATGTGGGCCTAATGAGCCTTCTTTGGACATGGCTCTTACTTGGACCACTCCTTAGCTGAAGTCAAGGCCCTTCTGTAGGCCTCTGGGTGGTGGACATGAAGTAGAATCGTAGAATCATAGAATGATACAGCACAGAAGAAGGCCATTCGGCCCATCATGCCCGTGCCTGCTCTTTGTTAGAGCTATCCAATTAGGCCCACTCCCCTGCTCTTTCCAGTACTCTGGAATCCCAGTTTTTCCTTTTCGACCTTTGTCAAAGTGTACAACTTATGCTGGGGAATATAATCCATAGATGCTGAGCCCTTCATCCAGATGATCATTCTTCACATCTGAATCTAGATAGCAAGTGCCGACATTCTATCAATCATAAAAGGCATCATTGCCTAGCGTCAACCTGTATCTATCCAGTGATTACGAAAATGCAAAATCCCTGCGCTGCTAGCTATCAAGAGTAGAACTTGTTGTCCATGATTTTTACCTTACGTAGCCTGGGGCCACTGACCCAATTGCTCATAATGCTGTCGCTGTTGAGGTTCGCTTACATGGCATAAACTAGAGATTAAACCTGGGATGTCCCCTTTTTAAAGGGCTTAATCTCATACCATGATACATTTACCTGCTGAACCATTGAGGTTTACTTTTTATTTTCTTAAGAGTCCAGTAGGCAAAGTACCCATGTCAAATCAATTAACCAATCAACGCAATATATAACATCTTTTATTGGTTGATGGCTAATTTCTATGTTTAAAAACATGACATCATTGTATCCCAACTATATGATCCCAAGGTAACCACCAGATTTTAAAGTTCAACTGTTTCCCTTCCCCGTGTGTTATAGTATGATTTGAAATATGGAGTGACTCCTGCCAATGGCCGGAAGCTGTGCCGTGGCATTCTGCACATGAGCGGTTTCCAGTTCGCTACGTCACACCGTGCGACCCAATTGAAAAGATTTGCGCATGCACAAATAATGGTGCGGTTTGGCGCCAAGTCCAAAGTCGGTCAGGTCCCTCCGTCACCAAAACTGCTTCAGATCAAGCCGAGGGCCTATGCGCGAGGAATCCTCTGTTTATGCTGTGAAAGGAACATCTGGAAAGCCTTAGCCGCCAGGCATCGCCCACCACTGCAATCAACCGTGCAAAGCAACGCAACCCACCAAACAGGACAAAATAAGGCCCTGTTCACAGTCCGAGGGAGGATCGGCCCGGGTGTGGGGGAAGCCAGGCCCCGGGTGTGGGGGGAGGGAGGCCCCAGGTGTGGTGGGAGGGTGACCCCAGGTGTGGGCTACCTCGCTCCCCCCACCTCTGCAATTTCTACCCTTACTTCTCTCAGCAACCTAGGATGCATCCCATCAGGACTGGGTGACTTATCCACTTTATTGACTCCAGCCTTTCCAATACCTCCTCTTTATCTATTTTTATCTCAGCTTTGGCAAAGTCCTATTCCATGGTAAACACCAATGCAAAGCACTCATTTAGTACCTCAGCCACGCCATCTGCCTCCACCAATAATTCTCCATTTTGGTCCCTAATCGGTTCTCCTCTGACAACTCTTTTACTGTTAATCTGCCTATAGAAGACCTTTGGATTCCCATTTATTTTAGCCGCCAATCTATTCTCGTACTTTCTCTTTGCCCCTCTTACTTCCTTTTTCACGTCTCCTCTGCACTTTTTACATTCAACCTGATTCTCCCTTGTATTATCAAGTTGACATCTGTCATACGCCCCCTTTTTCTGCTTCATCCTACTCTTCAACTCCTTTGCATCCAGGGAGCTCTGGCTTTTGTTTCCCTCCCTTTCCCCCTTGTGGGAATGTACCTCGACTGTACCTGAGCCATCTCCTCTTTAAAGGCCGCCCATTGCTCCATTACATTTTTGCCTGCAAGTTTTTGACTCCAATTTACCCGGGCCAGATCCCTCCTCAATTCGCTGAAATTAGCCCTCCTCTAGTTAAGTATTTTCATTCTAGATTGCTCGTTTGTCCTTTTCCATAACTAATCTAAACCTTACGATACTATGATCACTATTCCAGAAATGCTCTTCAACTGTGACATTCTCCACTTTACCCAATTCATTCCTCAGGACTAAATACAGCAATGCCTCCTTCCTCATTGGGCAGGAAACATACTGATCAAGAAAATTCTCCTGAACACATTTCATAAATTCCTCCCCTTCTCTGCCCTTAACACAATCGCTGCCCCATTCAATACTGGGGTTATCCAATTATCATGACTCTATAGTTCTTGCATCTCTCAGTAATTTCTTTGCAATCTGCTCTTCTATCTCTTTCCCACTATTTGGTGGCCTATAAGATACATCAAGTAGCGTAATAGCTCCTTTATTGTTTCTCAACTTCAACCAAATAGATTCTGTTCTGGGTGACCACAGTCGCACACTAGAGAGTTTTTAATTCTCCATTTGTGCATCAAGTATCTGCATCGGCCATAGTTTGTGCGGATGCGGTTTAGGGTTGCTGTCGAAGTTTCGACTTCCGAGTAAGACTCTTTAAACATAAAGTATCGTCAAAGGAAGTTTATTATTTTACTTGCTGCAAGGAGGATGCAACCATAGTCAAAACTAGGCTATGATGACACCCTGCATATACAAAAACTGCTCGAAATTTATAGTTCAGAAAAAATACAAGCTTCCTATATCACATGACATGGTAATAAATCATTAATTGACAGCATAGTGCCTATAAAACAAATTAAAAGAGTATTTGTGTATACTGTACATGAAAGGATTTTCTAAAGGTCATAAAGATTTAAATCAGCAGAAATCCCTTCTAAAGGGGTACGTGTGATTTCTCCCACCACACTATCTAGAATTCAAGGGAGATAGTAATTCACGCCATGGCCTTAGAGACTTCTTTGATCTACAATCCTAAGTTATTTATTGGGGGCAATTAAAACAGTCTACAAACTGAAATTCCTTCATTAGGTTGAAACTATAAACAATGGGCTAATCTTTCTAACAGACATTGTGTAGGCCATTTTAGATTTTATATTCTGTGTCTTAGGAAGCCATTTTGTGTCCAAGAAGCCATTTTGTATCCAACTTGAAATACACTTCCACATTCCCCCCTTTTTGTCCTTGCTAGGACAAAATCTAGCTGAAATTGACCCTTTCAGTCCCTTGTCCTTCTCGGTCCCCGAACCCACTGTTCATCTTGGCCATCTAATCCTTAAAAATTTATCTTATTCAATCACCTTAGTTCTTCTCCTAGAGGGTCGTCCTCTTCTTCTTCATTTAGTTCCCTCTGCACCATCATACTTCCTTCGGGTATAACTACCTTACCTAGCCTATCACAGCAACACTTGGCCATTTTGACAGACAGACTGATACATACAATTACTGCTACTACTACTACAAGTCCATGCAATAATATTTGTCCCATTGATCCCAGCCATCCTCCCAGCATCCAGTCAAACCATCCTTGGCTCTTTGGATTCTTATACTGACTCACTGCATCTCTTATGTGTTTGACAATGTTAGTTATATTTTCTGAACTGTCTGGGATATAGGTACAACATTCACTCCCTATCAAAGCACAAGTTCCTCCTTTATCTGCCAACAGATAATCTAATGCCATTCGATTCTGTAATGTCATTACTCTCATAGCTACCATTTCCGCACTCATTTTGGACAATCCTTCCTCAGTTTCATTTGCTACTTTTTCTATCAGGTCTGCTAGCTCGGTTACTTCTACCATTAACTTCCCTACTCCGTATGGGGCTATTAATACTCCAAAGACTCTTTCATAAGTTTCTACCTCTCTTTTAGTTCTTTGGAATTCATAATGTTTTCCTATCTCATCTAAAATATGGATATAAGGTACCACATAACCTAAATAGCAGGATCCTATCCAGTTATGTGGCAACCATGGGTAAGCCTTGTTACCGCATATAAAATAGGTACAGTTATAGGCTGTCAGGTTACCCGCTCCTCCTCTCCTCCCATCCATATTCGGATAGGGTCGCCGGTCCAGGGGGACCTGCTGGTTTTATTATTTACTTTAGTCCAGTCAAACTGAAAAAATCCCTGGTCAAACAGGCCAGGAATTGGTGGTTGCCACACTACTGTTTGATTACAAGAGCTCTCTCCGACTTCCTTTTCATCCTGCATCCTGCTTACTTCAACCTGCTTTTTAAAACATAATGCCCCCTGTGGCCTACCAGCTCCTGAGGTATTGGTTAATACAAGAAATGGGGGTGTTCGAGTATGATTATAATTGGGCTGATACCACCCCTGAAAGGTGGTTGGGTTATACCCTGCTGATCTCCACTGTGTTACATCCGAGGTCTTATCCGGGTCCCTTGAACTGTTTCGCCTTATTACCCATTCTGCTGTTTCGGAAGTATTAAAGGGAATTGATCTTAGAGGGATTCCCCCCTTTGTGTGAGTAGGTATATGGGCACAGACCCAACAACTAGTTCTGTCACTAGTTTTAGCATGTTTGTAAGTCATATGCAAGAAAGTGTTAACATGTAATTCTCGTTTCTTTCGGGATCCTTCCCCACCTCTTTGGCACGTCATGCGTATTAGTCCGATTGATATGCAAAGTATAAGTAACAGCTTCATTGTTTAAGTCCTTTAAGATTCAATTGTCCTTGTTCGGTGCTTTCTTGCAGTGGGATGCGTGGATCCAGGTAGGTCTTTCCTTGACCTTTACAGCTGTATTTGTTGCCAAGAGTACTTGATATGGCCCTTCAAAGCGTGGCTGCAGACCGTTCTTTCTTTTGAAGACTTTTACATAAACGTCATCTCCTGGTTCCAAGTTATGGCACTTTCCTTCTGCTGGTTCCGTTTGAGCTTCCTTTACCTCTTGGTGAAAGCTGGAAATACATCTAGTTAGTGCAATGCAATAGTTTAGCATATTTTCATCCATTTTATGAATGTCCATTTGTTTGACCGTAAAGGGTGCTGAGAATGGCAGTCTTTGGGGTCGTCCCATAACAATCTCATGTGGCGACAGTCCAGTTATCCTGTTAGTTGCTGCTCGCATTATCATTAATGCTAAGGGTAATAGTTCGACCCATTTAAGTCCGGTTTCATTGCAAAGTTTATTCTTCAGTACTCCGTTATATCTTTCTACCAGTCCCGCGGACTGTGGATGATAACTGCAGTGAAAATGCTGATTAATCTGCAAAGCTTTACATAGTTCCTTTACGATCACTCCAGTAAAGTGCGATCCATTGTCGCATGAAAGCTGCATAGGTATTCCAAACCTTGGTATGATTTCTTTTAGCAAACACTTTGCAACTGTTACAGCATCATTTTTTTTTACATGGAAAGGCTTCAATCCATCTTGAAAACATATCTATAATTACTAACACGTATTTGAATCCTAAACATACAGGTAATTCAATAAAATCCATTTGCAAATTTACAAAAGGGCCTGATGGATTTGGGTGGGAGGCAGACTGTACTTTCTCTGTCTTGCCTGGATTCATTTCCTGGCAAGTGGTGCACCTTTCACTGATTTGTTTTGCAATTGCCGAAATACCTGGTGCATACCATGTTTGATTAATATAGTCTGCCATCCCCCCTTTGCCCGCATGCGTGAAAACATGAACGCATCGGGCAATCCACGGGAGTAAAGATTTCGGAGCCACCATGAGGCCGTCATATTGAACCCATATCCCTTCAGGCGTTTTAAAACAAGAATCCCTTGCCCAACTTAACACTTCGTCCGAGTTAGCCTGTGACTGAAAGGCTAAAACATCATTAATAGAAGGCGGGTCATTGTCCAATTTTTGTTGATGCAAAACAAAGGCTGAAACTTGTGGCCCTGTATCAGACAGAGCGGCTGATTTGGCAGCTCTATCTGACCGTTCGTTACCCAGTGCTATTTGATCCTGACTGCCTGTATGAGCCTGACATTTGATAACTGAAATTCTAGCGGGACACAATAGAGCCTTTAAAAGATTGTCAATTTGTTTGGCATTTTTAATAATCGATCCTGAAGAAGTTAGAAATCCCCTTAGTTTCCAGATCTGTCCATAATCATGGGTGACCCCAAAAGCGTACCGGGAGTCGGTATAAATGTTAACAGATTGATCAGTAGCCAGTATACAAGCCCTTGTAAGAGCGAAAAGTTCTGCTTGTTGTGCTGAAAAATATTGAGGTAATGAGAGCACTTCTACAACTGAATGATCATCTGATATGGCATACCCAGCTCTGGGTGATCCTTTGTCATCCCTAAGAGCTGACCCTTCTACATAGTATATTAAGTCACTATTAGAAATAGGAGTTTCAGATAGATCTATTCGAGGCTTGGTCACCAATTGGGTGACCGTCTCGCAGCAATGTGGGATTCCATCTTCTTCCGTGGGCAGCAGTGTGGCTGGATTCAAAACCGAACATCTTTGAATTAGGAGATTAGGGTTGGACAATAATTCAACCTCATATTTACTGCTGATGTCAGATGTTGAGTGGCGCATTTTGTCAACAGTACTTCGACTGAATGTGGCACAAACAAAATAGTCCGGTGATTGAGCGTGATACTTTGAGCCTGTTGTACAGCATAATAGGCGGCGGCTAGAATTGGCAGGCATCCAGGCAGGCCGCGTGCAACAGGATCTAATTGAGTACTGAAATATGCTAAAGGTCTTTGTTTATCACCATGGGTTTGAGTCAAAACGGATTGAGCAAAGCCCAATTTATGATGGACAAAAAGATTGAACTGCTTCTGATAGTCTGGCAGCCCTAATGCTGGAGCCGATATAAGGGCTTTCTTGACATTCTCAAAGGCGTCCGTTGCCTTCTGATTCCAAGCAAGAGGGTCTTCCTCCATGGGCATGGAGATATCAAGCAATGGGCGCACCAGGTCTGAATACCCCATGATCCATTGTCTACAGTATCCTGATATGCCAAGAAAATGTTTTAATTTCTGTTTAGTAGTAGGTAACGGTGCTTCACAAATTGCTCTGCTTCTCTCCTGCAACAGACAGCAGCTATCACCACGGAGTTCATGTCCCAAATACTGTACTTTCTCTGACACGAACTGCATCTTGGAACGTGATACTTTATGTCCCTTTACTGCTAAGGCATGAAGCATAATAAGCGAGTCTGGTTCACATGACTGTTTATCAGGCGAAGCTATCAGCAAATCATCTACATATTGGATAAGTGTGGACCCTCCAGTGAAGAGAATGTCCTCTAAATCACGTTTGAGGCTTTGAGAAAAGATTGTGGGACTCTCTGTGTAACCTGTGGATGTCTTGTCCAAGTGAACTGTGTCCCTTTAAATGTGAAAGCGAATAGGAACTGTGAATCTTGGTGGATAGGGATACTGAAGAAAGCTGAACATAAATCGATGACAGTGTAATACTTTGATCCAGAGGGAATACTAGTTAGAATGGTAGCAGGATTTGGCACAACTGGATAAACTGGTAGTACAAATTCGTTAACTGCTCTGAGATCTTGCACTAGTCTCCATTTCCCACTTTCCTTCTTTTCGACTGGCAAAATTGGAGTGTTGCATGGGCTCTGGGTTGGAATGATTATTCCTTGCTGTAACAAAGAGTTAATGACAGGCTGAATTCCTTGTTCGGCTGCTGTTGAAAGCGGGTACTGAGGTCTACGGGGCAATCGGACGGATGGTCTTAACATAACTTTGTATGGCTGAGCAGTTAGCATTTTGCCAACCTCGTTTGAATGGCTAGACCATACTTGTGGCGGAATTTGATCCAGCAGTTGCTCTGTTTCCCGTGAAATAACTGGAGGGGAGCATTCTTGTAAAGGACACATAGTGCATCTATCAGTAGGGATGTACACCTGTAGTCCTTTTTCGGAACATATTATTGTTGCTTGCATTTTGCATAGCAAATCTCTTCCTAAAAGGTTCATAGGGGCATCGTCTGATAGGAGAAAGGTGTGCTGGCCAGAAAAATTGTCTGTTTGTATTGCTAATGGTTGTGACCATGTCATAGTCTGTGAGACGCCGGAGAGTCCTACACATGTGACATTCTTTTCTGTTCATGGGGCTCCTCTAGCATATTGCTTTGTTAATAGTGAGCTTGTGGCTCCTGTGTCAACAAGAAAAGGAAATTTCTTGCCCTGCATTTTTATGGATAAGTATGGCTCATCTTTAGAATTTACTGATACTGAAGGTAACTGAAGAATGTGGGTAACATTTGGGGCTGTTTCTCTGCGTCATTTTGAATAATTTTGCCATGGGGATCCAAATTGTCCTTCCATATTTTGACCTCCCCAAGGGTTCCCTGTTGTAAAACCTGCCTGCGGACGAGTGTAAACCTGGGCTTGGGTATCTACATCGTTTGGTGCACCTCCCCAGCCTTGACTTTGCTGCTTGGGGAACGGGCAGTTAGCCTTCCAGTGTCCGATCTGACCACAGTTAAAACATGGAGAGTTTGCACCTCCTCCGTTCCACTGGCCTCTGCCTGTCCCTCCTCTACCTCTTCCTCTAAATCTACCTCTGTTATTCCCTCTGCCTTGTCCTCTGTATTGATCCTGATAATAAATGGTTGTCTGGGCAGTCGGGGCTGCAAAAGCTGCTTGTTCCATTAAGAGGGAAACCTTGTTCTTTTGGTCTCTATTTCTCTCCTGAATTCCTTTTAGAATTTGTGTTAGCTCAGGAGTTGTTTTAAGTCTCCAATCTAGGCAGACTAGAGTCAATGGTTCTTTAAGTTCCGCTCTGAGACCATTTACAAGGGCATTGATTAAAGGAATCTGGTAATTTTCTTTGGTCATTCCAGAATGCTGCCCCATAACTGCTTCTATTCTTTCTATATAATCCTCAACGTCTTCGTCCTTTTTCTGAGTTGTCTCAATTATTTTTGTCCAATTAGTTCTTTTTGGGAATTTAATATGCATTACTCTATAGAATTCGGTCCAGAATTGATCATTTGGTAGTGTTTCTGGATTCCATCCCCTGTTTGTTTTATGATCGTTAATATCTTGGAAACTATCTTCGCCTTCTGTTAAAAGGCGGTATCTGGAATCTTTTAACCAAGCCCTGAGTAGCTGGTCAACGTCCACAATAGTGGGCTGATGGCAAATAATGGTGCTTTTGAGCTCACTAATTGCTTTTCCTAAGTCCTCTGAGGGGTTCGGTAACTCATGGATTATTGTCCGTAGCTCGGAAGCTGTCCATGGGCGATGGACAACAACTGGATCTCCGTCAGACTTGTGGACGTTGGGGAACCGTCTGAGCGGATGTATATTGAGGGCTGTGTGGGATCTGGTATTTTGACTTGGACCTCCATTAACGGTGGTGTGATCTGGGCTAGACCCCTGATCTCCATTTTGGAGGTTGGGTACTTCACTATTCGCTGTACCCTGTAGTCGCTCTTCATATGCGGGAGGTTTTCTGTACCATCCCTGATCCCCGTCATCACTTGAGTGAGACGTGGGTAAAGGAGGGTAAAGAGAGGTATGAGCAGTAGGCTTCGGGGTTTGTCTTAAAGTCATTTGTCTAACTTCATCTTGTTTAGCCAATTTACCACTGGGCTCTTGCTCTTTTCTCTTATATTTAATTTCAGATCTACTGGCTTGTATACTACGGTCCTTACGCCTTTCTGCTTCCTTTTTCCAGTCTGAAAAGGGTGACCAATTTACTGACTTTTTACCTTTTCTTTGTGGGTCTCTATTTGTGAGACAGTCCTCCAGACATGTAATTCTATCCACGTTAAAGGTTCTGTCAATGGGGAACAGGTGTCTGCCATTCTTGGTCCATTTAGACCAATCAGGCAAATCCCTTGTGGACATCCAGCCACAGTTCTGGAAGATGTAAAAGGCTGGAGTTCCTTTTTCTGGGATCTTGCTCTGTGAATCTCCCATCTTAGTAAAGTTTAGTTATACTAGGCACTCTTCTTCTGAATCGCAAATTTCACCCTTTACTCCTTTACGATTATTATTAACCCTTCGGAGCTCCACAAGTGACAAACAATAACATGAATTAACAACAATAAAGACAATGATAAGTAACGCAAAAGCCCAAACAGGCAAACAAATCAAGTAATCAAACATTTAACCTTATACTTTAAGCTAAACAAATAGTCAATTCCCAGTTTGCGTTGTTCGCCACTACAAACTGAGTCCTTAACATTTAACTTATACTCTATATATGAAGGTTTCTTATCTAAACCTTTCTGCCGCGAGACTCTTTTCTCCGGCTCAAGGGACCCACCCTTGATACTGCAGTTTTAGCACTTTCTCACAACCTGGTACCTTTCAGTCCGGGACACAACCCTGCCGACTTTTTTCCTTACCTCCTCTGCCTGATAGTTTTGAAACTTGAGCCGCCAAGATCCTCCCCCTCCTCTCAACATTAGAAATAAAAGAAGCAAAAGTTACAGGATTCAACTCAAATCCAAAACTCGAGTCTTACAGATCGCTGTGTCACTGTTGGAAGAAACAGACTGCACCAATTCAGTATCTAATGAGAAATCCTTTTTATGTGATAAAACATCACTGTGGCCATTCAGGATTTGTCACTAGAAATTTGTGGTGTCCTTTGTCCGTGACTTACCGAAAGGTAGCAAGCGATCTCGGCGGAATCTCCAAGTAATACTGTCGAAGTTTCGACTTCCGAGTAAGACTCTTTAAAGATAAAGTATCGTCAAAGGAAGTTTATTATTTTACTTGCTGCAAGGAGGATGCAACCATAGTGAAAACTAGGCTATGATGACACCCTGCAAATACAAAAACTGCTCGAAATTTATAGTTCAGAAAAAATACAAGTTTCCTATATCACATGACATGGTAATAAATCATTAATTGACAGCATAGTGCCTATAAAACAAGTTAAAAGTGTATTTGTGTATACTGTACATGAAAGGATTTTCTAAAGGTCATAAAGATTTAAACCAGCAGAAAACCCTTCTAAAGGGGTACGTGTGATTTCTCCCACCACACCATCTAGAATTCAAGGGAGATAGTAATTCACGCCATGGCCTTAGAGACTTCTTTGATCTACAATCCTAACTTATTTATTGGGGGCAATTAAAACAGTCTACAAACTGAAATTCCTTCATTAGGTTGAAACTATAAACAATTGGCTAATCTTTCTAACAGACATTGTGTAGGCCATTTTAGATTTTATATTCTGTGTCTTAGGAAGCCATTTTGTGTCCAAGAAGCCATTTTGTATCCAACTGAAAATACACTTCCACATTGCCCATAAGCTTTGTGGAAGATTGAAGCCAGGGATCTTCCGCGTCAAGTCTTTCACGAGGTGTTTGTTTGTGAATTCTTGGGAACTCTATTCGGCTTTAAGCAGTGACAGTGAGTAACACTATTTTTTTTTAAAGAGAAAAGACTTCCATGACCTCAGGATGTCCCAAAGCGCTTTACAGCCAATTAATACTTTTTGAAGTGCTGTTGTAATGTAGGAAACGCGGCAGCTAATTTGGGCACAGCAAGCTCCCACAAATAGCAATGTGATAATGATCAGACCATCTCTTTTAGTGATGTTGATTGAGGGATAAACATTGGCCAGGACTCCTGCTCTTTTTTAAAATAGTACCATGGGATCTTATACGTCCACATGAGAGGGCAGACGGGGCCTCAGTTTAACGTTTCATCCGAAAGATGGTACCTCCGACAGTGCAGCACTCCCTCAGTACTGCACTAGAGTGTCAGCCTAGATTTTTGTGTTCAAGTCTCTGGAGTTGTGCATAAGAATATATTTGATCTGGTCCTGATAGGTATAACAAATTATTTTTGCGGGTTGTCATTGACCAGTAGTCCGAGGGAGAGAAGGTAATAAACATTGATCTTTCCCCAGGTAAGTTGACATTTGCATACATGCACATGCTCTCATTGCTTTCAATTGGAGAACAAAGTACTGATAAAAGCCGCCTAAATTATCCAACAAACAAAATGTTCCCAGCCTAATACAGCGACAAGAGTGGGCTATTCAGCCCCTCGAGCCTGTTCCGCCATTCAATCAGATCATGGCTGATTTGTACCTCAACTCCATTTACCTGCCTTTAATACATATCCCTTGACATCCTTAACTAACAAAATCTTAAATAAATACATTT
This sequence comes from Squalus acanthias, assembly GCA_030390025.1. Lineage (NCBI taxonomy): Eukaryota > Metazoa > Chordata > Chondrichthyes > Squaliformes > Squalidae > Squalus > Squalus acanthias. The sequence goes on along the minus strand of CM059425.1, from coordinate 122,636,130 downwards.
TAAAATTATCCCACTGCACTGCCTGAAGGGTTGGTGGAAGCAGATGCAATACCAACTTTCAAAAGGTAATTGGATATCATAGAATCATGGCATCATACAGTATAGAAGGAGGCCAATTGGCCCACTGTGCCCGCGCCAGCTCTTTTGTAGAGCTATCCAATTAGTCCCATTCCCACGCCCTTTCCCCATAGCCCTGAAATGTTTTTCCTCTTTAAATATTTATCTAATTCCCTTTTGCAAGTTATTATTGAATCTGCTTTCAACACCCTTTCAGGTCGTGTCATTCAGATCACAACAACTCGCCACGTAAAACAAATTCTCATCTCACCTCAGATTCTTCTGCCTATATACTTGAAAAGGATAAATTTGCAGGGGTGTGGGGAAAGAGTGGGGAGGGGGGAGTGGACGTAATTGGGACAACTCTTTCAAAGAGCCGACACAGGCATGATGGGCTGAATGGCCTCCTTCTGTACTGTATGGTTCTGTGATTCTGTGATAAAGCTCAAGCTCATTAAAATACCCTGGAAGATTTTTGAAAATGTAACTGACTGAGAGGAAACTGTAAGATTTGTTATGATTCATGGAGGCAGTGGGAGGATTCTCTGCATTGGGCCTTGCACCCAAATTTTGTGTTTAGTTGCAAACTCCTTAGCTGTCAAATGTCTGTCATTCGTACTGACTTCTCTTGACATCAAATTATTGCATTACCATTTTTTTGTGATTTTGTAAAACCACAAGTTGCTATTCATAGAGTGACTAAAATGGCAAGGTATATACTAATGTCTGTTGTGGACCTAGAATCTGTTAAATCGTCTGGGGTACTGACCAGTGATTGACCAGTTATTTAAAAAGTTACAAATACTCGGTCCTTTTCCATGATCAAGACCTGTCTGTATTCTGTCTTTGCTAATGATGAATTGGAGGAAACTTTTCAGCTACTGTACAACTGATCTCTTATGAAAATCTGTGTGGCCTTAGATACACTGGTTCCTTTTATTCTATTTGGCCTCTTGTTATTTTCTCCATTGTTTCATGCATCTAAGTGTTCTTGAGTTCGGGGAAAATCGAAAGTGGGATTGTATGAAGCAATAAAGCATGAGAAACAAAGAAGAAGGAATGCAAAAGAAGGAAATGTACCTCAGAAACAAATATGGAAAATTAAAAGTTTTTTTATTGTCATGATATGGCCAACATTTATCGTCCATCCCTAGTTAGCCTTGAGAAAGTGATGGCTTTCCCGTTTTCTTGAACTGCTGCACTCCGTGTGGTGACGATGTTCCCACAGAGCTGTTGGGTAGGGAGTTCCAGGATTTTGAGCCAGCGACAATGAAGGAACGGCTGATATATGTCCAAGTTGGGATGGCGTTAGGCTTGGAGGGGAACCTGGGGGTTCAGTTAATCATTTAAAGGAAAAGATGAGGAATAGATGACAAAATGAAAGGAAAAGAATGGAAGGAGAAAGAATGAGGCAAGGGATAACATCAAACAATAATATAATCCAAAAAAATCAGTAACCTATGGAAGAAGGAAATGAATAGTAAATGTTGGCCCCTGTTTGACTTGCCCTGAAGGTAAGCTGTACCTAGAACTCTTCTGTGGCTGTGCATTCGCGTTATGGTAAACCAAAGCTACACGTTCATTCAGCCTCTCAAACTGAAGGGATAATTACTAGTTCTAGCCCTTTTCGGGCTACCCCGGATCAGGCGTATTCCCAAGATGTTCACCTTCAACTAAAGTTAGAGATAGTCGAATTCTATAAGACGCTTAATTGGGTCTAAAGGTCCAGGCTATCTCTCTCTAAAGGAAATGAATGACTTGAAGATGTTACCATCCTCCAGATAGCACTTTTAATAAGTTTAACTAGACTGTAACCTTCCGGATATTATGAGGGTCCGGAAAACTCCCCCAGAATTCTGCAACTCCTCAACAAAGAGCGTACAGAGATTGAGTTCACGAGTTTGATACAGAAATACTATTTGAGACAATTCTAAAAATATATAGATTTATTAAAGAACCGACATGTAGTTAACAGTTGGTGTTTCAGTTGCAACATTAACAGTTCAAAAACAAATAGCTTACAATTTTATCAGAGATCCTTATTCTCAGATCTTAACTTCGTTACATTTTTACATTTCTACTTCTTTCTAATTCAGAATATCCACCAAAATCAAATAAAAGTACCTCTTGATCCCCGTGACTCAAAGGGTTAAAAACTTACAGAGCCTGCCTCTGAAGAGTGAGAGAGTCACTTGCCCCTTTCAGCGACTTCTGACTTCCTATCTGAAAGCTCCATATTTTATACTCTTTTTGCAGTGATATCTCCTTTGAAGTTTTCTACTGATGTAAGCTAATTATCTCTAGTCATTCTTTCTGTTGACTTCTTTTTAATCTTACTGTCAGTTTAGCTGTTAACTTTCAGAATCCTGTCTGCTGTTTAGGTGTTCAAATTTTATCATAAAAAATGGTTATAACATATGTATTTATTTGATGCCATTCTTATGAAGGTCTTCCATTCAATTCTTAAACCACCTTATCTGGTTGAAAGCAGACTTAGTGTCTTCTAACTGTTCCGAGTTCAATACAAAAACCATGTGATTGCTTGGTGCATCTATTGATTGTCATATTTACAAAGTCTTCTGTTTGTACCTTTTACAGTATGTAAATCAAAAACACTTCAACCGAGTACTTGATTATTTCCCTCGCCATCTCAATTGGTTGTATTTCAAACTTATGTTTCCTGTCATTCATTTGATGTTACCTTTACAAAGGCACATGTTTCTTTAATATTCTGTGTTTCTGTTCGAAGTGTTAGTTTATAACACTTTAAACTGGGTATTGGTATTGTGTTTCTCGAAAGCTCAGACTTTCTGGAAGCAATTCTTTGCTTCTTCAATAGGGCCATTGTTTTAGTGTTGACAATCAATTCCCATTTCAAAAGCTTGTATGGTGTTTACAGCTTTGTGTTAACAAACCATCTTATCTCAGAAGCCTGTATTTACAGCTTTGTGTCTTTGAGGCTTTTTAGATTTTTAAACCCAGTTTATCATGTTTTAATAAAGTCAGAATTCTGTTCATAGGATGATGTATTTTTCTGAAATATGGCTATTCCTTTACAAAACCTCCCTTGTTTAAAAATAATATGGCAGGGAGAAAATGGGAGATGTTTTGCACATAATGCATAAGAGTTGAGGACAGAATGGATAACTAGCAAGGATGTGCCTCCAGCCATTTCAAATAATATTTTGTTGTTGTCGTTGTGCAACGTGGATAGAAGGGGTTGCCTGGTGTCAACTGATCCTGAACTTGTAACTGGGTGAAGTTCAGATCGGTTTAGTATTAAAATGCTGAGTAAATGCTGCCCTGCATTTTATCACTTCCCTTGGCCGCATCGCTGGCAGACGATGCACTTGTGAGGGTGCCACCATGGCATGGGTGGATCAGAGCTCCGCAACCTTTGCTATTTCAGTGCACTTGCACAAAGACAATTTCCCGTTGTGCTGATGTCGACATTGGTCTGTTGTGAACCTTATAATTCCTTTGGCTTTAGCGCTGCTAATTGCATTTTAAGCTGCAAATTAAACAAAGGAAATGAGGTGCTAAGGCCAGTGTGTGCAGTCATCTTCACAACAAGACACAAATCTGCAAATCAGGAAATTTAAATCAATGTATTATTAAAAATCTTTCATATAGCTTTATGTCCTGTCCATTTTTAATAAAAGATGTTGTATCATAGATCTCCATTTCTTTTGATAACACAGATTTACAGATGTTATTTTAAAATAATTCGGAAATCAGAGAGCAGAGGAGATATACTAGAATGGTACCAGGGATGTGGGGGGAAAACTTTGGTTGATTTGCGCCTCCTGTTAGTGCCCTAAGAGGGCGGGCCATCAGGGATCGGAGTGCCGGGCTCTTTTGCTGGCACTCCGATCCCTGGTGGCCCCACTGGGCCCCGGGTCGCGCTGCGCTCGGTCCTTCCCCTTTATTAAGGGGAGGAAGGCCTGCAGTACCGCGGCGCGACGTGACGCGATTTTCACTCGCAGCGCCCCAAGAGGGGGGGGGTGAGCGCTTTCAATAGCGTCCCGCCTCCCTCTTGGGGTGCTACCTGTGAATTTCGGGCACGGGGGGCGCTAACTTTTTCGGGGCGCTAAAAGTAACACCTCAGCGAAGTTAGTGCCCCAAAAGGGCCGCGACCCAATTTTGCCCCCATGGGACTTTAGTTACGTGGAAATGCTAGAGAAGCCGAGATTAAGGGCCGACTTAATAGAGGTGTTCAAATGATGAAGGCTTTTAATAGATTAAATAAAAATAAACTTTTTCCAGTGGCAGAAGGGCCCGTAACCAGACGACACAGATTTATGGTAATTAGCAAAAAAACGAGAGACGAGATGAGGATATTTTTTTACGCAGCAAGTTGTTATGATCTTTAAACTAAATAGTGGGGGGGGAGGATCCAGGTGAGCGGGAATTAAAAAAATCAATGAGAAATGTGAAAGCAATAGAGCAGGATAGAGATGGGGGAAATAATAACCAGAGTGTGACAGGAAGGGACAGAATGTTTAAAAATAAGGGTGCAACAGAAAATGGGGCCAAAACAAGGAGAAATGGTGAAAAGACAAAGTTAAAAGCTCTATATCTGAATGCACACAGCATTCGTAACAAGATGGATGAGTTGACGTCACAAATAGATACAAATGGGTATGATCTGATCGCCATTACAGAGACGTGGTTGCAAGGTGACCAGGACTGGGAACTGAATATTCCAGGGTACTTGACAATTCGGAAGGATAGACAGAAAGGAAAGGGAGGTGGGGTGACTTTGTTGGGAAAGGATGGGATCAGTGCAGTGGTGAGAAGTGATATTGGCTCAAATGATCAAGATGTAGAATCGGTTTGGGTGGAGATAAACAATAATAAGGGGATAAAGTCTCTTGTGGGCAGGTCGACAGGCCCCCGAACAGTCGCAATATTGTTGGATAGAGTATAAATCAACAAATAATAGAGGCTTGTAAAAAAGGTACTGTAATAATCATGGGTGATTTTAAACTCCATATTGATTGGACAAATCAAATTGACCGTGGTAGCCTTGAGGAGGAGTTAATAGAGTGCATCCGGGATGGTTTCCTAGAACAGTATGTAATGGAACCAACCAGGGAGCAGGCTATCTTGGATCTGGTACTGTGTAATGAGACAGAATTAATAAATGATCTCATAGTAAAGGATCCTCTAGGAAAGAGTGATCATAGCATGGTTGAATTTCAAATTCAGTTGGAGGGTGAGAAAGTTGTACCTCAAACCAGTGTCCTGATCTTAAACAAAGGCAATTACAATGGCATGAGGGCAGAACTGGCTAAAGTGGACTGGAAAAATAAATTAAAGGGTAAGACTGTTGAAATGCAGTGGTGGACATTTAAAGAGATATTTCATAACTCTCAACAAAAATATATTCCAATGAGAAAGAAAGATTTTAAGAGAAGGGAGCACCATCCCTGGCTAACTAAAGAAGTAAAGGATGGTATCAAATTGAAAACGAAGGCATACAATATTGCCAAGATTGGTGGGAGGCCAGAGGATTGGGAAATTTTTAAAAACCAGCAAAGGATGACTAAAAAAATAATAGAGAGAAGATGAATTATGAGAGTAAACTGGCAAGAAATATTAAAACAGATAGTAAGAGCTTCTACTGGTATATAAAAAGGAAGATAGTAGCTAAAGTAAACATTGGTCCCTTAGAGGATGAGACTGGGGAATTAATAATGGGGAACGGGGAAATGGCAGAGACTCTGAACAAATATTTTGTATCTGTCTTCACGGTAGAAGACACTAACAACATCCCAATAATGGACAATCAAGGGGCCACAGGGAGGGGGGAACAAAAGACAATCACTACCACTAAGGAAATAGTACTTGGTAAAATAATGGGACTAAAAGACGACAAGTCCCCTGACCAGATGGCCTGCATCCCAGGGTCTTAAAAGAAGTGGCTGCAGAGATAGTGGATGCATTGGTTGCAATATACCAAAACTCCCTGGACTCTGGAGAGGTCCCAGTGGATTGGAAAACCGCAAATGTAACACCCCTATTTAAGAAAGGAGGGAGACAGAAAGCAGGAAACTATAGATCAGTTAGCTTAACATCTGTCGTTGGGAAAATGCCGGAGTCCTTCATTAAGGAAGCAGCAGCAGGGCATTTGGAAAATCATAATGCAGTCAAGCAGAGTCAGCATGGTTTTATGAAAGGGAAATCATGTTTAACAAATTTGCTGGAGTTCTTTGAGGATGTAACGAGCAGGGTGGACAAAGGTGAACCAGTGGATGTGGTGTATTTGGATTTCCAGAAGGCATTCGATAAGGTGCCACATAAAAGGTTACTGCATAAGATAAGAGCTCACATAATTGGGGGTAATATATTAGCATGGATAGAGAATTGGCTAACTAACAGAAAGCAGAGAGTCGGGATAAATGAGTCATTTTCCGGTTGGCAAACGGTAACCAGTGGGGTGCCACAGGGATCGGTGCTGGGGCCTCAACTATTTACAATCTACATTAATGACTTGGATGAAGGGACCGAGTGTAATGTAGCCAAGTTTGCGGATGATACAAAGATGGGTGGGAAAGCAAGTTGTGCAGAGAACTCAAAGAATATGCACAGGGATATAGACAGGCTAAGTGAGTGGGCAAACATCTGGCAGATGGAGTATAAAGTGGGAAAGTGCAAGGTTATCCACTTTGGCAGGAAAAATAAAAAAGCAAACTATTATTTAAATGGAGAGAGATTACAAAATGCTACAGTTCAGAGGGACCTGGGGGTCCTTGTGTATGAAACACAAAAAGTTAGCATGCAGGTACAGCAAGTAATCAAAAAGTCAAATGGAATGTTGCCCTTTATTTCAAGGGGGTTGGAGTATAAAAGCAGGGAAGTCCTGCTACAACTTTACAAAGTATTGGTGAGACCACACCTTGAGTACTGCGTACAGTTTTGGTCTCCTTATTTAAGGAAGGATATACTTGCATTGGAGGCAGTTCAGAGACGATTCACGAGGTTAATTCCAGAGATGAGGGGTTTGACTTATGAAGAAAGGTTGAGCAGGCTGAGCCTATACTCAATGGCCCAGAAATTCGCCTCTCCAGCTTGCCGCGGGGGTAAGGATCGCACGCGCTCTTACCTACCGCGCCTGCCATTGTGTTTTGGGCCCACGGGAACTTCAGCTCCTGGGCCTGCTCCAAGAGCCGGTGCACAGTGCTTGCGTGTCCCAGGGGTATAGTTAGTGCGATGCGTCCCCTGGGATCACGTGGGCCATGGAGAGCCAATGGCAGCAGACCATCTTTCATTCATAGATTTGACAGGAGACCTGTCAAATCTGTGAATTGAAATCGGCCCCAAAAGAACAGCTAAACTTAAAATACATTTTTTAAAAAAACATCACATTTATAAAATAACTATAGTTAAATAAATTAACCACTTTAAACAAAAATTTAAATTTTTGAAAAAATTAAAATACTTTTTAAAAGTGATAAAAATAAACTTACCTTTCTTTAAAGTATCTATAAAAGATAAACCTGTTGAAATTTTTTTTAAATTATACTTAATTAACCACGTACCTTGTTGAAAACGGGTCTTGCGCCTCCTTTTTAATAGCGTAGTTTCTTCAATACTTACCCTCGCGTAGAAACCTGAAAAAAAATCTAAGTTTGCTGCGTGCGCGCAGCATTTACCGCGCACGTGGTTCACCTAGGAACCGCCCCTTTCACCATACCGGAAGTTCCGGTTTCCCGCGCATGCACAGTGCATGCAGGAAACCGGCACTTCGGGACGCATTACGGGTGAGTACGGACTGTGTATTCACCCGGGAAGGGACGAATTTTTGGCCCATTGGAATTTAGAAGAATGAGAGGTGATCTTATTGAAACATATAAGATACTGAGGGGGCTCGACATGGTAGATGCAGAGAGGATGTTTCCCCTCGTGGGGAAATCTAGAACTCGGGGGCACAGTCTCAGAATAAAGGGTTGCCCTTTTAGAACTCAGATGAGGAGGAATTTCTTCTTTCAGAGGGTCGTAAATCTGTGGAATTCTCTGCCCCAGAGAGCCATGGAGGCTGGGTCATTAAATACATTTAAGGTGGAGATAGACAGATTTTTGCAAGATAAGGGAGTGAAGGTTTATTGGGAGCGGGCAGGGAAGTGGCTTTGAGCCCAAGATCAGCCATGATCTTATTGAATGGCGGAGCAGGCTCGAGGGGCCAAGTGGCCTATTCCTGCTCCTATTTCTTATGTTCTTGTGATCTGGAATGCACTGCCTGAAAAGGTGGTGGAAGCAGATTGAATGTTAACTTTCAAAAGGGAATTGGATAAATACTTGAAGGGGAAAATTTGCAGGGCTATGGGGAAAGTGCAGGGGAGTGGGACTAATTGGATAGATCTTTCGGCACAGGCCCGATGGGCTGAATGGCCTGCCTGTGTGCTGCATCATTCTATGATTCTAGTTCCCAAATGTAGTTGATTTGGGCACTCGTTAAACCAGCGAGAGTGAGGAGCTGACTGCTGTGTCTATTGTACTACGTGAAAGCTGAGAGATGGATGAGACTGCTGCTATGAAGGAATGTGCAGTTCTGTAGCAAGGTAGCACATTTACTAGTCCTAATCATTCTAAATGGGAGATTCTTGTTGCCAATTAAATGTTGCTATTTTCACACATTTGAAGGCACTGTTAATTTAAATGTATTGCATTTACTGCAAAGTCTTTTGGCAGAATTGTATTTGCTGCCAAAGTGCTGACAGTCTTGAGAGGGCACAAACTGTATTTTTGGCAACGATATTATCCAATTTGTAATCGAACCAAGAACTGGATAAGTCAGCTTGGCAATGACCATTAAAACTGGGTCATATCCAACTGGGTGAGGTAAGGTAAGAATTAATTAATGACGTCGCTCTCAATGCAGTAAATGATTGTCCTGGAGCGCAATGCTGAGAGACCATTACAATAAAATTTATGGATTGAAATAAGACTGTGTGGCGCTGGAGGAGAATCTAATGCTGAATGCGGCACCAACCTCCGAAATGGCAATAAAAACCGTGCTTGTGTCCCAATTTGTGTCATGAATGCTAGAACAGAAACCCATGGATTTATTCTTACTTCTCCCCATCATTTATGGTACAGTATGAAGGAGAGGGTGGAGTTTAAACTGGTGCAGCAATGAGGGGCAAACTAACCATATTGTGATCATTTTAAGGTTGCATGACCACCATGGACACCTGGCCACACAGTGCACGCAGGGAGGAGTAGATTATTGCCAACGTACATCGTACAAGATTAAAGAAACATTTTCTTTCAGATCTGATCTTGGATTTTGATCCTGGGAAGAAATGTGTGGGGCTATCTCCTTCAAAGCTCCCATATGAAATTGTAATGCTCCCTTTTGAAGGTGCAGCATAATTGGATGCAAAAAGTGTGTCAGTGGATATTCCTTCAGTGCCATAAAGCAGTGCTTTGCATCACAGAATAATATCAGCAAAACAGCACCTCAAGGCAATACATTGCACTGAAGGGATAATTACAAGTCCTAGCCCCTTTAGGGCTACCCTGGATCAAGCGTATTCCCCAGATGTTCACCTTCAACTAAAGTTAGAGGTAGCCAAATCCTAAAGATGCTTAATTGGGTCTAAAGGTCCAGACTATCTCTCCCGAAAGGAAAGGAACAACCTGAACATGTTACCGTCCTCCAGATAGCACTTTTAATAAGTTTAGCTAGACTGTAACCTTCCGGATATTATGAGGGTCCGGAAAACTCCCCCAGAATTCTACAACTCCTCACCAAAGAGCGTACAGAGATTGAGTTTGCGAGTTTGATACAGAAGTATTATGTGAGACAATTCTAAAAATATATAGATTTATTAAAGAACCGACATATAATTTATAGTTGGTGATTCAATCGCAACATTAACAGTTCCAAATACAAAAAACTTACAATTCTATTATCAAAGATCCTTATTCTCAAATCTTAACTTTGTTACATTTTTACATTTCTTAGTCTTATTCCAGGATATCCACCAAAATCAAATACAAGTACCTTGATCCCCGCGATACAAAGAGTTGTAGACTTACAGAGCTTGCCTCTGAAGCCGAGAATCGCTTTGCCCCTTCACAGCGAGACTATCATTCCATTTGAAAGTTCAATTTTTATACCCTTCTGCAGTGGTATTTCCTTTGAAGTTTTCTGCTGATGTAAGCTAATTATCTCTAGTCATTTTTCTGTTGACCCTTGCTATTCTTACAGTCAGTTCAGTTGGCAGCATTACAGACTCGTGTCTCTACCCTAGGTGTTCGAAGCTTATCATAAAAAACGGTGTGGAGCAGTGCATCTATTTGATGTCATTTTTACGAAGGCATATGTTTCTTCTTCTTTTATGTTTCTTTCTGAAGTGTTGGTTTAAGACACCTTAACAGGGTATACCATTATGTTCTTTCCAATGCTTCAGACTTTCAGGAACCTCCAATCTCCTGTTTCAATAAGGTTATTGATTTAGTGTCAACAACTTATCTTTTCTCAATAGCCTGTATGCTATTTACAGCTTTTCCATTGTTAGGTTTTTAGATTTTCAGACCTAGTATGTCATGTTTTAATAAAGTCAGAATTCTTTTATAGAATGGTATATTTTTCTGAATAGGTATATTGCTTATTCCTTCACAGCACCACTGAGTGCCTTTTGACAGTACACAAAACAAGTCTGGGATAAGATTCAGCCTCATGTTTCTCCTTCTTTTGCAACTGAGTCTACGGGCTCAATTTTAATAGCCCTTTGGAGGTGGGTCTGTAGCGAAAATCGGAAAAAATGGCTTCAGACACCCAACCCACCTTCATCACGGTGGCATAGTGGTTAGTACTGGTTAGTACTGGTGCCTCACAGCGCCAGAGACCCGGGTTCGAATCTGACCTCGGGTGACTGTCTGTGTGGAGTTTGCACATTCTCCCCGTGTCTGCGTGGGTTTCCTCCGGGTGCTCCGGTTTCCTCCCACAGTCCAAAAATGTGCGGGTTAGGTTGATTTGGCTGTGATAAATTGACCCTTAGTGTTAGGGGGGGATTAAATATGTGGGGTTATGGGGATAGAATGGGATATGTTAGGGGGAATTAAATACGTGGGGTTACGGGGGTAGGGTGGGATATGTGTACTGTGGGGATTAAAGCAGGGACAGGGTACTGGATTTGGATGATCAGCCATGATCGTATTGAATGGTGGAGCAGGCTCGACGGGCCGAATGGCCTACTCCTGCTCCTAGATTCTATGTTTCTATGTATGTTTATCCCACCCCCATCCTGATTTTTGTGAGTGTCTGTTTAGCCACTCCCAAACTGACCCGACTGGAACTGGTGGGACAGGCAGTTAAGGCAGTTAACAGCCTGTTAACTGCCTTGCTAATCCTATTTTCACAGTGGTATTCCATTTTTGTGCTTCTGGCTCTTGTTTCCCAACTTGTCAGAAACAGGTCAGGTTCAAGGGGACGAGTTGCTGGAGGACATGATTTGTATTCATTGGTGGAGCACTTTAAAAGCGCCCCTGAAATATGGTGGACATTCAAATGCAACAACTTTGCTGTTGTAGGTATGGGATAAGATTTTGCACATACTACTGACCTTGTGACTTTTCAAGCCGACACCCATCTGCAGTGTGACGTGAATGGAATAATTTCAGGCCACTGCAACTCTGCGCTTGCAAGCTTGTTGCCTCAAATGAAATCTATAGCAAGGTGATGGGAAAAGTTTATGTCCTCTCATCCTGGTCATCATAATCGGAGGAGTAAAAGCCACGTGGCACAGCACAGATCTTCCTGGGAAGAGGAGTAGGAGGATGAGGGGCACCTTGCATGCCCTGTTGTGACCAATGCAGCATCCCTCCAGTTCAATGTTGCCCGTCAAGCAGGGTATGCACACTGCCATGCCACATTCATATAAGCTTACTTTTCAACCATAGGTGGCTACCATATGGCTCTGTAATTGCAGGCGACATTTGTCCAATGTCATACATCGTCACTGCAAAACCCTGTTATTTCCTATCACTTTCACCATCAGCATTACAAAAGCAAGTCGCCCTGAGCCCTCAATGCGCTTTTGCCATTTCCCAGAACACATATGTCAGACAATTAACTGTTTGCATAATTTTTCTTTTACACATGACAAGAGGACATTAAACCAACAACAATCAGAAAAAAAGACAAAACACCCATGAGTCCCCTTGTGACTATATGTGCTTAATCTTTCTCTTACGCGTGCTTCTACGTGGTGCTTCCCCTGTAGCTTCAGCAGATGTAGAGGCACCTTGCTGACTAGGATGCTGCACCTGCTTAGATGTCTTTGGCAGGTGTCCTCTGGGGTTGGGAGCCTGGGAGGGCTCTTCAACAGTCTGCTCTTCCTGCAGCTGTGCAGGGGCTGAAACGACCATCTCAGTTGTCTCCGCAAAGTGGGTCTCTGACAGAGGGCACCGCATGGTCGTGTGAGCGCTTTGAGAGGAGCCCACACTTCCTTGAGTCCTGCCAACAACATCCCTCTCATGGGTCAGCTGCACCTCAGTGCTGGCAAGTGGCTGGAGAGCACCTTGCTGCACATCAGGGGGACCATGAGGACCTGTATTTGGACTGGCAGTCCTTATCAAAAGGACATCCATGAAGCTCTGGTCTCTCTGCTCAATAGCTGGCCATCGCTCCTCCAGAGATGTCATTCTATTTTGAACAATCACCATGTTTTCCTGACTCTGGTGACTTATTTCCTCCATGGAGGTAGCCAGCTTTTCCACAGAGGTTGCCATCCTATCCATGGAGGTGCGTTCATGCGCCATTGCCTCCAACATGGCAGTGCTGATGTTAGAGATGGACTCCTTAATTCTATTCACACTCACACTAACCCTGGAGGCAAACCCTTCCAGAGACTCCTGCACATGTTCCTGTATTTCCCGAGACGCTCTTTTTCTGGATGGCCCCAGAGGCACAGCGTCTGCATGCAGCTCAGCAGAGCTAGGAGATTGCTGCCACCTCTGCCGAGGACTCTCCACTGCTGTCACTGTCTCCACCATCTGCTGATGCTCAATTGTGTGCTATGATAGACCAGGCGGCAACACTACTCTAACTCACGAGGGCCCCACCGAGGTGTGCGTTGCTGTGCTGCTGCTGGGTGCGCTGAGTCCTGGTGACGCTGCTCCCTCAGAGGCATCAGGTTCCTCTGAGGAGTCGTCCAGCTCTTCATCCTGGATCGTGGGGAGGGGGTCACTTGATGGTCCTGTGGGAGAGTAAAGGCATGGTTTAGACATCTGATATTGAGGTAGCCGACACATCCTTTAGAGCAGATGATGCAACGTGATTCTCTGTGACCATCATATGCCATTGCAGTCTGAGAGGGATGAAACTCTATTATGTCACCAGCTTCCTCTAGTGTGCCCGTCTCTCCATCGCCCTCTCCCAGGTCCTCGCCACCTCCAACAATCTCGTTTGCAGCCTCCTCAGCACTGGTCAATGTTGCTGGGGTAGGTGATCCTCCTCCAGTCATTGCTCTCTCCCTCTTATTGTGGGCTATCTTTTCCTGCAAGGAGGGACACAAGCGGTGTTTCAGCCACAGTGATGGAGTGAGTGTGAAGAATCCCTACCATAGAAGCTTTGAGGGAGATGAAGTTGGGGTAAGGTGCCAAGAGGAAGCTAGTTCCCTGTGCGTTGTCAGTTCTTGTCACTGCATGACAGTGAGAGCGAGTCTAAGGGGTGCCTAGGCAGGATGCTGAAGTGATTCAGTGCAGAGACAGAGATGGATAGGAAAGGGTGCAAGGGAAGTAAGAGTAAGGTGGGATGTGAAGGAGGAGGCTTACAAAGCAGAGTGCTGGTGATGAGAAGAGAAGGGAAGCAGATTGAAGGTAAGTGTGATGGGATACTCACTTTTGATGTTCGCACAAGATCATTAAACCTTTTTTGACACTGGATCCATGAGCGTGAACAAATGGACCTTGTGCTGACCTCCTGAGCAATGCGCAGCCTGGCTGCCTTGGTCTGCTGAGGAGGCTTCCTCTGGCCATCAGGAGGGAAGAGAATCTCCCTGCGCCCTCTGACAGCATCCACAAGAGCATGGAGGGAGTCGTCATTAAATTGAGGAGCTGCCTTGCCTCTGGAAGAAGTAATTGTGGATAGATCAATCTCACTGAGTATCAGAATCCAGAAGAGAAAGGCTCAGGCTGGATGGCAGCTTTAAAAGCAGCTGCTATTATGACGTCATCAGAGGCGGCCAGCCGACCCGATCGCACTCATTGGACCAGCCATCGCGCCCCAATGAAATCAACAAGCTCATTAAATCAAAATCGGACATCAGCAGCTGATCCCGCCGGAAGCGGCTCCGGAACCCGCCCACCATGCAACCCGACTCCAAACCGCCTCGGAAACTAAAATCGAGCCCTACATATTTCAGCCCATTTGTGTTATACCTCACCATAGGCACACATGACAGGAAGCTAGATAAAACACATGAAGGAGAAAGGAATAGAAGGATATACTGGTAGGGTTAGATGAAGATGGGTGGGAGAAGGCTCCTGTGGAGCATAAACACAGGCATGGACCAGTTGGGCCGAATGGCCTGTTTCTGTGCTGTACATTCTATCCAATAATATAAGACACTGGAAGACTATTTAATGGGAATTTTTTTTTAATTCGTTTATGGGATCTGGGCGTCGCTGGCAAGGCCAGCATTTATTGTCCATCCCTAGTTGCCCTTGAGAAGGTGGTGGTGAGCCGTCTTCTTGAACCGCTGCAGTCCGTGTGGTGAAGGTACTCCCACAGTGCTGTTAGGTAGGGAGTTCCAGGATTTTGACCCAGCGACGATGAAGGATCGGCGATATACTTCTAAGTCAGGATGGTGTGTGACTTGGAGGAGAACTTGGAGGTGGTGGTGTTCCCATGCGCCTGCTGCCCTTGTCCTTCTAGGTGGAAGAGGTCACGGGTTAGGGAGGTGCTGCCGAAGGAGCCTTGGCGAGTTGCTGCTGTGCATCATGTAGATGGTACATACTGCAGCCACGGTACGCCAATGGTGGAGGGAGTGAATGTAATGGCTATTAGTTCAAACCCATTTATTTCTATCTGTGGTAGTAATTCATCTATTTTGTTGTGCATGCTTCGCGCATTCAGATATAGAGCCTTTAGCTTTATCTTTTTTCTATTTTTCCCTCATGTCACCTTGGTCACCAATGTCCCATTACCTTTGTTAAGCTCTCTGTCCCTTCCTGACCCACTCTGCTTATTTTACCCAAATCACTACTCTGCTCTACATCCTTGATATTTCTCTTACTTCTTTTGAATTTACCCTTTCTTGAATCCTCTCACCCTCCTTCATTAGTTTAAAGCTCATCTTCTGCCCTTGCTGCACCAGGTATCAAGCCCTCTTTGTGTATTAGTCCAAGTTAAGTGAGTGCATTCTAATCATTTAATTGACCTGACCTTAAGAACTCGGGTGAGATCAGTGAGATGATCTCAGTCCCAATAGAGACAGGACTCTATAATCAGCCCTGCTGTTCTATAACCCCAGCACACAATGTAGACATCCATAGACAAATGTTGTATAAGCAGGCACAGTGATTTTTTTTCAGGGATAAGTTCCCTTTGATGGATCGGGCAATTAAGGGCTGAGAAAACTGAGCAAATAATGGAGGATTGCCCTCTATTAGGGAGCGAGCTACTTGGCAACCAAAATTGTACCTCCCCCTGCCCCCACCGCTCCGATCCATCCCCTCCGCTCCAATCCATACCTTCCTAGACCATTTCTCCTCTTCCACCCCCCCGCTTGAAGATGTTGACTGCTTGATGGGCAATACTCTTCTACCTCAAATCAGTAGCTGCTATTTCTGCACTAGTCTTCACAATGAGGAGCCAGTCATACAATCCTGGTGACACTCCCCGGTTGCCCCATGAGCCTGCATGGCAATGATCTGACTGTGTATGATAGTGCAAAAATCAGCTCAAATATTCTACTGATGCTCCCAGCACACAACGCAATCACTGGGACATTACATCAGTCTGGATAAGGCCATTGAAAGCTGAAAGAACGGGCCAAATAATGGAGGGTGGCCCTCTTTTAGGGAGAGGGCCGCCCATTGGCAAAAATTGTACTCCTCCCCCACCTGCTTCTCGCTTTCCCTGAAGTGCCTTTTCCAAGCTCCGTGACTGTTCAGGCTTTCCTGCCTCAGTATGGTTAATTAGCATAATATGGTGGTGGGGAGGGGGGGGTTGTTTAATGAGTCTTGTGCACAGTTTATACACAAGCTCTAAATGCTGGCTCGCTACATTGTGATGTGACTGGTGCCTCAGGTGTATTGTAGGCGTGGACTCTCTCAATAATGTGGGAAACCAGTGCCCGCTGCATCATCGGCAGGAGTATTGACAGGATTATTGGCAGGAGTATTCAATCACAGTGGCAGCTGTATATCAATCGGGATTCGAAAACATGTGCTGGTTTCCCCCTTCCCTAGTCCAGCGACACTGAGGCTATTTGTAGTGCTCCTATCTCCCTTCCAGCTGCAATAATCTAACTTGGCATAGACTGAAGATGAAAACTGGGAGCTCCTTGGTCTAATTAGCTCAACTACACACTAGATAAACTCGATGAGACATTGGGGGGCAGCCTACATTGGGGTCAGCTGGGACTCAGTTGGTAGCACACTCGAGTCAAAAGGTCGTGGGTTCAAGTCCCACTCTTGAGCACACACATCTAGGCTGACCCTTCTGTGCAGTGCTGAGGGAGTGTTGCACTGTCGGAGGTGCTGTCTTTCGGATGAGACGTTAAACCGAGGCCCCAGTCTGCTCTCTCAGGTGGAGGCAAAAGATCTCATGGCACTATTTGGAATAAGCACAGGGGAGTTATCCCCGGCGTCATGGCCAATATTTATCCCTCAATCAACATCACTAAAAACAGATTATCTGGTCAATTATCTCATTTCTCTTTGTGGGACCTTGCTGTGTGCAGATTGGCTGCCGCATTTCCCAACATTACTACAGTGACTACACTTCAAAAAGTACTTCATTGGTTATAAATCTCCTTCAAGCCTTGAACTAATTCATCTGTTTCCATGCTAATCATAATCACTTGTTTACATGTTTTGTACAATTGTATAATTATGTCATGCGAATGTTGTAAAACTAGAGCAACTAATTTTTTCATTGTAAATGTTCTAGTCACATTTCTAGTGACTCCAATTTGTATATGTAAATTGTGCCTAATTATCATACATTTGAAATATTATCCATGATAGCATTTTTAATTCACCCTTCAAATTTCTTCCTGACAAACCTCGCATTTATTGAGTTAAAGAAAATCTTTTTTATCCCTAATTTAATTTGAATGCTAAGTAACACAAATTAGCATAACACATTAATATAGTTTGCCTGGCAGCATGAGAAATATCCCCATAAAATACAGGATTTGTATTTGTTGAAGTACAGAAGAAAGCCTACTGTGTAATTAGCAATTAATATATGTAAATGCATGCCAATTTACATAATTTGTTACAATAATATCCACAATGTAATGATTACACTCTCTAGCTTTCGGAATAAATTGTATGCCGAGTTTTTAGTATATTTTCTAATTAGATGAATTTGTGTATGTAAATTGGAGTTAATGATCCAAATTTATTAATGTTTTAGGTCACAGGTGGTTTGTAAAAACCTTTGTAACGGTTTGTAAAATCCTTTAAACGACACTAAAATTGCTCCAACGTGACATAAAACTCGATGTTGTTGTATTGTTCAACTTTGATCAGCTGCATTCTACAGATCTCCATGGTAACAGCACAATAAGGTTTCCCTAGAGCACTTTATCCTGTAGAACATATAGAAGTTACGTGTCCCAAAACTAGAGGCCATAAATATAATATAATCACTTATAAATCCGATAGGGAATTCAGGAGAAACTTCTTTAGTCAAAGAGTTATAAGAATGTGGAACTCGCTACTACAAGGAGTAGTTGAGGCAAATAGCAAAGATGCACTTAAGGAGAAGCTAGATTAGTACGTGAGGGAGAAAGGAGTGGAAGGATATGCTGATAGGGTGAGATGAAGAGGGGTGAGAGGAGACTTTTATGGAGCATAAACACCGGTATAGACTAATTGGGCTGAATGGCCTGTTTCTGTGCTCTACACTCAATGTAATTTTATGACGTTCCTGTTCAACCAACTGCTTTTAAAAGAAATTATTCAACATAGCAATAACTATCTTCCCTGCTGAATTTTTCTCTGCCATTTTTCTTTCCTGCTATTCTGAAGGAGACTTTGTGCTTGGTACAGGTGCACAGGCATATGGTTAACCACCTAAGTGACCATTATTTACCTGACAGCCTTAATGGTTGTTGTTGACAGGCTATTTGATGGAAGACTGGAAGCACAGTCAGCCCAATCTTGTCCTTATCCAACATCTGCTCACATCCTCTTCCAGGATGCGATCACTGTATAACGATTGGGAGCAAGAACCATGACCAATTCCTCCCTCTTCCTAATCTGGAGGTACTGACACTGATTGAAATGTCCCTGTTATTGCTCTGACTGAGACTGGCTAAATCAGCACAGATAGGGGATTGAAGCTGGATCTTCTTTGCCTATAGGGCTTAGCTATTCACTGGATAAACTTGCTGACTCATCCAGAAAACACATTAACTGATGGCATTTTATTCCACGCATCTAGTATTCTTTAAATTTACTTAAGTCTTGTTTGAGGCTTGTTAATTTTGTTTTGATATCCTCTAGTTCTGCGATCACAGTTGAAGTTAAGAGTCCTGTTTGCATGTACAGTGCATTTACCTTTTACGCTTTTCTATCCTCAGTCGTATCTTTTCTTATTTCTGGGAACTTTAGTGTTAAGGCAAGAAATCATGCTTGTTGCTCTTCTTTAAACTCTCAATGAATGCATGTCCTTTTTAAGATGGTATTTCCCCAGTTCTATGTGAAATTCCAGATCTAGCATTAGTAATGAGTTATGCAGGGATAAAATAACCTTTTTCAACTGATGCCGTCAAGATACATTGCCGGATGGGATTAGCCACAGCAGTAAAAGCCTCACATTCAATGCATTCTGTCAACAACTCAGAATCCTCTTCCATATTCCCAATGGTCACCCATCCAATGTGTACACATTTCACGCCTTCTGTTGCAATGTGCATAACCTTCCATGTACCTACATCAAAATCCAGCTGCAGTTCTGTCTGCATCATTTTCCCAGTACAAGGTGGAAATATTTTTAAAAGGAGTGAGACATGAACCTGAAATGATCGGCCCGTTCACATAATAACGTAGACACAGAAAATGCTGGAAATACTCAGCAAGTCAGGCAGCATCTGTGGAGAGAGAAACAGAGTTAACGTTTCAGGTCTGTGACCTTTCGTCAGAGCTGGAAAAAGTTAGAGATGTAACAAGTTTTAAGCAAGAACAGAGGCAGGGAAAGGGAGGAGGGGAGGTAAGGACAAAAAAGATCCGTGATAGGATGGAAGGCAGGAGGGATTAAATGACAAAATGGATGATGGTGCAAGATGAAAGAAGATGATAATGGGACAAGTAAAGAAACAAAAGATGGGTCTAGAGGATGTGTAAATGGGAATAGCAGAATCATCAACAGCTGTCGTCCGAGAAAATGGGGGCAGAGGTTGTGATCTGAAAATGTTGAACTCGATGTTGAGTCCGGAAGGCTGTAAAGTGCCTAATCAAAAGATGAGATGCTGTTCCTCGAGCTTCCGTTGAGCTTCATTGGAACAGTGTAAGAGGCCGAAGACAGAGAGGTCAGAGTGGGAGTGGAGCGGAGAATTAAAATGACAGGCAACCGGAAGCTCGAGGTCTTGCTTGCGGACTGAATGGAGGTGTTCCGCAAAATGGTCACCCAATCTGCGTTTGGTCTCCCCAATGTAGAGGAGACCATATTGTGAGCAGCGAATACAGTATACTAAATTGAAAGAAGTACAAGTAAATGTTTCACCTGGAAGGAGTGTTTGGGGCCCTGGATTGGGAAGGGAGGAGGTATTTTGCTTTTGTTTTAGCATAATAAATGTAGTGGGGGAAATGTTTAAGATATCATACAGAACTATCGGTATTTATCTAAGGAGTACAATATCCATTAGGAGTAGTCAGCAAGAATTTAGATGCAATAGGTCATGCCTCACTTATCTGATGGAATTCTTTGAGGAGATAACTACATTAGTGAATGAAGATTCATTTATGTTTGGTAAATATTGGTATTGGCGCCAGTCCTCAAATCTAGTTTGAAGTCAACACTGTTCATTGTGCCCAAATAGTACTGGAAGCAATCCAAGTACCATTACCTAGACATCAGTTGCTTTAGACTTTCATCCTTTTGTTTTATTCCTATAATCCATGATCCAAATTTGTCCTTGCATACATCTACAAATCTCTCCATACCATCATCATTCTCTATCTCTAAACTGCCCAGCCTTACATCCCATCCTATCCCATCCCATCTGACTCCAGCCTCCGGTGCATCCACCCTCCTCCCACTGTTCCACCTATCGTGTCAGAGCTTTCAATCACCTCAACCCTACTCTTTGGTAAAACTCCCCAACACCCCCAACCTGTCTGCCTTGCTGCTTCTCCCCTATTTTTAAAAACACCCCCTTTAAACATATCATAGAATCATAGAATGGTACATCCCATAGTGCCTGTGACGCCTCTTTGAAAGAGCTATCCAATTAGTCCCAAATCCCTGCACATGTTTCCCCTTCAAGTATTTATCCAATTCCCTTTTCAAAATTACTATTGAATCTGCTTCCACTTCCCTTTCAGGCAGTGTATTCCAGATCACAACAACTCACTGCACAAAAAAAATAAATTCTCCTCATCTCGCCTCCTGATCTTATACCTTTTTGTCCATGCTTTTTGTCACCTCTCCAAACTCTTCTACTACTGGAGCTCTGTGCCTCAGGATGCTTCCTACATTTAAAGGCGCTACATAAATGTAACTCGTTGTTATTTGAACGTGAACAAATCCAGCTTGTACCAGTGAACTCCGGGAAAGGGGCAAGGAAACCACACACACACACTATATGCAGCTTAGTTCTGATCCACAATGTTTTCCATAATTTTAGTTCCAAATGGAAACATATATTTCCGATAAGCAATAAATCATAAGAAATAAAATTGGCATGAGGGAATTAAGATTTGTTTCCCTTTCTTATGGGAATCTCTAAATGCTCCATACATTTTTGCCCTTGTAATTGTTGTCTTGATCTGTTACGCTTTTTGTCTCATTCATTTGACAGGAGGAGCTGATCACGATCACAGCCTCACTGTATTAAAAACAAATTGGTGCAAAGCGGGAAATATTAAGCATAGCCATTTCTGAAATTGTGAAAAAAATTCAATTATTTTTAAAGCTATTC
The DNA here is from genome assembly GCA_030390025.1 of Squalus acanthias. Classification (NCBI taxonomy): domain Eukaryota; kingdom Metazoa; phylum Chordata; class Chondrichthyes; order Squaliformes; family Squalidae; genus Squalus; species Squalus acanthias. The sequence goes on along the minus strand of CM059425.1, from coordinate 122,614,741 downwards.
ACATCTTCGGTGAGCTTTGTATTAAGGTGAGGTGAGAGTGACTGCCCTTGACAGCAAGGCAGCATTTGACCTAGTGTGGCATCAAGGAGCCCTAGTAAAACTGAAGTCAATGGGAATCAGGGGGAAAACTCTCCACTGGCTGGAGTCATACCTAGCACAAAGGAAGATGGTTGTGGTGGTTGAAGGTCAATCATCACAGCCCCAGGACATCACTGCAGGAGTTCCTCAGGGCATTGTCCCAGGCATAACCATCTTCAGCTGCTTCATCAATGACCTTCCCTCCAACATAAGGTCAGAAATGGAGATGTTCGCTGATGACTGCTCAGTGTTCAGCGCCATTCACAACTCCTCAGATAATGAAGCAGTCCATTCAGGCTTGGGCTGATAAGTGGCAGGTAACATTCACGCCACAGAAGTGCCAAGCGATGACTACCTCCAACAAGCGAGAGTCTAACCACCACCCCATGACATTCAATGGCATTACCATCACCGAATCCCCTACCATCAACATCTTGATATTCACCATTGACCAGAAACTTAACTGGACCAGCCACATAAATACTGTGGCAACAAAAGCAGGTCAGAGGCTAGGTATTCTGTGGCGAGTGTCTCACCTCCTGACTCCTCAAAGCCTTTCCACCATCTGCAAGGCACAAATAAGGAGTGTGATAGAATACTCTCCACTTGCCTGGATGAGTGCTGCTCCAACAACACTCATGAAGCTTGACACCATCCAGGACAAAGCAGCCCGCTTGATTGGCACCCCATTCACCACCTTAAACATTCACTCCCTCCACCACTGGCGCACCGTGGCTGCAGTGTGTACCATCTACAAGATGCACTGCAGCAACTCGCCAAGGCTTCTTTGGCAGCACCTCCCAAACCCGCGACCTCTTCCACCTAGAAGGACAAGGGCAGCAGGCGCATGGAAATACCACCACCTCCAAGTTCCCCTCCAAGTCACACACCATCCTGACTTAGAAGTATATCGCCGATCTTTCATCGTCGTTGGGTCAAAATCCTGGAACTCCCTCCCTAACAGCACTGTGGGAGTACCTTCACCACGCAGACTGCAGCAGTTCAAGGCGGCCGCTCACCACCACCTTCTCAAGGGCAATTAGGGATGGGCAATAAATACTGGCCTTGCCAGTGACACCCACATCCCATAAACGAATAAAAAAAAAACAATCCATTACATGAAGTATGTGTGGTGGATAAGATACATAAAGGGGATCTGTTGAAGCTACCGCAGAATCATTCATACTAATGGCATCACTGTGCTTACAGCATCCTTCCAGACTGATTAAAAGCTACTTTCCATTTGTTGTTTACACATTGGAGACTAAAAATGAAAATTCGCAGTCAGTCTGTAAGCAGATGGTAAGGAAAGTTGATCTGGATGCTGGGTGGAATGGTGGAGCTGTGGCCTGATTGACAGTGTCTCCACCAAGCATGGGAATCAAGGTGATCATTTTTCAGCCCATATCTTCTTTCTACCTTAAAAGTTACATGTTTGACAAGAAAATAAATCACTGCTAACTTCAAAATTCTAGAAACTACATTCAGTTTTTCATGCCGCCACCTTTTGGATGAGGCCCCTGTCTGCCCCCTCAGGTGGACGTAAAAGATCCCAATTTCGATGAAGAGCAGGGGAGTTCTCCCCTGGTGTCCTGGACAATATTTATCCCTCAACCAACATCACTAAATCAGATTACCTGATCATTATCATATTGCTGTTTGTGGGATCTCGCTTTGCGCAAATTGGCTGTTGTGTTTCCTACATTACAACAGTGACTACACTTCAAAATTACTTCATTGGCTGTAAAGCGCTTTGGGACGTCCTGAGGTCGTAAAAGAGGCAGTATCAATGCAAGTCTTTCTTTCTAAAGTATATTTGCTGCTGTTTTGATTCTTTTGTCCTCCTTTTGAAATGACAAATCTATTGCGACAAAAACAAACCCTTTTTGGTATGGTTTGGTTTGGTGACTGTTCCTTTAAATCTAATCATAGTACAGAAGCAGTTTCTAAACTAACTGCAGTTCAAATTCTTGTCCCAAGCTGGCAAAGTTGCAGTTTGATTGGTTACAGGTTTGAGAGATGAATGATTAAACAATGCTGTGTGATTGATTCTGCTTGTACATGACTGGGAATTCCTTTTTGTTCAATTTGATTGGTCAATTATTCAAAATCCAGAAAGGTCTGGTAACGCTTTTAAGAGATTTAAGAAGATCTGTTCTCTTTGAAACTCAGAGCCACTTTGAAAATCTGTGAGAGAAGGGGAGTCACTTTGATAATCTCAGTGGAGGAGAATGAATTGCAAATCTTTCAAAGAAGGAGTTTGAAACTCCTAAGCGAGAAAAAAAATCAATTGGAACTTTCAAGAGATTTCTAGATTAATCAGTGGTATGAAATTTAAGAAAAGTAACACCACATAATATGAAAATTATTTATTAAGGGGTTAGCCTAGTATTTTTGAACTGTGGTTCTTTTATTGTATATTGAGTCAAGGAGCTAGGTGGAAGAATTTCTTAATGTCTAATTATAATATACAGTAACTGTTATTGGACTGTTTGTCTTTTTTGCGAAATAAATTTGCTGAAAAGGTTTAAACTTAAAACAAGGTCTGAAAGTGCGATGCTGTATCTGCTCAACAAAGCATAGAAAGATTTCATGAAGGTATAGGATAAGTCTAGTAGCTAAAAAAAATTAACAAACAGAATGTTCCGTTTTGTTATCCTGGGTGTGTGACTGAAAGCTTGCCTAGATCTCAAGACTAGGATAAATACTCTTGAAGGTATCAAGAGTTGGGACTTGGCCGTAAAAGTAATCTAAAATGAGAATATCTAACTTGCATCCCATGGGCCAAATCTAGCCCATGAGCTCCTTTCATCCAGCCCCTCTCAGATTAAGTGCACAAAGCCAATTTCAACTGTGGTTCATTTCATTGGGAGCTGAAACTATCTGTAGTTGAAATTGAGTTTGTGAGGTCACTATAAGAAGCACAAGCTGGATAAACAGCTCAGCCTTTCAAACTTGCTGGGCTTGGGGACTCGAGAATGCTCCCCCTTGATTGGTCGATCTGACTGCCAATCAGGGAGCAGTTTTCCAGCGCAGAAATCTTTAAAGAACTGAGGCTGAAGTTTCCCAGTTTGGAAAAGGGGAGAAGGATGAGAGAGAGGATAGTGGTAAAAGGGGGAGGGTTGGAATATTTTTGTGTTATGGGGACTTGGTATTTGTGTGCACAAGGTCTCACTTTTTATGTATGGGCGATCTTGCTTGTTCTATGAATGGGGGATTGGCTTTTTTGTAAAATATGGGTGTTTGAAATTTTGTGTATAGGACTTGCATTTTTGCATATTCATGTTCCCTACTCTAGGGGCGAACTTTTCGGGGGGTCAGCAGGCGTGTTTGGTGGCGGGTCGGGTGTGAAATTTTTTTTGACAGCGACTTTCCCAGAAGTCGGGTCTGTCAGGGCTGAACAGACATGACATGCAGCGGCGGGGGAGGCAATTCAGGTCATTATGACTTTGTTAACAACCCTTTAAAAAGTATTTTGAGCTCACCCTTACATTTTACGAGGTCACCCACGGGGTCCACGCTGCTCGGGGATCACATCAGGTAAGCAGGTCGGGAGTTGTATGACCATGGGATCATCTCATTACTTGACAGCAGCAAATGTGCTATAAAAGCTCCCATCTCACAGCTGCTCACTTTCCAAGCTCAGAAGTTGTTACTTACTGCATTTGGAAGACAGATTGAGCTTTATGCAGGTTGCAAGTGTTTGGAGCAAACTCTCTATCCAATGTCACCTTCCTGGAGCAACCTCTCTCACCATTGGCAGATCGCTTTTGTCATCTCAACTTCACCTGCCATCTATTACATCAGCATTACATCAAATCCATTGGCAAGATAGGCGCACCAACGTCAGTGTTCTTGCTCAGGTCAACATCCCCAGCATCGAAGCTTTGACCACGCTCGATCAGCTCCGATGGACGGGTCACATTGTCCGCATCCCCGATACGAGACTCCCAAAACAAGCGCTCTACTCAGAGCTCCGGCACGGCAAGAGAGCCCCAGGTGGGCAGAGGAAAAAGCTTCAAGGACACCCTCAAAGCCTCCTTGAAAAAGTGTAACATCCCCACCGACACCTGGGAATCCCTGGCCCAAGACCGCACAAAGTGGAAGAGAAGCATCCGGGAAGGCGCCGAACACCTTGAGTCTCTTCGCCGGGAGCAAGCGGAAGCCAAGCGCAGGCAGCACAAGGAGCGCACGTCAACCCAAGCACCCCACCCACCTGCTCCTTCAACCACCGTCTGCCCCACCTGTGACAGAGACTGTAGGTCCCGCATTGGACTCATCAGTCACCTGAGAACTCATTTTTAATGTGGAAGCAAGTCATCCTCGGTTCCGAGGGACTGCCTAAGAAGGAGAAGAAGGAAGGATTGGTGCCCTTTAAAAAAATCTCACCTTGGTCCTCAGAATCTCACCACGATCAGCCGCAACACCAGCAGCAGCAGGCACACCAGCAGCACGAACAACAACACCAACCTTCTCCACAATCAACTGATGCTGTACAGGACACAGGGCATCAGCACCCAAGCACATTGCTGCCCGGGATGCCAGGGATGGCCTCCCCATAGCCAGATTTACTTCACTTGATGCTGTACACCCTGGCTGCCACATGATGCGGCAGGTTGACACCACCCCACACCAACACCATAAAGCATCCCTACAATGCCCAAGCCATTCCTTTCACACTCATCACCATTGCGGGGGGTACCGTTATGTCTCACCATTCACAGCAACTAACTAAGCCACTTCCAAAGGTGCGCACAGATCTGTCCAAGAACGCAAAGTATTGAAAATAAAGGTTTCAATGTTTGACAGCACATTAACAGAAACTTTACATGAACATTGGCTAAAACACCCAAGTGCCTACCCTTGTGTGTTGTTAGTTGGTATGATTGGACTAGGATGAGGGTGAGTGTGAGAGGTGGCTAGTGAGATGGGATGTGATAATGTAGATAGAGAGGGATGGGTGGAGGTGCAAGGTAAGTTGGTGTAAGTAAGGATGTGCAGGAGTAGATTAGGGAAGGCAGAGTGATGGAGATGTGATGAGTGGCACAGCAGGATGAGGTTGAGTGTGGCTTTGCAGTAATGTTTTGTGATTTACTGAGATCATTGAAAGGTTTGTGCCACTGCAGCCTGGTCCTCCTGACAAGATCCCTGCTTGTGTCCTCCTGTGTAATGTGCAACCAGGCTGCGTTGATCTCCTGGGGAGGTCTCTTCTGCCTATTGGAAGGGAAGAGAACCTCCCTGCGTGCTGTGACTCCTTCCATAAGCATATGGAGGGAGTCATGAGAGAGCCTGGGTGCAGGCGTGCACCTCTGTGCAGTGCTTGTCAATGTTTGCAGCACCTCAATGCTGTAGAACACTGACAGCACAACTGTCAAAATCAATTTGCGCATGGTCCCTTTAAGGAAACCGGGTGATGACGCACCATCAAATGACATCACCAGACCCACTTCCTTCAATTGGCTGGCAAATGCGCTGGACGGCCTTAACAAACCCAATCTATGGAAAATCATTCTACAGAGCGGGATGGAGCCACCAACGTCGTCCGCCGAGGTAGGGGAAATCGCAACCCTAGTTTAGACAAGAGCATTGACCCCCATCCCCCACCCGCACTTTAAAACGTTGGGCATCCTTGATCTAAGATACCAGGCCTGAAATAGTCTAGAGTGAGAGGGTACAACAGGCCCAAAAGCGTGGAATCTACTTTCCAGAAATTTCTTTAGGTTGAAAGGTTAGCCTTCAGAAAGTAGTAATAACTTACAGCTATAGCTAGACATATCTTTTTCTAGAGGTATTAGATGTTTTTGGGGTGGGAGGGTTCATTTGGTACTCAAGGTGAGGAATGTCATTGTTGGAGAATACAAGACTCTTTCAATTTAGGCACCCACCGTGTCAGAATTAAGCATTCCCAGATCATTAATAGCAAGCAAAGGATGTCAAGGAAAGTACCCTTTACCCTGCTCCAGTAACGTGCCTCAATCCCTAACCTCATAAGACTACCAATGAACCAAGGTCAAACTTCTGCTTCTCACACCAGCTAGCTGTCAAACTTCTCTCAGTAAGATTGTCAGTTTTGTACCAATTGTACCAAGTTATAGGCATTTTTTCTCAGCTGTGAACCACATCCAATAGGAGCTGGACTGTGGCTCTGCAACATATTCATAGGAGCCAGCAGAAGGAAGAAGCTTTCATTCCATCACTTTTGTTTTCTTTCTCCATTCTACAAGCACTGGCATCAGATGTACTGAAAAGAAATTGTTCCAAATTGCAACCAGCACTTCATATTGTCAATCGTCCTTTGATCACAAAGATGACTGGTTGTCAGTTATTAGTTTGCATGGGGCTCACTCGTCCATGGCTATTCCTTCACACAGTGTGTTCCCTCTTTCCATCGCTTGATTGTTGCTGTTTCCACAGCAACTACTTGTTGGTGTTGACAACACCGTGTTTCAAAAGATGTCCACTTTGTGCATTTGAAATGATAAGCGAAATAATGAAAAAATAAACACATTGGCCTCAATTTTCTTTTCCATTACACCTTGTAAACTGGTGCACACGGGGCGTAATGGAACAGAAAGAAGGTGCTGGGAACCCATTACACAGGTTGTGCATCGCATGTCTTTCCATTTGATTTCAAATCACAGCAAGAAGATTCCACCTGGAATTGATATGAGCTTCATTAAAATGAAGCTAGGATGACATAATTTCATCCTGCATGATATGCAAGCTTGCAAGATGCCACATGAAAATCACACCTATATATATCTTGGGCACTGATATAATAATGTGAAGACGTAACTAATTATTAAACTGGCTGATGCTGTGTCAGCTGTGGCTCAGTTGGTAGCACACTCGCCTCTGAGTCAGAAGGATGTGGGTTCATAATCCCACTCTAGGGACTTGAGCACCTAAAGCTAGGCTGACACTCCAGTGCAGTGCTGAGGGAGCGCTGCACTGTCGGAGGTGCCGTCTTTCGGATGAGACGTTAAACCGAGGCCCCGTCTGCTCTCTCAGGTGGATGTAAAAGATCCCATGGCACTATTTTGAAGAAGAGCAGGGGAGTTAGCCCCGGTGTCCTGGCCAATAGTTATCCCTCAACCTACATAACAAAAACAGATTAACTGGTCAGTACCACATTGCTGTTTGTGGGATCTTACATTACAACAGTGACTCCACTTTAAACAAACTTCATTGGCTTTGTAAATGTCCGGTGGTCGTCTCAAAGGTGCTATATAAATGCAAGTCTTTCTTTCTTTTTGGAGGCACTAAGATGCCACCAACAATATCTTCAGGCATTGTTGCACCCACCTGACAATGACCATGGGGAATGTAAAGGCTTTGGGTCAACAGAGGTATGCTTGCTGCTACAAGTCTGTTAGGAAATGGATATTCATAGAATGATACAGCCCAGAAGGAGGCCATTCAGCCCCTCGTGCCGGTGCCGGCTCTTTGGTAGAGCTTTTCAATTAGTCCCACTCCCCTGCTCTTTCCCCATAGCCCTGCAAATCTTTTTCCCTTCAAGTATTTATCCATTTCCCTTTTGGAGGTTACTATTGATTCTGCTTCCACAGCCCTTTCAGACAGTACATTCCAGATCATAACAAATAATGCTCTTATTGTGATCCAATTCCCTTTTGAAAGTTATTATTGAATCTGCTTGAATCTGCTAAGTTTATAGGTTATTCCGCAAGATAATAGGGTTCAAAAGCATTTATTGACAATCTAAGGAATTAAGCATACACTGATAACTATTATTAATAATTACACATACACTTAACAGCACACTTATGGCGATACCTTGTGAGTTCACCGGAGAATTCAAAACATGTTACAGTTCAAGATTGTCGGTTGGCCTAAACTTAACGAATTCTGAGATATCTCTCCTAACACCTCGGCTGCTGTATGTCTGAATCTGCTTAAATCTCTCTGATGCAGCTGGCTTTAAAATGTGATCATTTGGATCTTGGAAACACTTAGCAGGCCAGGCAGCATCTGTGGAGAGACAAACATAGGGTTAACGTTCCTTCGCTACATTGGGGAGTCCAAACACAGATTGGGTGATTGCTTTGCTTAACACCTCCGTTCTGTCCACAAGTGTGACCCTAAGCTTGCCACTTCAATTCTCTGTCCCACTCCCACTCTGACCTCTGACCACACTGTTCCAATGAAGCTCAATGCAAGCTCCAAGAACAGCACCTCATACTTCTGCTAGGCACTTTGCAGCCTTCTGGTCTTAACATTGACGTGATCAAGTTTAGACCATAACTATTGTTCATATTTTGTCTTGGACAGCAGGGGCTGGTAATGTAGGATGGGTGCATCAGCGTGACTGGGAATGGGGGAGGTGCAGACTGACCCTGGGGTCTACCCGCCTTTATTCCACCACATTCCTGGACCATGGATCCTTTTCCTCTTTGCAGATTTTTCATGCTCCCATGGACACATCTTTTATTTCTCTAATCTCTCTCATTATCACCTCCATTTCCCTTGCACCATCATCAGTTCTGATATTTAATCATCTCCTGCCCATCGCCCAATCACAGAACTTTCCTTTTATATCTTTTCCTGTATCCCTTTTCCTGGCTCTTTATCTGCTTATAAGCTGTTCATTTGTAACATCTTCCAGTTCTGACAAAAAGTCAGCAACCTGAAACGTTAACAAAAACAACTTGTATTTATACAGCGCCTTTAATGTAGTAAAACGTCCCAAGGCGCTTCACAGGAGCGCAATCAGACAAAATTTGACACCGAGCCACATAAGGTGATATTAGGACAGGTGACCAAAAGCTTGATCAAAGAGGTAGGTTTTAAGGAACGTTTTAAAGGAGGAGGGAGAGGTAGCGAGGCGGAGAGGAAATTCCAGAGCTTAGGGCCTTGGCAGCTGAAGGCACGGCCACCAATAGTGGAGTGATGAAAATCGGGGATGCGCAAGAGGCCAGAGAGTGCAGAGATCTTGGAGGGTTGTAGGGCTGGACGATGTTACAGAGATAGGGAGGGGCGAGGCCACGGAGGGATTTGAAAACAAGGATGAGAATTTTAAAATTAAGGCATTGCTGGACCGGGAGCCAATGTAGGTTAGCGAGCACAGGGGTGATGGGTGAACGGGGCTTGGTGCGAGTTCGGATACGGGCAGCAGAGTTTTGGATAACCCTCTGTTTCTCTCTCCATAGACGCTGCCTGACCTGCTGAGTGTTTCCAGTATTTTCTGTTTGTATAATTCAGCATTTGCAGTCTTTTTCCTTTTGTTTTATAGTTACGTGGAGTGCCTAGAGAAGCTGGGGTCATTCTCCTTAGAGCAGAGAAGGTTAAGGAAAGATTTAATAGCGGTGTTCAAAATCATGAAGGGTATTGATAGAGTAAATAAGGAGAAACTATTTCCATTGGCTGGAGGGTCAGTAACCAGAGGACACAGGTTTAAGGTAATTGGCAAAAAAACCAGAGGCGAGATGATAGGAACATTTTTTTACACTGCAATTGTTATGATCTGGAATTCACTGCCTGAAATGGTGATAGAAGCAGATTCAATAATAACTTTCAAAAGGGAATTGGATATATACTTGAAGGGGAAAAATTGCAGGGCTATGAGGAAAGGGCAGGGCAGTGGGACTAATTGGAGAGCTCTTTCAAAGAGCCGGCATAGTGTAGAAATTATTTCTGACTTTCACATTTCCCACATTTTGGCCGTGATTTTGCAAATGGATGTGACTTGGGAGCGGGTCAGCTAGTTTCCGGGTTCCAGTCCCGCCCCCAAATGTATCCGGCCAACGGACATGATTTTACATCAATTGGCCTTGTTAAGCCCACCCTGCGGGCTTGCCGGCCAATTAACGGCATTTGATGACGCGTCATCTGCCAGTTTTCTTAAAGGGACCACACACAATATTTTTTTGACAGCTGATTTCTCAGTGTTTGACAGCATTGAGGTGCTGCAAACACTGACAATCACTGTACAAAGGTGAGCTCTTGTACCCAGGCTCTCCAGTGACTCCCTCCTTAGGCTAGAACAGATGGCAGCTGCAGGTGAGGTTACAGAAGCGATCTGTCACTGGTGAGAGAGGTTCTCCCAATGAGGTGGGACTAGACAGCCAATTCAAAACTTGTTACCTACAGAAAAGTATAAATGCATGAAAAATGATTTTCCCAACATTTAGTCACCTCTGAAACTCACCAGTGCACCATTGGATCCTTCACACCGCTTCTGCAGCTGTCATCAATGCAGAAACATTACAGCAGACTCACAACACGCCACACTTACCTGGCGTGGTGTCCGGACATCGGGAAACCCGAGGCAGAAGCAGCAAAATTGAAAAAGAGCCTGTTAACAAGTATCAAGTACCTATTAACAGCCAGGTAAGTGGCTATAATCCTCTTCCCGCTGCAAGGTGTCGGGTCCATGCGCAAATCGGGTACCCAACACTTGGGAAGATTGATTGGAGGCGGGTTGACAGTGGGTTTCCTGCCCGCTGTCAATCTTTGCGATTTTGACAGCGGTCCCGCCTCCAATCCCGCACTCTGAGGACTGACAAAATTCCGGCCTGAGTGTTAGAGTGCGGTTTGTGGAGCTGAATCCACCTTAACAGAAATACAGGGGGTGATTTTGCCAATGGGGACGTGATGGAGGTGGGACTGCTGTTTGTCGGGTTTTAGTCCTGCCTCCACCAACGTCCGGCCAACCCACGCTATTTTCCCTTGATTGACCTTGTTAAGCCGGCCAGCGGGCTTAGCAGGCCAATTAAGGGGAAGCCGGTTACAGAGAACATCAGCATATGACGTTTCATATGTCAAAAATTTTTGACAGATGAATTGTCATCGTTTGACAGCTCTGTGACGATGTCTGTTGTTCTGACATTCTCTGTTGTTTGATGAGTTCTTGTATTCAAGACTCATCAAACCTCTTTTGTGAGCAGAAATTAGATGGTTGTTGCATCGGAGAATGCAGCAGCCATCTGTCATCTCTGCCTGCAGGAAGAAACAAAGGTAAGTAAACATTTTCTATTACTTTCCACTCACCTCACATACTTACCTCTCCACACTTGCAACCATCACTCACCTCCACAGCACACTTTTTCACCCCTCCGACCCCCGTAGACCCACTGCTCACCTCGGTGACCCTGGCGGGGTTTCCTGATGTTGGGAAGCCCGTGCCTCTGGTGGAAAAATGGGGATAATCCTCTTAACTGCCTGTTAACAACCTGTTAACAGGCAGTTAAGTGGCTGTAATCCCCTTTCCACCTCCGGGAGGCAGGACCCGGCGTGGGTCAGCTACTCGCCTCTTGGGCAGATGGCACGGAGGCGGGTTGGGGGTGGGATGGGTACCCGCCCCCTGATTCTACCATTTACCCGGCAGTCCCGCCTCCAAGGGGTATTTTAATTAATTTTGAACATGTGATTATTTATTTTTATTTCCGTGTTGTGAAATAGTATTTATTAGGTGATTTATATTGGCCCAGAAATTCGGCCGAATACGGGAGAGTACGCACTGTGTACTCACCCATATTCGGTCCCGAAGTGCCGGTTTCCTGCATGCACTGCGCATGCGCGGGAAACCGGCACTTCCGATATTGCGAAGGGGGTGGTTCCTAAGTGAACCGCGTGCGCACTACAGGCTGTGCGCACGCAGCACACTTAGGTTTTTTTTCAGGTTTGAACGCGAGGGTAAGTATTGAAGATTTTACACATGAAAAAAGGAGGCGTAAGACCCCCTTTTAACAAGGTAAGTAGTTAATTAAGTATTATTTTACATTTTTTTCAACAGGTTTATCTTTTTTAGAGACTTTAAAGAAAGGTAAGTTTATTTTTATAACTTTTAAAAAGAATTTAAATTTTTTCAAAAATTTAAATTTTTGTTTAAAGTGGTTAATTTATTTAACTATAGTTATTTTATTAATGTGATGTTTTTTTTTAAATTTAATTGAGGTTTAGCTGTTCTTTTGGGGGCAAGTTGTATTCATAGTTTTGACAGCTCTTCCTGTCAAAACTATGAATGAAAGATGGTGTGCTGCCATTGGCTCTAACTGGCCCATGTGATCCCAGAGGTCGCATCGAACTAACTGTGCCTCTGGGACATGCACACACTGCGCGCCGGCACCAGGGAGAGGCCCAGGAGCAGAAGTTCGTGTGGGCCAAAACCATAAAGGCAGGCGCGATAGGTAAGATCGCGCACGATCCTTACCCCCGCGGCAACCATCGAAGTCTAATTTCTGGGCCATTATGCCTATGGGGATTCCGTACGTAAATGGAATCCCCATAAGCATCATAGGAATCCCCCTTTGTCATTGGTTGGGCCGGCCCTCATGATCCCAGGGATGCTTGCGAACCGCGTGCGTCCCTGGGATACGTGGGCCTTTACGCAGGCATATGTCTGCAGGCCCAGGACCGCAAGAGTCCGAAGCCCGGGAGACATCAGGTAAGTACGTAGTTTTCTTGCGGTTCAGAGGCATATGCGGGCGGCAAACTTTCAACCGCAATTTCCAAGCCATTGTTACTTGTTGCTGTCCAGTGCTGTCTTATCTCAAGACTGTACTACTCCATCCTGCTGATCCCATAGCAACCCAAGGTATGTCCTCGGTTACCAGCTGCCCTTGTCTGACAGATAGGATTTTAACTTTGAAGCAGGTAGGGGAGGGGGCTGGGAGGGAGCTGGATTGCGGTTGGGAAACCCGGGAGAACAGGTTTCCTTCAGGCCCTACTGAATTTAATGGCAGGGCCTGATTCACATTTTTTTCTCTCTGGTACCACCAACCAGAGGCTGGCTGGCTGTCGGGTGGGTAGGCCTGCAGCACCAGCATCAAGCCACAGCCGGGGAGCAGAGACGAGGAAGGGAGGAATGGAGGCCGGGATCGGGGAGAGTCAGAAGGCTGGGATCGGCGGGGGGTTCAGAAGGCCAGGATCAGAGGGGGCCAGAGATAAAGGTAGTGGATGGAAGGCCGGGATTGGCGGGGCGGTGGGGGTGGGGTTCAGATAGCCATGATGGTTGGTATGGTTGGAGATCAGAGGGGGTCAGAAGGTCAGGGATTGGAGGCTAGAGGGGTTGGTTGGGGGCCGGGGATCAGAGGCCTCTTGCGGGGGAGAGATTGGAGGCCTCGTGGGGGAGGTCGGGGGGAGATCAGAAGGGTTGACGGGTGTCCGATCGCGAGTTTTGGCGAGGCAGGGTGGCTGGATCCAGCAGGTAAGTGGAAAGGCACTCACCTCCTGGATCCAGCAGTCCACGCCTTCCTTTAGCTGGCGGGTTCCCCGAGTCCTGGAAAACCCGGCTGCCCAGAGCTGAATTAAAATGGAGATTCAAAATGAGACACACAGCCTCATTATAATATTTAAAATGCCAACATGCCTCCTGGGAGCGGGTTGGCTGCACCCCCCCTCCCCCACCCTCCGCCTCCGTTAAAACCGGAAGTGGGCAGATTGGAGGCAGGTTGAGGTCGGGATTCAGATTTCCACCCCTTTAACCTCCCACCTCACCCAATTTTTAGGGTTAAAATTCCCCCATTATGTCGTTAATGTTCCTTTATATTAATGTTTCTCAGCTTGCAGTGAAGGGATAATTACAAGTCCCATCCCTTTTCGGGCTACCCCAGATCAGGCGTATTCCCCAGACGTTCACCTTCAACTAAAGTTAAAGATAGCCGAATTCTATAAGATGCTTAATTGGGTCTAAAGGTCAGACTACCTCTCCCTAAAGGAAAGGAACGACGTGAAGATGTTACCGTTTTCTGGATAGCACTTTTAACAAGTTTAACTAGACTGTAACCTTCCAGAGATTATGAGGGTCCGGAATACCCCCCAGAATTCTGCAACTCCTTTGAGTATACAGAAATTGAGTTTGCGAGTTTATACAGAAATACTATGTGAGACAATTCTAAAAATATATAGATTTATTAAAGAACCGACATTTAGTTAACAGCTGTTATGGCAATCGCAACTTTAACCGTTCAAAATACAAATAGCTTACATTTCTTATCAGAGATCCTTATTCTCAAATCTTAACTTCGTTACATTTCCACACTTCTACTTATTTCTTAATCCAGAATATCCACCAAAATCAAATACCTTGATTACCCGAGACTCAGAGTTGTAAACTTACAGAGCGTGCCTGTGAAGTTGAGAAATGCTTGCCCTTCCAGCGACTTCTGACTTTTCATCTGAAAAGCTCTTATTTTTATACTCTTTTTTAGTGGTATTTTCTTTGAAGTATTCTGCTGATGTAAGCTAATTGTCTCTAGTGATACTCTATTGAATTGTTTTCTATTCTTTACTGTCAATTCAACTGTTGCAACCAGACTTGTGTCTCTACCTTTTGGTGTTTCAAAAACTTATCATTTTTATGGTTATTATCGATTTATCTATTTGATGCCATTCTTAGAAAGTCTTTCTATTGAATTTCTATATCACCTCTGCTGTTTGTAACACAGACTCCTGTATCCTTGCATTCCAAGTTTAACACATAAACAATGTAATTGCTTGGTGTCATCTATTGATGTAATATCTACAAAGTCTCTCTGTAGGTACTTTTTACAATTTGTAATTCAAAAACACTTCATCTAGGGTGTTTTTGCATTTCTTATTTACTTCAATTGGTTATATTAAGAATCGTGTCTCCTTGTTGTAAGTTTAACATAAAACTATTTTACGGCAGGTATTTCTTTTACTTGATGTCATTTTTTCAAAGGCACTTGTTTTTTTTAATGTTCTGTGCACCTGTTCGACGTGTTAGATTTTGACACTTTACTTGGGTCATTCCATTGTGTTGGTTCCAATGTTCAGACATAGAGGAACCTCCAGCCTGCTGTTTCAATAGGGCCATGTCTTTGTATTTACAAACATTCCCCATTTCAAAGCTTGTGGTGTTTTACAGCTTTGTGTTAACAAACCATCTTATCTCATAAGCCTGTATTTCTGTTTTACAGCTTGCGCCGTTGAGGCTTTTAGATTTTTAACCCCAGTTTGTCATGTTTTAATATTATCAAATCTGTTTATAGGATGATGTATTTCTTGGAATATGGCTATTTCCTTCACAGCAGTTAATGTAGTTTAGCCATCCTTAAAATTTATTTTGTTGTTAGGGACGTTTAATCAGATTTTCCCTTCAACAGGCACGATGGGCCAAATGGCCTCTTTATGTGCTGTATCATTCTATGATTCTATCAACTTGGATCTTTCTTCCAACTGGTATTGCAAAATTCTGTATCCACAGATACATTTTACTCACCAAAGGAGCTTGCAAAAAGCCTGTTCATGAAACATGTACAATTATGACAGACTCATATATTAAATGCCATGTAACTGCCACATTTAAAAAGTAAAAAGTGCACTAATTTATAAAGCAATGTATAATTTAAAACAAAATTGTCCCTGAATTAGATGGGTAAGTATAAGCCGTACCTTGTCTTTTGTGTACAGACAGTTGCAGGAAGCTGTAACACCTCGTTACCATAACAATTATTTCACATGTCAGCAGGACGCTGCTTAGGGAATATTCCCTTTACCTTCGTAGTTTGCATCACCTTTAGCAATTTGAAGCTGTATAATGCAAAAAGCATCAGTTTATTCAACAGCATAAATTCGACAACAGTTAATATTTATGAACGTGTTTAAATTAATTTCTGATGAGCTTTCATGGCGCTAGTGGAAGAATTATGCAAAGGAATGTCAAGGATGGTTGGCTTTGCCTGGTTCTGGAAGTTTAATGGGCCATTTTACATTTGTATCATCACCGTAGGGTTTGGCAGCTAGAAACTAAACAAGGTGCATTTCAGCCCTTCAGAAGTTATGCCCCCTCAGGAGCCAGCAGTAAGTATAAAGTTTATTTATTAACATGTAGTGAGGTTGGTGGCATAGCCTCACTGCCATGTCACTCGAAAACTGGCATCAGTGACAACGCCACTCTGAGCCTGAGATATGGTCAAAGATGCTTACAGTTCAGTAAACTCCGACCTTAGCTACCCGGTTAATATTTAGTTCTGTGTTCTTATCTCCTCTCTCCTGGTAGAATGGCCCAGATTTTGCTGTCAAAATAATTGCGAGTTTAATGGCGCTCACCGTTATGAGTGTGTAAATCGTCCAGCAACTTGTGACGACACAAGAGATACTCTGGAAATTGCAAATCACCACAAGTTGCTAGACGATTTGCGTCGCTCCACCATTAGCCTCGCGAAAACGGCAGCTCACCCTCAACCTTCCCATAAGTTTCACGAAGTTGCTGAATTTGCGCAATAATTGCCCGCAGAAAGTTAGGGCTGGAACTTAACAGCGTAAGTACCTTTAGGAGATTTATGTTCCTGCAATGCCACTCAATCTCTCCGGTCCAGAAAAGGAACAATTAAACATTTGGAGTCTCATTCTTACAGGTAGTAAATTGTTGTTAGAGATTTTTGAAATTTAAAATTTTCAATTTTTCAATTTTTTTCTTGCTTTTTCTTTCTGTCCCTTTTCTCTCTTTCTTAATCCAATCTTTCTTTCCCTCTCTTTATTTCTCTCTGTACCTGATTTGACTTTAATTCACTTCATTTCCTTCTCCATCATTCCTCTGTTTCTTTCTCAATCCTTAAATCTCATTGGTTAAGGAGATAGACTGTAGGTCCCGCCGTTCACTGAGGTCCCCAATGCCCCGTTATCAGCTCGCACTTCCAGCAACATGCAGTGCAAAAAAATGTTTTGAGTTGAAGGGTGAGGGGACAAGTCTAACTAACAGAGCATGCCGTGAGATTCCCTGCTCCAGCAAAATCTGGGCCAACGTGTCATTCCCAGAGAAATTTAAATATTTAGGCCTATCATTAATAGCATTATCATTGCAACTCTGATGCTAATATGGTTTAGTAGCAATGGTATAGTAATAAAATTTAGCCAAACATGTGAAAATACTAATGCAGCCCTTTTATGACTAACCACTTTAGTAAGATTAATAATGGCTATTTTATTATTTGTTTGCATTCAATATGCTAACAGGAACAACCAGTACATGAACGGTCTAACTAATGGCAGTAGCTGACCTCTGGAAAATAATCCATGTGCAATTGCCTTTCAGGCACCAGGGAAGAGCACTGTATCATCCCACTAATTGGTACTGATACCTTCAATAGTGATAATGTAAAGCAACAGATCATGGTGATTTTGTGGAGCTTTATTCCAATGTGATTTCTACTAACACCCCAAAAGCATCAAAGTCTAACCTCATATGATACAGCTACCAATATTATGTCAGGCTGCTATTTACAAAAAAAAACCCTCAGTAACCAAGAATTACTCAACGTCAGTGTGATTCATTACAATTGTCAGAACACCCAAGGCATCCATAATTCCCTGCCATTAATCAGACCTTAAGTGGATCAGAAAGGCTTGCACTGCAAAGTGCTTAAATTAAAATGGGGAAAAAAAATCAATATGTGGAACCCCATTTTAAGAAACATTGTTATGTATGTATAGCTTCTTTGATACTCTTAAATTCATAATTACGAGTTAGTTTTATTCATTCTAATGTTTATTTGTTAAAGAGACCCCTCAGCCAAAATAGGGAAACAAATACCCATCCATTTTTGAGAGGGCAGCTCCTTCTCTAGTGCTATTTTAATCATAACGAGTGCCAGTCTGGATCAAAGTCAAACTCTCTTTGAGGGACGGGTTGCTCTGTCAGGACAACATAGAGAAAGCACAGCATTCATTTCAATTCCACCCTATTAGGACTCGGCACTGTCTCTGGATGCACAGTGCAAATTGTTCCATTGTCCAATACTGTCATCTCTCACTTTAATTCAGTTATTCCTGAAAGAAATACAAACCAGTTTAGAACCAGCTCATATTGCAGTCTATCTCTGTGGGATTTCATCTCCTGCTCTTGCACGTACAGAATACACACTAGCAGGCGTGCACACATACACCCTGGTGTGCCCCTATAACAGGGGAGTTCCCCTCAGTGTCCTAGCCAACATTTATTCATTAATCAATACCTAAGACTAATCAGCTGGTAATTTATTTCACTACTGTTTGCGGGAGCTTGCTGTGCACAAATTGGTTGCTGCTGCGTTTCCTACACTAAAACAGTGACTACACTTCAAAAATGCTTCATAGGCTGTATAACACTTTGGAACATCCTGTAGTTGTGAAAGGCGCTATATAAATGAAATTTTGTTCTTTTTTAACTTCTTTTAACTCTACCTCTGTATTCTCACTTCCATTTGCCTTTAACCTTTATTACATCCTTTACTGTAACTACACAGGCAAGTCATGGGCAGTATTGTATATACAATCAGCTCATCTACATGAAAACATTTATTTATGTTGTATGATGCAAGGTATACTAATCATGTTATTTCATGGTAACGTTTTACTATTACTCACTAAACGTGCAGTCGATTATATCAGAATTGTCAATTCTTTAATGTGGGTGCCTTGTATATCCATGACATATGGGAATTTTAAACTAAAAAAAGGGGTGGGTTGAAAGCGTGGGGGTAGTTAAATTGTTAAAAATCGGATTCCCGACCGGAATTCGCCTCCAACCCGCCCAGTTCCGGTTTTAACTGAGGCGGTACGGGAGCCGGAACGGAGGTGGGGGTGTGGGGGAACAAGCGACCCGCAGCCAGGAGGAGGGACATCAATTTAAATATTACAATGAGGCCGGAAGCTTCTTTTTTATCTTCTATTTTTGTTTTTAAATGCAGCTGAACGGGTTTTACGCACTTCGTAAAACTCGGCAGTTACAGCAAGGCGGAGACTGTTGCATCCAGGAGGTAAGTGACTTTACACCTACCTCCTGGATCCAGGGTGCCTATCTAGCCCACCCCCCGTGAGCGGAGACCCCCTCACGAGGCCTCTGATCACCTTCCAGACATCCCCACCCACCCCCACGATCATCCTGTTGTGTTCTTCCCTCCCCCACCGCACCCACCCCCCGCCCCCCTCCAGCGCCACGATGTCCCTGATCTTTTCTTCTCCCCAACCCCCCCCCCCCCCCACCTGGGCCAACCCAGTCCCACTACATCCCCGATTTTTAGTTCTACCCCCCTCATCAGGCCCACAACGACCCCAATTGTTTCTACTCCCCCCACCCCCACCCGATCCCACGACATCCCTGATCTTCTCCCCACCCAACCCCATCCTCCAGAGGCTGGCCCTGGCCCCCACCCGATCCCTCCCTCCCTTCTCTGAGCAGTCTGAAGCCTCTGTTTCCCGCCCGCCGCCAGCCTCTCCAGCTGGCTGGCTGTGGGCGAGAAACAAAAGCTCCAGTCACTAAAGTCGGCAGGGCCTGCGGGAAACCCATTCACCCGAGTGTTCTGAATAGAATGACATCTCTGGAGGAGCGATGGACATCTATTGAATAGAGAAACCAGACCTTCATGGAAGTCCTTCTGAGTAGGACTGCCAGTGCAGATACGGGTCCCCATGGCCCCCCTGATGTGCAACAAGGTGCTCTCAATCCACTTGCAAGCGCTGAGGTGGACCTGACCCATGAGAGGGATGTTCGTGGCAGACAACAAGGACGTGGGGGGCTCCTCTCCAAGCGCTCACACTTCCATGCCACTGACAAGTCCTCGGTCAGAGCCCCACCAGAGTCCTCACCCAACTGAGATCGGCATCTCAACCCCTGCCCAGCCGCAGGAGCAGCAGACTGTTGCTGAGCCCTCGCAGGTTCACAACCCCAGAGGACGCCCGCCAAAGGTGTCGAGACAGGAGCAGCAACAAACTGAGCAGGGGGCCTCCACATCTGCTGAAGCCACAGGGGAAGCACCACGTAGGAGCACGCATAAGAGAAAGATACTGCACAAATAGTCATAAGGGTAGTCACTTGGGTGAAATTTGATGTTTAATGTAAAAAAGCCATCAGGTGTTAAGTGTAAATAAAAACTCTGATGGCTACAGCTGCAGTTATGGCGTCTGTCATTTTGCTAATGGGACTTCCACAATGAGGCCTTAGGATAACTTGCAATTGTCAGTATGGTGATCAGAGTGATAGGAATCCGTAGGTTCCTGGCTATTGTCGATGGTCTGATAAGAAGGTGCGAGGCAAAAGTGTTTGATTGTGCAGGCTAAGCAAATCTGTTCAAGTGCGTCCCTTGCATCTCGGGCAGCAATATGATCGCGCACTGGCGCCTTCTGGCCTGTGCAGCTTCAGGTGGGTGAGGAGCAGCTTGGCGCTCCTGCTGTTGCTGCTGCTGTTGGTGTTGCTGTTGTTCATGGTTCTGCTGCTGCCACGGCTGGTGTTCGTTCTCATCGGATGCCCAGGAGGGAAGGAAATAAATGGCTCCCATGCCTCTGGTATATGCCTCAGTTGAGGAAGCGCTCAATGAGGGTGGCGAGAGGGGTTTCCCAGGAGGTCACACTGGAGATGGGTGTCAGGCTCCAAACTTCCAGAGCTGTGGTTATGCCTTCTAAAAGTTCTCCCAGACCTGTGACAACAAAGTTCTGCCACCTGCAAATGATGGCTGATCAAATCTCCTATTTAATGGTTGAGCTGCAGCTGATAGTCAGCAATCCACTGGTGCTCCCGCCAGGTTTCACTAGCGTGTTTCAGATCAGGCATGCTTCACGTGTGAAAGGGTTAAATTAGCAAAAAACTATCGAAATGACATTACAGAGCCAATTTAGGGCTTGTTAAGGGCATTAATGGCCTCTCCCGCCTCTTGGAGGCGGGACAGAGACGGGACTTGCAGACACAATTTCATCAAAATTGCATGGAGGCGGGATCGGTCCTGCCCGCCAGTTTCTGCAATTTTAACCCCCCACACGCCTCCAATCCCGCCTCAACGGCCCTATGAAAATCCAGCCCAAAGTATTTATTTAATTTCTCTGCCATTTCCTCATTCCCCATTATAAATTCTCCCCTCTCTGACTGTAAAGGACCTACATTTACCTTCGTCAGTCTTTTCCTTTTTACATAACTATAGAAGCTTTTACAATCCATTTTTATATGTTTTGCTAGTTTGTGCTCATATTCCATTTTCCCTTTCTTTATCAATTTCTTGGTCCTTCTTTGCTGATTTCTAAAAAGATCCCAATCCTCAGGCTGACCACTTTTTCTGGCAACTTTATAAGCTTCCTCCTTTGACTTAATACTAGCTTTAATTTCTTTTGTTAGCCATGGTTGGATCACTTTTCCTTTTGGGTTTTTATGCCATAGAGGAATATATGTTTGTTGCAAATTATGCATTATTTCCTTGAATGTTAGCCATTGGATGTCCACCTTCATACCTTTTAGTGTAGTCTCCCAATCTACCATGGCCAACTTTTCCCTCACCCCCTTGTAGTTTCCTCTGTTTAGATTGAAGACCTTAGTTTCAGATTGGACTACATCACTCTCAAACTTAATGTAAAATTCAATCATATTATGGTCACTTGTCCCTAAAGGCCCCTTTACCACAAGATTATTGATTAGCCCTTTCTTATTACACAGTACCAGATCCAAAATAGCCTGATCCCTGGTTGGTTCCTCCACATACTGATCCAGGAAACCATCTCACACGCATTCCAAGAATTTGTCCTCCACACCATTAGTGGTAATTTGATTTGCCCAGTCAATATGTAGATTAAAATCCCCCATGATTACCGTATTGCCCTTGTTACATGCACTTCTAATCTCTTGATTGATACTGTGCCCTACATTACCATTACTTTTGGTGGCCTATACACAACTCCCACCAATGTTTTCCGCCCTTTGCTGTTTCTTAGCTCCACCCTTAATGGATCTTCTTTGTGACTGTGGAGGGCAGGCTCTCTGCACAAACTCCACAGGATGTACAAGGACATTAAGATATTTGAAGTTCATTCATGTGCATTGGACAGGTCGGGTGTGGACAGTTGGTGTGGCGGGTCATGACCCTGTTGCTGCTTCCATCCCGCTGCAGAAAATGACTTTGCGATAACTGGCCCTATTAAGCCCGCCCTGCCCGTTAAATGGTGCAGGTCTGATGACATCATCGATGATGCATTTTCAGCCGGTATATTTAAAGGGCCACGGCTACATTGCATTTGAAGGTTCATCTAGGAGTGTGCAGGCAGCACACTGGAGGTTTTCATTGCTCCAAACTGCTGGAGAGATGGCTGAACAGAGACAGAGGTCTCCGATGACTCCCTCCATATGCTTGTGTTGTTGTTGTGGTGTTGTTGCACCTTTAGAAATTGCTTAGTGAGTTGCAGTGAATGGTGAGACATAATGGAACCTCCAGCAATGGTGGTCAGTGTGAAAGGAATGGCTTGGTCTTTGTAGGGATACTTCATGGTGTTGCTGTGGGGTGGTGCCAACCTGACGCAGCATGTGGCAGCCATGTGGGTATTGTACTGCATAAAGTTAAGTAAATCTTGATGTGATGAGGCCATCCCTGACCTCCCGGGCAGCAATGTGCTCGGGTGCTGATGCCCTCTGTCCTGTGCAGCAGCAGGTGGTTGTGGAGAAGGTTGGTGTTGTTGTTGATGCTGCTGGTGGGCCTAGTCTGCTGGTGTTGGGGCTCATCCTGGTCCGATTCTGAGGACCAAGGTGATACAGTATAACCGGCACCCATGCTGATGGAATAGATGGCAAGCCAAATATTGTTGACAGAAACAATCTGTCAATGGTGAGAGAGGTTCTTCCAATGAGGTGACACTGGATGGAAACTTTGCTGGAAACACTTGCAGCCTGCAGAAAGTTAAATTTGTGCTGGCAATGTAGTCAGCAACAGCTTCTGCCTGAGGAAAGTGATCAGCTGTGAGGTGGGAGCTTTTATAATACATTTGATGCTGTCAAGTAATCAGCTGGAGCAATGGCCACTCAACTCCTGCCTCAGGTTGGCAGACGGGGTCCCTGAGCTACGTGAATCCTGTGGCCATGCAGGGAAATTTGAAATGTCGGGGGAAAAAGGCTCTTAAGGGCTGGATTTTGTGAATGGAGGCAAGTTGGAGGCGGGACTGCTGCTTGTCATGTCAATGTCCCGCCTCCATCCTCACCTGACCATTCAGAGGGATTTTCCCCTGATTGAGATTGTTAAGCCCACCCTGCAAGCTCAGCAGGCCAATTAGGGAAGAAGTCACTGACAGATCACGCCAACATCAGACATGCTATCTGTCAAGACTTCTTGAAAGAAGAAATGACAGTGTTTGACAGCTCTGTGAAGCTATCAAACACTGACATTCTCTTTAGTTTGATGAGGCTTTGTGGTGAGGACTCATCCAACATTGCAAATTTGTAAATTTCAGATGTCTGATGGATCGGAGGGTCCATCAGCCATTACCTGAAATTGACAAGGAGGATGTCCGCTCTCCCCATCCAGCATGGCCAGAGGCTATGGAAGGAAAACAAGGTAAGTGAACACTTTTTTAAACTTATCACTCACCTTGCATACTTACCACTCCACACTTGCACCCATCACTCACCTCTACATCTTACTTCCAGGTGCCTCCGACCGCCGCAGACCTCCTCCACGTCTCCTCCAACCCGGCGGGGTTCTCTGAGGTCAGGAAGCCTTCACCTGTGAAGGTAAAATGGCACTAATCCTTTTTTCTGCCTGTTAATTACCTGTTAACAGGCAGTTAAAAAGATTAAATGCCTTTCCCGCCTCCAGGAGACGGGACCCGAAGCAGCACATCTTCCCGCCTCCTGGCAAATGGGCATGGAGGCGGGATGGGGGCGGGTTTGCCATCCGCCCCCGCTTTCTCCGAGTTTACCAGCTGTCCCACCTCCATGCCCGCCTCCTCGGGGCTTGGAAAATCCAGCCCTCAGTGTCTGACAACTAGCTTATAATGATTTGAATTAGGTCGCCCGCCTCTGCTGATCGGGTCGCTGCCGCACCGGCAAACGCGCCCGAGAGAAAGGTACGTGGGGGCGGGTTCCCGACCCGCTCCGACTATTTTTTACTTTCCTACCGGACCCGCCTCCAATCACGCCCGCACGGACCCCAGAAAATTCCGGCTACAGATTATTTTAACTTCACTTGGAGCTGTCTTTCACATAATTTTTTCCACTTATTTTCTGTTAATTTTGCTTTGAGAATTTAAAATGATTTTTTCCCCCTCATTATTATATTAAAGTGTTGCGTTACTCTTTTTCAAAAGTAATCTGAGGAACACCTCAGGCTTTGAAACCTTTGCATTAACTGCATATAGTTGAGATAAGTTACTTGCAGCATGGAAATTCTGTTTAAAGTACCATCATCGTCATGAAATTGACAAAGCATTGTATCCACCTGCCTGTGATACCAGCATAATGCAAATGATGCACCAGCCTTCTGGCTCCTCTCCATTGCCAAACAGAAATAAATTGCCAAACACATGTTTTCAAGGTAGTGCCCCTTCAAATTGGTCATTGCTGTCATTAATATACTGTTCATTTAAATTTAGGTTTCAGGTAACCTTTTGTCCTAAGATGCTAAACATACGTTTTGTATGTGAGGTGATAAAAACGAGAGTACACCGTGACGCCACGGAGAGTGGGAGAGATGCCTCAGAAGTTTGACCTTTGTTGTTACTCAGAGCACAGAGAGATGCTGTGAGAAATTGTTCTTGGATACTAATTGGCAAGTAACAGATTTCCCACAGCTTGATTCAGTGACTGAATTTCTGCACACAAAGGAGAGAGCTCCATGCTGGGACAGTGTCTCAGTGTGAGCTCCACAAACATCAGAGGACCGGTGAGAAGGTTCGCGGTCGGTGTCCTGTGCAGATTTGGCTGATGAATTTAAAATGTGGAGATGTAGCTACAGCAGCTCTTTTGATCTTGGCATCAGCCCAGAAGTCTGGCCTCAACCGTGGCTCAGTGGGTAGCATTCTCGCCTCTGAGACAAGGCTTGTGCATTCATAGTCTACTCTGGCACTCCCAGTGCAGCACTGAGGGAGTGCTGCACTGTTGGAGTGTGCCATCCTTTGAAGGAAATGTTAAACCAAGGCCCTGTCTGCCCTTTCAGGTGGACGTAAAAGATCCCAAGGCACTATTTTGAAGAAGAGCAGGGAAGTTCTCCCTGGTGTCCTGGCCAATATTTATCCCTCAACCAACATCATTAAAACAGATCTTATTATCATATTGCTGTTTGTGGGAGCTTGCTCCGCGCAAATTGATTGTGGCATTTCCTTCCTTACAACAGTGACTACATTTCAAAAATACTTAATTGGCTGTAAAGCACTTTGGGATGTCCTGAGTTTGTGAATGGTGCGATATAAATGATGCACCATCCTTTTGGCTTCTCTCCATTTCCACACAGGAATAAATTACCCAGCACATGTATTCAAGGTGGTGCCCCTTTTCACTTGTGCTCAGTGCAGCTGCAGTATAGTCCTATGGAGGAATGACAGCCTGGCTGCTTCTCTTTGACATTGTAAATGGTGGGTCCTGGCATGGAATAGGTCATTCTTAACTGCACTTAAGTCAGCACCAAGGAACGGGTTTTTTTTTACATCCTACAAAGATTTTCAAATTCTGTCATTGGGCCACAGATATGTCTAAAGAAACCAACTTCTCAGTGAGGCAAGGATACCAGGCCCTATCAAAGAGTCGAGACATTTTGAGGGCTCATGCTCTAACTTTGTGCTGGGCAGTAGGGGAATTGTTCCATTTTTGAGACATGAGTACATCAAAAGTTACCAGTCAAGTCAAATTGGCTTCCATAATTTTCACATGATTGGCCTATAGTAATCAATGTCCACGCTGCTTCCCATTCAGATGGAAAACACTAGGTGGGAGGGAGAGTCTAAATAGATAAACAGCTGGTTCCTCGGAGGACGGAACATGAGCACCCAAGTCGTGGGAGCTAGTGTCTTTTACTTGGAGCAAAGTTTTGAAGGAGCTGTTTAACTTCCTTCTGCCTGATCTTGATTTTGTCTTCCTGAATTGTAATACTTCACTGACCTTGAAATGCAAATAACCTATAGGTGTTTGACAACTCTGGCTTATCCATGGAAGTCCAGCGGCGGAATCTTCTTTTCAAGTGAAGGATTAGTGAATTTGGCCCTGGTAATACGAACATACGAACATACGAATTAGGAGCAGGATAAGGCCACTCGGCCCTTCGAGCCTGCTCCGCCATTCAATAAGATCATGGCTGATACGATTACTCCACATTCCCGCCTACCCCCGATAACTTTTCACCCCCTTGCTTACCAAGAATCTATCTACCTCTGCCTTAAAAATATTCAAAGACTCTGCTTCCACTGCCCTCTGAGGAAGAGAGTTCCAAAGACTCACGACCCTCTGTGAGAAAAAAAATCTCCTCATCTCTGTCTTAAATGGGCGACCCCTTATTTTTAAACAGTGACCCCTAGTTCTAGATTCTCCCACAAGAGGAAACATCCTCTCCACATCCACCCTGTCCAAACCCCTCAGGATCTTATATGTTTCAATCAAGTCACCTCTTATTCTTCTAAACTCCAGCGGATACAAGCCTAGCCTGTCCAACCTTTCCTCATAAGACAACCTGCCCATTCCAGGTATTAGTCTAGTAAACCTTCTCTGAACTGCTTCCAACGCATTTACATCCTTCCTTAAATAAGGAGACCAATACTGTACACAGTACTCCAGATGTGGTCTCACCAATGTCCTGTATAACTGAAGCATAACCTCCCTACTTTTATATTCAATTCCCCTCACAATAAACGATAACATTCTATTAGCTTTCCTAATTACTTGCTGTACCTGCATACTAACCTTTTGCGATTCATGCACTAGGACACCCAGATCTCTCTGCATCTCAGAGCTCTGCAATCTCTCACCATTTAGATAATATGCTTCTTTTTTATTCTTCCTGCCAAAATGGACAACTTCACATTTTCCCACATTATACTCAATTTTCCAGATCTTTGCCCACTCACTTAACCTATCTATATCCCTTTGTAGCTTCCTTATGTCCTCTTCACAATTTACTTTCCTACCTATCTTTGTGTCATCAGCAATAGGAACAGATTTGACTATTTACCACCAGTTCTTGGAGCCTCTGCAAGAGTGATGCAGTTTGGAGTTGATCTTAGACTACAAACTCTGATAAACCAATGGCCGGGTCTTTACATAATGGGAGTCAGTATGGTAATTGACTTACTTGTCCTTTTGGTACTCAAATTCAGCCATCTACCATATTAACTAATGCTACAGCACATCTTTCATTATACCGGGGCAGTGAGCCAGAGCTCTTGTTTAGCTGCTTGGGTGTGATATAACACAATGAATATGATCTGTTTGGTCTTACAGATGAACTTTGGTTATTCTAACCAGCATATGCTATGCCAGTCCAAATTAGCAACATAGGAACATTAGGAACAGGAGGAGGCCATTCAGCCCCTCGTGCTTGCTCCGCCATTCAGTTAGATCATGGCTGATCTGTACCACAGCTCCATTTACACACCTTTGCTCCACATCCCTTCATACCTTTCCCACATTACAACAGTGACTACACTTCAAAAGTACTTCATTGGCTGTGAAGCGCTTTGAGACATCCGGTGGTCGTGAAAGGCGCTATATAAATGCAAGTCTTTCTTTTTTTTACCTTTACCCAAAAAATTCTATCTATCTCAGTCTTGAAAGCTCCAATTGTCCCCCAGCATCCACAGCCTTTTGGGGGAGAGAGTTCCAAAGTTCTACTACCCTCTGTGTGAAAATAGTGTTTCCTGATTTCACTCCTGAATGGCCTAGCTCTAATTTTAATATTATATCCCCTTTTTCTTGATTTCCCCATGGAAATAGTTTTTCTCTATATTACCTCAATCAGATCACCCTTCAATTTCCTATACTCAAGGGAAGACAAGTCAAATTCCAATTGGCCAAATCTTGCACGATATTCATTTCAAGGAAGAAATGAAAAAAAGACTTGCATTTATATAGCACCTTTCACGATTTGAAATACTTTTGAAGTGCAGTCATTGTTGTAATGTAGGAAATGCGGCAGCCAATTTGCACACAGCAAAGGTCCCATAAACAGCAATAATCTGTTTTACTGATGTTGGTTGAGGGATAAATGTTGATCAGGACTCCAGGGAGAACTCCCCTGCCCTTATTTGAATTAGTGTCATGGGGTTTTTACGTCCACCCGAGGGGGCAGACGGGGCCTCAGTTTGGCAAAGGTACCAAATTTTATGCTTTACATTATTTAGGAACATACCTCAGAATTACTGCTACAGACTCAGCTTGGAATATTACACACATTGGAAGTAATTTTGATTTTGTGCGATAGTGTAGAACTGGTGATAGCGAATCAACAGCCCATTTTACATCTTATTTTACACTGTGGATAACTCCCCTGCTCTTCTTCGAAATAGTGCTGTGGGATCTTTTACGTCCACCTGAGAGAGCAGACGGGGCCTCGGTGTAACGTCTCATCCAAAAGACGGTACCTCCGTCAGTGCTGCACTGGAGTGTCAGCCTGGATTATGTGCTCAAGTCTCTAACTTGGGACCTGAATCCACAACCTTCTGACTCAGAGGCGCGAGTGCTACCCACTGAGCCACAGTTGACACCTGTTAGTGGGCAGACTGCTTGGATGATCAGCTATTCAAACTGGTGTTTTGTAGACTGCTTTCAGACACTGCCATAATACGGCGGAAACTAATATACTCCCAATATTAATTTTAAATTTCAGTTTTCTTCATCTCTTGCTACTGCAGCATACTTGTGGGCTGCCTATAGTAACATCACTATTCCCAGCCAGAATGGAGATGATTGGTAAATTCCCCAGTCAATCACACCTGGAGACCACACTTCTGTAAGCGACTGAGATTGATTTTATGCACATATTTGTATGTAACTACTGCATTTTTCTGGAGAAAGCACCTTGCTTTTATTGGGAAAAGTTGCTGTAGTTTCACTCATGAGTTCGGGTTTCTCTAGTTCATAGAGACTCTTTTTAAATAGACTCTGTAGACTGTTTGCTGTTGTGCGCTGTTTAAATAGGCTGCTGTAAAATAGACAGTTTGCTGTGAGTCCTGCTGTAAGTCCCACCCGGCCTCCAACTCAGTGACACAGTGCAACTCATTGGTTGACACAGTGGTGTCAATAGACACTCTGGCCATTGTCTCTAACTCTCATTATTAGATATGTATCGGTTTCAGATGTCACTATTAACAAATTTAAGCCAGTATTATTTGCAGATCTTACGGAAGCATTTTGCCATATTATCTGCATTTTGGCTTGGATTCCAAATAAACCACATCACTAAAGTTTTGTTTTGGAATACGGTTAAATCCACATGTGCACCAATCTGCTGTTAAAACCTTGAAATATTCCAAATTAAATATATTTCACTAAATCCAACTTGTTCTACACTTATTAAGTATTAGTCCAGCCCTGTTGTATGCAAATTGTTAAATATTAATTCAGCCTTGTTGTATTCAAATTTATTTCTAGATGACCACTTTGTTCACCACAACTTAATGCCCATAATATTATCTATTGAATTGTTAGCATCAAACTTTGATTCCTTTTGGGACCCACGTAGCACCAGACAATCATGTTTCCTTATTGTTTTACTCCACAGTTTGTTCTTACAGTAGATTGATAAATAGAAGATTAGCCCAAGTTTGTTAACAATTGGGTCAGATCTTGCTAGTAAAATAACGTGGTGTTAACGATGCACGCCATTATTAATGTGCAAATTGTCCAGCGAGTTCAGGGGATGAAGCAAAATGCCGTGAGTTGTGAATCTCCAGAACTTGCTGGTCGCTTTACATCGCTCCGCATATTGGCCTTCCAGCAACTTACGGCACAAAACATTTCTGAGCTGAAGGTTGCAGATAAAAGTTTCATTAATGGGGCACTCCACAAGATGCCCCACTCCAGCAAGATCTGGCCCATTGTCTCCAATACAGTCAATTCATGTTTTTTGCTCTCGGTCAGTATGTTGCTTCTCTGGGAGGTCTCCAAAGTAGGCCTAGTTTTGTCTTTTCAGCAGACGTGTACTGAACATGCCCATACTCCTGTAATTAACCAGGAGCAATGACGTTGATGCTGATTGATTACAAGACGAGTGAGAGTTCTTTTAATTGGTATCATGTGAGTGCAGCTTTCTATGTATCGCAAATGACTCCTGACTGTTGAGTCAAGGGAATGCATTCACTCTGAGTCAGTGACCAGTTCTCAGAGCCAGACAGGAAGACATTAACATCAGCAGCAATGTAGACTGTAATTTTGATCTACATGTTGAGATCTTTGTTGCTGGTTTCAGCATGCCAGAGAGATTGAAGAGCAATTGCAGCTGTATTGATCCACCATCTTTTTTCTCTAGAGGTTCTCCTGTCTTCCATGATGAGGTTGCCAGGGTCCATGAATTCATCTAGGAATTGTTCTAGCGCAACATTATTTAATGTGATCTCCATCTCCTGAATGGCTTCACTTGTCTGAAGTATTGGAGGTCACCTTTTCCCTAGTAGCGTTCAGCTACAGAGAAGAACTGCTCGATCTGCAATATACCGTGGTGTTGATAATGTCATTTATGTAACAAAAAATACATAGTTAGTTGTAATGGATCGGTATTTAAAAGTTAGTTCATTAAGGGAATCTAATAATTAATTTTATCAATGAAGTATTTGAGAGCTAATCAATTGAAAGGCACAACCACCATTCAGGACAATTGGACTTTCCCAACCACATTTTCAATATTGCGTGTGAGCATTTCAGTCCCAGCTCTCAGTGCCCTGATTCTGCAGTGCAATCTCCAAACTTTCAATCTGCGCAACAACAACTTGCATTTACATAGCGCAGGCGCTTCACAGGAGCGATTATCAAACAAAATTTGACGCCGAGCCAA
Source organism: Squalus acanthias (assembly GCA_030390025.1). Lineage (NCBI taxonomy): Eukaryota > Metazoa > Chordata > Chondrichthyes > Squaliformes > Squalidae > Squalus > Squalus acanthias. The sequence continues at coordinate 122,583,986 of CM059425.1, read as the reverse complement.
ATAAGGAGATATTAGGGCAGATGAGGTAGGTTTTAAGGAGCGTCTTAAAGGAGGAAATTGAGGTGGAGAGGTTTAGGGAGGGAATGCCAGAACTTAGGGCCTCGGCAGCTGAAGGCACGGCCACCAATGGTGGAGCATTGCCCAGACTGATTGGCACAACTCTGTCAGGGCACATTGTTCCCTTCTCCATGGACCAGGTTCTCTAGAATAGAAACTGAAGCCAAAAAGACAATTTCTCGCAGTGTACTGCATGATGCCAGCCCATCCGATGACTGACAAGGTTACTGACCAGTCACGTCTATCCAAGCTGGAGATATGGTCCAGTTGAGCGCAGAGTTAATTAATTATTTTAAAGGAGTTATTTTACAACTTTCAAAAAATATATATTCCACTGAGTCAAAAAGGGTGTAAAAGAAATGACAGCCATCCGTGGCTAAGTAAAGAAATTAAGGATAGTATCCAACTAAAAACAAGGACATATAAGGTAGCCAAACTTAGTGGGAGGATAGAAGATTGGGAAGTCTTCAAAAGACAGCAAAAAGTAACTAAAGGATTGATTAAGAAAGGGAAGATAGATTATGAAAATAAATTAGCAAAAAATATAAAAACAGATGGCAAGAGTTTCTATAGTTATATAAAAAGAAAAAGGGTGGCTAAGGCAAACGTAGGTCCCTTAGAGGATGAGACCGGGAAATTAATGGTGGGAAACATGGAGATGGCAAAAATGCTGAACAAATATTCTGTTTCAGTCTTTACGGTAGAGGACACTAAGAATACCGCAACACTGGACAAACATGGAGCTCCAAGGGGGGAGGAGTTAAATACGATTAAAATCACTAAGGAATTGGTACTTGGTAAAATAATGGGACTCAAGGCAGATAAATCCCCTGGACCTGATGGCTTACATCCTTGAGGGAAGTGGCAGTAGGGATTGTGGATGCTTTGGAAATAATTTTCCAAAATTCCCTGGACTCAGCAAAGGTCCCGGCAGATTGGAAAACTGCTAATGTAACACCCTTATTTAAAAAGGGTAGTAGGCAGAAGGCTGGAAATTATAGACCAGTTAGCCTAACATCTGTGGTGGGTAAAATTTTGGAGTCTATTATTAAGGAGACAGTAACGGAACATTTAGATAAACATAATTTAATAGGACAAAGTCAGCATGGCTTTATGAAGGGAAGTCATGTCTGACAAATTTGCTTGAGTTCTTTGAGGACATAACGTACAGGGTGGATAAAGGGGAACCAATGGACGTAGTGTATTTAGACTTCCAGAAGGCATTCGACAAGGTGCCACATAAAAGATTATTGCTCAAGATAAAAAATCACTGGATTGGGGGGAATATTCTGGCATGGGTGGAGGATTGGTTATCTAACAGGAAGCAGAGAGTTGGGATAAATGGTTCATTCTCGGACTGGCAACCAGTAGCCAGTGGTGTTCCGCAGGGGTCGGTGCTGGGTCCCCATCTCTTTACAATCTATATTAACGATTTGGAGGAGGGGACCGAGTGTAACATATCAAAGTTTGCAGATGATACAAAGATGGGAGGGAAAGTAGAAAGTGAGGAGGACATAAAAAACCTACAAGGGGATATAGACAGGCTGGGTGAGTGGGCGGAGATTTAGCAGATGCAATACAATATTGGAAAATGTGAGGTTATGCACTTTGGCAGGAAAAATCAGAGAGCAAGTTATTATCTTAATGGTGAGAAACTGGAAAGTACGGCAGTACAAAGGGATCTGGGCGTCCTAGTGCAAGAAAATCAAAAAGTTAGTATGCAGGTGCAGCAGGTGATCAAGAAGGCCAACGGAATGTTGGCTTTTATTGCTAGGGGGATAGATTATAAAAACAGGGAGGTATTGCTGCAGTTATATAAGGTATTGATGAGACCGCACCTGGAATACTGCGTACAGTTTTGGTGTCCATACTTAAGAAAAGACATACTTGCTCTCGAGGCAGTACAAAGAAGGTTCACTCGGTTAATCCCCGGGATGAGGGGGTGGACATATGAGGAGAGGTTGAGTAGATTGGGACTCTACTCATTGGAGTTCAGAAGAGTGAGAGGCGATCTTATTGAAACATATAAGATTGTGAAGGGGCTTGATCGGGTGGATGTGGTAAGGATGTTCCCAAGGATGGGTGAAACTAGAACTAGGGGGCATAATCTTAGAATAAGAGGCTGCTCTTTCAAAACTGAGATGATGGTGGGTCTGTGGAATTTGCTGCCCCAGGAAGCTGTGGAAGCTACATCATTAAATAAATTTAAAACAGAAATAGATAGTATCCTAGAGGTAAAGGGAATTAAGGGTTACGGTGAGCGGGCAGGAAATTGGACATGAGGCTGAGTTCGGATTGGTCAGGGCCCTGTGGGTGGCGGAGCGGGCCCAGGGGCTGAGTGGCCGGGTCCTGCTCCTACTTCTTGTGTTCTTTAGATTTGAGGTGAGGATCAGATCAGCCATGATCTTATTGAATGGCGGAGCAGGCTCGAAGGGACGATTGGCCTACTCCTGCTCCTATTTCTTATGTTCTTATGTTCTTATGTTCTTATGTTCTTATGTTCTTATGAATGATCCAATGACAAGGATAAGGGATGGGTCTTCAGGCTGCAGCAGTAAGACAGATAAAGAGGGAGGAAGTTCAACAGAAGCGAAGAGTTTATCTAGCACACACTCTTCCTGATTGGCAACAGTGTGGTGGTGGGGTGGGGGGTGCGTACTAGTGATGAAGTATAATATGTTGGTGGCTCTGCCACTGAATCAGTTGTTGGCCAGAATTGATCATCTTTGTCTCTAATTACTGCAGCCTTGTTTAACACTTAAAATTATTAGTCATTACATTACCATTGACCAATGGAGAGCAGTGATTGCAATCACAAGTTAATGCAGTATGTGTGCAAATAGGGAATGCACATCAAGGTACTGCAGCAGTGACTATCCCATGCAATCAGTGGAATGAACATAAGAACATAAGAATTAGGAGCAGGAGTAGGCCATACGGCCCCTCGAGCCTGCTCCGCCATTCAATAAGATCATGGCTGATCATTGACCTCAACTCCACTTTCCCGCCCGATCCCCATATCCCTTGATTCCCCTAGAGTCCAAAAATCTATCTCAGCCTTGAATATACTCAAAGACTCAGCATTCACAGCCCTCTGGGGCAGAGAATTCCAAAGATTCACAACCCTCTGAGTGAAGAAATTCCTCCTCATCTCAGTCTTAAATGGCCAACCCCTTATCCTGAGACTATGCCCCCTAGTTCTAGACACTCCAGCCAGGGGAAACAAAGCTAATATCTGTCAGCTGTGGCTCAGTGGGTAGCATGCTTGCCGCTGAGTCAGAAGGTTGTGAGTTCAAGTCCTTAATCCTGAGACTTGAGCACAAAATCTACGCTGACACTCCAGTGCAGTACTGAGGGAGTGCTGCACCATTGGAGGGGCTGTCTTTTGGATGCGAGGTTAAACCAAGGTCCTGTCTGCCCTCTCGTAAAAGATCTCATGGCACTGTTTTGAAGACGAGCAGGGGAGTTCTTCCCAGTGTTCTCCCCTCAATCAACAACCAAAATGATCACGTTGCTGCTGTGCGTAAACTGGCTGTTGCGTTTTCTACATTACAACAGTGACTACACTTCAAAAGTACCCCATTGGCTGTCAAGTGCTTTGGGATGTAATGAAAGGCACTATATAAATGCACGTCTTTTGTTTTAGTACAATCCATATAAGGGATGGGAACTTGAAAAGATCCAGTAGATTTAAAATATGGTGCTTCACATAAAACTTTCATTTCTTGGCTCTCAGAACTCTTTACTGATTAGACTTATAAAATATACTACATGCCATAACTCTTAGTATTGTACATACCTTCAGGTTTCAGCTCATTCTTATCTATTTCACCTTCTTTCCAAAATCATGAGAAGAGCTTTGCCATACAAGTAGTGCTAAACACTAAATAATATGTAGTATAAAACAGCTGGCAGATATAGAGCAGTAATGGAATCGTGGTTTAATGGTGACACCATAGTATCCCTTCCATTCAGTTACTCATTTGTATATCTCTGCCAGCCATCTGTTTTGCTATGTGCAGGAGAACTTTATTAGGTAAGCACTTATTCATTGATGGCATGCCATTTTATTAATGAGCCAACTTCTCTATCCCATCAAATCTGTTACTTCCCTATTTCTAGTTTGATTAAAATCCTATATGAGTTTCATCAGTGCATTAAATTACTTCCCTGCACTTGTATCATGAAACAGACCAAGATGAATATGTGACTTGTACACTGTGTATTGCAATAGTAATTGTGGGACCAAATACAGTAATGGAGATATTTTTGATCTAAGATTTTTGGGCGTAAAGCTCTTTACCTATACATTTAACCTGATATATTTCAAAAAATGATTTTACATAGAATACATAGAAACATAGAAGATAGGAGCAGGAGTAGGCCATTCGGCCCCTCGAGCCTGCTCCGCCATTTAGTAAGATCATGGCTGATCATCCAAATTCAGTACCCTGTCCCTGCTTTCTCCCCATATCCCTTGATCCCTTTAGCCTTAAGAAATATATCTAACTCCTTCTTGAATATATTTAATGAATTGGCCTCCACTGCCTTCTGTGGCAGAGAATTCCACAGGTTCACCACTCTCTGGGTGAATAAATTCCTCTTCATCTCAGTCCTAAATGGCTTACTCCTTATCCTTAGACTGTGACCTCTGGTTCTGGACTCCCCCGCCATCGGGAACATCCTTCCTGCATCTAGTCTGTCTAGTCCTGTTAGAATTTTATAAGTTTCAATGAGATCCCCTCTCATTCTTCTAAACTCTAGCGAATACAAGCCCAATCATCCCAATCTCTCCTCATACGTCATTCCTGCAATCCCAGGTATCAGTCTGGTGAATCTTCGCTGCACTCGCTCCATGGCAAGAACATCCTTCCTCAGATAAGGCGACCAAAACTGCACACAATACTCAAGGTGTGGTCTCACCAAGGCCCTGTACAACTGCAGCAAGACATCCTTGCTCCTGTACTCGAATCCTCTCGCTATGAAGGCCAACATACAATTTGCCTTCTTAACCGCCTGCTGCACCTGCATGCTTACCTTCAACGACTGGTGCACAAGGACTCCCAGGTCTCGTTGCACTTCCCCTTTTCCCAATCTATTGCCGTTCAGATAATAATCTGCCTTCCTATTTTTGCCACCAAAGTGGATAACCTCGCATTTATCCACATTATACTGCATCTGCCATGCATCTGCCCAATCACCCAACCTGTCCAAATCATACTGGAGTTTCTCTGCATCCTCCTCACAGCACACACACCCACCCAGCTTAATATAATTATTTTTAAGAATGTGTCTCTTAATACGCAGGATTTCAGATTTAATCCTAAATCATGAATAGAATGACTTGGAATCCTTTACCATTATTACTCTTATGTGCTTAAGTTTAACCATTAACTGTTAGGAATGATTGGGAAACCAAATTCTGAACTCTGATATCCTGCTTAGTTCAAATTGGGATTGATCATTACCAGGGGGAATTTTGGCAAAAGTGATTAGTTTATGGAACATTTGTGGTATGTTCAATATATGAGAAGAATAGTTGGTGGAAATTTGTTGTTTTGTTATTTTGGAAGTTTCTACCTGTCTCTAGTTGTCTTCCTCAGGAATGTTTCGATTGCATTGGGTGAAGGCCATGGCAGTGTTGTGCTTGGTACTTTGGATGGAACGGGCTGAATGGCTGTTTCCCAGTGGATGGTTTCTTATGTGCTTGTGGTAAATCATCAGAGGCCCAAATTCAGTCAGGTTCTTTGAATTCGGATGTACCTGTCCCTTAACTAAAGTTATGACTGACAACCATGTCCAAGAGGACAAAATAACGTACTTTTCCTATTATAAGACAATGATCTGTTCATAAACATTACAGTAAGTGAGCAACAAATGCTTTGGTCTGGAGCCGCAGCAACAGAGATAAGTGCACAGTTAAGCTAAGAAATGCAGTATTTTTAAAAAAACATTTTGGTGATTAGGTTACCAAGACTTTCACAATGTGTGTTTTGGAATCTCATTCAGTTGAATTAATTGATCCCAATTGCCTCATTGTAGGAAGCTTCAACAATTCTCTCCTGGCCTACTTAAAGGAGAAAAATTGAATGACAAAAAAATTGTCCTCATGAAAATTGAAATCTAATAACTGGTGCTGGAAAATCTTAAACTCTTGTTTTATAGTTAAATATTTAACTTTGTGTCTGGTAGTCATGGGGAATAGGTTCTGTTCTGAAGCAGTGCTGCCAATTTTGCTTCCGAATGTCAGCCGTGGCTCAGTGGGTAGCGCTCTCACCTCTGAATCAGAAGGTTGTGGGTTCATAGTCCCACTACAGAGACTTGAGCACAAAAATCTAGGCTGACACTCCAGTGCAGTACTGAGGGAGTGCTGCACTGTCGGAGGTGCCGTCTTTCGGATGAGATGTTAAACCGAGGCCCCGTCTGCTCTCTCAGGTGGGCATAAAAGATCCCATGGCACCATTTTAAAGAAGAGCAGGGGAGTTATCCCCGGTCTCCTGGCCAATATTTATCCCTCAATCAACATCACTAAAAAACAGATTGTCAGGTCATTATCACATTGCTGTTTGTTGGAACTTGCTTTGTAGAAATTGGCTGCCGCGTTTCCTACATTACAACAGTGACTACACTTCAAAAGTACTTCATTGGCTGTAAAGTACTTTGGGACATCCTGAGGTCGTGAAAGGCACTGTATAAATGGAAGTTTTTTTTATTGTACAAAGCTTGGCAAGTTCAACAACTTTTAGGTCAAGACTGGTAGAGGAGTGGTTGGCAAAATTGTGCTACAAGCTGTACCCGTTTTGATACTTATATGGGAAAAAAACAGGTTAAATCCAATGCAATTCAATAAAGAAACCATAATCCTGCTTTAGCCTCAAGGTAAGAAAAGAGATTAGTTTTCAGGAATCCTGTTACTCAGGCAGTAGGGTGAGAGAGAGAGAGAGAGATTGATATCCCTGATACTCTTTTGAAAGCACACCTCATGGTTTTGTTAGATAGTGGTGGTGAGGGATGGGACAGGAAGGGGTGAGGTGCAGATTTGCGTTACTGTTAATAAATCAAATTCCAAAATAAAGAGTATGCAGATGTGAAGCTCAGCAGAAACCCGCTTGGAGACTAAATGAGATTTATAAAGACAAAAGGTATTGAGATTCCATGGGGCTTCTCTCCGTCTCCTGCTAGAACTCTGGGTTATACCATTTTTGTTTTGGGGGAGGGAGCCTTGCTGGTTAGAGTTATGGTGGGAGACTGGGAGAACCCCATGGAATTTCAGCGCCAGAACTCCTTGAGGTTCATCACTTGAGATCGGGGAGATATTATTCAAGATTTTCAAGCAAGTAGATAAGTTGAACCCCAATAATGGCCCGAAAATTGCTGTCAAAGTAACAGCGAGGCTAATAGCACTCATCGTTATTTAAGGGCAAATGCCACAGCAACATCAGGCAAGGGCAGATGTGCGATTAAACACGGTAATCGAGAAATTTCTGTCGGAGATGCGCCGCTCCGCCATTAGCTTCACAAAAACAGCATCTCACTGTCTGGCTCCCCAATCAAATGCATTGAGTGGCGTGAATTTCCTCAACTTGCACGGTAGAAACAAAGTAAACTCACCACAGAGAGTTAAGTCAAGTAATTTCAAGTTTAAGTATCCTTTTAACGACATGGTAAGTGTTAATTACTGCCAGGCAACCTCTCTGCCACTGAAAATTAAATATTACAAGTGTAGTTTCATTACTTCAGGTTTTAATTGTTGTTGGAGATTTTTTTAAATTTAAATTTTTAAAAAACTTTTCCTTTCTGTCTCTTTTTTCTCTCTTTTAATCCAATCTTTCTTTTCCTCTCTTTATTTATCTTTATGTACCTCATTTGACATTGCATTCACCCACTCTAACTTACACTTCCTTGTTCAGACCTTGCACTGCTAATTTCACAATCCTTCAGTCGGATTATTTATGGAGATACACAGTTGCTAGCCCTGTTCACTCAGCTCCCAGATGCTCTGTAGTGGGTGCCAGGCCATTTCCATCTCCCACTTCCAGCAACTTCTAGGGCAAAATATCATCGACATTAAACTGGCAAGAGCAAATCTAACTAACAGCGGGCGCCATTCATTGACCAATTACAGGAATTTTTGGGCCAACATGTTTGAGATTGCCACAAACTCTGGAACTAGGGGACACAAGCTTAAAAGAGGGAAGGTGCACAGACAGGTTAGATTAAATTACTTTATGCAGAGGCTGATGAACGTGTTAAATGGACTACCTCAATTGCTTCCAGGGCATCAATTTTGCCATAGGATGGCAGCTGCAATTCCAAAGGCAGCAGAGCTTCTACCAACTTGCGTAGATCCCTAAAGTACATAGAATAAAATGACTGTATCCATGTGGCTATTTGGGCACTGCCCTGCATGCTATGCAATGCATGAATCAAAAGAGCTTTCACTCCATTCATGTTCAGATTGTGTGCGATCTATCATTTAGGATCTTGCACATTAATGCCCACATCCCTGGTGTATCCATGATTCATACATCCTGTGCCAATGTGATATTACAGAACTCTTCCCAAGGGAGCAAAGTCTGACTATGGGAGACATGAGCTATTGTGAAATACCCGAGTCATGTATACATATATACGTAGGGTTAGGATTCGGTTTAATCTCATATGATTAAGGTTTTTGCTTTCTTTTTATTTATAAATGGCTTGTGGATTTGTACTGAAGCTAGAAATAAAAAAAATGGTGAAAGTTGTGCATTTCCAGGATGCTTTAGGGTTTAATGTCTCAGGGTACAATTTAGTTCAATGTGCTGATTAGCTTCTGCTGAGGAGCAGGATGCGTGATTCGTGCCTGTTGACTTCTGTCGCCACATAGTGACTTCTTTTTGTCGCCACATAGTGAAACGAGATAGCCATCACAACCATAGAATCATAGAATGGTTACAGCACAGAAGGAGGCCATTCGGCCCATTGAGCCCGTGCTGGCTCTCTGCAAGAGCACGTCAGCTAGTCCCACTCCCCCGCCCTTGCCCCGTAGCCCTGCAAATATTATTCTTTCAGGTACTTATCCAATTCCCTTTTGAAAGCCACGATTGAGTCTGCCTCCACCACCCATTCCAGATCCTAATCACTCGCTGCGTAAAAAAGTTTTTCCTCATGTCACCTTTGGTTCTTTTGCCAATCACCTTAAATTTGTGTCCTCTGGTTCTCGACCCTTCCGCCAATCATAGAATCATGGGGTATATAGAAGGAGACAGGTCCTCTATCTGCAGGGGGGGGGGGCGCAGGAGTTTTGAGATAGGAAGTGGGGCAATAGGCTAGGATGGTAAACAAGTTGACAACTGGGGTGCGAAATTGGATTAAGCTCAAAAATGGGTGCGGGGTTCACGATGCGCGATCTGCCCGGGCCAGTTGAAAGTAGTGCAGCCAGCATGCAAAATTTGTGCTGCCTGCTCATTAGCATGATTGCAGCACTGAGTCCAGCGCTTAACACGCTGCTGGTTGGCTCAACGCTCAACAGGGGGACCAATATTGGGTGCAGTCTGCTGTCCAATTAAAGTTTGTCTGCAGAGTGAATGGCTGTCTGCACTTCTTAAAGGGGAGGTGCTTTTTTGCAGAAGTACCTCATTGTCACTGTAGCTGCAGCAATGGCACAACAGGGGAGAGAAAGGGCACCTCGCTTCTCTGATGCAGCACCGGAGGCCTTGGTCCAGGGGGTATATATTAGGAGACAGGTCCTCCATCTGCAGGGGGTGGGGGCAGGAGGCCTTCGAGACATACCATCAGATGGCAGTGGCAGGAGATTGCACAAGCCGTCAATGCCACCAGTGTTGTCGCCAAGACCTGGATCCAGAGCCAGAAGACATTTTATGACCTCCCATGAGTGGTCAAGGTAACTGAATGCACCAACTGCACCACTAGCCTCACACACTGTTCAATGCACCACACCCCCATCACTCACCTAACAAGAATCTCCAGCAATCACAGCTCATACCTCACATACATAGTTTCACTTCACCATCACACATTTACCACTGCTGCAAGACTCACACCCACATCTCACACCTTGCACACAATCTCAGCTATTCAATCTTGACAGACACTTCAATCAAACATGTTGCCCCACACTCACTGACACACTTCCCTTTCTCTTACAGGGCATGGTGGCTGACAAACAGCGTGAGCAGCAACAGACAGGCGGGGGGCAAGCACAGCTGGACAACCTTACTGTGCTGGAGGCGACTATGCTGCAGATAATCAGACAGGCCACCACTGATGACAGCATTGATGATGGTGTGTTGATACCTAATCCTGCTTCTCACATCCCACTTCCCCCACATCCCATAATCTCTTCTCACTGACAAGCTGCTGATGGTGTAAGCATACACATCTTGCTTTCCACCCTCCCCTCACCACAACCCGACCATTGTGCCTTTCTCCCTTCAGATACCAAAGGACTGCCAGCAGCCCAGCCAGTGGACGAAGAACGAGAGGGGGGAGTGAAGGAGAAGAGGCACCGTCACTCGATCTGATACTCCCAGGCACCAGCTCAGAAAATGGCACTGCGCGAATTTTAGAGGGTAGTGACATGAATCTGTCATAAAGACTTAAGAAATAATACTGAGTGGCCTGCGGGTGGCGCTGTCCAGGGAGAGTATAAATACTCGGGCACGAGCCCAGCTTGCGCAGGACATTCTTAACCGGAACTGCGGAAGGACACAACTAGATCTCCATGTTGTAAAACGGTTGATTAAAGCTTTGTTTAACGCTTAGACCAAGTGCCTAGTAGTTTTCTTACGTCAGGTAGTATAGAGGCGGGGTCTGCACGTACAGAGTCACCGGGCATGAGTGGGCTGCAGTCAGACCAGGGGGAAAGGGTAACACAGATGCCAGCTCCCCCGGAGGGCGAGGTCGCGCACGAGTTCTGCTGCACAGGACTCAGATGAGGACTTTTATGGGGCGGCCTTCAGACATTGCATGTGTCTGCACTTGGTCAAGCACAGTAAAAGGATTTTGCAGCAACCACATTTGGTGTCGGATTCGAATTGTCTTACACTATTGTGTTACAAAATGTGGTTCATGCTCCTTCTTCACAACCTGTGCACCAGGGCTGAGGTAAGGTACAATGTAAGGGGTTTTTGTCTCGGGCTTATTTGTAGGTCAGCCAGTTATGTTTTCCTGGACTGTCCTGCCCGCTGTGCGGTTACGAGTCGCTATCCCCTTATTAGTTCTGAGCCCAGGACTTATCGAGCGGCGATAAGGACAAACGAACAGACCCGTGGATTGGTGCGAGGAAAACCAATATTTATTTAACAGAGATGAAACATAACATGTCAATCTTAACTTCGGTATAAACGAGGGAAATGACAGTAGAACAATACCTCACCCCTCCCAACCCCACTTTACTAGCTAAGTTAGACTCTTGAGGACCAGGGATAATGCTCACCAAATGAATCCTTTGACAGTTGAGATATGGTTTAAAGTCCTTTTAAGTAAAAAGTTTCATAAGGCCCTTGTGCCTTGAGGTGTTTGATGGTCACTGGAACCGTTGCTCTGGTTTCTTGCATGTCGGTCTGTTTCTGGAGCCGCTGGCCTTCTTCGTTGAACAGTCTTGTTTTCAGTTGAACTGTGTACTGGAGAACTCCTGTGCTTCAGCTGTCCTGCTTGTGGCCTCTCTGTGTAGAACTCCTGCTTGTTCCAGCACAGGTCTCTGTAGCCCCCGGCTTGTAGAACTTGTCTCTCTACAGCACTCCGGCTTGTTCCAGTCTAAAGTTATACTGTTCGATTGTCCCTTATTTGCCAGCCAAATCTTCTTTGTTTAATTCTGGTGGGCTTGTTAAGGTAGTTAACTTTAATGGCAGGAGATGGCCTTTAACGATATTAAATATTTGTTAAGTGGAGGATGATTGCTGGTCTGATGGTTGTTCATTTGTGTTGCCTTTACTTCTTTTTATAAATGCTAAACAGTTTGATGGGGCTGGAGATAGGTCGAATATACAACATTACGATAGCAAAATACTGCGGATGCTGGAAATCCGAAATAACAACAGAAAACGCTGGAAAAACTCAGCAGGCGAGGCAACATCCGTGGAGAGAGAAACAGAGTTAACGTTTCAGGTCGAAACCCTTTGTCGGAACTGAGAGAGCAAATTGTCTGTAGAGGCCAGCCCCGCCTCCTTTGGCAGCCTGTCTGTTCAATGTCGCAGGCTTCTGTCACGAGGTCTAGAAGCCACTTTGTCGAGGGTACCCCTTATTAATAACTCTGGGGAATGTGGGAATTTTGAGAACCCTACAACAATTAGGCTCATGACTAGACCAGGGTGCTAATCGAATAGTGCGTCGAGCACCTGCACCAGTCTGGTGCTGCTGTATGTCCCAAGATATGACTCTAAGAAACAAATACCATTAGCAGCACAAGAACAGCAGCAACAATTGATTGATGCTTTATTTCCCTGAGGTGCTGCACTAGGACATTGGTTTTGTGCTGGCTGCAATAATGTCCTTTCCTATCTGCTGGCCCACTGGTGTCTCGCATCTTAACATAACTCTAAGGACCAAGTGATCATATCCCTTGGTGTTTATAGATCAGGCAAAGTTAGCACGATGTTTTCATTTAGTGGCATGAGTTACTTTAAACTAACATGCATTAGATCCCTGTGTACAGCATGAAGTGTTTCTGTGGAGGTGAATTTCCATGGAAGTTCTCCCACTCACCCATCGTAAGTTCGATGAAAGCCCCAGAACAACAACGTAAATGGTGTTTACGCTATATTTTCTGGGCTTACGACAGAAACTCAACTCCTATGAGTTTAACAGGATGTATGTGCAGAAGTGTAGTGTGTGAAAAGGAATATTTACATGCAATGATTTATGTGCAACATAATGGATGCCAACAAGTGTATAGGTGAAATTAATACTGCTGTTGCGTCCTTGTGGTCCTGGAGCTCCTTTTTAAATTGATGTATCCTCATCTGCCTCTCGATACAGGATTTTATCAAGAGCTGGCGGCTGTGCATCAGCCCCATTTAATTCTGGGAGAGTAGAATGTCCTCCCTATGGCCATGCCCAGCCCTGATGTAGCAGCCTCCTGCGATGGTGTAGGCCCTACTTCCAAGGGTTCAGAGGTATATTTCAGTGCCACCTGTGATGGGGTTGATGCTCACACAGGTCTTTGCCAACCTGAGAACCAAGTGGGAAACTGGTTTAAACCCACTTAACGAAGCCTGACATAGTGAGGGACTTCAGTTATGTGGAGGGACGAGAGAAGCTGGGATTGTTCTCCTTCGAGCAGAGAAGGTTAAGCGGAGATTTAATAGAGGTGTTCAAAATCATGAAGGGTTTTTACAGAGCAATAAGGAGAAAATGTTTCCACTGGCAGGAAGGTCGGTAACCAAAGGACACAGATATAAGATAATTGGCAAAAGAACCAGAGGGGCGATGAGGAGAATTTCTTTTGCGCAGCGAGTTGTTATGATCGGGAACGCATTGCCTGAAAGGGTGGTGGAAGATTCAATAGTAACTTTCAAAAGGTAATTCGATATATACATGAAGGGGAAAAAAATTGCAGGTCTATGGGGAAAGGGTAGGTGAGCGGGACTAATTGAACAGCTCTTTCAAAGAGCCGACACAGGCACAATGGGCCAAATGCCTTCCTCCTGTGCCGTAAGATTCTGCGATTCTCCCAGTTATCCATTTTCTTCCCCCAAGCATCATTTATTTTCATCAGAGGATTATTTCTTTCACTTACAGTAATACTGGCATCAGTGATTTACATTCTGGCAAAGAGAGACTTCAGTTTATATTACAAGCTACAACAGTTGAAGTCTGCTGATAAAAGACAGTGAAACGTTGGTTGCTAATGAAGCACTGTCAACTGTGGTGACTTAAAATCCATAACCAGTGATAGTGCAGCCAAAGTGGAATACAATTGAAGGCTTGCATCGAGGTCTGCAGAAAAATGACTGACACACCAGACAGATTGGTGTTATTGAAAATGTTAGAGCTTCCAATTGTAGATAACAGCCTGAAATAGCTCTAAAATAAATGAAACACAGAATATAGCTATGGCCGAGAAAATACCAAACGTGATATAGGAGAGTATAAATGCTTGATGCAATTGTATGGCATATCTCTGGCCATCATTTTAAATGGAGACAATAACCAGTTATCTTAAACAGATTAACATGTTAACAGCAGGCAGAGTAGGGTTATATGAGGAATAGAAGAAATGATAGCAATGTAATGGATAGGATGACAGAAGGAAAATAGACTATTCATAAAGCAGGGTGGGATTGTTCTCTGTGGGGTTGTGTTTTTCCCACTATTAACTTGGGTGAAAGTCACTGGGGGTGAAATTGGTCTTCGGCAATGGGACAAAATGGGCGATAAGGAATTGGCCGCCCATTTTACACCCCACCCGGTTTTCTTTTCCATTGAAGTTCAGCGGGCTGCCGATTCGTTAGTGCCCGTTTTGTGCTGCCGTCAAAGACCAATTTCGCCCCCCACTTCCTCTTGATGTAAAATCTACTCTCGGTATTATTAATGCTAGGTTGCATTTCACGCTGTGAGTCAATTGCAAGCACTAAACATGACCTCCCAGATAGTTAAGCCGATAATCAAGGGAGAATATGGATTAACTCCCGAGTGTTAAACGTGTGTCATTAAGGAACAATTTGAACTAGGCTTTAATTCCTCCTTTTAGTGAGATTGTTATTTAGTCACGACTCGGCCATATATCTTTTACTATGCATGGGTTATTATGATTTATTTCGTTACTCAAACACAATAGCACTGGCTGTGCAGCAATTAGAGAGGAATATTAGGATTTGCTACAGAGCTATGATTCTTCTAAAAGCTAGCTGCAAGATTAAGTAGCGCGCTTAAAAATGATACGGGTGGAAGTGTTACTTCATCCAGCCATTTGGATGAATGGCTTTACACAAAGTAAGTTGTCTCCTGCGTGTAGATATCAACTGGAGAAGAAGCATAGCAACTGAATTAGCTGTCAAGAGATAGAGTGCAAAGACCTGCCGTTCGTCTTGGAACATGTATAGACAGTGACAAAAAATGATTGAGGACTTCTATCACTGACTCTGATGAGAATCTGCCACATTACTGTTGTACTCTCAAGAAAATGTTATGCAAAATGAATAGAATAGGATAACTGCACCAATGTTAATGTTTGGCATTCTGTCATACAGTAACATGTCATTACATAGAGGGACGCATGGTTGGGTAATGTGTACGCGCAGAGTAACAATAGCTTGCAGTTATAGGGCCACAGCGCTATAAATGTGTCAGCTGTGGCTCAGTGGGTAGCACACTCGCCTCTGAGTCAGAAGATTGTGGGTTCAAGTCCCACTCCAGGGACTTGAGCACAAAAATCTAAGCTGACCCTCCAGTACAGTGCTGAGGGAGTGCTGCACTGTTGGAGGTGCCGTCTTTCAGATGAGACGTTAAACCAAGGCCCTGTCTGCTCTCTCTCAGGTGGACATAAATGATCCCATGGCACTATTTCAAAGAAGAGCAGGGGAGTTATCCCCAGTGTTCTGGCCAATACCTATCCCTCAACTAACATAACAAAAACAGATTATCTGGTCATTATCACATTGCTGTTTGTGGGAGCTTGCTGTGCACAATTTGGCTGCCGCGTTTCCCACATCACAACAGTGACTACACTTCAAAAGTACTTCATTGGCTGTAAAGCACTTTGAGACGTCCGGTGGTCGTGAAAGGCGCTATAGAAATTCAAGTCTTTTTTCTAACATAGTAAAATCATCCCAAGGAGCTTCACAGGATCAATTATCAAACAAAATTTGACACTGAGCCACATAAAAGATTTTAGGATAGCTAACCAAAAGCTTGGTCAAAGAGGTAGGTTTTAAGGAGCATCTTAAAGGAGGATAGAGAGCTAGAGAGGCGGAGAGGTTTAGGGAGGGAATTCCAGAGCTCAGGTCCCAGACAGCTGAAGGTACGGCTGCCAATGGTGGAGCGATAGAAATCGGGGATGCACAAGAGGCCAGAATTGGAGGAGCGCAGGGGTGATGGATGAATGGGACTTGGTGTGAGTTAGGATACGGGCAGCAGAGTTTTGTATGAGGTCAATACTAACCTACATTGTAACTCCAAAGCACATCACATGATTACACAAAAACAGCTCCTTCAAACTGCAAAAGTCTTTTAAATGTTGATATTTGAATGTGTTGCATTCTGAAAAATCTACTGACGTCTTATTTGACTAGCGCACACATCGGACTTTGTTTTTTTTTAGGTTTCTGTGTGAGGGTAAGACCCCAGCAGTTGCACGGGAAAAAAGCAGGCACAAGGCCTGCTTTTAACAAGGTAAGTGGTGAATTAACTAAAATTAAAACATTTTTTCCACAGGTTTATTATTTTTAAATACTTTAAAGAAAGGTAAGTTTATTTTTAGCCTTGTTAAAAACTGTAATTAATTTTTTCAAAAATTTAAATTATTGTTTAAAATAGTTATTTTGTGTAATTTATAGTTATTTTAAAAATGTGATGTTTTTAAAAAAATTTATTTGAAGTTTTAGTGAGGTTTTGGGGCCGATCTCTATTCATAGATTTGACAGGTCTTCCTGTCAAATCTATGAATGGAGATTCCCTGCTCCGATTGGCTCTCCATGGCCCACGTGATCCCAGGGGACGCTTCGAAATAACTGCACCCCTGGGATACGCGAGCACTGCACACCGGCAGCTGGAGGAGGCCCAGGATCGGAATTCCACGCGGCCCAGAGCACAACGGCAGGCGCGCTAGGTAAGTGCAGGTTGGGGGCTTGCACTCACGGGAAGCCTCCAACCCGAATTTCTGGCCAATAAATATTGTACAAAGGCTTAATACAAGACAGAGGAATTTGATATGAACCCACTAACTGTTGGTACAGTATTATTTTCAATGTTATTTTCATTGGATTGCACTTGGCAAATTATATTTTTATTCAGTGATTGAACAGATATCAAAATGCACCTTATCCAGTATAAATGTATTTTACATCAATCTACCAACAAAATGCATGCTATTTGTTGAGATTGGCTGAACAATAAATGAGGCAACCCCAATTTGTCCGTAAGGTCGTGTACATTTTGTGTCATAAGCGTATCACATTATTGAACCACGGGCGCTCCGTTTGCACCCACTTCAGCATTTGAAATGGTGCCGCTTTAAATTTCTAATGTTCTCTGTCCTTTAAGGGGCTAGTTAATAATCCTTAAGGAGTCACGTGTCTTCAGAAATGACAATCCGTGAATAAATTAAAGTTTGTTCATTTAAGAGGGTTATGTCACAGAGCATATAATAATAATCCTTGAAAATGTGTCTCCCAGTAATAAGTACTTCAGAATTTAGAGAATTTTAATAGCACTCAATCTTGGTTTGAGATATGGTGCTGGATTTTAAAGAATGTATTTTTCTGGATCTTCAGAACCAAATGCAATCTGTTTTCTTTAACGTTGGGAACAGAAGATTAGATTTACTGCATCCATATTTGTTACCACAAAGTGGGGTGGGATATCTGAAAAGTAGCTTTGTGTCAAATGTAATGGAACATTTTGTGGGATTAAACTATGAAATGATGGAAAGACCTGCTATCAAATGATAGCTGTTCAGTGTCTAACTTAATTCCCGATAAAAATGCTACTGAGAAAGAACTCTTTTTAAAAAAATATTTCTGGATACATTGAAGGAAAAAAACAATTCTGGAGGAATGTTGGAGATTGTGCATCACACTGTTAATGCTGTTGGGCAATCATTCAGGAAGAAATATAATTTGAAATGGAACAA
Source organism: Squalus acanthias (assembly GCA_030390025.1). Taxonomy (NCBI): domain Eukaryota; kingdom Metazoa; phylum Chordata; class Chondrichthyes; order Squaliformes; family Squalidae; genus Squalus; species Squalus acanthias. The sequence goes on along the minus strand of CM059425.1, from coordinate 122,566,135 downwards.
GTTGTTTTGTATTGAGCATTCCTCCCTCCAGTGATAAATATCCACTTTCAACATGGTGCTTTATTTGGTGTTTTAGACAGAGAAGCGTCATTACTCACTAAGTGAGGGAGATGGGTTTAATTGCCTGTGTGTCTTTGATTGAGAGTCATGTGTTCCACAGCTTTGTGACTAGATTTCTGCCCATTCATGTGCAATGAAAGGAAAACCTAGCTCTTTGGCGTCATTTGGTACTGTGTACGTCTAAAAATGTACAGAGGTTTACTTCCAGATCCCAATTTTCCTCTTGTTTGGCATTTGCAAGTGTTCGGCAGGACTAGATATTCAGAATCTCAGCAACTTTAATGCCACATTCACCATCAGGCAGAAAACTGCAGTCTAAGTAAGGAGCAGCTTTTGCTAAAAGCAATTTAAGAGAACAGATTTGGTGTGTGTGTGTTTTAAATACCTAATAATATTTCCAACATTGTATGCATATTGAATTTTTAATGATGCACTATGATCCATTATGAAGTAGTATAAATTACATTTGCCAAAACTGTTGCTTAGTCCAATATGTGCAATCAAGCCATTTTTAATGTGTTTGTATTGTTGCAGTGTTCTGAATGGTTGCTGGTGAAAAAATTGTAAATGTGATAATTTAGTGGAGAAAGTAAATTATATATTTCAGCTGGCAACAGCCAAGTCACCTTTCGCATGAACATCAATGAAACTGAACCGAGAGGATAAATGACTGCAGAACAAAACTGAAATTTGCAGTCTTTTGCATTTTTTAGCTATTGAGAAACTTCAGAGAAGGTTTCGACAATGGTAGTCCAACCCTTTCACATATTTGTTTTGCACAATAGGAAGGCATGAAGACTGTAGAACTGGAGACACGTACGTGCAGATAATGAGGTGTAGCCAGGTCATGAGCAGACCTCCTTGGCAGACGTGATCCATTAAAACGGCTCTTACTGACTGGGGAAATTTTGCCCGTTTCTCAGCTGCACTTGGATAGTTTGCGATTTGATTTTTCCTTTGGGGTGTTGCATTTTGAACTGCCAGGGTGAGGGACTCTCTAGTCGCCAGCTCATTGACAACCCCTATCGACAGAAAGGGATAATGAGCAGCAAGGGTTTGTCTATGGGGACTCCCCTGTTTGCTGTCTTGGTAATGAAAAAGGTGGAAATCAGAAAGGAGCAAAGGTGAGTGAGGCAGCATCTAAAAAAAACAGGGACTATCCACAATATCCCCCACAATGAGTATACAGGCTCCACAGATCTAATGAGGTCCTGAGTAAGAAGCTCTGCATTTGCCGCCTTTGCTGCACTAAAGGAACCCTGGATGAGTTATGCCATCTTCTGTACAATGACCAGAAGCCCTAATCAAGTAACAAAATAGCTCTGTTCGTGCCTGTCAAAGTCAGCCCAGCTATCAACCTTTATGTTATACGCACCTTCTAAGCTATATCAAATCCTATAGGTCCGTGCCACATTTGTGGGGTGACATCACCTACATTTGTTATGAGGAACTCCAGCCACCCATCTCTATTCTGGGAAGACAGTCAAGTGTCAAGGTAGCTTCTGGGAGACAAGATGTCCATGGCTCATGACCACACTTTAATTGCAACAATGAGCCCTATGCATCCATCACTAGTGGTAGAGTCATAGGGGGAAAAATTCAGTTGGTTGCACCTCCCGTTAGCGCCTTAAGAGGGCGCTAATGGGGCGCAAAGCATCTAGCGCCCAGGCGCGGCGAAGTTTGCGCCGCTCACGAAATTAACTAGACATTTTGCGGCGGCGCTAAACACTACCACCATGATCTCCTGCGCCGGCAGATCGTGACGTCAGTCGAGTGCGCAACGCCCCGGTATCGCCCCGGAGCAGATATTGAGTGGCGCCCCCTGCCTTACCGCCTGACGCTAGCAACGACAGGTTGAGGGGAGCGTTCTGCAGTCATGAAGGGAAAGGGGGAGCGCTATTTAAAGGTGACCGCTTCCTGCCTTTTATTCTTGGTGCCATTTTTGAACTACGCATTCTGAGCGAGAGAGAGAGAGACTTCGGGAGAGATTCAACGTTGTGTGAAGGAGTTTTGGGTACTGAGCAGCACTTTGCAGGTTCATTTTGATTTGCCATTCCTTGTATCGATTTAGAAGAGACTTTGGGGGCTGCACTCTGAATTCTTTGCCTGGTACTCTCCATTGTTCTTTCCAGCAGATTTGATGTACAGGTCTCTCCAGGCCGAGATTCAAGGCTGCAATGAGCAGGATGTGGATGGAAAGCAAGATTAACCATCCCCTTTAAGAACTGGCCCGTGTCATTGTGTGTGTGTTCCATTGCTGACTGACATTACATGAGCTTCGCCAGTGCTCTGAGGTAGTGCCTCGTACCTCGGCCTTTGCGCCTTAAGACAGGTGTGAAGCGTCTGATTTAGCGCTCCAATCACCTCCAGGGGCGATAAAAGTCAAGTTTGCAGTCGGTGGTGATAATTAGCGCCAGGCGCTAATCTTTGCACCCGGCCGATAATTGCGCCCCAAATGGGGCGATACTGAATTTCTCCCCCATAGAGTCATAGGGCTGGATTTTCATTGACCCGTGGAGGCAGGTTTGGAGGCGTGTGGGGGGTTAAAGTTGCAGATTCGGGGGTCCCGACCCCATCCCGCCCCCAACCCGCCTCCATGCCAGTTTCGCTGGCGGCGGGTACCCGACCTGTGCTGGGACCCGCCTCCCCAAGGCGGGAAGGGGATTAGTGACAATTAACTGCCTGTTAACAGGTAGTTAACAGGCAGTTTTTTGCCTAATCCCTATTTTAATGGCTGAAATATGGGCTTCCCGACAGGTGCCAACCACGCCAAGTTAGCGAGGCGGACCGTGGGTCTGCAGGGGTTGGAGGGGTCGATATGTCCGGTGGGCAGGTGAGTGATGGGTGCATGTGTGCAGAGGTAAGTGTGTAAGGTAAGTGTAAAGTGTGGGAAAAAGTTTTACTTACCTTAACTTCCTCCTGCAGGTGTCAGCCCTTCAGTTCTCGGGAGTCAGAAATCTCACCGGCACAGAAAGCAGAAAGGCCGTGGTGCTGTCAAAAGTTTCAGCCTCTGTTTTCTGTGCTGGAATGATTTCTAACTCAGCCTGAGAGGAAGGACTCAAGTTAGAAGACAAATTGTCAGTGTTTGACAGCTTCACAGAGCTGTGAAATGCTGATATTTCATCTGTCAAAAGCTCTTGACAGATGAAATGTCAATCTGTGACGTCACCTGTTGCCGGGTGGCCCTTAATTGGCCTGCTGAGCTCGCTGGGCGGGCTCAACAAGGTCAATCAAGGGAAAATACAGTGGGTTGGCCACAAGTCGATGGAGGCGGGTCTACAACCCAAAAAGTGGGATTCCCGACTCCATCACGTCCCCAGTATCAAAATCCAGCCCATAGAGTCATAGATTTATACAGCACAGAAAGAAGCCCTTCGGCCCATCGTGTCTGCGCCGGCCATCAAGCCCTGTCTATTTTAATCCCATTTCACAGCACTTGGTCCGTAGCCTTGTATGCTATGGCGTTTCAAGTGCTCATCTAAATGCTTCTTGAATGTTGTGAGGGTTCCTGCCTCTACCACCCTTTCAGGCAGTGAGTTCCAGATTCCAACCACCCTCTGGGTGAAAAAGTTTTTCCTCAAATCCCCTCTAAACCTCCTGCCCCTTACCTTGAAACTATGCCCCCTGGTTACGGACCCCTCTACTAAGGGGGAAAGTTCCTTTCTATCTACCCTATCTATGCCCCTCATAATTTTGTACACCCCAATCAGGTCCCCCCTCAGCCTTCTCTGCTCTAAGGAAAACAACCCCAGCCTGTCCAATGTGCCAAATTGCCCTGGATCCCATGGGCTCTTACCTTCTTGACCAACCTCCCATGCGGAACTTTGTCAAAAGCCTTACTGAAGTCCATGTAGACTACATCAACTGCACTACCATCATCCACACACCTAGTCACCCCCTCAAAAAATTCAATCAAATTGGTCAGACATGATCTCCCCCTGACAAAGCCATGCTGACTATCCTTGATTAATCGTTGCCTCTCCAAGTGGAGACTAATTCTGTCCCTCAGAATTTTTTCCAATAATTTCCCTACCACTGATGTTAGGCTCACTGGCCTGTAATTCCCTGGTTTATCCCTACTACCCTTCTTGAATAATGGTACTACATTAGCTGTCCTCCAGTCCTCTGGCACCTCCCCTGTGGCCAGAGAGGTTCTGAAAATTTGTGTCAGAGCCCCTGCAATCTCCTCCCTTGCCTCACACAGCAGCCTGGGATACATCTCGTCTGGGCCTGGGGATTTATCCACTTTTAAGCCTGCTAAAACCGCTAGTACCTCCTCCCTCTCAATACTAATTTGTTCAAGTAAGTAGTAGAGACCAATTGCAGTTCACACAGTGTCAGGAGGATCAGTACTTGGAGGACTCTTCCCTTTTGGCTACTAGGGATAATCATAGGGAAAACATTAATGGAACATTCTCCTCGAATTAAAGTAGTACCCTGAGCAGTATTCCTTCGCAACATCTCCCAGCCTTCCTGCCAACTCCAATCATTCTGTACATAAACATCTGTCTGCACTAATTTTCTGCCAAAGCGAGTTATGTTCACCTCTGTCTGCAGATGTGGATGTGTGAGTACTGACAGATGGTCACAGAGCATCTCTCATGCGGCCTGACCTGCCATTTCAAATGGGCGTTCTTTACAGTTGGCGCCTTACATGGCAAACTGCCAGGAAATGGCATGCAGCACCGACAGCCACAAATAAATATTTAAATTAAATGCCTACTTGTTTCACACACCAGGAAATGCTTTGGGTCAGAATATCTGCCCATGTTCCCATATCGACTGCCTGATAATTAGATGGTATAGTAAGGAAAATCTAGGCTACTGACTCCAGGTCAGACCTGAGATATAATACTCACTTTTTGATTTAACTGTGCAGATATAGGATATTGAACACATTCAGGATGAATAACCTTTATCTCTATAACCTCCTCCAGCCCTATAACCCTCCGAGATCTCGGCGCTCCACTAATCCTGGCCTCTTGCGCATCCCCGATTTTCATCACCCCTCCATTGGCGGCCGTACCTTCAGCGGCCTGGGCCTTAAGCTCTGGAATTCCCTCCCTGAGCCTCTTCACCTCTCTACCGTTCTCTCCTCCTTCAAGATGCTCTTTAGAACCTACCTCTTTGACCAAGCTTTGGTCACCTGTCCTAATATCTCCTTATGTCGCTCGGTATCAAATTTTGTTTACTAGCACTCCTGTGAAGTGCCTGAGGATGTTTTACTATGTTAAAGGTGCTATATAAATGCAAGTTGTTGTTATTGTTTATCAATTCCTGAAAAGGCAATATTCTCCATTTTTGTTAGCAAAGACAGACATTTCACGCCGTATCTATTGCATTTATTTACGGGGACCAAGTGGCTAATTTCTCCTTTGAGCAGGAAATCCGGCTAATTTCAGCTAAACTGTTCTTAGTGTGCCAGAGTATTTAGCAATAAATGTATGCGTTTAGTGACGAAAATATTTAGAGGTAGAGTTTCTGCTTTGGGTGCAATCGGCAGTCTGGCTCCGAGTTGCGCTCAAAATTGCTGAATTTAATTTTTTTGCTCACGTTTACACTCAAACTCATTTGCATCTCGCCGAATGTAAACTCTTCCCTGAACCGGCACAATTGGGCAGCGTTTTAGAACGCAATTGTCTATTTTTTGTTCTTCCATTAAAGAATATTTCTTGATATATTTAAGAGGGGTAACTTGGTGTAGTTTTATTAGTACAGCTGAAAATGGGTTTAATCACAAAAAAACATTTTTAATGAGATTGCCTAGTCCACCACCTGAGAATAACCCGATTATAAACAACTCAAAATGATTTTGAAAAACTCTACAGAACCATTTACTAGTTTCATTGGTGTATAGTAGTCATTCTTTAGTAAACTAAACATTTCTTAATATTTAAAAGCTTCTAAAAGGTGCCTATTAGTGTCCTTGCACCTAAACAAAACAGTTAACTTTAAGAGACTTCTCAAAGGCCCACAAATGGGCGCAATTAGCAGAAAATCGCCATGGTGATTAATTGGATCTGGGGGCATGGCCAGATTTGTGGGCGGGGCCGGCTTCCAGCGCAATGTTTTTCAAACGAGCGCAAAAGATCGCGGAGACTCGATTTGTGCTGAGTGTAATTTGCGCTTGAAATTCTGCGATTTTTGCACTGGTGTGGCTGATTTCTGGTGAAAAAAACGATGCAACTGAACAGAAACGCCAAGCCTTAATGTCTATGGGCCGTAATTTGCGGCCCCTATGGGTGCATACGAGGTGTGTACGCACCCGTAGGGGCCTCAAGTACAGGGTTTAGGCATGTGGTGCGAATGCGCGAAAACCTGGAACTTGCGATCTGTTAACAGAACCTCCGCATCCCCGGGAAAAGGGCATCCGCGGGCGGAGCCCAATTTCTGCCCAGCGAATGCCCGTGAAATTCCTGCACCTGGTAAAAGCAGGCATAAGGCCTGCTTTTACCAGCGTAAGAGTTTAAAAAAATCAGAAATATAAAATTTTTTCAATAATTTATACATTTCAAAACCTGTGAAATAAGGTAATTTTATTTTTAGCTCCTTTTAAACATGTAATTTTATTTTTCAAACAAATAAAATGTTGTCTTAAATATTTAATTAAATGCCATTTTAATTAATTTTAAATATGTGATGGTTTTTATTATTTATTTGAAAAGCAGAGGTATTTTTTAGGGTATTCTCATTCATGCTTATGGGGTTTCCGTACATACGGAACTCCCACAGTATGAATGGGGATTCCCTTCTTTTATTGGTTGGGCCGGCCCACATGATCCCAGGGGCTCTTGCGAACTGCCTGCGCACCTGGGATACGTGGGCCTCTATGCACGTCTACATATAGAGGCCCAGGAGCGCGAGTCTCCGTGGTGCCCGAGGCAGAAGATAAGTTCGTAGATTTTTTGCCAGTCGGAGGCATCCGCCCACGGGAAGCCTCCGACCGCAAATTCAGGCCCAATATGTCCAATATGTATTGAGAGGCATACTGGAAAAAGATGTACTGAAAATAAGTGACATAAGTAATGTGCTGTACCATGAGCATGGCAGTAAAGATTGTAACTGAAAGCAGATAGTGCCACTGCCTGTGACAATTATTATTAGTGACAGAACTAAGGAATTGGTGAAAACATCACAGAAATGAGTGGGTGGAATTTGAAAGATAACTTGCCATATAATTGGGGAAATCTGGAGCTCTCTCCCCATAAAGCTATTGAGGCTGGGGGTCAATTAAAAATTTCAAAACTGTGTTAGGCAAGGGTATTAAGGGTTATGCAACCAAGGCGGCTAGATGGAGTTAAGATACAGATCAGCCATGATCTAATTGAATGGCGGAACAGGCTCGAGGGGCTGAATGGCCTACTCCTATTCCTACGTTCCTATGAAAGTTCAGGCAGAAGTCTGAGTTAATCTAGCAATAGCTAAAATACCTGATAAAACCGAAAATACACAGCTGACCATTATTGTCCAATTAATTTTATTTCCACCTCCGTAACATCGCCCGTCTCCGCCCCTTGCCTCAGCTCATCCGCTGCTGAAACCCTCATCCATGCTTTTGTTACCTCTAGACTTGACTATTCCAACGTACTCCTGACCGGCCACCCATCTTCCACCCTACGTAAACTTGAGCTCATCCAAAACTCGGCTGCCCGTGTCTTAACTCGCACCAAGTCCCGTTCGCCCATCACCCCTGTGCTTGCTGACCTACATTGGTTCCCGGTTAAGCAACACCTCGATTTCAAAATTCTCATCCTTGTTTTCAAATTCCTCCATGGCCTCGCCCCTCCCTATCTCTGTAATCTCCTTCAGCCCCACAACCCCCCGAGATATCTGCGCTCCTCTAATTCTGCCCTCTTGAGCATCCCTGATTATAATGGCTCAAAAGTGAGAAGTCGCACAACACCAGGTTATAGTCCAACAGTTTTATTTTAAATCACAAGCTTTCGGAGCTGCTGCCCCTTCGTCAGATGAAGTGAAGGAATACGAATCGGCAAAGCATATATAGACAGAGAACAATGCATGTGTAGCGTACAATGTCAGACGACTACATTTAATCCTTCTCACTGCCTTTCGTCACACCTCGGCAGAGAAACAATCAGGTCAGTCAGGAAGGCACCACATCAAAGACATAGCAAGATACAACTGAGACAATGAGGTGGGGTCACAGGGGGTCTAATGTGTCAAATGCTGCAGTCTGTATGGAAAACCATAAACTTTAAAATTTTTACTTTTTTTTTACTGGAAATCACATCTGTGAACAAGCCAACGATGACTCGAGTCTGGATGACTCTACGTCATGTAGCGTGACATGAACCCAAGATCCAGGTATAATGGCTCAACCTTTGGTGGCCGTGCCTTCGGTTACCTAGGCCCTAAGCTCTGGAATTCCCTGCCTAAACCTCTCCGCCTCGCTTACCTCTCTTTCTTCCTTTAAGACGCTCCTTAAAACCTACTTCTTTGACCAAGCTTTTGGTCACCTGCCCTAATTTCACCTTATGTGGCTCGGTGTCAAATTTTTTGTCTTATAATACTCCTGTGAAGTTTTACTACGATAAAGACTCTATATAAATACAAGTTGTTGCTGTTGTTGTTGTTGTTAATTAGAGAAAAGCAGAGGAGGTATTAAAATATGTTTTGGTTTGAAGATCATTCAGATAAAAACAACATGGATGTTGTGAAAGTGAAGTTCGAGGAGTACAATAACCCCGTAGAACTTAAACTGGTGAAAGACATACGGTGTCGTTAACAGAAGATATCAAGGGGAAGAGGGAACTTTTGTTGAGTGTGATATAGACTTAAAGATGAAAGTGAAAGCATGTGAGCTTGGAGCTTTGAAAAGACAGCATCGTGTTTGGGATAAGTAGCGATACAGTTCAAGCCAGGCTTCTTCTTGAGAGAAAGCTGACACCTGAGACGTCTATCGACTCTGTGTCAAATGTAAGTTGTAAAGGAGACAGAAGCAGCAGATGCACCAGGCACAGAATATATGAATTAAGCCAAGAAAATTCAATGTGACACAGAGGAAACGGATAAGATATGATATTAATTTCTGATAAGCTGCAGGAAGCATAGAGTAGGTTTCCGTTGCTTGCTGGCCTTTTTTTATTTAAGATGCAACACTGTGCGGCAGACTTGATTCCCACCCGACCCCACCGGATTGTCCAGAACGGGCCTTGCTTTAATATTCCTGGTGTGACCCTGGTTTAAATTGGGCTTCCCACACTTTCAAATGGGGAGAAGGGGGCAGGATTTCGAGTGCTGCTGCAGCTTGCAAAAGAGCTGTTCCGTAAAGGGGAAGTTTATTTTTGCCAGTCAAAAATTGGCCAGAACCTGGAAATATCCTCAAACAAAAGAGCAGCGTCAGACCAAGAATCTGATGGGCTGTGGAATTTCTGCTTCAAGAAGTGGGCAGTACTGAGAGGAGTGCTACACTGTCGGAGGTGCCATCTTTTGGATGAGACGTTAAACTGAGGACCCGTCTGCTCTCTCAGCTGTGTGTAAAAGCTCCCACAGCACTATTCCGAAGAAGGGCAGAGGGGAATTCTCCTCAGTGTCCTGGCCAATATCTATCCCTCAGCCAACTTGAGATGACCTGGTCATTATCACACTGCTGTTTCTGGGACCTTGCTGCTTGCAAATTGGCTGCCGCTTTTCCTACAGTGCAACATTGACTACACTTCAAAAGTATTTCATTGGCTGTAAAGTGCTTTGCGATGTCCTGTGGTCATGAAAGGCACTATAGAAATGCGAGTCTTTCTTATGTACACTAATAGGAGAGAGAATAAAGGAGAATGAATTCAGAAATCAAGCAATGAGGGACGAGTAGAGAAATAAGATCTGATTTTAATATGGAAAATAAACCTAGCATTTCTGCGTCGACTGCTTCCCAATTCCCCATCTCCCTTTATCTACAGGTTAAGCTACAATTATTGAGAGCTGTCATTTTAGCCACTCTCCTTTATGAGAACTACACAACAGCTTCTCAATGGAATGACCATTATGTTCAGGATGAAGCCATTCAAACCCAGCAATAGACTTCACCAACTACAAAAGCAAAACACTGCGGATGCTGGAAATCTGAAATAAAAACAGAAAATGCTGGAAATGCTCAGCAGGTCAGGCAGCATCTGTGGGGAGAGAAACCGAGTTAACGTTTCAGGTCGATGTCCTTTCAGTAGAACTGGAAAAAGTGAGAGAAGTGACAGATTTTAAGCAAGTACAGAGGCAGGGAAAGGGGGGAGGGGAGGAATGAACAAAAGGGAAGGTCTGTGATTTTTTTTTAATTTATTCATTTTATGGGATCTGGGCATCTCTGGCAAGGCCAGCATTTATTGCCCATCCCTAATTGCCCTTGAGAAGGTGGTGGTGAGCCACCTTCTTGAACCGCTGCAGTCCGTGTGGTGAAGGTACTCCCACAGTGCTGTTAGGGAGGGAGTTCCAGGATTTTGACCCAGCGACGATGAAGGAACGGCGATTTATTTCCAAGTCAGGATGGTGTGTGACTTGGAGGGGAACTTGGAAGTGGTGGTGTTCCCATGCGCCTGCTGCCCTTGTCCTTCTAGGTGGAAGGCAGAAGAGATTAAATGACAAAAGGGATGATGGTGCGAGGCAAAAGGAGATGGTAATGGGACAAGTAAAGAAACAAAAGATGGGCCTAGAGGAGGTGTTGTCTGCATAAATGGGAGCAGTGATTATGATCTGAAATTGTTGAACTCAACGTTGACTCTGGAAGACAGTAAAGTGCTTAATCGAAAGATGAGGTGCTATTCCTTGAGCTTCTGTTGAGCTTCATTGGCACATTGTAGGTGGCCAAGGACAGAGAGGTCAGAGTGGGAGTGGGGCGGAGAATTAAAATGACAGGCGACCAGAAACTCGGGGTCACGCTTGCAAACTGAATGGAGGTGTTCCGCAAAGCAATCAGCTAATCTACGCTTGGTCTCCTGTAGCCATGAGCAGCGAATACAGTATACTTGAAAGAAGTACAAGTACATTTCTTTCAGTTTTCAACAAAGTTAAATACCAATCTTTAGTTGTTTGTGCTTTGCTAACAACACATTGAAAATGCACACTTTTGAAACATGCACTTTGTGACGACATGATTGCATTAGCAGAAATGAAAACAATGCCCTTGCAATAGTGATTTTTAAAAATATTTCTCTAACATCCAATTAATCAGTTTAAATGTTAGAAAGTTAATTAATATAGCTTTAGAGGCCATAACATTTTGTGATAAATGGCTTAATGGAAACCGTAGACCAATATGCCCAGGAGGTACTGTAGATCTTGGCACACAACTGCTGTTTTCAGATATGAGCGGTTAAGCTCCCACTCATGATCATTGCAGCCCTCCTCCACACAAACTCACTCATTGCACAAAGTATGGTTTTAATAGTGATTTTGCCACACAGCAGAACATGACAATTTATGTTTATTGGAAAGCTACATCCTATCTGTTGTGTAATGAAAAATGAATGTTGTTGGAAATCATTTAACACCGGTGTAATACTCGAGGCAGTGCGTGATCCATATCTAGTTCTTTCATTTGTCATCGTGATAAATACATTTGCTATACGTAGGCCTATTTATGAGAACCAAAGACTATTTAAAATTTTTTTTTTACTTTGGCCCAGTTGGGTCTTGGGGTACGTCAGGTGGAGCGGCATGATGCCCCTCTGCCTTGTAAAGGTGGTCGGGCCAGGCTGATGCCATTGAAATACCCTTGCAGGTGCCCACATCCCAACCCAGCTACGACAAAATTCAATCCAGCCCTTCCAGGAGAGGTCATTCATGGCCATCATATAGGGCATGAAAACTTTAACATGATCAACTATACCAACAACAACAACTTGCATTTATATAGCGCCTTTAATGTAATGAAATGTCCCAAGGTGCTTCACAGGAGCGTCATCAAGCAAACTTTTACACTGAGCCACATAAGGAGCTATTAGGACAGATGACCAAAAACCTGGTCAAAGAGGTAGGTTTTAAGGAGCGTCTTAAAGGAGGAGAGAGATGTGGAGAGGCAGAGAGATTTAGGGAGGGAATTCCAGAGCTTAGGGCCTAGGCAGCTGAAGGTACGGCCGCCAATGCTTGCGCGATTAAAATCAGAAGATGCGCAAGAGGTCAGAATTTGTGGAGCGCAGATACCTTGGAGGGTTGTAGGGCTGGAGGAGGTTACAGAGATAGGGAGGGGCGAGGCCATGGAGGGATTTGAAAACAAGGATGAGAATTTTAAAATTGAGACATTGCCGGACCGGGATCAAATGTAGCTCAGCGAACACGTAATACGTGCATCTAATGTTATTCTATGGTTTAACCTTGGTACACCCTTGGATTCCATAGTATATCCTTTATAGAAAAAGAAGTACATGCATTTATATACCCGGGAGAACTCACCTGTTCATCTTAGATATTTTACGTCTATCTGAGAGGGTAGACAGGGCCTTGGTTTAATGTCTCATCCTCCAACAGTGCAGCACTCCCTCTGTACTGCACTGAAGTGCTAGACTAGATTGTGTGCTTAATTCTCTGGAGTAGGGTTTGCACCCACAACCTCTGACTCCGAGGCGAGAGTGTTACCACTGAGCCAATGCTGACACCTAACACTCAGGCCGCAATTTTCATTACCTGGACGAGTCGGGTGCGGGCGGTCGGCGTGGCGGGTCGGGACCCCGTTCTTCTTTTCATCCCGCTCCTCAGAGCGACTTTCCCTTAATGGAGTCTATTAAGGCAGGCCTGCATGTTACCCGGTCCTATTTAATGGTGCGGGTCTGATGACATAATCGATGACTCATTTCCAGCTGGGATATTTAAAGGAGCCTTGGCCACATTGCATTTGAAGGTTCATCTAGGAGTGGGCAGGCTGTACATATCAGCATCTGCTCACTGCTCAGCCTTGTACACATGGCTTCACAGAGGCAGAGGGCTGCACCCAGGTTTTCTGATGACTCCTTCCGTATTCTTGTGGAGGGAGTCAGAGCACGCAGGGAGGTCCTCTTCCCTGCTGATGGGCGGAAGAGACCTCCCCAGGAGACAAAAAGAGCCTGGCTGGATATAGCAGAGGAGGTGAACAGCAGGGATGTGTTCAGGAGGACCTGGGTGCAGTGCCGGAAGCGCTTCAATGATCTGATGAGATCAGGAAAGGTGAGTGCAAAGCCGCACTCAACTTCATCCTGCTGTGCCTGTCATCAAATCCCCATCACTCTGCCTTCCCAACCCTACTCCTGCACATCCTTACTCACACCAACATACCTTGCACGTCCACCCATCCCACGCTCTCTATCTACATTATCACATCTCCATCTGACTAACCACGCCTCAGACTCAGCCTCATCCATTGCACTCAAATCAACTAACAAAACACAAGGAGGCCATTTGGTATTGGCATGATACTCCCTTATAATCACCCTCTAAAGATGTAATGCCACAGATTCCATACACTCATGCCATCACTCTCACTCAAACTTCTCTTTTTTTCCTCCTTGCAGGAGAAGAGAGTGCACAACAACAGGGAGAGGGAGCGAACTGGAGGTGGCCCTCCATCATTCGCCACATTGACATCAGCAGAGGAGGTCGCCCTGGAGGTCTCCGGAGTTGCGGAGCTGCTGGCGGTGGGAGATGGAGAGAGGGGGACATCCCAGCAACCTGGTGACAGAATAACATCTCATACAGCCACATGGCATACAGCAGTCACTTATATGGGGACTGATGTCAGCAGTCAGTGAATGGTAATCATGTGCATAATGGTATCTGTACCCATTCTTCATATGGTATATCTAACTCTCCAACAGGTCCATCAAGACCCCCCCCCCCCCCCCCGCCCAACCCCCGACTGGACAGGATGAAGAGGAAGATGACTCCTCAGAGGAGCCTCCAGCATCTGAGGGCGCAGCGTCACCAGACATAAGCGCACCCAGCACCAGCGCAGATACGCACACCTTGGTGGGTGCCACGCGAGATAGAGTAGTGTTGTCAACTGGTGTCTCACAACTCACAAGTGAGCAAGAGAAGATGGTGGAGACAGGGACATCAGTGGAGACTCCTCGCTCGAGGGCGCAGGACACTCCCAGCTCTGCTCAGCTGCATGCAGACGCTGAGCCTCGGGGGTCATCAGGAAGAGGGCGATCCTGGAGGTGCGGCAAGAAGTGCAGGAGGCTCTGACAGGTTTTGCGGCCACGATGACTGCAAATGTGCAGAGAATGGAGGGGTCTGTCTCCAACATGAGCACCACCGTGTCGCAGGCGATGGCAGCTGTAGGCTCTTCCATGGAAAGGATGGCCACCTGCAATGAGAAGCTAATGTGTCACTCACATGAGCACATGCTATCTATGGAGGACAGATGGCAGAGGCTCATAGACCTCCTCTCTAGGAGGGATGTCAACATAGACTTGGGTCCTCATGGCCCCACTTCTGTGCAGCAGGGTGCTCTCCAGCTCCTTGCTAGCAGGGAAGTGTGGGTGGCCTATGAGAGGAATGATGGTGAGAGGGATCATGGAAGTGTGGGCTCCTCTCAAACCGTTCACACTTCTCCCCCGTTGCCTCCCCCTCAGTCAGAGGCCCAGATGCCTCCTCGGATTGTGATGGCTGAGTCTGCCCCTGCACAGTCGCAGGAGGAGCAGACTTTGGCGGGGCCATCACTGGCTCCAAAACCCAGGGGTCGTCCGCCAACAGTGTCTACGCAGTCGCAGCAAGGAAGTGAGCAGGCTGCCTCTACCTCTGCTGAAGCCACAAAGGTTGCACCTCATAGAAGCACGCATAAACAGAAAAGAGACACAGAAGTAGATGCACAAGGGTAAGCACATGGGTGTTTATGTATTTGTTAAGGATCCGTTACTGTTGAATCACAGATAAAACTTTTTATTTTCACCACTTCCGGTCATGCCCATTTTTGTCTGTTACAGTGGAAGTGGCTTAGTGAGTTGAAGTGAATGGTGAGACATATGGGTGGAATGCAGGAAGTTAAGAAAATCTGACCATGATGAGGACATTCCTGGCCTCCCGGGCAGCAATGTGCTCAGCTGCTGCTGGCATCTGGACCTCAGGATCCTCCTGCTTCTCCTCCTCATCTTCCAGCTGATGATCCTCCTCCTCCTCTTCCTCCTCTGAAGAGGCTGTGCGCTCAGAGCCTTGCTTCTCATGCAGCGCTAATCCTTGTTGCTGCGCTATGTTGTGCAGGGCGCAGCAGACAATGATGGTTCTGGAGACCCTGGCTGGTGCGTACTGAAGGGCTCCTCCAGATCTGTCAAGGCATCTGAAGCGCATTTTCAGCATGCCTATTGTCTGCTCTATGACACAGCTGTTGGACATGTGGCTTTCCTTACATCTCTCCTGGGCCTCAGTACATGGCCTCCTCAAGGGTGTCATGAGCCATGTCTTCAGTGGATAGCCCTTGTCTCCAAGCAGCCAGCCGGAAAGTGTGTTTGGTGGTGCGAAGAGCTGAGGGAGGGTGGATTGGTGCAGCACGAAACAGTCATGACAGCTGCCAGGGAATTTGGCGCACACATGCATGATGATCTTCCTATGGTGGCAGACCAGCTGCACTTTGAGGGAGGGGAAGCCCTTGCAGTTGACAAGCACTCCTGGTTGATGATGGGGTGCCCTGATGGCCCCATGTGTCGAAGACGCCCTACACCTGTGGGAAATCAGCAAGAGCCGCAAAGCCGAGCACCCGCTCAGTAATACTGGCTTCATCAGTGGCAAAGTTAATGTAATTGGCTGACTTGTCAAACAGGGCATCAGTGACCTGTGTGATGCATCTGTAGGCAGCCAACTGCAAGATGCCATAAATGTCCGTTGTAGATCCCTGGAAGGAGCCTGAGGTGAAGAAATTGAGGGCGCTGGTGACTTTGACAGCCACTGGTAAGGCGTGTCCACCAGGACCTCTGGGCTGCAGCTCTTGCTCCAGCAAGCTGCAAATGTCTATGATGACCTGGCGCGATAGCCTGAGCCTCCTTTGGCACTGGTGCTCAGTCAAGTTGAGGAAGCTCATCCTCTGCCAGTATACCCTGTGTTGGGGGTATTGCCTCCGGTGAGGTGCAGCCCTGCGCTGATGTCCTCTGTCCTGTGGAGCATCAGGTGGTTGAGGAGAAGGTTGTTGGTGTTGCTGTTGCTGCTGCTGGTGTGCCTGGTGCTGCTGGTGTTGCGGCTCATCGTGGTCCGATTCTGAGAACCAAGGTGAGACAGTATAAACGGCACCCATATTGATGTAATAGATCGAAGGTCAAGTAAAGATCAGAGAAGCAACCTGTCAATGGTGTGATAGTTAGTAGCAATGAGGTGAGAGTGGCTTCCGAATATGCAGAAAAGACTTGCAAATTATAGACACCTAAATCTGTGCTCAAAATGCACTCAGCAAGAGCCTTTCCCTTAGTAATGTAAGTGGGTGTCATGTGGCAGTATTTATTGTGCTTTCCATGCTCTGCAGTAATGACCTTGATCAATGGCCACTGAACTTCCGCCTTAGCTTGACAGGCGTGGTTCCCGAGCTGCGTGATTCCCGTGGTCATGCAGTGAAATTCAAAAGGCATGGTTAAAAACACGGTTAAGGGTCTGACAACAAGGTAATAATGATCTAAATTAGGTCGCCCGCCTCTGCCATTCGGATCCATGCCGTGCTGGCAAATGCGCCCGATTTAAAGGCGCGAGGAGGCGGGATGACGGCGGGTTCCCGACGCACTCCGATTTATTCCGAATTTTACTCCTGACCCGCCTCCAATCCCGCACGCACGGCAGCATGAAAATTCCGGCCTTTGTGCTTTATATATCTTTTATAATTGTTTATGTGATATAATATAAGATGGTATATACTACACAAAGGATTTCCTGGCAACCACTGCAGATTATTTTTGAGCAAACGGAATAATGCCTGAAACTATTAGATTCCTTGCGTGAACATCAGGTGTCAAGGACGTGGAGTGCACTGACAGTTTTGATGTGCAAACTGACAGCTGCTGCTTGCACAGAAATGAACTTAAAAATCAAATAAATCCCCAGCGGTAATCAAAGCAATATATAATGTAAACAGCAACAAATGCCAAGCATGGCATTCAAGCTGTAATTTAATTTTGGTGTTTAGATCATCGATGTAATCAACTCTAACACAGCTAGATTGGATTAGTGCTTTTGCATTCAATCACAGGTAGTCATTACTCCTCACCCCCACCACATGAATTATCTATTTCTGATTCACGAAGGAACAGTCTGCAGTATTTGCTGGGCCTCCCACTTGATCCCTGTATGATATATCGAACACAGGGCATTAGACAGAGCTAGCATACTTCTGTTGGATGTGGGAAGCATCCTGAAGAGGTACAGGCATATCTAAATAATGTAATAATGTCATACATCCATTTTTCCATTAATATCGCCTCAAGTGTCAGCCGTGGCTCAGTGGGTAGCACTCTCGCCTCTAAGTCAGAAGGTCAAGTCCCACTTCAGAGACTTGAGCACATAAATCTAGGCTGAAACTCCAGTGCAGTACTAAGGGAGCGCTGCACTGTCCGAGGTGCCGTCTTCCAGATGAGACGTTAAACCGAGGCCCCATGTGCTCTCTCAGGTGGATGCAAACGATCCCATGGCACTATTTTGAAGAAGAGCAGGGGCGTTCTCCCCGGTGTCCTAGTCAATATTTATCCCTCAATCAGCTTCACTAAAACAGATTAACTGGTCATTATCACATTGCTGTTTGTGGGAGCTTGCTGTGCGCAAATTGGCCGTCATGTTTCCTACATTACAACAGTGACTACACTTCAAAAGTACTTAAGTGTAAAGCACTTTGGGAAGTCCTGAGATTGTGAAAGGTGCTATATAAATGCAAGTCTTTCTTTTTTCTTTCAATAATACGGTACATGCCGCATGCCTGTCAAGATCAGGCATCCAATGTAGCTAGGCACGACAGAAAAAAACAAGTTTGTTTAAAGAGCCAGTGCAGATACTTTTAAAAAGCCTTGTTAAATCTGAGGCCCTGAAAGTTCCTTGTGGCCATTTGTCAGAAACTCTGCCTGCTGATCCTTTCCCGCTGTAAATCAGCTGATTGGATACCCATTAACATTGGCTGAGTACAACTCCTGTGTAACACGGCATTGGTGGTTGGACATTTAGGCCGCAATTTTACCATCGGTGGCGAGTTGGAGTCGGGTTGCCTGGTCAGCGGGTTCCGGTTCCGCTGTCGGTTTAATCCACTCTGCATTAACTATTATCCCTTAACTGGGCTTATTAAGCCCGTCGTGCGCGTTGCCCGGCCCAATCAGTGGGTTCGGATCTGCTGCTCGCCTCTGCTGACGTCTTCCATCCAACTGCATTTAAGGGGCCCGTGCAGCCTTGTTGTTGATCATTCCTATTCTGCTGCTTCTCAGTGTGGCAGATAGCGAAATGAGTGGTTCAAGACCAAAGGCCTCTCCAAGATTCGATGATGACTCCCTCCATGCTCTTGTGGAGGGAGTGAGAGGGCGTCAAGAGGTTCTGTTCCCCTCAAATGGATGGAGGAAGCCTCCTCAGCAAACCAAGGCAGCCTGGCTGCAAATTGCTGAGGAGGTTAGCGCCAGGTCTTTGTGCTCACGCACCTGGGTTCAGTGCAAGAAAAGGCTCAATGATCTGCTACGCTCAGCAAAAGTGAGTATAACATCACACTTACCTTCAATCTGCTCCCCATCTCCTCTCATCACCAGCACTCTGCATTGTCAACCTACTCTTGCACATCCCAATTTACCCTTACATCCCTTGCACCCTAAACCATCCCTCTCTCTCTATGTACAGACTCACTCCACCATTCTACTATGCACCCCTCACACTCACTCTCACTGTTATGCAATGGCAACAACTAACAACGCACAGGGAGGGCCCTTGGTATTGGCACCTCACTCCATCTTTGTCTCCCTCTAAGCATCTATGCTATGGATTCTCTACACTCACTCCAACATTCTCACTCAAACTCCACTTGTGTCCCTCGTTGCAGGAAAAGAGAGCCCACAATAAGAGGGAGAGGGGGAGGACAGGAGGAGGTTCACCTTCCATTGCGCACTTGACCAGCACTGAGGAGGCTGCTATCGAGATCATCGGAGGTGCTGAGGATCTGGAAGTGGGGGATGGTCAGACGGGCACAGTAGAGCAAGCTGGTGACAGAATAGATTTGCAACCCTCTCATTTAGATTGCATGAGTGACTGATGTGACATCTGATGTTCATACAGATTGAGTTCTGATCATCTGCACAATGGGATGTGTCTGCTACGTTAATATCACATGTCTAACACATGCCTTTACTCCCCCACAGAACCATCGAGAGTTCCCCTCCCCACTGTCCAGGACGAAGAGCTGGAAGACTCCTCAGAGGAAGCTGCAACCTTTGACGGTGCAGTGTCAGCAGAATTGAGCGCACCCAGCACCAACGCAGAGACGCACACCTCGGTGGGTCCTTTGCGAGATAGAGTAGTGTTGTCACCTGTTGTATCGCAGCTCACAAGTGATCATCAGCAGATGGTGGAGACAGGGACAGCAGTGGAGAGTCCTTGTTGGAGGGCGCGGGATGCGCCTCCCTCTGCTCATCTGCATATGGACGCTGCGTCTCTGGGGCCATCCAGAAAGAGAGTGGTGCTGGAACTCCAGGAACAAGTGCAGGAGTCTCTGACAGGGTTTGCAACCACGGTAACTGCGAGTGTGCAGAGAATGGAGGAGTCCATCCCAAACATGAGCAATGCCGTGGTGCACTCAATGGCAAATGTAGGTGCCACCATGGAAAGGATGGCAACCTCCATGGAGGACATAAATCGCCAGACTCAGGAGAACATGGCAACACTTCTAAGTAAATGGTCATCTATGGAGGATAGATGGGCATCTATTGAGGAGAGAAACCAGAGGTACATGGACGTTCCCATTATGAGGACTGTCAGTACAGAGATGAGTTCTCATGGCCCCACTGATGTGCAGCAAGGTGCTCTCCAGGTACTTGCTAGCAGTGAAGTGCGGGTGACCGATGAGAGGGATGTTGGTGGTCGACAACAAGGAAGTGTGGGCTCCTCTCCAGGCGCTAACACTCCCATGCCACTGCGGAGCCCTTGGTCAGAGCCCCAGATTCCTCACCCAACTGAGATGGCCGTCTCAGCCCCTGTACAGTCGCAGGAGGAGCAGACTGTTGCCGAGCCCTCCCAGGCTCCCAAACCCAGAGGATGCCCGCCAAAGATGTCAAAGCAGTCGCAGCATGGAAGTGAGCATTGTGCCTCAACATCTGCTGAAGCCACTGGGGAAGCACCATGTAGAAGCATGCATAAGAGAAAGCTAACACACAAATAGTAACAAGGGTCGTCACAAAGGTGTTTTGATACAATATAAAGTGAAGATTTTCATCGTTATTTCAATTGTAATAAAGAGATGCGATGGCAAAGATTCAAAGAGTTGGCCTATGTGTGCTCAGAAATGGAAGTGTCACAGTGAGGTGTCAGGGCGCCTTTCATCTGTAATGATGGCGCTGAGAGTGATAGGAACCCACAGTTTATAGTACAGATGCTGTATGGTCGGCCAGACACTCATTTCCATGTGCCAGCCACATGTGTTTGCAGCATAAACTTATGTAAATCTGGCATGGATTAGTGCATCCCTTGCCTCATGGCCAGCAATGTGCTCGCATGCTGGTGGAACTGGCACATCCGCCTCCGTAAGGTTTTCCTCATCCTCCTCCTCCTCCTCCTCCTCTGAGGAGGAGGAGGCTGTGCGCTGAGCCATTTGTTCCTCAGACAACAGTAAGCCACGATGCTGTGCGATGTTGTGCATTGCACAGCAGACCACGATGATTCTGGAGACCCTGGCTGCTGAGCACTGTAGGTCTCCACCAGATCTGTCGAGGCATCTGAATTGCATTTTCAGCAAGCCGATGGTTTGCTATATGATGCTACTGGTAGAAATGTGGCTCACATTGTAGCGCTCCTCAGCTTCGTTTGATGGCCTCCTCATCGGTGTCATTATCCACCGCTTCAAGGGATAGCCCTTTTCACCAAGTAGCCTTCCGGAAAGTTGGGTTGGCGGATGGAAGAGCTGAGGCACAGTGGACTGCCGCAGGATGAATGAGT
The DNA here is from genome assembly GCA_030390025.1 of Squalus acanthias. Classification (NCBI taxonomy): domain Eukaryota; kingdom Metazoa; phylum Chordata; class Chondrichthyes; order Squaliformes; family Squalidae; genus Squalus; species Squalus acanthias. The sequence continues at coordinate 122,545,018 of CM059425.1, read as the reverse complement.
CATGGCAACTGCCAGGGAACTTGGTGCAAACATGCATAATGTTCTTCCTGTGCTTACACACCAGCTAGACGTTAAGGGAGTGGAAGCCCTTGCGGTTGACAAATACAGCTGGGTTGTGATGGGGTGCCCTACGATACCCTGCACCCTTGGGAAGCCTGCCATATTTGCAAAGCCAACCGCACGGGCGGTTACACTTGCTTCATTTGTAGAGAAGTGGATGTAACATAGAAACATAGAAGATAGGAGCAGGAGTAGGCCATTTGGCCCATCGAGCCTGTTCTGCCATTTAATGAGATCATAGCTGATCATCCAAATTCAGTACCCTGTCCCTGCTTTCTCCCCATATCCCTTGATCCCTTTAGCCTTAAGAAATATATCTAACTCCTTCTTGAATATATTTAATGAATTGGCCTCAACTGCCTTCTGTGGTAGAGAATTCCATAGGTTCACCACTCTCTGGGTGAAGAAATTCCTCCTCATCTCAGTCCTAAATGGCTTACCCCTTATCCTTAGACTGTGACCCCTGGTTCTGGAGTCCCCCGCCATCGGGAACATCGTTCCTGCATCTAGTCTGTCTAGTCCTGTTAGAATTTTATAAGTTTCAATGAGATCACCTCTCATTCTTCTAAACTCTCGCGAATATAAGCCCAATCGACCCAATCTCTCTTCATACGTTATTCCTGCCATCCCGGGTATCAGTCTGGTGAATCTTTGCTGTACTCCCTCCATGGCAAGAACATCCTTCCTCAGATAAGGCGGCCAAAGCTGCACACAATACTCAAGGTGTGGTCTCACCAAGGCCCTGTACAACTGCAGCAAGACATCCTTGCTCCTGTATTCGAAGCCTCTCGCTATGAAGGCCAATATACCATTTGCCTTCTTAACCGCCTGCTGCACCTGCATGCTTACCTTCAGCGACTGGTGCACAAGGACACCAAGGTCTCGTTGCACTTCTCCTTTTTCCAATCTATTGCCGTTCAGATAATAATCTGTCTTCCTGTTTTTGCCACCAAAGTGGATAACCTCGCAATTATCCACATTATACTGCATCTGCCGTGCATCTACCCAATCACCCAACTTGTCCAAATCATACTGGAGTTTCTCTGCATCCTCCTCACAGCACACACGCCCACCCAGCTTTGTGTCATCTGCAAACTTGAAGATATTACATCTAGTTCCCTCGTCTAGATCATTAATATATATTGTGAATAGCTGGGGTCCTAGCACCGATCCCTGCAGTATCCCACTAGTCACTGCCTGCCACTCGGAAAAAGACCCATTTATTCCAACTCTTTGTTTCCTTTCTGCCAACCAGTTCTCTATCCAAGTCAGTACCTTACCCCCAATCCCATGTGCTTTAACTTTGCACGCTAATCTCTTATGCGGGACCTTATCGAAAGCCTTCTGAAAGTCCAAATACACCACATCCACTGGTTCTCGCTTATCTATTCTACCAGTTACATCCTCAAAAAATTCCAGTAGATTAGTCAAGCATGATTTACCTTTTGTAAATCCATGTTGACTTTGTCCGATCCTATCACTGTTTTCCAAGTGCTCTGCTATTACATCTTTTATAATGGACTCTAGCATTTTCCCCACTACCGATGTCAGTCTTACCAGTCTATAATCCCCCGTTTTCTCTCTACCATCCTTTCTAAATAGTGGGGTTACATTAGCTACCCTCCAATCCATGGGAACTGTTCCAGAGTCTATAGAATTTTGGAAGATGACCAGCAATACATCTACTATTTCTAGGGCCACTTCCTTAAGTACCCTAGGATGTAGATTATCAGTCCCTGGGGATTTATCGGCCTTCAATCCCATCAATTTCCCTAACACCATTTCCCTACAAATACTGATTTCATTCAATTCCTCCCTCTCATTAGACCCTATGTTCCCCGACATCTCTGGGAGGTTATTTGTGTCCTCCTTTGTGAAGACAGAACCAAAGTATGTATTTAATTGGTCTGTCATTTCTTTGTTCCCCATTATAAATTCCCCTGATTCTGACTGCAAGGGACCTACGCTTGACTTCACCAGTCATTTTTCTCTTCCCATATCTATAGAAGCTTTTACAGTCAGTTTTTATGTTCCCTGCAAGCTTACTCTCATATTCTATTTCCCCCTCTTAATTAAACCCTTTGTCCTCCTTTGCTGAATCCTAAACTGTTCCAAATCCTCGGGTTTGCTGCTTTTTCTGGCCAATTTATATGTCCTCTCCTTGGATCTTATGCTACCCCTAATTTCCCTTGTTAGCCACGGTTGAGTCACCTTTTTTGTTTTATTTTTATGCCAAACAGGGATGAACAAATTCTGTAGTCCATCCATGCGATCTTTAAATGTTTTCCATTGCCTATCCACCATCAATCCTTTAAGTAACGCTCCCCAATCCATCCTAGCCAACTCGTGCCTCATACCATCGTAGTTTCCTTTATTTAAATTCAGGACCCTAGTCTCTGAGTCAACTACTTCACTCTCCATCTTAATGAAGAATTCTATCATATTATGATCGCTCCTCCCTAAGGGGCCTCACACAAGAAGATTGCTAATTAATCCTTTCTCATTTCATAATACCCAGTCTAAGATGGCCTGATCTCTAGTTGGTTCCTCGACATATTGGTGTAGGAAACCATCCCGTATACACTCTAGCAATCCCTCCTCCACGGTATTGTTACTAATTTGGTTAGCCTAATCTATATGTAGATTAAAGTCACCTATGATAACTGCTGTGCCCTTATTGCACGCATCTCTAATTTCCCATTTAATGCCATCCCCAACCTCAGCATTACTGTTTGGGGGTCTGTATACAACTCCCATTAACGTTTTCTGCCCCTTGGTATGTCTCAGCTCTACCCATACAGATTCCACATCATCAGAGCTAATATCCTTCCTTACTATTGTGTTAATCTCCTTTTTAACCAGCAATGCTACCGCACCTCCTTTTCCTTTTTGCTTGTCCTTCCTGAATATTGAATACCCCTGGATGTTGAATTCCCAGACTTGGTCATCCTGGAGCCAATTTTTCATAATCCCAATTATATCATATCCGTTTACATCTATTTGTGCAGCTAATTCATCCACCTTATTACGAATGCTCCTCGCATTAAGACACAAAGCCTTCAGGCTTGTTTTTTTAACACTCTTAGTACTTTTAGAATTATTATTTACTGTAGCCCTGTTTGATTTACACCCTTGATTTCTCTGCCTTCTACTTTTGCTTTTCTCCTTCCTGTCTTTTGTTTCTATCCTTGCTTCCCTTTCCTCTGTCTCCCTGCACAGGTTCCCAACCCCCTGCCATTTTAGTTTAAACCCTCCCCAAGAGCACTAGCAAACACTCCCCCTAGGACATCGGTCCCGGTCACGCCCAGGTGCAAACCGTCCAGTTTCTACTGATCCCACCTCCCCCAGAACCGGTTCCAATGTCCCAGGAATTTGAATCCCTCCCCCTTGCACCATTCTTCTAGCCATGTATTCATCTGAAATATCCTCCTAGTTCTACTCTGACTAGCACATGGCACTGGTAGCAATCCTGAGATTACTACCTTTGAGGTCCTATTTTTGAATTTACCTCCTAACTCCCTATATTCAGCTTTTAGGACCTCATCCCGTTTTTTACCTATATCGTTGGTACCTATATGCACCACGACAACTGTAATTGTGCAACTTTGCAAAGAGGGCATCGGTAACCTGCGTGATACAAGTGTGTGCGGCCGACTGGAAGATGCCGCTGATGTCTGCTGCTGATCCCTGGAAAGACTCTGATGCGAAGAAGTTAAGCACGATGGTGACTTTGACAGCCACTGGTAAGAAGTGTCCACTCGCTCCTCTGGGCTCCAGGTGTTGGTGCAGCATTGTGCAGATGTCAGCGACTACCTCTCACGAAAGTCTCAGCCTCCTTTGGCACTGCTGCTCACTCATGTTGAGGAAGCTCATCCTCAGCCTGTAAACCCTCTGTTGGGGGTATCTCCTGCGGTGAGGTGCAGGCCTGCGCTGACGCCCTCTGCCCTGTGCAGCATCAGGTGGCTGAGGAGGAGGTTGGCGCTTCTGTTGTTGCTGCTGCTGTTATGCCTGGTTCTGCTGCTGCCGCGGCTGCTCTTCCTCCGATTCTGAGGACCAGGATGAGAGGGTATAAATGGTTCCCATTCCGCTGGTATATATCTCAGTTGAGGAATAGATGTTATTAGCGCTCAGTCAATGTGGGTAGAGGGTTATCCAAGGAGGTCACAGTGCATATGGATCTCAGCTTAAACACTTACAAGCTCAATAGACCTGCAAAATGTGGTCTAACACCTCAAAACACAAAGTTCTGCCATCTGAAAGTCAGCCATGTTACAGGTCCGCTTTAATGCTGCAGGAGCAGCTGTCAACTATTCAGCTAGTTGCTGAACCCGGCACAATCAGCTGGCGTGTTTGTTGCTCGATGTGCAACACGCTGAAAATGTAGTAAAATGGGAAGAGCCTGCAAAAATGGGATTATGTAGGCAGTTAACAAGCTGTTAACTGCCTTAAGTGCCTCTCCCACCGTTTGGTGTTGGGTCTGATCGGGACTCGCTGACCCGACACTTTGCAAAGTTGCATGGAGGCGGGATGGTGGCGGGTTCGCAACCCGCCATCAATCATTTAGATTTTCACTACTGACCCGCCTCCAAACCCGCCCTCTGAGCACTGGCAAAATTACGGACTTAGAGTGCAGCCTTTAAAGAGGCTAGATTGGTTGACGGTTTCAGTAGCAGGCTAAGGAGCAGCAGGAAAGTAAGGGCTTCATATAGTGACACCATTATTCCCAGCCCAAATGGAGATGATCGGGTAATTTCCCCTGTCTACCAATACTTTAAGTGACTGGGATTTATTTTACGCACATAATTTGTACTATGTAACTATCCTCCACTCACTACATTTTGCTGGAGAAATCACCCTGTTTCGGTCATGAGTTCTGTTTGCTGTAGTTCATAGGGTCTTTTTTTAAATAGAGTCTGTAGATTGTTTGCTGTAGTACGCTGTTTAAATAGACTCTGTTTGCTGAGTAAATAGACTCTGTTTGCTGTGAGTCCTGTCATAAGTCCCGCCCCATCTCCAAACCATTGGCTGACACAGTGGTGTCAATAGACACTCTGGTAAGCAAGACCTAAGTTGTCTATCATGTAGCTGTGATGGGTGCCAATGGAGGAATGGGTAGAGGCACAAAGTTAGGGAGAAGGGCACTGGAAGGAGGCAAGAAGAACAGCCGAAAGTTTTAATGAGACAGATCTTCAGACACTCCTGGATAAAATGCAACAACGGAGAGAACGACTGCTGGACTCCCAAAGGCAGCAACCTCAGAAAAGTGCCCTCATGTGCCATGTGAAGGGAAGTGGCAGTAGCATTGAGTGCCACCTCCCTCACCCACAGGACTGCAGTTCAGTGCCTTGGGCACCATGAACACCAGCACAATGTTAACTCTCTAAAATTAATGCCTGCATCCTTCACACTGCAATGTGGTTCAGTGTTTCACTAACTCTGCACCTTGTAATATGTGTCTCATCACCTCTTGCAGAAATTACTTGCATGCTAAACCTTAAAACCCCTTTGTCCAGAGTGACTGGGTAATACCAGCATTTCTATTCCATCGGCTGCCTGGTGCTACCTAGGAGACAGCCTAAAATGCTAGGCATAATCTAATGGCAGTGATCTTGTTACAGGAGAAACTTGTGCACAATATCTTTCAAAGGCAAGGGACCTTCCCCACCCACCCCCACCCCCCAACCCATGAGCAGCAAGCCGTAAAGCTGATGGGAAGCCACTCCACTCTAGCTGTGGGAGATGGTGAGATCGGTGGTACAGTTCAGCCTTCAGGTTAGTGAGTGCAGACTGAGATAATTGCCATGGCATCCCTGTGAAGCAGCAGGCAGCCAGATGCTTCCTCAAGAAAATGAATGATAACGTATCCGATACAGTGCTAAGAAGGCAAAAGCAGATGAGTCTGACAGTTTCTTTCCTCCTCTGCTGCGTCTTGAATGTAAACAACAACAACTTTAATTTCTACAGCGCCTTTAACATAGTAAAACATCGTAAGGCACTTCACAAACAAAAACACCGAGCCACAAAGAAATATTAGAACAGGTGACCAAAATCTTTGTCAAAGAGGTAGGCCTTAAAGGAGGACAGAGAGAGAGAGAGGCGGAGAGGTTTAGGGAAGGAATTCCAGAGCTTGGGCCTTGGCAGCTGAAGGCACGGCCGCCAATGGTGGAGCGATTAAAATCAGGGAGAAGCCAGAATTGGAGGAGCGCAGAGATCTTAGAGGGTTGAAGGGCTGGTGGAGGTTACAGAGATGGGGAGGGGGAAGGCCGTGGAGGGATTTGAAAACAAGGATGAGAATTTTAAAATTGAGGCATTGCCGGACAAGGAGCCAATGTAGGTCAGCGAGCACATCGGTGATGGGTGAACGGAACTTGGCGCAAGTTAGGGTACGGGCAGCAGAGTTTTGGGCGAGCTCCAATTTAAGTTGGGTGGAAGATGCAAAGGAGCAGAAGAAGAAGAAAGATTCGAATGTTTTGCTGAGGGGCAAATTTCCCAAGACTTTCAGCAGATGGAGTTAAATGAGAATTTCATGGTGTAATTTGCTTTACGGGTTATCTGTGGTCCAATGGCATGAGAAGGAAGGGAAGTAGAATGTCATGATGAATTTGCCATGGGCACTTGCCCTCAACTCCCTATCTCTGATGCCCTGTGTATGCCTCCCCAGATGTCCAGCACATCCGACTTGTAGGGGATGAAAGGCCTGAGGTTGGAGAGGACACTCCAGGTGAAGGCTGAGGTGTACCTGTGGCAAATCTCCCTCTCGTGTTATGGACTGTATTCTTCTTTAACAAGAATGTCCTCTGGTTGCTATGAGTAACAGTCAAACCTGGATGTCAGCAGGCAAACCATACAGGGGGATGACAGATGAATAAAACTAGCAATTACATATCTTGAGGTTTTTATCTGCACTAATACCCTCACAAGGTACGTCATTTCATTCACTTGCAGTTGAAGGCTGAGGTGTAAAGGATAAGCTCTTGAAGTGATACAAAGGGAGGTGGCTGTAAGAGGCAAGCATGCTTAATACAGAGGATTCTTTGAAGGCGTAGTTGCTTAATCTTTTCTTTGTGTGTACCGTATATTTTGCATGACCAGTGACCCCAAACTTGTAAAAAAAACGGTTATATATTTTAGTCCTGTCCATGCAAATAAGTTGTACACAAAGGGTGTCTAGTTTCTCTGCCCAGTTCAGTCTCTCTGCCCACAGATTTGGAGCGTGTTTACTAAAGCTCCAAAGTAATAATCGTTTTCAGCAGAGTGGGCATCATTTCATCAGCTTGAGCTACCTTCAGATACCATAAACAACAACTTGTATTTATACAGTGCCTTTAACGTGGTAAAATGTCCCAAGGCTCTTCACAGGAGCGTTATACAATAAAATTTGACACCGAGCCATATAAGGAGATATTAGGGCAGAAAAGAGATAGGTTTTAAGGAGCGTCTTAAAGAAGGAGAGAGATGTAGAGAGGCAGAGACGTTTAGGCAGGGAATTCCAGAGCTTAGGGCCAGAATTTTCCCACAGAAAAGTGGGTGGGTTTGGAGCATGGGGGCAGTTAAAGTGTTAAAAATGGGATTCCCGCCCTGATCCCGCCTCCAACCCGCCCACTTCCGGTTTTCCCAGGGGCGGGGCGGGGGAGCAGGCAACCAACCCGCTCCCAGGGAGCGTTACCTTAATGTAAATATTATAATGAGGCTGGAAGCCTCTATTCTCACCTCCATATTGAATTTAACTGCCTGCGGACAAGCTTCACATAATTCGTGAAACCCGGCAGTTAAGCCGAGGCGGGGACTGCTGCATCCAGGAGGTAAGTGGCTTTACACCTACATCCTGGATCCAGGGTCTCTACCGACCCCACCCCCCGAATGAGGCCTCCGATCACTTTCCCAGGCCTCCGATCCCCACCATCAGGCCTCCCCCCCATCCCCACACTCCCAGTCCTCCCCCCCAACGATGATGATGAGGCCGGCAATGATCCTCTGGTGGCAACCCCGATCCTCCGCCCCCGATCCCTGGCCACCCTCCGCGATCCCCAACTCCCCCTCACCCGCCCCCCCACCACGATCCGCGACCACCACCCAGCAATCCCCGCTTGCCTGCCGATCCCCAACCACCCGACGGTCAGGTGAGGGGAAATTTAGAAATCTAAAGAGAAAGGTCAAGGCAATAGAGCAGTGTAGCGATTTGGGTAAAAATAAGCAGAGTGTGACAGGAAGGGACAGAAAGTTAAACGGTAGCTGTACAGCAGAGAATAAGGTCAAAGCAGGGATTAATGGTAAAACATTTAAATTAAAGGCTCTTTATCTGAATGCATGAAGCATTCGTAACAAGATAGACGAACTAGTGGCACAAATAGAGATAAATGGGTTTGATCTAATAGCCATTACAGAGACATGGTTGCAAGGTGGCCAAGGTTGGGAACTAAATGTTCCAGGGTACTTGACGTTTCAAAAATACAGGCAGAATGGAAAAGGAGGGGGAGTAGCCCTAATAATAAAGGATGACATAAAGACGGTAGCAAGAAAGGATCTCGGCTCGGTAGATCAGGAAGTAGAATCAGTAGGGGTGGAGATAAGGAATAACAAGGGGCAGAAAACACTGGTAGGAGTAGTATATAGGCCCATTAACACTAGCTATACCATTGGACAGAATATTAATCAAGAAATAGTAGGAACTTGCAACAAAGGTAAGGCAATAATCTTGGGGGACTTTAATCTTCATATAGACTGGACAAATCAAATTGGCAAAGGTAGTCTGGAGGACGAGTTCATGGAATGCATTTGGAACAGTTTCCTAGAACAATATGTCATGGAACCAACCAGGGAACAGGCTATTTTAGATCTTGTATTGTGTAATGAGACATGGTTAATTAGCAATCTCATTGTAAAGGATCCTCTGGGGCAGAGTGATCATATGATAGAATTTCACCTTAATTTTGAGAGTGACTTGCCTAAGTCCGAAACTAGAGTCTATGGGCTAAAAAGTGAGCAGTGCCCCCTTTGGGGCACTAACATCACCGGGGCGCTACTTTTAGCACCCCGGAAAAATTAGCGCACCCACAATGGAAATTGAGTGGCAGCGCTCCAAGAGGGAAGTGGGGCGCTACTGGAAGCACCCCGCCTCCCTCTTGGGGCGCTGTGAGGGAATATCATGGCGCCATGCGCTGCGGCTCATCGCGCCGCAGTATTGCAGGCCTTACTCCCCTTCTTAAAGGGAAGGGGCCTTGCACAGCATGACCCAGGGCCCAGCTGGCAAAAGAGCCTGGCATGCAAGAGAAGGGCCGGGCTCATGGAGCGCAGCCGGCACTCTGCGGGGGCGGGGGGGCGGGTAAGGAGGCTGGGGACGGGAGCGGAGGCAGGTGCTGGCAGGCGGCCAGCAACAAAAATGGTTGCCCTGCACCTCGCCTTTAAATAGCGCCTCCCCGCCCGCAGGTAGGCCCCCCTGACCCCGTCGGACATAGCGTCCGGCGGTAAGTCAGGCGGCGCTACCGAAGATCGCGGCCAGGGTGCGAGCAGGGCGCTGCGCACGGCGATGATGTAATCGCTGGCAGCACAGCACCGCAGGGCGCTACTGGTTACCACCACTGCCAACCTCCCGCTGAATTTCCGCGGGAGGCGTTGGCGGCACCGTGCCCGAGTGCTAGTTGCTTTGCGCCCTGTTAGCGCCCTAAGAGGCACAAAGCAATCAAATTTTTCCCCCTTAAACTTAAATAAAGCCAGAAGTTGCACAACACCAGGTTATAGTCTAAGGGGTAAAAATTGAGTCGCGCCCCATTTGGGGCGCTAACCTCGCCGGGGCGCGACTTTTAGCGCCCCGAAAAAATTAGCGGCCCCGCGCCGGAACTTCAGTGGTTGCGCCCCAAGAGGGAAGCGGGGCGCCACTGGAAGCACCCCGCATCCCTCTTGGGGCGCTGCGAGGGAATATCCTGGCGCTACGTGCCGCAGCGCCATGCGCTGCGGCATGTCGCGCTGCGGTATTGCAGGCCTTCCTCCCCTTCTTAAAGGGGAGGGACCCTGCGCAGCGCGAACCGGGGCCCAGCTGGGCCCCCAGGGATCGGGAGTGCCGGCAAAAGAGCCCGGCACTCAAGAGAAGTGCCGGGCTCTTGGAGCGCAGCCGGCACTTCACGGTGGGGGGGCTTCACGGGGGCCGGGGACAGCAACGGGGGCAGGTGCTGGCAGGCGGCCAGCAACAAAAATGGCCGCCTGCCACCTCCCCTTTAAATATCGCCGCCCCGGCCGCACGTACGCCTCCCTGAACCCGTCGGACATGGCGTCTGGCGGTAAATCAGGGGGCGCGACTGAAGATCGCGGCTGGAGCGCGAGCGGGGTGCTGCGCACGGTGATGACGTCATCGCCGGCGGCGCAGCGCCACAGGGCGCTACCGGCTGGCGCCGCCGCTAACCTCCCGCTGAATTTTTCAGGAGGCGTGGGCGGCGCTGCGCCCGGGCGTTAGCTGCTTTACGCCCCATTAGCGCCCTCTTAAGGCGCTAACGGGAGGCGCAAGCAGCTGAATTTTTCCCCCTAACAGTTTTATTTGAAATCACAAGCTTTCGGAGCTGCTGCCCCTTAATCAGGTGAAGTTAAATAAAGCCAATTACATAGGTATGAGGGGCGAGTTGGCTAAGGTAGATTGTAAAAATAAATTAAAAGGTATGGTGGTAGATAAGCAGTGGCTAGCATATAAAGAAATATTTCATAATTCTCAACAAAAATACATTCCATTGAGAAACAAAACCTCCACGGGAAAAGTGATCCAACCGTGGCTAACTAAAGAAGTTAAGGATAGCATTAGATTGAAAGAAGAAGCTTATAATGTTGCGAGGAATAATAGTAAGCCTGAGGATTGGGAGAGTTTCAGAAACCAGCAAAGGTTGACCAAAAAATGGATAAAAAGGGAAAAATTAGAATATGAGAGAAAACTAGCAAGAAATATAAAAGCAGTTTGTAAGAGCTTCTCAAGTATATAAAAAGGAAGAGTGTAGTAAAAGTAAACGTTGGTCCCTTAGAGGCTGAGACAGGAGAAATTATTATGGGGAATAAGGAAATGGCAGAAACGTTAAACAAATATTTTGTATCTGTCGTCACAGTAGAAGACACAAAAAGCATACCAAAAATGGTGGGGAACCAAGGGTCTAATGAGGGTGAGGAACTTAATGTAATTAATATAAGTAGAGAAAAAGTACTAGAGAAGCTAATATGACTAAAAGCCAATAAATCCCCTGGACCTGACAGCCTACATCCTAGAGTTCTAAAAGAGGTGGCTGAAGAGATAGTGGATGCATTGGTTTTGATCTTCCAAAATTCCCTAGATTCTAGAATGGTCCCAGTGGATTGGAAGGTCGCAAATGTAACACCGCTATTCAAGAAAGGAGGGAGAGGAAAAACAGGGAATTACAAGCCAGTTAGCCTGACATCAGTCGTCGGGAAAATGCTGGAATCCATTGTTAAGGAAGTGGTATCAGGGCACTTAGAAAATCATAATATGATTAGGCAGAGTCAACATGGATTTATGAAAGGGAAATCGTGTTTGACAAATTTATTAGAGTTTTTTGAGGATGTAACTAGCAGGGTAGATAAAGGGGAACCAGTGGCTGTAGTATATTTGGTTTTCCAAAAGGCATTCAATAAGGTGCCACATAAAAGGTTATTACACAAGATTAGGGCTCAGAGGGTTGGGGGTAATATAATAGCATAGATAGAGGATTGGTTAATGGACAGAAAACAGAGAGTAGGGATAAACGGATTTTTTTCAGGTTGGCAGGCTGTAACTAGTGGGAGCCGCAAGGATCAGTGTTGGGGCCTCAGCTATTTACAATCTATATTAATGACCTAGATGAAGGGACCGAGTGTAATGTATCCAAGTTTGCTAATGATACAAAGCTAGGTGGGACAGTAAGCTGTGAGGAGAATTCAAAGAGTCTGTAAAGGGATATAGATAGACTAAGTGAGTGGGCAGTAAGGTGGCAGATGGAGTATAATGTAGTTAAATGTGAGGTTATTCACTTTGGTAGGAAGAATAGAAAAACAAAATATTTTTTAAATGGTGAGAAACTTTCAAATGTTGGTGTTCAGAGAGATTTAGGTGTCCTCATGCAAGAAACACAGAAAGCTAGCATGCAGGTACAGCAAGCAATAAGGAAGGCAAATGGCATGTTGGCCTTTATTGCAAGGGGGTTGGAGTATAAGAGTAAGGAAGTCTTCCTACAATTGTACAGCGCCTTGGTGAGACCACAACTGGAGTACTGTGCACAGTTTTGGTCTCCTTATCTAAGGAAGGATATACTTGCCTTGGAGGCGGTGCAACAAAGGTTCACTAGATTGATCCCTGGGATGAAAGGGCTGTCCTATGATGAAAGATTGTATCGAATGGGCCTATACTCTCTGGAGTTTAGAAGAATGAGAGGTGATCTCATTGAAACATACAAGGTTCTGAAGGGGATTGACAGGATAGATGCTGAGAGGTTGTTTCCCCTGGCTGGAGTATCTAGAACTAGGGGGCATAGTCTCAGAATAAGGGGTAGGCCAATTAAGACTGAGATGAGGAGGAATTTCTTTACTCAGAGGGTTGTGAATCTTTGGAATTCTCTGCCCCAGAGGACTGTGGATGCTGAGTGTTTGAGTATATTCAAGGCTGAGATCGATAGATTTTTGGACTCTAGGGGAATCAAGGGATATGGAGATCGGGCAGGAATGTGGAGTTGAGGTTGATGATCAGCCATGATCTTATTGAATGTTGGAGCAGGCTCGAGGGGCCGTATGGCCTACTCCTGCTCCTATTTCTTATGTTCTTATGTTCACCCCCTTTCGCCTGCCGATCCCCTGCCAATCTTGCAAACCCCCCCCCCCCCAATCCTCTCTCCCCCCTCCTGATTGCCGACCCCCATCCTGGCGATTGTCGACCCCCCCGCGAATGCTGACCCCCCCTCCCGCCGATTCCCGACCCCCCCCCTCCCGCCTATCCCCGACCCCCCCCGCCGATTGTCGACACCCCACCCCCCCGGCGATTGTCAACCCCCCCGCGAATGCCGACCCCCCCCCCCCCCCCCGGCGATCGCCACCCCCCCCCCGCCGATCCCCGACCTCCCCTCCCGCCTATCCCCGACCCCCCCCCCGCCGATTGTCGACCCCTCCACCGATCCCTGACCCCCCCCCCCGGCGATCGTCGACGCCCACCCCTGGCCGATCATTGACCCCCCCTCCCGCCGATCCCCGACCCCCCTTCCCGCCGATCCCCGACCCCCATCCCGCCAATCCCCGACCCCCCCTCCCGGCGATTGTCGACCCCCCCTCCCGCCGATCCCCGACCCCCCTCCCGGCGATTGTCGACCCCCCCTCCCGCCGATCCCCGACCCCCCTCCCGGCGATTGTCGACCCCCCCCTCCCGCCGATCCCCGACCCCCCTTCCGGCGATTGTCGACCCCCCCTCCCACCGATCCCTGATCCGCCTCCTGCGATCCCTCCCCCGGACTGATCCCTCACAACTGAGGCCTGCCCGTCCACAGCCAGCCAGCCTCTCAAGCTGGCTGGCTGCAGGCGAGGAACTGAGGCCTCACATTCAAATTAGGCCCTGCCGGTAAAATCGCCTCAGAACCACCCCCCCCCCCCCCCCCCGTCCGCTGCCCCCAACTTGCTTCCCCGAACAAAATTCCAGCCAAGGCTTCAGCAGCTGAAGGCACGGCTGCCAATGGTGGAGCGATTAAAATCGGGGATGTGCAAGAGGCCGGAATTGGAGGATCACAGATGTCTAGGAGGGTTGTAGGGCTGGAGAAGGTTCCACAGATGAGGGCGGGGGGTTGCGAGGCCACGGAGACCATTTGAAAACAAGATTGTAGGTCAGCAAGCTCAGGGATGACAGGTGAAGGGGACTTGGAGCGAGGTAGGATATGGGCAGCAGAGTTTTGGATGACCTTAAGTTTATGGAGGGTGGAAGGTGGGAGGCGAGCCAGGAGTGCGCTGGAATAGTGAAATCTAGAGGTAACAAAGGTATGGATGAAGGTTAGCAGCAGATGATCTAAGGCAGGGGTGGAGTCGGGCGATGTTATGGAGGTGGTCTTAGTGATAGCGCGGATATGTGTTCAGAAGCTCATATCAGGGTCAAATACAACACCAAGGTTGCGAACAGTCTGATTCAGCCTGAGACAGTTGCCAGGGAGAGGGATGCAGTCGATGGCCAGGGAATGGAGTTTGTGGCGGGGACCAAAGACAATGGCTTTGGTCATCCCAATATTTAGTGGGAGGAAATTTCTGCTCATCCAGTACCGGATGTCAGTCTGACAATTTAGAGGTCATGATGCGGAGATGCCGGCGTTGGACTGGGGTGGACAAAAACGAGAAGTCGCACAACACCAGGTTATAGTCCAACAGATTTATTTAAAATTACAAGCTTTCGGAGCTATCCTGCCCCTTCTTCAGGTAGAGTTACTGTGAGAGGATCTACCAGAATTCACAGAATATAAACACAGAGAAACTGCATTTTCTCTGTGTTTATATTCTGTGAATTCTGGTAGATCCTCTCACAGTAACTCTACCTGAAGAAGGGGCAGGATAGCTCCGAAAGCTTGTAATTTTAAATAAATCTGTTGGACTATAACCTGGTGTTGTGCGACTTCTCGTTTTTGACAATTTAGAGACAGTGGAGGGGTCGAGGGAGGTCATGGTGAGGGAGAGCTGGGTGTCGTCAGTGTACACGTGGAACCTGATGCTGTGTTTATGGATGATGTCGTTGAAGAGCAGCACATAGATGAGAAATGGAGGGGGCCAAGGATAGATCCTTGAGGGACTCCAGAGGTAAAAGTAATAGTAAGATCCATGCAAATAATTGATCTCCAATCAGTTCCAATTCATTTATTTCACTTGGATAGGGAGAGGCAAACTACTGCTGTTGTTGCTTAACACTGTGGAATGGAGCCTGTGTTAACTGTATCACTGGCTGGTTATGTAACCAGCAGGAAAATTCCTCCATGGTTATGCCAGGGGTTGGGGGAAAGGACAGAAAATCAGCACCTGAAATACGTTCCTGATGAAAATGCAAGTGTAACAATTAAAATATCAAATTGCTGCAATTTGCGAATATCATGAAAAATGATTTACTAGTTTTAAAGTATCTGCCTACTTACCTGTCCATTTAGCGATATATTAGCAATCTCATGTAACAGTCCTTGCTTGAGGGTGATGGCTGATATTCTAGTTTCTCTGGGAAATTTATTACTACGCTTTCTCTTCATATTGAAGCAGTTAGGAATTCGTCCTTCTAGATCTCTGATTTAGGACACAGATTTAAGGTAATTGGCAAAAGAACCAGAGGGGAGATGAGGAGAATATTTTTTACGCAGCGAGTGGTTGTGATCTGGAATGCGCTGCCTGAAAGGGCGGTGGAAGCAGATTCAATAGTAACTTTCAAAAGGGAATTGAATAAATACTTGAAGGGGAAAATTTTACAGGGCTATGGGGAAAGGGCAGGGGAGTGGGATTAATCTTTCAAAGAGCCGGCACAGGCACAATGAACCGAATGGCCTCCTTCTGGGCTGCATTGTTCTATGATTCTAGCTGCAAACCTTGTTCAAGGCTGCAAACAGACAAAAAAAAACAGTGACTAAAAGAGACGGTATCCATTGCTATCGCTATGGTGATAAAGATGCAGCCAGGCTCAGTTAATGCAGAAAGAAGAAAATTATACATAAAAGTGCAGAGAGGAGAGGAAGTAACCTCCAGAGAGGGGGTGGGAGCTGGGGTGTGGGAGGATAGATAACTGCGGTGAGGAGATTGATAAGAAACTGTTGTGATGTTTGATGAAGTCATTGGAGTGTATTTACATTTGAGGATTCAGTGCCCATATCCCGGGTAATGAAAAGAATCAATTTGTCTGGGGAAAAGCACAAAGTTTAAGTGAGCTGCCTGTTGGCAGGATAACATATTCCCCTGGTAACCACCCTGCTCATAAATTTACTACATTGTTTTAGTTGATTTGGCCAAGTGGACTGGATTGAATGTAGATGTAATCATACATCACAATTCCCATGGTGTAAAACAGTAAAACATTATTATTCCTGTTTCTTTCTCTTTGGTTGTTTTTTTTCAAACTAAAGTAGAACAAAAATACAGAACACAAGCAAATCACTCAAGTGCACCGAAGCAGTGGAACACACCCTACGCCAATTTAATTATAAGCGGGAAAGCTTAGGAAAAGAATGATAGCGGGGGAAGGAAGGGCCAACCACAACAGGGGCCTGAGGATACCTCAAAAGGTCTATACAGAAACGTCGTCAATGCTTCACCATCATACCCAACACAACACAAGGTTGCCCTGAACAACAACAGAGAACTTTGTGACTAGGTCCCCCTACCACAATATTGCTTAAATGGTGACTAGATCTGAAGGAACTGAGATAACCTACATGTGCCCTAAAATTATGCTGTGGGACATTTAGGATGTAAGTACTTTGCATATTTGTCTAAAATTTCACTCACTACTATTTTAATAGAGACATTAAAATTTTTTCAGATGAATGGGTAAAGAGCCTATTGTCCCATAGCGCAATTCCAACACCATTTGTTTCTCGGACTGAGCTACTTTAAAGAACTGCTGAATGTGAAGGTTGGTGTAAGAGTACAGGAAGGAATTAGCACCATTCACAAAACCATTATGACAGGCTGGACTCATGCTTCAATAGTTTCAAAGGGCCACACATTAATTACATTGTAGTATCTTCAACAAGGCCTCTCATAGGTGGTTACTGATTGTAATTGTTTGAAGCACTTCATCTAGTGATATTATTACATCAACTGCAGCATTGTTGGCTTCATCTAGACAGTGCAGTGGTAGATCTTGAGGATATTCCTGGATAAAGGAAAGTGAAGCCACAGACTAAGGCCTAAATTGATGGTTAACATCCACAGGATGGGTAACAATCTAACAAACCTCGAATTCATCACTGATACGGTCTGATTAATTAGTTGTATCTTTAGGGAGCAGGTTGAAAGATGGCCCAGCATGCCTCCATGCTACGAATAGCAAGGACAAAGGATCAGCAAATTGAATCCAATGCACTGCTTGAGAGGAAAGGAGGGAATCTAATGCTCACTGCCCCCATAACTTAGCAGAGGAGTGAGAAGGATAAGAGGGAAAGCCTACCCAACTCTGTCAAAGTTTCTCATGCTCTGACAGTCCAATATGTCTCCTGTAAAATGATGATGTCTGCTTTCTTCTGTCAGAGAAATATTAATCACTTATGTTGTTTTATGGGGTGTTCAAACCCTAAATATTCAGGGATTATGTAACACAAAGTAACACTGACCAGCGATCTAACAGGATTCCCAAATAAATCCCAATAAAGAAAGAAAGACTTGCATTTATATAGCACCTTTCACAACCTCAGGACGTCCCAAAGCGCTTCACAGCCAATAGAGTACTTTTGAAGTGTAGTCACTGTCATAATATAGGAAATTTGCACACAGCAAGGCCCCATAAACAGCAATGTGATAATGACCAGATCATCTGTTTTTTAGGTATTTGGTGAGGGATAAATATTGGCCAGGACCCCCGGGGATAACTCCCCTGCTTTTCTTCAAAATAGTGCCATGGGATATTTTACATCCACCTGAGAGAGCAGACAGGGCCTCGGCTTAACATCTCGCCCAGAAGACGGCACCTCTGACAGTACAGTACTCCCTCAGCACTGCACTGGAGTGTCAGCCTAGATTTTGTACTCAATCCCTGGAGTGGGACTTGAGCACAAAATCGAGTCACTCAGAAGCAAGAGTGCTACTCACTGAACCACAGCTGACACCCAACCACATAATGGCGTCCCGACCACAGCTGAAAGACAATAACTAAAATTCATGATAGGATGAAATAGCAACATACTAATTCTCACCCTCTGCTCCCAGCTTCCCTCACTTGCCATCCAACCAGACCTCCTTCTTAGGCAGTCCCTCGGAACCGAGGATGACTTGCTTCCACACTAAAAATGAGTTCTCAGGTGACTGATGAGTCCAATGCGGGACCTACAGTCTCTGTCACAGGTGGGGCAGACGGTGGTTGAAGGGGCGGGTGGGTGGGGTGCTTGGGTTGATGTGCGCTCCTTCCGCTGTTTGCGCTTGGCTTCCGCTTGTTCCCGGTGAAGAGGCTCGAGGTGTTCGGCGCCTTCCCGGATGCTTCTCCTCCACTTTGTGTGGTCTTGGGCCAGAGATTCCCAGGCGTCGGTGGGTCTGTTCTTTAGGTCGCGAGTTTTATGTTGGACCTCGGTCTTCAGGTGTCTGTAGAGCTGCTTTCTTGCTCTCGAGTTGTGTTGCTTTTTCCAGATCAGGAATGCCTTGCGCTTGCAGCTTATTAGCTCTTGGATCTCCTGGTCATTCTCATCGAACCAGTCTTGGTGTTTCCTGGTCCATGAAAGATAAAGCCAATATTCTGTATAGCAAGTTGTATAAAAAGACAGTGAAAGAATTGCAATTCTACTGCGGAGCAATCAATTTAAAACATTAAAAAGTATACCTGCTCCAACAGCCCCGTCACTTATCAGCCTATTAAGGAGAATAGCAGGCAACAGTAAAATGCACAAAAGAGCCCCATGCTCTTCACTTTGCAGTCATAAGATTCAGCGCTGAATAACTGGTCAACAAGAAGGGACAAAGAAAATGACATACGATTACATTGAGTCTACAGCACAGAAACAGGCCATTCGGCCCAAATGGTCTATGTTGGTGTTTATGCTCCACATGAGCCTCCTCCCTCTCCACTTCATCTAATCCTATCAGCATGTAAAGTTTCGCAATTATCGCGATTCAAAATAACGAGATAGAAGCAGATTCGTTTGAGCAGTTTATTTAAACGAAATGCTGTCATGATTAAACAGGACACAGAAGCCTGTAAAATGGCCGCCACGCATCGTGACAGAAGCTTCCAGAATTTTCAGTGGGCAGACAAGATGGCGTTCGAATAAACATTTCGGTATAAGATTGGATAATACTCGGCAAACATTGATAAAGACAGGATGCAACCTGTTTGCATTCGAAACAATAGCAACAGATATAAGTGCTGGAATTGTTTTCCATGCACAAGTAAGGACCATTGTACTGGGCAATCGAAGGCCCATCCAGACACATCAATACACAAATACCCCCACGGCTCTACAATGAGAGAGCCATTCACGGGTGATTAAGTCAGTATTCGAGGAGGCCCCAAACCCAGTCAGGGAGACTCCTAGCCGGTTCGACAATGTGGAAAACATTAACGGATAGTTGGCCAGTTTAAGGTGCTACCGAAACCCATTAAAGGAAAGAATCGCCCCATGCTGGGAGTTTTGTGCACCAGTATTACACAAAGGACAAACATTAAGATTTGAGCGGGAGATAAGGGAACACAGCACTATAACTGTAGTGAACAAATGTCCATCAGTCTCTTGATTCGACTCTTGACTCGGGCTGAACTCTTGCTTATTATTCTCTTATCTGGCTGATGACTGCTGAACTCTTATTCGCTTGCCGCTTCATGGACTCGCTTGACTGGTGAGCTTTTGATTGTCTCTCTGGACTTCTACAACCGTGTCCGAGCACTGTCGAGTTCTTCATGACAACGGGGAGCCCAGCCTGCTTGCCGGAGCAGCGAAGATAAACAAGTGGGGTACAGAGACCCCTTCAAACACGTGACAGTCAGGCGCTGCAGCGAAACGAGCCGAGTGCCTCATTTTAAAATTCTCCGAAGTATCACGAGTGGTGAGCATGTTTCCCGATCCTACAAATCTAGATGTAGTGTAGGTATTAATAGGGGAGGGTGGTTTTATTAAGGATAAAGTATAATGTGTTCCCCTTTTTACGATGTGCCGTGCGTTCTTCATTACCATAGACCAAGCTTTATGAATGTATGTATACTTGTACTATCGTTAATTTGTGCCTATGACATGTACTTCACAATTTTGGACGCTATGCAATAAAGATTTTCCATTTCGTACTATTCAACCGGGTCTAATTTGAGTTTTTCTCTGCATTACTGCTCTCGCACCTAAGTCCAGTGTTAGAACCGTAAGGGCGAGTGGGTCGAACCACTCACAGGTGCTTATTGCAACAAGGCTGGCCGGAGACCAGAGCAAGCAATAGTATTAGGCAACGAAGGCCTAACCTCGCACCAGCACCGTCTGCGATACAAGCAGCGCCACAGAACCCCTTACAGATAATGGCGACCACGAAAGGAGGCTGGCAGCGAAAGAGTAATGTTTTAGACCCTGGTGTGAATAGGCAAAATGTGATGGATGAGAGGGTAGCCGACTATGTGTTTGGGAAGGTTAACTTAACCAAAAGGTGGATAAGTGACCTACTGATGGATAAGCGTCCGCTAGACGCAGCCATCAAATGGACAGGCAGTAAAGAGCATAAGAAGTCGTTGGAGAAAGCGGTCTGGCTGATGTGCTACAAGAAGCGAGTCCAACTTTTGGACCAGGTCATTGTAGCACAGGCAGCTCAGATCAGGGAATTGGAAGTTGAAATGGAGGAAAAGATCACGGGAGGACAGAAACTCATTGCATCCTTGAATGCATTACATCAGGAACGCCAGATAGTAGCCAACCACCATGAGGCTAAAATTAATTACCTAGAGTGTCAGGTCACGGAATCAAAGTTAAACGAGGGTAGGATTAGAGAACGGTGTATCCGCCGAGCTAACCAGATAAAAGCCCAGGAAGAAAGCTTGAAGGGAGTTAGGGCGGCATATAAGATGGCCCTCGAGGATAGGCATGAGGGAGCCGACCACAGTGTTTGCCAGAAGGAGATAGGGAACCTAAGAGAGGTCCTGAATAAGGCAAACGGCTTGGTGTGCCTCATCAGCCAGTCAGAAAATCAGCCACAGGTGGGTAGGGAATTCCCCAAATCCCTACCAGACAAAGCAGAGGAGGTATTTGCCACTGTGCCCTCCGCGCCACCCAGCTATTCGGCAACCTGGGTAAGGGAGGAAGTGGTGGAAATAGAAAAGGAGATCCCCGAGGTAGGACAGTCCCCGGAGGTAGAGTCGAAACCGGGACCAATGTGTCCGCTCCGAGGTCACAAGAGAGGCCCGAACGCAGCCAATGGGGATGACGGGGATGTCCTGAACCAGCTGGTATTGCCCCAAAGCTCACACCAGCTGAGAGCAATGATTAGCCATGTACGGAAGCTATCCGAGTCAGACGACCCTTCCGTACACTTTAGGGAGGTAGAAGAGACCGCAGCAATTAATGGCTGCGACGATGAGGAAAAGACCAAAATGTTGCTGTTCTCGTTAGATAGCTCGATCCTCCAGTGTCTCTTAGACGAGAGCAAGAGGGGAAATAAAACCTATGAGGAGTTAAGGGACGAGGTCCTAGAAGTGTTAGGGGCGGATGACGAAGGTCCGTTCGTCAGATTGGGTCAGACCGTACAGATGGAGGGAGAACCCCCGAAGGTTTTCGCCGACAGGCTGTGGCCAGTGTACCAGCGTAGCTGCCCAGGTGCGCCAGGGCGCGATTATCTGTACGGTGCCAGTTTAACTCATTGGCTCAGGGGTTTAGTAGCCGTCAGGGAGCAGGCCAAAGCGTGGTTTGATCCCACAAACCCCGCCACAACAGAGGAGTCTGTCCTAAATCGACTCACCATAGGGTATCGTAACACTAGGAGCACGGGAGCGCGTCCCCTTAAGGGAAAGGTGCATGAGGCACGGCCCGCAGCCCCGGCTCAAAAGGAGTGGCATCAGGAGGGAAACCGCGCCCCACAAGCCAGTGGTGCTTGTTACGGGTGCGGGAAGACAGGTCACTGGCGTAAAAACTGCAGGAACCCCTGGAAGGACCCCAGGGATAAAACTCCCGCAGCCCGAACCCAAGCGCCTGTCTCTGAGAAAGGAGCTGGTGTGCCTATCCATCCCGATGCAATAGAATCAATGTTAGGAGCCATGCGGTCTCTCATGATTTCGCACGGGAAGGTAGCAACAGCCCCATGCAACCCGGACTTCTGACTGGAACCGGTGCAGCCTGCCTACCTGTGTCCCCTTGAAAGACGCGCACAGGAGGGGGTCTCCTGTAAGGAGGCCAGGTTAAAAGAGCAGGCCTTACGGGAGGAGAATGCCCGTTTAATGGGGAAAGTAGACGGGCTAGAAGGGCAGCTTAGAGACATAAAAGCAGCCTACAGGGTAGCCAGGAGCAGGGAGTATGAGGATTTAAAACAGAATAGAAATCTGCAGCCTCCAGCAGGCGAGATTTCACAGAATGCACAAGCAGGGGCGGTGGCCTGTCTTAGGGGAGGGGCCAGACCTGCGAGTGGGGACTCTCAGCCCCAAGCAGGACAGCAGGGCACACAGACTGGTAAAGCAGCCTGCTTGAGGGGAGAGGACATTGTAGAAAAGTGTAGGATCTTTTCTTGGTGCTGGGATTCAGATAAGGAAGAGCTCGAGGAGCTCGATCAAGGTAGTGACCCGATCGGAGTGGTGCTGGGGTCGGAGGACGAAAGTTTCATCCTCGACTCAAGCTCAGGGGAGATAGGGGCTGCGAGTGGAGATCCACACAGAGTGGAATCAGAAACTGCAGATCCCGAGGAACGGGCGGCGCTGTACAGTATAAGTTTATAAGTTTATAAGTTTAAGTTTAAGTTTTGTAAGTTTGGTAAGTTTGTAGTTTAACTTTAAAAGTAAATGGTAAAATGATGGGAGTTAGTGATAGGAATAGTTAAAGTCTATCCAGCATACATGTCTTTTTACGTGAGACGAGGTCAAGGGACCCGCTCACCCTTCACAAAAGCCAGAGACTCTTGGGAGGCTGGCTACATCATTTTATCTGATCACAGGAACCAGGAAAGATGGAAAGGATTCTGATAGTGCTCGCAACGATCGGATATGGATTGGCCTATCGGGGCCTCACCAAGGATGTCGTTGTGTTTGGTTGCTCCGGGGACACGGGCCCCATCGCGACGGATGGGACCGGGGAGCGAAAGGCTGAGGAAACCGCCACTTATTTCCACAAGGGAAGGTGGCCGGGATGGCTGGGAACGAATTCGACGGAATACTCCAGCGCATCCGGATTAGCCTATAAAGAGACTTCTTTACTGTGCCCCAGAGTGAGGATCATTGCACCCAGAATCAGCGTCACTGTCGGCAAAAGGATTTGTTTGACATGCAATGGGAAGGTCCATTGAGCCGATGGTGGTGGTTACGGAAATTAAGCAAGACTATGAGAAATTCCTCGGTTGTGTGGGAGCGATTGGGTAACAATACCCATCGGACAATTATGGGGACAAACGGACAATTGAAAGGCTGTTGGGACAAATGGTGGGAACCGGATGAGGGAATATATGTTTGTATGTGGGGATCGAAGTACGTTTGCCCCAAGGGTATATCCATATTTTTCGTACACCAGTGGCACGATAACGGGAAAGGGATGAGGTGGGATGTCAGCACAAAGGGGTGCGGAGCCCCATTCTCCCCGATCCCGGTAAACGCCACTGAACTCATCACGCACCCACGCAAGGCTCCGCCCACGATTCCGGTGGTTTTGGCTCAGGAGGAAGGGTGCCCTAAAATCACTAAGGGGCCCGGGAATGGTTGGTACTCGTCCCAACAGACCAGATACTATTTCAGGGGGTACATTACGCGGTGGCTTCGGTGATTCTAAATCTCACCGAGGTGCGTTTACCAGAGTGGTGTCCCAAAGAGACGGAACAATTGTACCAGGTCCTGTTGACAAACATGTTCAGACAATTCTACGAGTTTGATTTTGCAGAGATTGACAAAACAAGCTTGTACACCACACCACACGAAGTTTTGGGTCAGGTGGGAGACAAAGAAGGGGTATTGTGAACGATATGTTCACTGCCTTTAATACAGGAACATCTGTGGTCAACGCTCTAGACAACGTGGAGCTGCAGACCCAGATCAATGGTTTAAAAACACAATTAAAAAGCATCCTCACAAGCGAAAACAAGGTAGTAGGGTCTGAGTTACATGAGGACCAGGCCATGACGTTACACTTAAAAGAAATTATAGCAGAGCTGGAGAAGCATGCGAGAACGGTAAATGCCCTGATTAGGGAAGATCGGAATGCATCCGATCAAGCTGCGCAGAACGAGGTGTGCGTACTATACGGGGCGTGGTTACTGGGCGAGGGCCGCAGTAATTCGGAGGATTTAAAACAAGGTTTGGTCCCGTCCTGGATAAGTAACAAACACCTGCAGGCGCTCCACCCTTTTCAGAACGCATTAAGCCTGTGCCAGCTCAGGCTAGCCTCAGAGGCATACCCAGTCCCCGTGGACTGCGGACGGTCAAACCATACCATCATGGGTATAGTATTAGGTATGCCGGTTTTGGGTGACACAGCAAAGCCCGCCCCGGTGTATCGGGTAGAGAACATTGGTGTCATTCAGGGGGGAGCCCACATTCGCTACGCAGCGGTCCCACCTTACGTCATCCGCTGGGAGCAAACGATGACAGGTACCGACCTATCGGGTTGTCGTGGCCGGGGAGTACACATCATCCTGTGTCCCCAGCACTTGAATGCCTTTTTAACACCACAATGCGGGTTCAGAACGGCTGACGCGAAGCCCATGAATTGCACCATGGAGGCAATGACACAAGATCATGTGCCTCCGCAGGTGGCATACATAGGGGGTGGAACATATTGCGTTACCACTGCAGCGCAACACTACCAGCATGGAAACCACAGCCGGTGT
Source organism: Squalus acanthias (assembly GCA_030390025.1). Lineage (NCBI taxonomy): Eukaryota > Metazoa > Chordata > Chondrichthyes > Squaliformes > Squalidae > Squalus > Squalus acanthias. The sequence continues at coordinate 122,520,310 of CM059425.1, read as the reverse complement.
CCGGTGAGTGACAGCAGTTTCTGTTTTAAACCCAGGGCTGAAGTTCAAGTGGCACAACAGCGAATTGTCCCGATCCCTGAACCATCCACTGTTCATCTTACAGTAAAAGAGAATTTCACAGACTTGCAGCGATTCGTTGCGCATTTCGGATACCTCATTCCCCCTCTCCCTGAACACCTCACCAAGCTTTTGAAAGCCGTCGCGGTATCACAAAAACATTTTTACACCCTGGAACAAAAGACTGTCGAAATAGGGACAGAAATTTTGGACATAGTAATCCCACCGTGGTGGGATCTGTTCACTAATATTGAAGTGCCTTCATGGATCAGGATAGCCTCCCACATTTTAGTAGTGTGCCAAGTTATAATAGTAGTTTACCTATTGGTCGTGCACTGCAAGAGAGGCAAGCGCCTCACAAAGCAGGAGAACACAGGAGAGTGGAGAGAACGTTACGTGCGCGTGAACGAGGAAAGTACCGCATAAACGGCCAGGATGACGCCGCTCCATTTTACCATGTGTGTTTTTGTAATTGATTGTTAGCTATGAAGATATGTAACTAAGTTTTTGGAACTTTGTATTTTTAAAATGGTTGGTTGATTTTTTTTTTTTTCCTTGTATAATAAAAATGCATATACAGGTGGTGCGAGAGGCATCGGCCTGTTGCACCTGGAAGGCGTATGCGCAATGTAAGTTTAAAGGCAATACTGCCTACGGTTTGTCCAAGTCCAAACAATGTAATTTCCCTGGGAAATGAGGACGGCATGGAGGCCATAGATAGTTTAAGTTAAGGGAGTGTTTGGATGTGGAGAATCGGGATAATTTTGCTCACCATCACTTTTTAATTGATACGATAAGCGGAACCTTCTATTCTGTAAGGGGTTCGGGTGTTGTGCTTGTATCTCAGATGGTGCTGGTGCGGGGTTAGGCCTTCATTGCCCAATACTATTGCTTGCTCTGGTCTCCGGCCAGTCTTGTTGCAATCAGCACCTGTGAGTGGTTCGACCCACTCGCCCTTACGGTTCTAACACTGGACTTAGGTGCGAGAGCAGTAATGCAGAGAAAAACTCAAATAGACCTGGTTGAATAGTACGAAATGGAAATCTTTATTGCATAGCGTCTAAAATCATGAAGTACATGTCATAGGCACAAATTAACGAGAGTACAAGTATACATATATTCATAAAGCTTGGTCTATGGTAATGAAGAACGCACGGCACATCGTAAAAAGGGGAACACATTATACTTTATCCTTAATAAAACCACCCTCCCCTATCAATACCTACACTACATCTAGATTTGTAGGATCAGGAATCATGCTCACCACTCGTGATACTTCGGAGAATTTTAAAGTGAGGCGCTCGGCTCGTTTCGCTGCAGCGCCTGACTGTCACGTGTTTTGAGGGGTCTCTGTACCCCACTTGTTTACTTTCACTGCTGCTGCAAGCAGGCTGGGCTCCCCATTGTCATGAAGAACTCGACAGTGCTCGGGCCCGGCTGTAGAACGCAAAGAAGAGTCTTCCTGGACCGACACCAGTTACCGGTAGAATTCAAAGAAGAGTCTTCGACCAGTTCGTACAGTAACCTGTAGAGTTCAAGAAATGGGTCGTATATTTTCGGGCGCGGTCGGGGTTTACTGATCGTGGCGGCACGTGGATTCTTCTTCTTCTCTTCTCATCTCATCTCGTCTCATCTCTTCGGGCCTTCGGGTCCAGAACACCGTTTACCGACACTCGGGATGGTGCACCCGGTTACCGGCCTTCGTCGAGGCGGCTCGTTCCGTTTGAGCTCCACCCAACATTCGAATATCCGTCCAGTGCGGCTAAAAGTCCAGAGACAACAGTCCAGAGATTCAAGAGCACAAATCAAGCGAATAAGAATCGAATCAAGGGAGTAAGAGAATAAGAGAGCGATGGACATTTGTTGTCTATAGTTATAGTGCTGTGTTCCCTTATCTCCCGCTCAAATCTTAATGTTTGTCCTTTGTGAAATATTGGCGCTCAAAACTCCCAGCATGGGGTGATTCTTGTCTTTAACGGGTTTCGGTAGCACCTGAGACTGGTCAACTACCCGTTAATGTTTTCCCCATTGTTGAACCGGCTCGGAGCCTCCCTGGCTGGGTTTTGGGGGCCCCCGAATACTTGTTTAATCACCCGAGAATGGCTCTCTCATTGTAGAGCCGTGGGGGTATTTGCGTATTGATGTGTCTGGATGGGCCTTCGATTGCCCAGTACAATGGTCCTTACTTGTGCATGGAAAACGATTCCAGCACTCATATCTTTTGCTATTGTCACAAATGCAAACAGGTTGCATCCTGTCTTTATCAGTGCTTATCGAAAATGTTTATTCAAATGCCATCTTGTCTGCCCACTGTACTTCTGGAAACTTCTGCCACGATGCGCGGCGGCCATTTTACAGGCTTCTGTGTCCTGTTTAATCATGACAGCATTTTGTTTAAATAAACTGCTCAAACGTATCTGCTTCTATCTCGTTATTTCGAATCGCGATAATTGCGAAACTTTACAGTCCCTCCTGTTGATGCGAATAACTCCGCTTATCGTATCAATTAAAAGTGGTGGTGAGCAAAATTATCCCGATTCTCCACATCCAAACACTCCCTTAACTTAAACTATCTATGGCTTCCATGCCGTCCTCATTTCCCAGGGAAATTACATTGTTTGGACTTGGACAAAACGTAGGCAGTATTGCCTTTAAACTTACATTGCGCATACGCCTTCCAGGTGCAACAGGCCGATGCCTCTCGCACCACCTGTATATGCATTTTTATTATACAAGGAAAAAAAATAATCAAACAACCATTTTAAAAATACAAAGTTCCAAACTTAGTTACACATCTTCATAACTAACAATCAATTACAAAAACACACATGGTAAAATGGAGCGGCGTCATCCTGGCCGTTAACGCGGCGCTTTCTTCGTTCACGCGCACGTAATGTTCTCTCCACTCCCCTGTGTTTTCCGGCTTTGTGAGGCGTTTGCCTCTCTTGCAGTGCACGACCAACAGGTACACTACAATTATAACTTGGCACACTACTAAAATGTGGGAGGCTGTCCTGATCCATGAAGGCACTTCAATATTAGTGAACAGATCCCACCACGGTGGGAATACTATGTCCAAAATTTCTGTTCCTATTTCTACAGTCTTTTGTTCCAGGGTGTAAAAATGTTTTTGTGATACCGCGACGGCTTTCAAAAGCTTGGTGAGGTGTTCAGGGAGAGGGGGAATGAGGTATCCGAAATGCGCGACGAATCGCTGCAAGTCTGTGAAATTCTCTTTTACCGTGAGATGAACAGTGGATGGTTCAGGGATCGGGACAATTCGCTGTTGTGCCACTTGAACTTCAGCCCTGGGTTTAAAACAGAAACTGCTGTCACTCACCGGACACCGGCTGCGGTTTCCATGCTGGTAGTGTTGCGCTGCAGTGGTAACGCAATATGTTCCACCCCCTATGTATGTCACCTGCGGAGGCACATGATCTTGTGTCATTGCTTCCATGGTGCAATTCATGGGCTTCGCGTCAGCCGTTCTGAACCCGCATTGTGGTGTTAAAAAGGCATTCAAGTGCTGGGGACACAGTATTATGTGTGCTCTCCGGCCACGACAATCCGATAGGTCGGTACCTGTCATCGTTTGCTCCCAGCGGATGACGTAAGGTGGGACTGCTGCGTAGCGAATGTGGGCTCCCCCCTGAATGACACCAATGTTCTCTACCCGATACACCGGGGCGGGCTTTGCTGTGTCGCCCAAGACCGGCATATGTAGTACTATACCCATGATGGTATGGTTTGACCGTCCACAGTCCACGGGGACTGGGTATGCCTCTGAGGCTAGCCTGAGCTGGCACGGGCTTAATGCGTTCTGAAAAGGGTGGAGCGCCTGCAGGTGTTTGTTACTTATCCAGGACGGGACCAAACCTTGTTTTAAATCCTCCAAATTACTGCGGCCCTCGCCCAGTAACCACGCCCCGTATAGTACGCACACCTCATTCTGCGCAGCTTGATCGGATGCGTTCCGATCTTCCCTGATCAGGGCATTTACCGTTCTCGCATGCTTCTCCAGCTCTGCTATAATCTCTTTTAAGTGTAGTGTCATGGCCTGGTCCTCATGTAAGTCAGACCGTAATACCTTGTTTTCGCTTGTGAGGATGCTTTTCAATTGTGTTTTTAAACCATTGATCTGGGTCTGCAGCGCCACGTTGTCTAGAGCGTTGACCACAGATGTTCCTGTATTAAAGGCGGTGAACATACCGTTCACAATACCCCTTCTTTGTCTCCCCACCTGACCCAAAACTTCATGTGGTGTGGTGTACAAGCTTGTTTTGTCAATCTCTGCAAAATCAAACTCGTAGAATTGTCTGAACATGTTTGTCAACAGGACCTGGTACAATTGTTCCGTCTCTTTGGGACACCACTCTGGTAAACGCACCTCGGTGAGATTTAGAATCACCGAAGCCACCGCGTAATGTACCCCCTAAAATAGTATCTGGTCTGTTGGGACCAGTACCAAACCATTCCCGGGCCCCTTAGTGGTTTTAGGGCACCCTTCCTCCTGAGCCAAAACCACCGGAATCGTGGGCGGAGACTTGCGTGGGCGCGTGATGAGTTCAGTGGCGTTTACCGGGATCGGGAAGAATGGAGCTCCGCACCATTTTGTGCTGACATCCCACCTCATCCCTTTCCCGTTATCCTGCTACTGGTGTACGAAAAATATGGATATACCCTTGGGGCAAACGTACTTCGATCCCCACATACAAACATATATTCCCTCATCCGGTTCCCACCATTTGTCCCATGTCAAACAAATCCTTTTGCCGACGGTGACGCTGATTCTGGGTGCAATGATCCTCACTCTGGGGCACAGTAAAGAAGTCTCTTTGTAGGCAAATCCGGATGCGCTGGAGTATTCCGTTGAATTTGTTCCCAGCCATCCCGGCCACCTTCCCTCGTGGAAATAAGTGGCGGTCTCTTCAGCCTTTCGCTCCCCGGTCCCATCCGTCGCGATGTGGGCCGTGTCCCCGGAGCAACCAAACACAACGACATCCTTGGTGAGGCCCTGATAGGCCAATCCATATCCGATCGTTGCGAGCACTATCAGAATCCTTTCCATCTTTCCTGGTTCCTGTGATCAGATAAAATGATGTAGCCAGCCTCCCAAGAGTCTCTGGCTTTTGTGAAGGGTGAGCGGGTCCCTTGACCTCGTCTCACGTATAACGACATGTATGCTGGATAGACTTTAACTATTCCTATCACTAACTCCCATCATTTTACCATTTATTTTTAAAATTAAACTACAAACTTACCAAACTTACAAACTTAAACTTAAACTTCTTAACTTATAAACTTATACTGTACAGCGCCGCCCGTTCCCAGGGCGGCCTACCTAAATTCTGTGAAGGCTGCCACGAGCTTTTCCCAGTGGCGGGAGGGCACTGACCCCTTCCTTTGATCTGCCGCAGCCTGTCGCTGCTGCGCTGGGACTGGGATCTCCCTGGGCTGCCTTGACCTTGAACTTACGCCTGGGGGCGTACGGGGACTTGACCACGGCTTCCTGGGCTGGGGTGTCCGACTTGACCTACGGAGGGCTACATTGGGCAAGATTTCCAGGGCCGACGGACCAGGGACCAAGACTTCCACCGTCACGGCCTGTGGTCCCACCACAGCCGCTGGCTCCGTCTCCCCGGCTCCGCCCCCCTGAACTCGGGATTTGCAGTTTCTGGTTCCACCCTACTTGGCCCAGTATGTGGTCCTCCACTCGCAATCCCTACCTCCCCCAAGGGCAAGACTTCCAGGGCCGACGGACCGGGTACTGAGACTTCCACCGTCACGACCTGTGGTCCGACCACAGCCGCTGGCTCCGTCTCCCCTGGCCCCGCCCCCCTGGGCTCGGGATCTGCAGTTTCTGATTCCACCCTGTGTGGATCTCCACTCGCAGCCCCTATCTCCCCTGAGCTTGAGTCGAGGACGAAACTTTCGTCCTCCGACCCCAGCACCTCTCCGATCGGGTCACTACCTTGGTCGAGCTCCTCGAGCTCTTCCTCATCTGAATCCCAGCACCAAGAAAAGATCCTACACTTTTCCAGAATGTCCTCTCCCCTTACGCAGGCTGCTTTACCGGTCTGTGTGCCCTGCGGTTCTACCCGGGGCTGAGAGTCCCCACTCGCAGATCTGGCCCCTCCCCTAAGACAGGCCACCGCCCCTGCTTGTGCATTCTGTGTAATCTCGCCTGCTGGAGGCTGCAGATTTCTATTCTGTTTTAGTTTGGGCAACTCTGCTACCATGGCTTGCAACTGCGAGGTGGTGAATTCCCCCGGGGTTGTTGCGCAAACCATCCCTCTGGCTTTGGATAGGGCTTGGGTCAGAACTTTTATCCTTTCCTCACAGGGCCCATGGTTTAAAACCTCATACTCCCTGCTCCTGGCTACCCTGTAGGGTGCCTTTATGTCTCTAAGCTGCCCTTCTAGCCCGTCTACTTTCCCCATTAAGCGGGCGTTCTCCTCCCGCAAGGCCTGCTCTTTTAACCTGGCCTCCTTACAGGAGGCCCCCTCCTGTGCGTGTCTTTCAAGGGGACACAGGTAGGCAGGCTGCGCCGGTTCCAGCCAGAAGTCTGGGTTGTATGGGTCTGTTGCTACCTCCCCGTGCGAAATCATAAGAGACCGCATGGCTCCTAACATTGATTCTATCGCATCGGGATGGATAGGCACACCGGCTCCTTTCTCAGAGACAGGCGCTTGGGTTCGGACTGCGGGAGGTTTGTCCCTGGGGTCCTTCCAGGGATTCCTGCAGTTTCTACGCCAGTGACCTGTCTTCCCGCACCTGTAACAAACACCACTGGTTTGTGGGGCGCGATTTCCCTCCTGATGCCACTCCTTTTGAGCCGGGGCTGCGGGCCGTGCCTCATGCACCTTTCCCTTAAGGGGACGCGCTCCCATGCTCCTAGTGTTACGATACCCTACCGTGAGTCGATTTAGGACAGACTCCTCTGTTGTGGCGGGGTTAGTTGGATCAAACCATGCTTTGGCCTGCTCCCTGACGGCTGGCAAACTGTTGGCTACTAAACACCTGAGCCAATGAGTTAAACCGGCACCGTTCAGGTAATCGCGCCCTGGCGCACCTGGACAGCTACGCTGGTATACTGGCCACAGCCTGTCGGCGAAAACCTTCGGGGGTTCTCCCTCCATCTGTATGGTTTGACTCAATCTGACGAACGGACCTTCGTCATCCGCCCCTAACACTTCTAGGACCTCGTCCCTTAACTCCTCATAGGTTTTATTTCCCCTCTTGCTCTCGTCTGAGAGACACTGAATTATCGAGCTATCTAACGAGAACAGCAACATTTTGCTCTTTTCCACATCGTCGCAGCCATTAATTGCTGCAGTCTGTTCTACCTCCCTAAAGTGTACGGAAGGGTCGTCTGATTCGGACAGCTTCCGTACATGGCTAATCATTGCTCTCAGCTGGTGTGAGCTGTGAAGCAATACAAGCTGGTTCAGGACATCCCCGTCCTCCCCATTTTACCCATTTGGGCCTCTCTTGTGACCTCGGAGCGGACACATCGGTCCCAGTCTCGACTCTACCTCTGGGGATTGTCCTACCTCGGGAACCTCCTTCTCTATTTCCACCACTTCCTCCCTTTCCCAGGTTGCCGAATAGCTGGGTGGCGCGGAGGGCGCAGTGGCAAATACCTCCTCTGCTTTGTCTGGTAGGGATTTTGGGAATTCCCTACCCAGCTGTGGCTGGTTTGCTGACGGGCTGATGAGGCACACCATGCCGTTTGCCTTATTCAGGGCCTCTCTTAGGTTCCCTATCTCCTTCTGGCAAACACTGTGGTCGGCTCCCTCATGCCTATCCTCGAGGGCCATCTTATATGCCGCCCTAACTCCCTTCAAGCTTTCTTCCTGGGCTTTTATCTGGTTAGCTCGGCGGGCACACCGTTCTCTAATCCTACCCTCGTTTAACTTTGCTTCCGTGACCTGACACTCTAGGTAATCAATTTTAGCCTCATGGTGGTTGGCTACTATCTGGCGTTCCTGATGTAACGCATTCAAGGATGCAATGAGTTTCTGTCCTCCCGTGACCTTTTCCTCCATCTCAACTTCCAATTCCCTGATCTGAGCTGCCTGTGCTGCAATGACCTGGTCCGAAAGTTGGACTTGCTTCTTGTAGCACATCAGCCAGACCGCTTTCTCCACCGACTTCTTATGCTCTTTACTGCCTGTCCATTTGATGGCTGCGTCTAGCGGACGCTTATCCATCAGTAGGTCACTTATCCACCTTTTGGTTAAGTTAACCTTCCCAAACACATAGTCAGCTACCCTCTCATCCATCACATTTCGCCTATTCACACCAGGGTCTAAAACATTACTCTCTCGCTGCCAGTGTCCCATCTGGGTCGCCATTTCCTGTAAGGGGTTTTGTTGTGCTTGTATCGCAGACGGTGCTGGTGCGGGGTTAGGCCTTCGTTGCCTAATACTATTGCTTGCTCTGGTCTCCGGCCAGCCTTGTTGCAATAAGCACCTGTGAGTGGTTCGACCCACTCGCCCTTATGGTTCTAACACTGGACTTAGGTGCGAGAGCAGTAATGCAGAGAAAAACTCAAATAGACCTGGTTGAATAGTATGAAATGGAAATCTTTATTGAATAGCGTCTAAAATCATGAAGTACATGTCATAGTCACAAATTAACGAGAGTACAAGTATACATATATTCATAAAGCTTGGTCTATGGTAATGAAGACCTCACGGCACATCGTAAAAAGGGGAACACATTATACTTTATCCTTAATAAAACCACCCTCCCCTATCAATACCTACACTACATCTAGATTTGTAGGATCAGGAAACATGCTCACCACTCGTGATACTTTGGAGAATTTTAAAGTGAGGCGCTCGGCTCGTTTCGCTGCAGCGCCTGACTGTCACGTGTTTTGAGGGGTCTCTGTACCCCACTTGTTTACTTTTGCTGCTGCTGCAAGCAGGCTGGGCTCCCCGTTGTCATGAAGAACTCGACAGTGCTCGGGCCCGGCTGTAGAACTCAAAGAAGAGTCTTCCTGGACCGACACCAGTTACCGGTAGAATTCAAAGAAGAGTCTTCGACCAGTTCGTGGAATAACCTGTAGAGTTCAAGAAATGGGTCATATATTTTCGGGCGCGGTCGGGGTTTACTGACCGCGGCGGCACGTGGATTCTTCTTCTTCTCTTCTCATCTCGTCTCGTCTCGTCTCTTCGGGCTTTCGGGTCCAGAACACCGTTTACCGACACTCGGGATGGTGCACCCGGTTACCGGCCTTCGTCGAGGCGGCTCGTTCCGTTTGAGCTCCACCCAACATTCAAATAACCGTCCAGTGCGGCTAAAAGTCCAGAGTCAACAGTCCAGAGAAACAAGAGCACAAATCAAGCGAATAAGAATCGAATCAAGGGAGTAAGAGAATAAGAGAGCGATGGACATTTGTTGTCTATAGTTATAGTGCTGTGTTCCCTTATCTCCCGCTCAAATCTTAATGTTTGTCCTTTGTGAAATATTGGCGCTCAAAACTCCCAGCATGGGGTGATTCTTGTCTTTAACGGGTTTTGGTAGCACCTGAGACTGGTCAACTACCCGTTAATGTTTTCCCCATTGTTGAACCGGCTCGGAGCCTCCCTGGCTGGGTTTTGGGGGCCCCCGAATACTTGTTTAATCACCCGAGAATGGCTCTCTCATTGTAGAGCCGTGGGGGTATTTGCGTATTGATGTGTCTGGATGGGCCTTCGATTGCCCAGTACAATGGTCCTTACTTGTGCATGGAAAACGATTCCAGCACTCATATCTTTTGCTATTGTCACAAATGCAAACAGGTTGCATCCTGTCTTTATCAGTGCTTATCGAAAATGTTTATTCGAACGCCATCTTGTCTGCCCACTGTACTTCTGGAAACTTCTGCCACGATGCACGGTGGCCATTTTACAGGCTTCTGTGTCCTGTTTAATCATGACAGCATTTCGTTTAAATAAACTGCTCAAACGAATCTGCTTCTATCTCGTTATTTCGAATCGCGATAATTGCGAAACTTTACAATTCCTTTCACCCTCATGTATTTATCTAGCATCCCCTTAAATGCAACTATGCTATTCACCTCAACTATTACTTGTGGTAGCGAGTTCCTCATTCCCACCACCAATTAAAATGGAGTTTGCGACAAAAAAAAATCACCTGTCAGTAAAACTAAGGTAACAGAAAACTAGTATAAATAGCAACATAAATGATCTTATTATGCTCAGGATTTGTTATCATTAAGCTGCCATTTTTTTATTTCATAGATGCCTTCTGTACCACACTAGTTACAGAAGTCAAAAAAGTGAGCTTAATGAAGACAAGTATATCATAATGATGCCTGAAGTCTGTGGTCGCGATTTTATTAATGGAGGCGGGTTGGGTGCGGGTCAGGTGGTTTCCGGCTCCCAGTCCCGCCCCCAGCTGCATCCGGCCCACTGACGTGATTTTGCCTTGATTGCCCTTGTTAAGCCCGCCCTGCGGGCTTGGCGGCCAATTAAGAGGAAGCGGGTCAGATGACATCATTTGATGACGCGTCATCTGCAGGCTTCCTTAAAGAGACCACGCACAATTTTATTTGACAGTTGATTTCTCAGTGTTTGACAGCATTGAGGTGCTGAAAACACTGACAATCACTGCACAAAGGTGACCTCTTGCATCCAGGCTCTCCAATGATTCCCTCCATAGGCTGAAATAGATGGCAGCAGCAGGTGAGGTGGCAGAAGCGATCTGGCACTGGTGAGAGAGGTTCTCCCAATGAGGTGGCACTGGACATGGATTTAAAAACTTGTAACCTAAAGAAAAGTGTAAATGTATTAAAAATGCAGTTCCTAACATTTTCTTTCCTCTGAGACTCACCATGTGCAACATTGGATCCTTCACACCACTTCTGCAGCTGTCATCAATCCAGAAACATTACAGCAGACTCACAACATGCCTCACTTACCTGGCGTGGTGTCCAGATGTCGGAAAACCCAAGCTAGAAGTGGCAAAATTCAAAAATAGGCTGGCAACTACTGGCAACTACCTGTTATTAGGCAGGTAATTGCCTTTAATCCTCTTCCTGCTGCTAGGTGTCGGATCCATTCACAAATCGGGGACCCAACACTTGGGAAAATTGTTTGGAGGCGGGTTGAAGGCGGGATCGCAACCCGCCGTCAATCAAAACGATTTTAACCTTTGACCCGTCTCCAAACCCGCCCTCTGAGCGCCTGTAAAATCGTGGCCTGTTTCTCTATCAGGCTCTTTACATCACACCATTACATACACAGTTACCTCTGTTGAAGCATATGTATGAAAGCGTTAGTCACTCATGATGAAGAAACATTTTGGCGATTTACACACAGTAATGCATGCACTGTCAAAATGTAGATTAATGTGGAAGTATTATCAAAATTTAGAAAAATGGTGCGTTATGTTTTTGGATTTTGGATTCGATATTCTACTCTGGTTGAGTGTCATCGAACACTCGCTTAATTGGGATCCTACATCCCCAATGATCTGGAGTGCGCCTTTACCTAGCTGATATCTTGGTAAATGGTAACAAGACCCAGGGAAAGCCATAAGCAGCTCATGTCAGCTTACTGGAACATATGATTTGCCATCACGATGATTCTCATCTTCAGTAGATGGATTAATTTTACACTCTATCAGACTGAGACTCAATCTATAAACCAATAGCCATTTTATTTTACCATAAAAAAGCAAGATGACCAGTATTCAGCACAAAACAGTGTATTTGCAAACTTTGCTATCCTTCATCATTCAGGCTGGAGGGAAGTTTACAGTGGTGTCCCCCAACGGTCGGTGTTGAGACCACTACTCTTTATGATATATATTAATGACCTGGACTTGAGTATCTAGAGCATCATTTCAAAGTTTGCAGATGATACGAAACTTGGAAATGTAGTAAACAGTGAGAAGGATAGTAACAGACTTTGGAAGAACATAGACAGACTGTTGAAATGGGAAGACATATGGCAGATGAAATTTAATGCAGAGAAGTGTGAAGTGATTCATTTTTGTAGGAAGAATGAGGAGATACATTATAAACTAAATGGTACAATTTTAAAGGGGGTGCAGGAACAGAGAGACCTGGGGATGTACGTACACATTTCTTTGAAGGTGGCAGGATAAGTTGAGAAGGCTGTTAAAAAGGCTTTTTAAATAGAGGCATAGAGTTAGGTCCCAGCTGGAGTATTGTGGCTAATTCTGGGCACCACACTTTTGAAGGTTGTCAAGGTCTTGGAGTGGGTGCAGAGGAGATTTACTAGAACGCTACCAGGGATGCGGGGCTTCAGTTATGTGGCGAGACTAGAGAAGCTGGAATTGGTTATGGGGAGATTTGATTGAGGTGTTCAAAATCATGAAGGGATTTAAGGTAATTGGCAAAAGAACCAAAGGCCACATAAGGGAAATAAAATTTCTGCGGCGAGTTGTTATGATCTGGAATGCACTGCATGAAAGGGTGGTGGAAGCAGATTCAATAATATCTTTCAAAAGGGAACTGGATAAAAATTTGAAGAGGAAAGATTTGCTGGGGAGTGGTACTAATTGGAAAGCTCTTTTAAAGAACTGGCATAGGCACGATGGGCCGAATGGCTTCCTTCTGTGCTGTATGATTCTATGATGTATTAAAAACAATAAGAAGGCTTCCCCTGAGCTATCTTTCAACATGAGTAAATCCCTGAAAATAATTGCCCATTTCTTAGGTCGTGCAATGCAAAGTAGCTCAGACCCTCTGCTGACTGGAGTCTGACTGTAGACTGCTTAGTTGGGCTTAGGTAACTACAGATAAATGCCCAGTTGGAGGCTTTTGGACACAGAGCTATCAACCAGGAACTGCAGCCAATCGCCGACCCTGCTCTCTTCTCACAGGCCTAAGACACAGCTGTCAATCAAAAATGACCAGCCCTCCCCCTACCCATGCCAACAAATCTTAGATCTGTATGAGAATCTCAACTGTCCCATGTCAAGATCTTGTGAAGATATATCAGAACAAGAGACCTTAACTAACGTGCATCTTTGATCACTTAAGAATGGGCTGCTATTCTTCGTCAATTACTTCGGATATTTGAGATTGAATGGAATCCTAGGCCAGTTACACAATTAACAGATTGAACTTTCTGTTGATCACCAGGAATTACCAATTAACAATTTATATTTGCATAAATCTGGGAACCCATACGGACAACTCTTCTGGGTCTGGGCTGTTGTATATCGAAAATGCCGAGTCATTTCTGTGTGAATTCAGTTTTTTTATAAACACCTTGCACTGTTAGTAGTTTTTAGAAAATTCTAAATCAATAATCTGATTCAGATAAAAATACATGTCGGTCATATAGAGTTGAAATTCTGCTGAGTGCCACTGGTTAATGTGCTCACCTAAAATGCCTGTGCACACTATTTTAACAAATTGTTGTCCCTTTTATGTCAATCCCTATGAATTGTTATGGATAAGTACAAGAACAACAATTTGCATTTATATAGCGCCTTTAACATAGCAAAACATTCCAAGGCGCTTCACAGGAGCGTTATCAATCAAAATTTGACACCGAGCCACAGAAGGAGATATTAGGACAGGTGACCAATAGCTTGGTCAAAGAGGTAGGTTTTAAGAAGTATCTTCAAGGAGGAGAGAGAGGTGGAGAGGTTTAGGGAGAGATTTCCAGAGCTTAGGTACATCAGCATACATGTATGCTTTGACAGAAACTTGTGTTTATATTTCTTAACAAAATAAAATAGAAGAAGTATCATGCATTGGCCCTGCTTTTTCTAGGAGGCTATATGCAGTTTACACTATTATGGACTTCACTCGGTTTCTTCAATCTTCTGAAGGAAATGAATAACCACTGACAAAACATACAACAAGAAGAAAAACACTTACCACACTTCATTCTGACCCCTAAGGCAATCAAGCGAAAACTCCACGATAGCAATCTAACATTCCAATCTACATTATTCAATCTTGAATGGTTATATTCCACAGTTGACATTTCCTTGGTCCCAGCAGCACATAACCACATTCTTCTTATAGAGTATTTGATCATCTATGCCAACACTCATCTTTATAATCTTCAATCACATCCTTAAGCAGACATTTCCCGGGTCTTCGTAAAGGAATTAATTCGTCTAGCATTACCTACTTTTTTTTTGAAGGGAAATTTTTTCCATCATATCAACTGATCAGTGGAAATAAAATTCTTCTTCCGTTGTAGGCTCACTTGAGGTTTACCAATACGGTGCTCAAACCCTCTAGTTCTGCGATCACATGTTAAATCAAGCTAACTGCTTACATCATAGAATCATAGAATGATACAGCACAGAAGGAGGCCATTCAGCCCAGCTTGCCCATGCTGGCTCTTTGAAAGCCCTATCAGATCTGTGTTATTTGTGCCTTTCAGTATTTTACCTGTACTGTTGCTCACTCATCCATTATGCACGTGCATTTCTTGTTCCAATAGGCATTATTTGACAGTTTTCCTCAACTTTCTCCTCTATTTTCTCCTGCTCTACTGGCACTTCCTCACAGCTCTCCAGTACCTCATCCAGGTGTGTGAGTTATGATAACATCAGCAGGCTATTTGAGCATCGAAGTCATCACAGCCAAACCAAAAGCTTTTCTCGATCAACATCCATGCGTATACTTTCCTGTAGGGCCCACTGGATCACGATCCTGAGAAAATGTTGTGCTCCGAGGTTTAATCTGTTGACTGGCAACTATGGTTCTGGCAGACACACATAATAGAAGTGCAACTGTATTCAAGCTAACAATGTGAAATGCTTGAAGTAATCTTAGTAGTTCAGTTGTAAGGTGTAAATCTGTTTGGGATTTATAGCATAAATGCTACTTCAAAAGTTAATGCCTGCCTGACCTCTGAATTTTTTTCAACTGATCAAAATTGAAAAGTTAGAATCACAACTTTAAGTAACTTGCATAGATTTTATTTTAACACTGAACAAAGTATTTTAATTTTCTTTTTTAATTGACTGCAAGCTCAATGACTGTCCTAGCCCAAGTGTACTTGGGCCAGTTATACCAGCCCAATTTCAATTGTGGCTCAATTGGTAACATCCTCAGCTCTGAGTCAGAAGGTAGTGGGTTCAAAATCCCACTCCAGAGATTTAAGCACAAATATCTAGGCTGACACTCCAGGGCTAGTACTGAGTGAGTGCTGCACTGTCGGAGATGTTGTCTTTTGGATGAGACATTAAACCGAGGGTCTCTCAGGTGGACATAAAAGATCCCATAGCACTATATTGAAGAACAGCAGGGAAGTTTAACCCTGGTGCCCTGCTTAATATTTACCTCTTAATCAACATCACTAAAATCTGGTCAGTATCACATTGCTGTTTGTGGGACCTTGCCGTGTGCAAATTGGCTGCCGCGTTTCCTACATTACAACAGTGACTGCACTTCAAAAGTACTTAATTGACTGTAAAGTGCTTTGGAACTGAGATCGTGAAAGGTGCTATATAAATCCAAGTCTTACTTTCTTTCAATTTCTGCACTGACTGACACAAAGGAACTCAGCACAGTGAAAAAGTGCTTCTCCAGGAACTATCTAAACCTACGAGACCATTGAGGGATCTATTACTTTATATTCATTCGCATTGAAATCCACTTGAAATCCCCTTAATGTGCCCATATCTCTTTGAATGTTCTCAATCTTTGCCGCTTGCATAGCTTTAGTGCAAGAGGTAACAGGAGAAGAATTCCATTTCTAAAACACAAGTGAATGACTGGAACGGGCTGTATTTTCTCAATGGGGGCGCGTTGGGGGCGGGGCTGTTGGTTGTAGGGTTTCAGTCCCGCCCCCAACGACGTCAGGCCAACCCACGCTATTTTTCCTTGATTGACATTGTTAAGCCCACCCTGTGGGTTTAGCCAGCTAATTAAGGGAAAGCCGGTGACAGAGGATGTCAGCGTATGACATTTCATCTGTCAAAAATTTTTGACAGTTGAATTGTCAGCGTTTGACAGCTTTGAGAAGCTGTCAAACGCTGACAATCTCTGTTCTAAGGTGAGTCTTTGTACTGAAGACTCACCAAACCTCTCTCCTTCGCAGAAATCAGATGGCTGCTGCATCTGAGAATGCAGCAGCCATTCTGTCATCTCTGCCGTTGAGATGAGGGACCTCCGGATCCCCAAGGGTTGAAGCCTGCAGGAAGAAGCAAAGGTAAGTAAACTTTTTCTAACACTTTACACTCACCTCTTACACTTACCTCTCCACACTTGCACCCATCACTCACCTCCACAGCAGACTTTTCGATCCCTCTCACCTCCGCAGACCCACTGCTCGCCTTGCTGACCCTGGCGAGGTTCGCAGCCATCGGGAAGCCCGCACTTGCAGGGGTAAAATGGGGATAAGCTTCTTAACTGCCTGTTAACTACCTGTTAACAGGCAGTTAATTGACTGTAATCCCCTTCCCGCCTCGAGGAGATGGGTCCCTGCGCGAGTCGGGGACCCGCCTCCCGGGAAGATGGCGCGGAGGCGGGTTGGGAGCAAGTTCTGCACCCGCTCCCAGTTTCTGCCATTTTCGCTGCAGTCCCGCCTCCATACCCGCCTCCCCAGGACTGGGAAAATTCCCCCCCCCACCGTCACTCTGACAGCCTCTGTCAATCAATTCTAACAGGGCAATTACAAAGCATGCCTTGCATGAGTGCAAAATGGTTTTTGCATTATAGCAATGTGAGATAAGCAGTACAAATGGCAGCCCAACTAGAACTGGTTCAGTGTTTTGGTCGTCTCGCACAGCTTGGCTTCAGCTGATGCACAGCCAACTTTTTAAATCTTACAATTAAAGTTTTAGAAAGAGCTCAGGTGATCTTTTTGTTTCTAATATTAAAAAAGAGACAAGGTTGTTAACAGCTTTCTTCTAACATGACTGACATTTGGAGGCCTCTGAGCTAAGCTCCACACATTTGCTTGAATGTGCATGCACTGAGCTCTTCTTTACCTGACTGGAGAGTGATACAAGGGAGATAGTTTAACTATGACCTGCCTGCTCCTACCCTTCTCAATGCAGGTAGCAGTATCAAACCAGTGCTGTATAGGGTCAGCTGTTCCTCAGTCTGAGTCAGAAGGTTGTGGGTTCAGATCCCACTCCAGAAACTTGAGCTATCAAATCTAGGCTGACACTCCAGTGCAGTACTGAGGGAGTGCTGCACTGTCAGAGGTGCCATCTTTCGAATGAGCCAAGTCCCTGTCTGCTCTCTCAGGTGGACATAAAAGATCCCATGGCACTATTTCGAAGAAAAGCAGGGGAGTTCACCCTGGCCAACATTTATCCCTCAATCAACATCACTAAAACAGATTATCTGGTCATTATCACATTGCTGCTTGTGGGAGCTTGCTGTGTGTAAATTGGCTGCCGCGTTTCCTACATTACAACAGTGACTACACTTCAAAAAAGTACTCCATTGGCTGCAAAACACTTTGGGACATCCTGAGACGGTGAAAGGTGCTATATAAATGCAAGTCTTTCTTCTTAAAGTCTGAAACCATGGAGAAATCACCAGATTTACCACACGCAATCAATTAGTCTACAACATTTGCATTGTGAAAAGAATATTTTAAAGAAAATACATAGAGGCAAAGAGAAATGTAGAGAAAGCTCCCCAATTTGAAGACGATGCTTTGGAGCTCTCAGGAGGTGCAACAAAGGAGGGCGTTTGACTTTGGGCACCCCTTCTGTAAAAACTGAAGTCCAAAACGTTTGGCTAGAGGTTCCAGCTGGAGGTTCTGCAGTCTGCCCAAGTGCCTGGGAATGAATAAACAGAAGGTATTCAGGTATCAGAAAGAGCACGCAGGTTAACACAGTGGCGACTTTCACAGCTATGGAATGAGCTGCCCCTCTGACTAAACTTGTCCGCAGGTTGGCTTGGAGCCTAGCTCTATGAAAGCCCCACTTGGTGAAGCGCTGAAAACATCTCTTCTCTGAGCTTCCCACGGTGGTCTGAAAGTATAGAAAAATGGTGCACGCTTAATGTTGTCCCACCTGCCTTGCGTGTCCTCTCATGGCTTCATCCTGGGCCCCTGTTAGAAACCCCCCAAAGAAATTCCTATCCTAAAAACTAACCAGTATGTTAAAATAAATTAAGCTTTACAAAAAATATTGGCAACTGCAACACAACTTTTGGATCTTTACTTCTACAGGTCAAACAATCATGTTTATTTTATATATGAACAAGCTACGTGCATCTGTCTAGTTAAAACAAGTTGAAAAAACACCCAAATAAGCAACTACTTGGTGTATTGTAACTCAAATGACTTAAACTTCAAGCAACCAATTCATAATATTTGAACTAATTTGCTTACTCAGTCCATACAAATAACATATGGAATCCATCTGAGACACTGCCTGAGAGTTGCCTAAGTACCAAATAAAACCAATTTGCCTGTAAAGTGTTTTCTTACTGTATGATTTGAAATAATATATTGAACAAATCAATGTACAACATTCTAGGCTAAAAGGTTTTTATCCATTGAGGGTACATTTAAAGACAATAAAAATAACATTTTCACTAATCATTTTGGTTTTACACTAATAACTTTTTTCTTCTTATATTATCGCACAAGGTCAAGATCTAACCCAAGGATTTGAAGTCCTGGACACAATTCAGAGAAAAGCCACAAGATTATTCCCCAGTGTTATAGAATTGAGTTATGAGGATAGACTGGAGAAACTTCGATCTTCAGTATTGAAAGGAGGCAACGAGCAGATCACTTTCTAAAGGTACATAATAGTATCGGAAAGGTAAATTCAGAACACAAGTTCAAACTAAACAAAGACAAGGGAGCATGATTTCAAACCAGTAAAAGATAAATTTAGAACTGATTCTTCATATAAAGAATGACCAATACAGAGAACAGACTTCAGGAGGGCAGAATCAATAGGATCAACAATAACAACTTGCATTTATATAGCACCTTTAACAAAGTAAAACATCCCAAGGCGCTTCACAGGAGCGTTAGCAAACAAAATTTGACACCGAGCCACATGAAGGGATATTAGGGCAGTTGACCAGCTTGGTCAAAGAGGTAGTTTTTAAGGAGCGTCTTAAAGGAGGAAAGAGGGGTGGAGAGGTAGAGAGGTTCAGGGTGGGAATTCCAGAGCTTAGGGCCTTGACAGCTGAAGGCAACGGCCGCCAATGGTGGAGCGATTAAAATTAATTTGATTGTGAACATGCTCACACATATTAAAATTTGAAGAAATGTTTGGAACATACCCCGATTTTAACTCCAGGTGGATTCCCTGCTCATGCCCGAGTTAAAATTACAGTTGGGTCTCAATGATGTCATCGGGCCGCAACATTCATATGTAAAGAAGGACCCTGTTAGCTCCGGGCGCGTGTCCTTGCTGCCTGCTCAGGAGAGCAGGTTAAAATAGCAGATGTTGCAATCATGGCAGCTTTTGAACAGGTAAGAGCCAGGGCGATTTTAACTGCCCACTCGCTAGGCTTCTGCTGAGCGAGTAGGGTTCAAATCGCTCCCAAAGTTTCAGCAAAATGCTATGCAGTTCAAAAGTTATAAACAATTCATAATGTTATAAATGACTTAGGGGATGGAAAATGTTCAAGGTGTCTAAATTTGTGGATTAAACCAATGATTTGGGTGATAATCCAAAAATACCTGGACAGGCTAGGTCAATGGGCTGAGAGGTGGCAGATGGAGTTTAACATAGAGCAAACACATGAGTTAAGGTGGAGAAGTGAGAATGTAGATTACATATTAAATGTCAATGTGATTGATGTAACAAAACAAGGAAGGAAGCCAGGAGGTTTGGTAAATTGGTTGTTAAAATCATCAGTTCAATGTTTGCCATTACTTGTTAATTTACTCCAGAGTTATCAAAAGTCTGCCCCACAAGTAATTTTATTATATATATTTCTAGTAGGAGATTTGACATTGCCACATCACAATTTTTTTTCACTGAAGCACATAATTTCTGGTTATAAATTTGGCAAAAATATGTTGCCAAGTGATTACCACCATTATTCAAAGACCAGTCACCACTCATAGGAACAGGAGGAGGCCACTCAGCCCATCGAGCCTGTTCCGCCATTCAATTAGATCATAGCTGATCTGTGCCTCAACCCCATTTATCCGCCTTTGATCCATATCCCTTGATACCCTTACCTAACAAAAATCTATCGACCTCAGTCTTGAAAGTTGTAATTGAACCCCAACATTCACAGCCTTTTGGGGAGAGAGTTCCAGATTCCCACTATCCTTTATGTGAAGAAGTACTTTCTGAATTCACTCCTGAATGACCTGGCTCTAATTTTAAGATTATGCCCCTTTGTTCTGAATTCCTCAACCAGCAGAAATAGTTCCTTTTTTCACTACCCTATCGAATCCTTTAATCATTTTAAACACCTCGATCCTAAGAGCTGACATCATTTCTCGTGCTCCAGAAATTGTTAGTGCTCTCTTGTGGAATGGAAGCATACCTGCTCTACTGAACGATGAGGAAAATCACCATTAAGTACAAAACAAAAACTAAAACAGATGCCCGAACTACTCGTGTTAAACAACAAATTATACTTCTAGACTCCGAGGCAGAATTTCTTATAGAATCTTAGGGGTGAATTTAAAAAAAGGGTGGGTTGGGATCGGGTGAGATGTTAAAACTTTAAAAAATCTCAAACCCGGCCCCAACCCGACCCTAACCCAACCCCAACACTCCAACTTCTGGATTTAATGGAGGCAGAACAAGGGGCGGGCAGCCAACCCACTCCCAGGAGGCAGGTTGGCCATTTAAATATTATACGGAGGCTGGCAGCCTCTGATTTAACCTGCTTTGCAGGTTTTACTGCGGGTGGCCAAGGATCCCAGGGTTCGGGATTCCCGCTAGTGGCAACGAGGCGGCCTCAGCCTCAGTTTAACCCTGGCTGGCCGCGTTTCCCAGGCCTCGGGAAACCCGGCAGCTGAAGGGAGGAGAGGACAGCTTTGCGGAGAAGTTAAGTGACTTCACAGCACTGCTTGTGGGCCAGGAGGAGTAGGTGTGTTTCCCACCAGCCCACCAAGCTTACCCTCTTGCCTTGGATCGAACCTCCCCATTAGATCCCCCCATAAAAAGACCCCCAGGGGTCAGGGATCGGAACCCCCTGGATGGGAGGCCCCCCAGGATCGTCGCCCCCCCCACCCCCCACAGGATTGTACACTTCCTCCGGGGTTGTGGATCGCACCCCCACCCCCGCCCCCCGCTCCCAGTAGTAGCTGCAGGCTCCTTACCTGGGGCTGCAGCCTGCTCTGGCATGCTCGCCAGGCGACTGGAAGCCAAGCCTGTCAATCAGGCTGACTTCCGGGCGGGGATCCTGGCAAAAAAAATATGCATAAATTGGAGTTAAAACTTACATAATCTGCCCCTGTCAAGAACGTGATCACAGAATCTTACAGCACAGGAGGAAGGCATTCGGCCCATCGTGCCTGTGCTGGCTCTTTGAAAGAGCTGTCCAATTAGTCCCACTCCCCTGCACTTTCCTATAGCTGTTTGCTGTGTAAATATAATGGGATTACTTTGCTATGACCTGTTTCTGTAGTTTTACAGAATGTAAATAGATTAGAGAAAGTAAATAAATTATGGCAATCACTTGTCTCGAAGAACTGTACTCCGAAGCACCCATGTGTGGTATGACAATGCTTAAGATTGATTGGCTTTGTCAGATCATCACTTCATTCATATAACATTTACAAATCGTGAGAGACTGTTGTTGAACTTTTAGTGCAATAACAAGTCTGATGCTATGGTGCCAGTTGATTGCATCTGTTCTCTATGACAAAATGCTAAAATGTTTAAAAATTATCCTGTACCCAGCTCTGGCACCAAAGGAAGAGCAACGTCAGTGTAAACCTTTCACTTTGATATGATGGCCTTTGATCTTCACACTGTTACAGAACAATTAGGAAAACCATCCAATTTCTTATTTTTTTTAATCAAGTTTGTTTTTTCATTTCTTCGTTAGTTGTGTTACACCTAAGTGAAAAGGACAAGGCTCCAATCCATTAAGGTGCTATAAATTAATGGCCCGGATTTTGCAGTGGTAATGACGGTGAAATTGTCAGCGTTCGCCGTCATTACCCCTCTGAAACTGACACAAGTTCTGGAGATAGCGCATGTGCACATAAACGCGGAAATCCAGAAGTTGCTGTCAGTGATTCTACGCTTCTCCATAGGGCGCGCTGTTGAATTCCCTGGAGCCGGCAATCATTGACAAATCACTGAACTGACGAGAACTGAAGCTTTTAACCTGTAATATCGCACTTATAAAACCCCGAGAAAGCTAAGCCTTGTTGAAATGAGGTGTAACTGGGTTTTTAGTGGAGTACTGATTCATATATACTGCTGAACAACCGTTCTGGCCCTGAAAATCTAATTTTATATTTGTGGAAAGTCAAATTTTTTAAATTCCAGGGCCTAAAAATTCGGTTGCCTAAGAGGGCGCTAACGGGGCGCAAAGCAACTAGTGCCTGGGCGTGGCGCCGCCAGCGCCTCCCGCGAAATTCAGCGGGAGGTTAGCGGCGGCGGTAACCATTAGCGACCCGCGGTGCTGTGCCTCCGGTGATGACGTCATCGCCGTGCGCAGCGCCCCCGCTCGTGCCCCGGCTGCGATCTTTGGTAGCGCCCCCTGACTTACCGCCAGACGCTATGTCCGACAGGGTCAGGGGGGCCTACCTGCGGCTGGGGCGGCCCTAATTAAGAGGAGGTGCCAGGCGGCCATTTTTGTTGCTGGCCGCCTGGCAGCACCTGCCTCATCTGCCATCCCCGGCCTCCTCTGAAGCCCCCCCGCGGAGTGCCGGGCTCTTTTGCCGGCACTCCGATCCCTGGTGGCACAGCTGGGCCCCGGGTCGCACTGCGCAAGGCCCCTCCCCTTTAAGAAGGGGAAGAAGGCCTGCAGTACCGCGGCGTGACATGCCGCAGCGCCACGTAGCACCACGATATTCTCTCGCAGCGCCCCAAGAGGGAGGCGGGGTGCTTCCAGTAGCACCCCGCTTCCCTCTTGGTGCGCTACCGATGAATTTTGGACGCGGGGGCGCTAATTTTTTCAGGGCGCTAAAAGTAGCGCCCTGGCAAAGTTAGTTCCCCAAAGGGGGTGCGACTCAATTTTTGCCCCCAGGGTTTTTAATGTCATATAATGTTTTATTTGTTTTAATATTTGTTTTAAAGTTTGTTTATAATATTTCAGCTTCTACCTTAATCCCATGTGTATGCCCCAATCTTTATTTCGCTCTCTAAAATAATTAAAAGGTGTAGGAAAATCAGTGCATTTTAATTCCTGGTTTGCTGTCTGTGAGAATTCTTCACTGTTATTGGCTGCTAAGCCTGCTTGATGACATTACTATTGCTGGACGCTGGAGATTCCCTCGACTTCATGCCAGCATGAAATTAACGTCAGTAGAGCTGAAATTCACGCCACAGAGATCGCTGATCTTGGTGGGCAGCTTTCTTCGAGGTCAGCGGCGAGCGCCGTCGCTTCACCACTGACCGCAAATTCCGGGCCAATATCATTCGAGTGAAAATGGAGCATCTTTTAAAGCAAATCATCGAAATGAAATTCAGAGAGTTTCCTTATCCCCCATGAAAGCCCCTTCATACAATTTCTCTACTCCCCTCACTCACTGTAACCTAACTTCCTTTGAACTTGCATCACTCCATTCTCTCAGGTCCAAGCCTGAAAAAAAAGTGCCCTCGACCGTGTCCGTCCAATTTCCCGCACTTCTGCTCGCACCCTGGTCCACTCTTCAATCACCCGCATCACCCCGTCCCCTTTCACCTCCCACCTCCTCCCTTCCCACTGTCCAGGGCCCCGAACATTCCTTCCAGATTAAACAGCGATTTACTTGCACTTCTTTTAATTTAGTCTACTGTATTCACTGCTCCCGATGCGGTCTCCTCGAAACTGGGGAGACCAATCACTGATTAAGTGATCGCTTTGCTGAACAATGCCATTCAGTCTGCAAGCATGATCCTCAGCTTTTGGTCGCCTGTCATTTTAATTCTCCGTCCCACTCCCATTCTGACCTCTCTGTCCTCGGCCTCCTACACTGCTCCAATAAAGCTCAATGGAAGCTCAAGAAACAGCACCTCATCTTTTGATTAGGTACTTTACAGCCTTCTGGACTCAACATCGAGTTCAACAATTTCAGATCATAACCTCTGCCCCATTTTTTCGGACAGCAGGTGCTGGTAATGGTTCAGCTGTTGTCATTTACACCTCCTCTCGACCCATCTTTCTTTTCTTTACTTGTCCCATTACTATCTCCTTTTGCCT
Organism: Squalus acanthias; assembly: GCA_030390025.1. Classification (NCBI taxonomy): domain Eukaryota; kingdom Metazoa; phylum Chordata; class Chondrichthyes; order Squaliformes; family Squalidae; genus Squalus; species Squalus acanthias. Next base: position 122,495,988 of record CM059425.1, on the reverse strand, counting down.
TGCACCATCATCCCTTTTGTCATGTAATCATTCCTGCCTTCCCCCTTTCCCTGCCTCTGTACTTACTTAAAACCTGTTACAGCTGTAACTTTTTCCCTATCTGCTGAAAGGTCATCGACCTGAAACATTGGCCCTGATATTTACTGGAGTGGGATTTCTGAGCGGGGTTGGGGGAAGGAGTTCTGGTCAGGTTTCCCCGAACACTGTGGAGTTTTAACTCCATGGCGTACGTTTTCTTTTAAAACAGGTTCCCCGCCCGGAAGCCAGCTTGATTGACAGGCTTGGCTCCCTGTCAGGCGGGGAGCACTCTGGAGGAGGCTGCAACCCCAGGAGCAGGTGAGTTTAGTACAGTTGGGGGTAGGGATTGCGAGGCGGGGTTGGGTTCAGCGTAGTTTGGAGCATTGGGGTGATCGCGGAGGTTAGGGGAGAGATCGGAGGGAGAGATGGAGAGGCCTGGGAGAGATTGGAGGGAGCGATGGGAGTTCGGGGAAAGATCAGAGGGAGAGCTGGTGGGGCTGGGGAGAGATCTTAGGGAGAGATTGGGGGGGGTTGGAGAGAAATCGCAGGGAGAGATGGGAGGGTATCGGTGGGAGAGTTGGTGATCATGGGGGTCGGTGATCACGGGGGTGTCAGGGGGAGATCGTGGAGGTGGAGGGGTTGGTTTACATGCTAGCTTGTTGGGTCGGGCGGATACACTCCTGCTCCTCCTGGCCCACAAACAGTGCTGTAAATGCACTTACTTTATGGATTCAACACTTCTCACCTTTTATCTGACAGGTTTCCCGAGGCCAGGGAAACCCGCTGACTATGGTTAAAAATAGAAACACTATTAAAATAGAGCCACGCAACCTCCATAAAAGACTTCAACGACCAACCCGCCTCCTGAGAGCTGATTGGATGCCCCGCCCTTCGTCCCACCTCCCCTTTAACCGGAAGTGGGTGGATTTGAGGCGGGTTGGATTCCTGCTTCAGATTTTTAACATTTTAAATTCCCACCCGACACAAACCCACTCATTTTTGGAGGTTAAAATTCCCCCCATTAACTCTGCTTCTCTCTCCACAGATGCTGCCTGACCTGCTGAGTATTTCCAGCATTTTCTGGTTTTATTTCAAATTTCCAGCATCGACAGTATTTTGCTTTTGCCTTCCTACCTTTCCTTGGATTTGTTCACTCTCTGATGTTTAGCTCATTACTCATGTTAAATGTAGTTATTAAGTAAGTGATTTAAGTCAGTAAGCGCCTTGGGATGTTTTACTACGTTAAAGGTGCTATATAAATGCAAGTTGTTGTTGTTGTAGGGGTAACCCAAAGTAGATATAAACTTGGAGGGCACCCACATGTTTCTTCTGGGGTGTGGGGGTGGTGGGGGGAGACCTGGCACTCCCCTGACCCAGCACTGCCCCACTGGGCATTCTTGCCTTATGCCAATGGTGCCCCTACTGTGTGAGCGCCTGGTGTCGGCATGATAATTAAAGGGCCCTCTCCCTGGCCCCATAAGGGGTCAGTGGCAGAGATTTGGTGTGGGAGTATCTCAGCACTAATTCCACCCTGCAGACTTCCAGGGCCAAATGTTTAAACATTTACTGTGATGCAGCAAAACAAGTTGCACTAAGCATCAATTTTGCAGTGAATACATTCCTTATGTCGTAATACATAATGAGAACATTCGAAATAGGAGCCGGAGTAGGCCATTCGGCCCCTCGAGCCTGCTCCGCCATTCAATAAGATCATGTCTGATCTTCTACCTCAACTCCACTTTCCCACCTGATCACTATATCCCTTCATTCCCTGAGGCCGCGATTTCCACTACCTGGGTGGGTCCGTGGCGGGTGAGGTCGGTGGCGGGTCGCGGTCTTGCTGCTGGCTCTATCCCGGCCTCCGACATGACTTTCCCCTGATTGGGATTCTTAAGCCCGCACAGCGAGTTTCCCGGCCAATTGAATGAAGCGGGTCTGGTGACGTCACTTGATGACACGTCATCAGCTGGTTTCCTTAAAGGGATCATGCACAAATTGATTTTGACATTTGTGCTGTCAGTGTTCTACAGCATTGAGGTGCTGGAAACACTGACAAGCACTGCACAAAGGTGCACGGCTGCACACAAGCTCTCCCATGACTCCCTCCATATGCTTATGGAGGGAGTCACAGCACGCAGGGAGGTTCTCTTCCCTTCCAATGGGTGGAAGAGACCTCCCCAGGAGACCAACGCAGCCTGGTTGCACATTGCACAGGAGGACACAAGCAGGGATGTCGTCAGGAGGACCAGGCTGCAGTGGCACAAACCTTTCAATGATCTCAGTATATCACGAAACGTTAGTACAAAGCCACACTCAACCTTATCCTGCTGCGCCACTCATCACATCCCCATCACTCTGCCTTCTCTACCCTACTCCTGCACATCCTTACTCACACCAACTTACCTTGCACCTCCACCCATCCCTCTCTATCTACATTATCACTTCCCCATCTCACTAGCCACCCCTCACACTCACCTTCATCCTAGTCCAATCATACCAACTAACAACACACAAGGGTAGGCACATGGGTGTTTTAGCTAATGTTCATATGAAGTTTCCGTTAATGCGCTGTCAAACATTGAAATCTTTATTTTCAACACATTGCGTTCTTGGACAGATTTGTGCGCACCTTTGGAAGTGACTTAGTGAGTTGCAGTGAATGGTGAGACATAATGGTACCCCCCGCAATGCTGATGAGTGTGAAAGGAATGACTTGGGCATTGTAGGGATGCTTTATAGTGTTGGTGTGGGGTGGTGCCAACCTAGCGCATTATGTGGCAGCCAGGGTGTACAGCGTCAAGTGAAGTAAATCTGGCCATGGTGATGTCATCCCTGACCTCCCGGGCAGTAATGTAGTCGGGTGCTGATGCCCTGTGTCCTGTGCAGCATCAGGTGATTGCGAAGAAGGTTGGTGTTGTTGTTGGTGCTGCTGGTGTGCCTGATGATGCTGGTGTTGCGGCTGATCGTGGTGAGATTCTGAGGACCAAGGTGAGAGAGTATAAACCGTACCCATGCTGATGGAATAGATGGCAGGTGAAGTAGAGATGACAGAGCTTAGAAAGAGAACAGTTGTGAGATGGGAGCTTTTATAGCACATTTCAAGCTGTCAAGTAATGAAATGACTCCATGACCATTCAACTCCCACCTGTCGGGTCTGCTCAGCGCTGACATGCCCGACATTTGGTAAAGGTGCGTGGCGTCCCGACCCGCTGTAAAAAAAAAACACTGTCCCACCCGTCCTGCTACCAATCCTGCCCACTGACCCCCTGGAAAACTCTCCCTTTAAAGTCCAAAAATCTATCGATCTCAGTCTTGAGTATACTTAACAACTCACCAACCATAGCCCTCTGAGGCAGAGAATTCCAAAGATTCACAACCCTCTGAGTGAAGAAATTTCTCCTCATCTCAGTCTTAAATGGCCGACCCCTTATCCTGAGACTATGACCCCTGGTTCTAGACTCTCCAGCCATGGGAAACAGCCTCTCAGCATCTACCCTGTCAAACCTGCCAAGAATTTTATACATTTCAATGAGATCACCTCTCATTCTTCTAAACTCCAGAGAATATAGACCCATTCTACTCAATCTTTCCTTGTAGGACCAACCTTCTCATTCCAGGAATAACAAGAAAATGGAGGGTGGGGAAGATTTAAAAAAATTCATTGCTACCAAAACAAAACAAATGCTCTTGTTGATGTAGGAAGATCAACGGATCCAGCAATCGTGAAAGACATGATTGGCCTGTGAAGTGTACGGGGGACATGGTACTGCAGCATCCATTCATTTTGAGTGCACTCCTCAGGGATTTTACCTCTGCAATAACAGGCATTAAGCAACATGACACCATTTCCAGCTACATCCGGCAGATGGACTATGAGTTAATTAACTACTTGGCAAATGATCAGTTTTTTCTTTAAGCTGCATTGCTTCTGTATCCTATTCATTGATCTCGCTGAATGAATGTTATCTTTTAAGGAGTTTGTACAACAGCCCCATGTTTTAAGGTCCTACTTAAACAGATAAAGATTTTCTGTCACCAGCATTGAGCTTTCAGCTCTGCTGTCAGCTGTGACTCAGTGGGTAGCACCCTCGCCTTTGAGTCAGAAGGTTGTGCTTTCAGGCCCCACTCCAGAGACTTGAACACAAAATCAATGCCGACGCTCACTGTGCAACACTGAGGGAAGTGCTGCACTGCCAGAAGTTCCATCTTTCAGATGAGACGTTAAACAGAGGCCCTCTCAGGTGGACGTAATAGATCCCATGGCACTATTTCAAAGAAGAGCAGGGGAGTTCTGGCCAATATTTATCCCTCAACCAACATCACTAAAACAGATTATCTGGTCATTATCTCATTGTTGTTTGTGGGAGCTTACTGTGCGCAAATTGGCTGCCTTGTTTCCCACATTACAACGGTGACTACACTGCAAAAAGTGTTTCATTGGCCGTGAAGCGTTTTGGGACATCCTGAGGTCATGAAAGACGCTATAGAAATGCAATCTTTCTTTCTTGCTCGCTTCTTTCTGGATGACCTTTCTAAAGTTTGCTGACCATGACTTATTGAATGTTAAAGGACAAGTTGAGAATGTCTCAAATGTCACCGCTTTGAGTAGAGGCATTCGACTGGCTTCATCCACCTCCCAGGCAACATTTGTACAGGTTGACGGTGATGAAACATGAGCTGTCAAACCTCTTCCAATCAATTAAATCTGTATAGTGAAAACTGAGAGGTGAATCGGCAAAAGAAAAAAAATCAAATCTAAAAGTTGCACCCTTCTATTTTGCTGCCTGCTTATTATTTTTAAAATAATCACATGTGTGCATGTTAAAGTGCTTTCATATGTGCAAGATGACAGATAGCTGACTGAGAGACAGAGTAGCAATTGAATCAAGGAATGAATAGCATCAAAACCTTGAATCTCAAGTGGTATAGAATGTAATCAGAATCCCAAGTTTCGATTGTTGCCTCATTCCGGCTGGCAATTTTTTATTCTTTAAAATATAGACCTAAGGGTATTCATAGCTAGTTCTTTAATTACTTTGCTGAATAAGCTAAAACGATTAGGCTTGATGTAAGCAAGGGTTTCAATACAAAGTTACTTATGCAAAGAATCTCATAACCTACGTTGGATGGAGGGCAAATGGAGATAAGATACAGATCAGCCATGATCTAATTGAATGGCGAAACAGGCTCGAGCAGCTGAATGGCCTCCTCCTGTTCCTATGTTTCAAATTTCAAACTGGAATCTTATAACCTTCTCACAAACACTGGAAGGAATCTACCAAGTACCTCTTCAGTATGTGAGGGATTCGAAGGATTCTGCTTTCAATATTGAGAAAAAACCCTTCCAACAGGATAATTTAACATGTTACTGCTGAACAAATATTCAAATCAATTGTTTGTTAGGAAGTAAACAATGTTCTTTCCGCAATTCACTGCCGCAATATTCCATGTCATTATCATGTCGGAACAGATGACACCCTACTTTCCTTTGACTATAGTGACAGAATGGAGTGTTTAAACATGGCTCCAAGTGATTTTAAATCATTTCGCTGTCTACATGATGCTTCCAGTTTCAACAGCAACAGCTGCCACAGATACCCACAAGTGCAATTCTGAATAAGCTTGCCAGCTTTAGTACACAGATAACATGTTGATTTTGTTTTTGAGCAGCTCTGCGTGCTTTTAGTGGCTGTGTGTCATTTTGAGGTGAATTGCAATTTATTTTTTCCTCCAAGGTGTTTTCTTTAACTTTCCATATTACCTTTGCAAAATGATTGCAAATAGACCAGTGTCTGGTGACTATTGAAGGGAAAGTCATCCTTTGAAAGCAAAAACATGCATTGCGTAGGGTAACAAGAAAATCAATGCGCACTGCCATTCCAACTGGCAATGAATACATTGAACTCAAACAACATTAGACTAATGGTTAGAACATAAGGTTGCAAAATGCTTCTTTGGACTCTGATCCTAGGTAAATACCGACAATGTTCTGTTCCCGTGTGTTTAGGGACTAGAGTTATTGTTGAGCGAATCAGTGCCCTATTTCATTTCATCAGGCTTCACTCTCAGGATGCAGTTACACTGCCATATTTGTTTCCAGTATGCATTGATACAAAAATGGCTGCGTATTTCAGGTGGTCTGGCTGATTCATCTGGCTTCTAAGTGTACGAAAGTGAGACAACAACAACTTGCATTCATATAGCGCCTTTAACATAGTAAAACATCCCAAGGTGCTTCACAGGAGCGTCATCAAACAAAATTTGACATCGAGCCACATAAGGAGATATTAGGAGACAGGTGACCAAAAGCTTGGTCAAAGAGGTAGGTTTTAAGGCGCGTCTTTCAAGAGGAGAGGTAGAAAAGCGGAGAGGTTTAGGGAGGGAATTCCAGGGCTGAGAGCCTAAGCAGCTGAAAGCACGGCCGCCAATGGTGGAGCGATGATAATCGGGGATGCGCAAGAGGCCAAAATTGGAGGAGCGGAGAGATCTCGGAGGGTTGTAGTGCTGGAGGAGGTTACAGAGATTGGGAGGGGCGAGGCCATGGAAGGGTTTGAAAACAAGGATGAGAATGTTGAAATCGAGGCGTTGCCGGAGCGTGAGCCAATGTAGGTCAGCGAGCACAGGGGTGACGGGTGAACGGGACTTGGTGCGAGTTAGGATACAGGCAGCAGAGTTTTTGGGGCCGGTAGAGCATTGGAATAGTCAAATCTAGATGTAACGAAGGTATGGATGAGGGTTTCAGCAGCAGATGAACTGGCGCAGGGTTGGAGACGGGCGATGTTACCAAGGTTGAAGGAGGTGGAGACAGTAGTCTCGAACCACTTGGAGTTTGCTTTGGGCATGGTGGAATGCCACGTTCTAAAAGTACCTAGGCAGTCTACTGGACCTCCAAGGAGCTTGCAGATAAATTGAACCCTCCAACACTTACAGATTTGAGCTTCGAACGGAGCACCGACAGCACTATGGTTTTAGTTCTCTGACCTGGTCTCCTTTCAAGTGTGGCTCAATGCTGGGAGCATTGCTGAATTTCTATATTTATTTTTCAATCATTTTAATATTTGGAGGAAGTGAGCACTCCTGCCTGATTTGTTGTAACATTAAAATTTAAGGAACACACATACACACACACACACTCAAGAGCTGCCTTGTCTCTGAGCTCAGTGAAGACGCAATCGGCAGTCTAACTCCAGTCCACCAGCTGAGCATCGCAGTCTGCAGGACACCGGTCTCCAATTGAGTACCTGCGGTATGGCTTCAGCATTAGGGGCCCATGTATTGCCTGCAAGAAGCAGAATAGCGAGCGCGACGTGTGGTGAAAGCGGTTACTTGCCTCAAAGTTACGCAGGTAGATTTAGTCAAATCATTCATTGTCGTTTAGAATGCTTCAGCGAGTGGATTTTCCTTCGGCTCAAAACATGGATTATTAGGCATAACAAAAAAGTTAAAGGCCTAGAAATTCGTCTCGGGCGGTGGTGCAAAATGGACGGTATCGGATCGGCCGCCCATTGACTGCAATGGAACTGAATATCCGGCGCTGAGAATCAGGCGTACGATCCGATACTGCCCGAATTTCTCGGCCAAAACCTTTCTACCAATGGGGATTGCAACATGCACTTGAGTGTAATGAATAATCATAGCACCATTATTATCCCTTCAGTAAACAACATTAAATGTTTATGACATTTAAAATATGATGTTATGACTGTCAGCAATGTGCACATTTAAGAGCCAGGTCTTCTAAACTGCCAAATAAAACACTTGGCTATCACTGACATACTAAACAATAAATCTACGTCTCCGAATTCAGTAAAAGGATACCTTCAGTTCCAGCACTTTTCTGCTGGTAATGATTGGTGCTGTAAATCTCGTTGCTTGTATCCCTGCCAAGTGTTCACCCTGAGACGGAGCCAGTTTTTTTTTTCGGCACTCAATCTTGTGAAGCAACTGACTGCCTTTGATACTTCAAAGAACCAAAATCCAGAGTGTTATCCAAAGCATGATGCATTTAATTCCACTACTCAACCTTGTGCCTGTATGTTTGAAAGCAGGGCTAACAGATCATTAAATAAATGACTGTCAGTTGCATAATTTATTCAGGTGTGGAGGCCGCAAATTCTTCCATATACTTCAGTGATCCAAGAGTAGCACAATTTAATACATTTCTATCTGAGCCGGCACCACAAAAGTAAATATATTTTTAAAATGTGACTTTGAGAAACAATTAATAAGCTGTGTAAAATCCACAGCGGCTGGATTAAATAAAAACAACCTTTTTTGGTGGGTTTTATTTTTCGCAAATAGACTAAATTTTGAACTTTTGTCAGTACGAATGCTGCCGCTCCAAGTACCAAATTTATGACAGTAGCATTGCTGCCAAGAATCTGCCTGCTTTATTATATTTCTGCTCAGTGCTTTAACTATACTTAGCTTAAATCAGTATCCTTCTGTAACCATATTGTACGGTTCCCAATGGAAATACTGTAGTGCCTCCAGAATCTTGCAACCAATGCGGAGCATAAACACGGTGCACAGCTGAGAGTTCTGAGCAAAGCTAACCAAGTATGGGTCACATCTCAAGGTTGCTTGACCATAAATCTAAACAAGTCATTCTAATCGGGTATGAATTATTGGTGAGCCACGTTTAAAATGCTGCGTGCAAAGTTTGAACACCCTGCCTTCAATGGACATGATGCACTGTAGCAGGTTGCAGAGAAGAGCGACAATGATGGCAACAGGATTTTGACCCCTAATTTGTGAGGAGGGACAGAACGGAGTTTGTTGTCATTGAAGAAAAGAAAATTAAGAGGTGACATGATCCAGGCCTTTAAAATGCAATGAAGCATTGATGATGTAAACAGGTTACTTAATTTTGACTGGGAATATACAACTGGAAGACCTAGATACAACAACAGCTTGCACTTATATATGCCTTGCACCATCTCTTAATCTCTCTTAATGTCTCTTAATCTCTCCTGCCTTCCATCCTATCACAGACCTTCCCTTTTGTTCTTTCCTCCCCTCCTCCCTTTCCCTGCCCCTACACTTGCTTAAAAACCTGTTCCATCTCCAGCTTTTTCCAGTTCTGACGAAGGGTCATCGACCTGAAACGTTAACTCTGTTTCTCTCTCCACAGATGCTGCCTGACCTGCTGAGTATTTCCAGCATTTTCTGTTTTTATTTTGCATTTATCTACTTCATTTAACATGATAAAATGTCCCAAGGCGCAACACAGGAGCGTAATCAAACAAAATTTGACTCCGAGCCACATAGGGAGATATTAGGGCAGATGACCAAAAGCTTGGCAAAGATGTAAGTTTTAATGCGTGTGTTAAAGGAGGAGAGAGAGGTAGAGAGGCAGAGAAGCTTAGCAAGGGAATTCCAAAGCTTAGGGCCTCGGCAGCTGAAGGCGCAGCCGCTACTGGTGGGGCGATGAAAAACGGGGAGGCACAAGAGGCCAGAATTGGAGGAGCGCAGAGATCTCAGAGGGTTGTGGGGCTGGAGGAGATTACAGAGATAGGATGGGGCGAGGCCGTGGAGGGATTTGAAAACAAGGATGAGGATTTTAAAACCGAGACGTTACCATACAGGGGTGATGGGTGAACGGGACTTTGTGCGAATTAGGAAACGGGCCGCAGAGTTTACGGGGGGAACATTGACGAGCTCAAGTGGGACCAGACACGGGAAGATTTTTACCCACACAGAATAGTGCATAATATGGAACAGCTCCAACGTGAAAGCAATCAATGTGAAGTTGATGAACTCTTTCAAAAATGTATAAATCTGGTTAGGGATGGGATTAAAGAATGAAGGCATAAATAGTGACAAATGTAGTCAAATACATTTTAGATCAGAATGGGGCAATCTTCCAACTTCTGCTCGAAACGAGAGCCAAGGCAGGGGGAGCTGGCCAGCATCGGGAGGCCTGAACTGTTCTTGGGCTTCATTTAATAGAGTCATAGATAGAGTTATACAGCACAGAAAGAGGCCCTTCGGCCCATTGTGTCCGCGCTGGCCATCAAGCCCTGTCTATTCTAATCCCATTTTCCAGCACTTGGTCCGTAGCCTTGTATGCTATGGCGTTTCAAGTGCTCATCTAAATGCTTCTTGAATTTTGTGAGGGTTCCTGACTCTACCACCCTTTCAGGCAATGAGTTCCAGATTCCAACCACCCTCTGGGTGAAAAAGATTTTCCTCAAATCCCCTCTAAACCTCCTGCCCCTTACCTTGAAACTATGCCCCCTGGTTATTGACCCCTCTACTAAGGGGAAAAGTTCCTTTCTATCTACCCTATCTATGCCCCTGATAATTTTGTACACCTCAATCAGGTCCCCCCTCAGCCTTCTCTGCTCTAAGGAAAACAACCCCAGCCTGTCCAGTCTCTCTTCATAGCTGAAGCGCTCCAGCCCAGGTAACATCCTGGTGAATCTCCTCTGCACCCTCTCCAATGCAATCACATCCTTCCTATAGTGTGGCGACCAGAAATGCACACAGTATTCCAGCTGTGGCCTAACTAGCGTTTTGTACAGCTCCATCATAACCTCCCTGCTCTTATATTCTATGCCTCGGCTAATGAAGGCAAGTATCCCATATGCCTTTTTAACCACCTTATCTACCTGTCCTGCTGCCTTCAGGGATCTATGTACATGCACACCAAGGTCCCTCTGATCCTCTGTCCTTCCTAGGGTCCTACCATTCATTATGTATTCCCTTGCCTTGTTAGTCCTCCCAAAATGTATCACCTCACACTTTTCAGGGTTAAATTCCATTTGCCACTGATCTGCCCATCTAACCAAACCGTCTATATCGTCCTGTAGCCTGAAGCTTCCCTCCTCGCTATTTACCCCTCCACCAATTTTTGTGTCATCTGCGAACTTACTGATCATACCTCCTACATTCATATCTAAATCATTAATGTACACTACAAACAACAAAGGACCCAGCACCGATCCCTGCGGTATACCACTGGACACAGGCTTCCAGTCATAAAAACAACCTTCGACCATCACCCTCTGCCTCCTGCCACTAAGCCAATTTTGGATCCAATGTGCCAAATTGCCTTGGATCCCATGGGCTCTTACCTTCTTGACCAGTCTCCCCTGCGGGACTTTGTCAAAAGCCTTACTGAAGTCCATGTAGACTACATCAACTGCACTACCCTCATCCACACACCTAGTCACCCCCTCGAAAAATTCAATCAAATTGGTTAGACATGATCTCCCCCTGACAAAGTCATGCTGACTATTCTTGATAAATCCTTGTCTCTCCAAGTGGAGACTAATTCTGTCCCTCAGAATTTTTTCCAATAATTTCCCTACCACTGATGTTAGGCTCACTGGCCTGTAATTCCCTGGTTTATCCCTACTACCCTTCTTGAATAATGGTACTACATTAGCTGTCCTCCAGTCCTCTGGCACCTCCCCTGTGGCCAGAGAGGTTCTGAAAATTTGTGTCAGAGCCCCTGCAATCTCCTCCCTTGCCTCACACAGCAGCCTGGGATACATCTCGTCTGGGCCTGGGGATTTATCCACTTTTAAGCCCGCTAAAACTGTTAGTACCTCCTCCCTCTCAATGCTAATTTGTTCAAGTATATCACAATCCCCCTGCCTGATTTCTATGCCTACATCGTCCTTCTCCATAGTGAACACAGATGCAAAATGTGAATTTAAAACCTCACCTACATCTTATGGCTCTACACACAGATTGTCACTTTGTTCCCTAATGGGCCCTACTCTTTCCCTGGTTATCCTCTTGCCCTTAATATACTTATAAGACACCTTGGGATTTTCCTTTATTTTGCCCGCCAGTGTTTTTTCATACCCCCTCTTTGCTCTCCTAATTTCTTTTTAAGTACCCCCCTCTAGGGCTTCCACTGTTTTTAGTCCTTTGTATCTGCCAAAAGCCTCCCTTTTTTCCCCTAATCCATTCTTGTATATCCCTTGACATCCAGGGTTCTCTGGACTTGTTGGTCCCACCCTTGACCTTTACGGGAACATGTTGGTGCTGTACTCTTTCTATTTCCTTTCTGAATGACTCCCACTGCTCTGATGTGGATTTTCCTACAAGTAGCTGATCCCAGTCCACTTTGGCCAGATCCTGCCTTGTCATATTAAAATCGGCCTTCCCCCAATTTAGAACCTATATTTCCGGTCCATCTTTGTCCTTTTCCATGACTACCTTAAATCTCACCGAATTATGGTCACTGTCACCAAAATGCTCTCCTACTGACACTTCTACCACTTGCCTGGCTACATTCCCTAGAATTAGGTCCAGTACCACCCCCTCTCTTGTTGGACTTTTTACATGCTGGCTCAAAAATCTCTCCTGGATGCACTTTAAGAATTCCGCACCCTCTAAGCCTTTCACACTCTGACTATCCCAGTTAATATTGGGGAAGTTGAAATCCCCTACTATTATTACCCTATTATTTCTACACTTCTCTGAGATTTGCCTACATATCTGTTCCTCTATCTCCCCCTGACTGTTTGGGGGCCTATAGTACACTCCCAGCAAAGTGCTTGCCCCCTTTTTGTTTTTAAGTTCTACCCATATGGCCTCATTAAAGGAACCTGCTAAGATATCATCCCTCCTTACTGAAGTAATTGACTCCTTGATTAATATTGCGACACCCCCTCCTCTTTTACACCCCCCCTCTGTCTCGCCTGAAAATTCTATACCCCAGAATATTGAGCTGCCAGTCCTGCCCCTCCCTCAACCATGTCTCTGTGATAGCAACAATATCATAATCCCATGTGTTCATCAACACCTTCAATTCATCTGCCTTACTCGCAAGACTCCTTGCATTAAAATAAATGCCATCCAGCCTTGCCATACTCCCTTGTGCCGTTACATATTTGCTCTGCCTTCCAGACTGACTTGTTTTTTCCTATATATTTGGCTGTGCATCACCCCCTACTATAGCTCCACTCCGTATCCCATCCCCCTGCCAAGTTAATTTAAACCCCCCCCAACAGCACTAGCAAACCTCCCCGCAAGGATGTTGGTCCCTTTCCGGTTCAGGTGCAACCCGTCTGACTTGTACAGATCCCACCTTCCCCAGAAACAGACCCAGTGATCAAGGAAACTAAAGCCCTCCCTCCTGCACCAACTCTTTAGCCACGCATTCATCTGCTCTATCCACCTATTCCTATACTCACTCGCACGTAGCACTGGGAGTAATCCAGAGATTACAAACTTTGAGGTCCTGCTTTTTAATCTGCTACCTAGCTACCTAAATTCTTGTTGCAGGACCTCAACCCTCTTTCTACCTATGTCGTTGGTACCAATGTGAACCACAACCTCTGACTGTTTGCCCTCCCCCTTCAGAATGCCCTGCAGCCGTTCAGTGACATCCTTGACCCTAGCACCAGGGAGGCAACATACCATCCTGGAGTCACGTCTGCGGCCGCAGAATCGCCTGTCTGCACCCCTCACTATTGAGTCTCCTACCACTATCGCCCTTCCACTCTTACTCCTCCCCCCTTGTGCAGCTGAGCCACCCACAGTGCCGTGAACTTGGCTCTGGCTGCACTCCCCTGAGGAACCGTCACTTTCACCGTTTTCCAACACAGAAAAACAATTTATCGATTATCATTCAACTGCAGTGGGCTGGAGATTTATTCACTTACTCTTAACCCTACAATATGGTTACAGATTAACAAATGGTACAATTTATCAACATGCACACGCGCTTCTTCGTAGTTCACTCATAATGGGCATGGCCACTCTGACCTGAAGAACAGCCAATACATGTTATCCATTTTACCAGATATCAACCAGACTGCAATGCGATGCAAATGATCCATTTATAAAAAGGCTGCATTGATTAGTAATGGGATGACTTTGATATTTTCATGCTGCATCACAAATCCAAATATTGAGGGCACTTCATAGTACTGAGCGCGAGTTGGAATGGGAGGTTTTTTCTGCGTTGTGTGACTGGATTTTTAGAGAATAGTAAAGTGGCACCTCAGATACAATATGTAATTTTAACATTATATTGGCCACAACATCAGTAATATTATTAAGTTTCTTTTAAAAACTGATATTCATTAAATCATGCAGCCCCTACAAGGTAGACTATCCACCTAATGATAGTTTGGCATTACGTTGGGGGATTCAATCCCAACAGTTGAGTTATGGACAGCCCTGGTCTGATCAAAAACCAGAGGAAGTTCATCGTCTCTTTCTTGCTCTGCCAGGGTTATGGATGTGAGGTCTTATCAAAGAGACAGGAGAAGAAATAGAAGAAACAACAGCCTAGTAAATCAAAGAGGCTCAGACAGTGTAAATACTTTTAATTCTTTACCAATTTTCTCCACCTTCCTCTCCTCCTTCTCTCCTGAAGAGGTTGAATACTTCTAGGAGCCATCAATTAGTGTTGACTTCGCTACCTCCCAAATGACCATTCTTCAAGAATGTGACAAGACACTTATTCCATAGACTATTCATGAAATGAAACAGCACAGAAGGAGGTCATTCAGTCCAGTGTGCCTGTGCTGGCTCTTTTAAAGAGCTATCCAATTAGTCCCACTCCCCTGCTCTTCAAAAGGGCAGCACAGCTGAGCCTGATCCTCGTTTCAACTGACATCTGTGGATTTATTCTTCCAGCAGGCTCATTGGGTTGGTATCTGGAACGGGAACCCAGGCTGATTTTCCTCTCCCTAATTGAGAAACACTGATGCGAGTTGTAGCAACTCAACTGTAGTTTAACCCAGGGGGCACCTCAGTTTAAAGCTAGCACATATTTATGATACGAACATTTTCTCTCTCTGTTTGCTGTAAGGGACCTATGTGAAATTAATTGGGCAATCTCGTTCTAGTTGAGAGGAGATCATTCGGTATGGGTTTGTGAAGAGTAGGTCACATCTGACTAATCTAGTTACTATTTTTGAGGAGGGCACTAGTATGGTGGATAGGGGGCTGTCTATGGCTGCTGTCTATGTGGACTTCCAGCAGGTATTTGATAAGGATCCACCAAAGAAATTACAAACAAAAATGAAAGCGCAAGGAATTGGACGTAACTTTGTGATGTGGGTTGCTAATTAGTTGGGAGGTAGGAGACAGACATAGAGTAGGGATAAAGGTAACATACTCTGATTGGTGGGATGTGACAAGTGGGTCTGATAACATCATTTGATGACACGTCTTCAGCCGATTTCCTTAAAGGGACCATGTGCAAATTGATTTTGACAGTTGTGCCGTCAGTATTCTACAGCATTGAGGTGCTGCAAACACTGACAAGCACTGCACAAAGGTGCACGGCTGCACACAAGCTCTCCCATGACTCCCTCCATATGCTTATGGAGGGAGTCACAGCACGCAGGGAGGTTCTCTTCCCTTCCCTAGGAGACCAACGCAGTCTGGTTGCACATTGCACAGGAGGGCACAAGTAGGGATGTCGTCAGGAGGACTAGGCTGAAGTAGCGCAAACCTTTCATTGATCTCAGTATATCACGAAACATTAGTACAAAGCCACACTCAACCTTATTCTGCTGCGCCACTCATCACATCTCCATCACTCTGCCTTCCCTACCCTACTCCTGCACATCCTTACTCCAACTTACCTTGCACCTCCACCCATCCCTCTCTATCTACATTATCACTTTCCCATCTCACTAGCCACCCCTCACACTCACCCTCATCCTAGTCCAATCATACCGACTAACAACACACAAGGGTAGGCACTTGGGTGTTTTAGCCAATGTTCATATGAAGTTTCTGTTAATGTGCTGTCAAACATTGAAATCTTTATTTTCAACACTTTGCGTTCTTGGACAGATTTGTGTGCAGCTTTGGAAGTGGCTTAGTGAGTTGCAGTGAATGGTGAGACATAACGGTACCCCCGCAATGGTGATGAGTGTGAAAGGAATGGCTTGAGCATTGTAGGAATGCTTTATGGTGTTGGTGTGGGGTAGTGCCAACCTGGCACATTATGTGGCAGCCAGGGTATACAACATCAAGTGAAGTAAATCTGGCCATGGCGTGGCCATCCCTGGCCTCCCAGGCAGCAAAGTGGTCGGGTGCTGATGCCCTGTGTCCTGTGCAGCATCATTTGATTGCAGAGAAGGTTGGTGTTGTTGACGCTGCTGGTGTGCCTGATGCTGCTGGTGTTGGGGCTGATCGTGGTGGGATTCTGAGGACTAAGGTGAGATAGCTTCAAGAGCACCGATGCTGATGAAATAGATGGCAGGTGAAGTTGAGATGACAGAAGCGATCTGTCAATGGTAAGAGAGGTTGTTCCAATGAAGTGACACTGGATAGAGAGTTTGCTCCAACCAATTGCAAGCGGCATAAAGCTCAATCTGTCTTCCAAATGCAGTAAGCAACAGCTTCTAACCTTGGAAAGTGAACAGCTATGAAATGAGAGCTTTTGTAGAACATTTGCAGCCGTCAAGTTAAGAAATTATCCTATGCTGACACAACACCCGACTTGCTTACCTGACGTGATCCCCGAGCAGCGGGGAAGCCATGGGCAAACTCTTAAAATCTAAAGGTGAGCTTAAAATAGTTTTTAAGGGCCTGTTAACAAGCTCTTAATCATCTAAGTTGCCTCCCCCACCACTTGGTATTGGGTCTGTTCTGCTATGACAGACCCGACATCTGGGAAACTAGCATGGCGGCGGGTACCCGCTGTCAAAAAAACAAAATTTCCCACCCGGCCCACTACCAAACGCGCCCGCTGACCCCCTGAAAAATTCCCCTCCACGGAGTCTAAACCAGGAAGTATTAGAATATTTAATTCAATGTAAAATCATGTATAGAAAGCAAAATAAAGAGGGAAGGAAAGATGGGATTAAGAGAGAGAGCGAGAGATAAAAGAGACAGAAAGAAAAAGTTAAAAACAATTATTTAATTAAATTCTGAAGAGATGAAACTCTACACTTTTAAAATAAAATTTTCAGGGCCAGAGAGGTTGTTTGGCAGTAATTAAGACTTATCACACCGTTAAAAATTTAGTTACACCTGAATGCACCAACCCTAACTTTTTCTGGCATGTTTAGTGGGTATCTAGTGGGTAAGTACTGCAACTTCACGCACTTCATGCATTTTAATGCCGAATCTTTCCACAAAGTACCGGTGGAGCGAAGCTTGTCATGGAGCAGGCAAATTCTGGATTTTTGCATTTAACTGTACATGCCGGAAGTTGCTGTCCGATTTACTCCTTAATAACAGTGAGCGCTGATAGCCTCACTGTTATTCTTAATGCAAAATCCTGGTCATTGCCTTTGGAGAGGGTGCAGCTCAGCTTCAGCAGAAAGATACCGAGGTTTAATTGACATTTTTAAGATTGAGGGATGGATAGATTTTTGTTAGGTAAGGATATCAAAAAATGTGGATCCAAAAGGTAAGCAAATGGAGTTGATGTACAGATCAGCCGTGATCTAATTGAATGGTGGAACAGGCTCAAAGTTATGAATGGTCAACTCCTGTTCCTATGCAAACCCCAAACTGCTGCCACTCGATCACATCCAGCTGAGAGCACAAAATCCAAGTCTCCATGCATATTCTTGGGATGTCCTGAAAGGCGCTATATAAATGCAAGTCTTTCTTTTTTCTTTTTCTTTACTTTTTTTAGTGATTGTAATGTGCAATGTTTTTCATTTCTAGTACAAGAAAATAGGAACAAAAGAATAATATAGATTAGAAATTACTATTGGTGAAAATGTCTGCATTAAAATAGCAGAAAGAAAGATAGTCATGCATTTATATAGCGTCTTTCATAACCTGAGGACGTTCCAAAGCGCTTCAGAGCGAATGAAGTACTTTTAAGTGCTTCTAATTATACAGCCAGTCGCATTAGGAGAGACAATAGCAGACTTGATATTAGCAGATAACATTCTTCTGTCAACTTTTTTAACAGGGACGTTAACCTGTTTATATTAACAAGGCACTAACCTGTTTAATATAAAGGACAGGGAATGTCATACAAACACATTAAGAGGAGTTAGCCAGCATAACTCTGCAAGAGCGTCCCATGTCAAATGAAACCTCTGCTGGCATTGTTCTTCGGGCAATGACTGGTACGTGCTCCTCTATGTAGAATTCGCAATATATCGCGATTTTATAAATAAGGAGAAAACACATAGTATCGTTCAAACAGTTTTATTTCAGCAGAATGCTGTCAGGTTTTCAAAGTGGACACAAGCAGCCTGTAAAATGGCCGCCACGCCTCGTGGCAGAACATTCTAGACCTTTCGATAGGCAGACAAGATGGCGTTCCAATAAACATTTGTGCAAGATCGATCAAGACTAAGCACATTTAAGATAATACACGAGACATCATGGGTTTGCAGTATACACTAAATACTGAAATCGGTCTCCCAGGTGCGAATAAGGGCTATTGTACCAAGTAATCAAGAACCCATCCAAAGACATTAATATGCAAAATCCCAACGACTCTACGATGAGAGAGCCGTTAGCGGGTAGTTACAGAAAACATTTGAGAGCCCCAAAACCCCTCCAGGGAGAACACCGACCGATTACACAATGGGAGAAATATTAACAGGTACTCAGACAGTTACGAGTATCCCCGAAACCCATTAAAACGGAGATCACCCTATACAAGAAATTTGAGCGCCAAACCCTAACAAAAGAAAAGACATTAAGGTTGGGCGGGAAAAGGAAGAGTTTTGCACTATAACTGCAAGCTCCAACCGTCCATCTTTCTCTTATCCTTTCGACTCCGTGCCGTTTGCCTCGTGTCTCTTTTCAAAAGACTGTTGAACTTTACGATCCGCCCGATCTGCCTCGTGGCGTGCCGCGAAGATCTGTGTGGAACTGGGCTGTGAAGCCTTGAAACGGGCGCACCATCCCGAGAAGTCGGTAAACGGTGTTGGAACCGAAGGCCCAAGATGAGATGAGATGAGATGAGAAGAGAAGAAGACCATACGTATCGCCACGGTCAGTAAGCTCCGACCGCGCCTGTAGGTCGAATAGACACTTTTCTTTGCCCAGGAAGACCATTCTTTGAGTTCTACAGAACTGGCAGGAAGACTCTTCCTTGAGTTTTATCGAACCGGTGTGAGGGCACAGGAAGACTATTTTTCGAGTCGTGTCGGAACTCCGAGGACAACACAGATCTTCATGACAGCAGACGTTCCAGCCTGCTAGCCGGAGCAGAAACGAGTAAACAAGTGGGGTACAGAGACCCCTGATCGACACGTGGGTGATCAGGTGCTGCGGTGAAAAACATCCGATCAGAGTTTTCAGAATTCTCCGAGTTATCACGAGTGGTGAGCATGAGTCTCGATCCTACAAGTCTAGTTTAGAGCAGATATTGATAGGGGAGGGCTTAAGTTTTAAGGATAATTGTAATGTGTGCCCCCATTTACGATGTGTCGTTCGTTCCTCGTTTCCCTGAAATTAGTTACATAACTGCGTGTAAGATTGTACTGTCATTAATCTGTGCTTATGACATGTATTTCGTAATCTTAAATAATATGCAATAAAGATTTTCCATTTCGTACCATTCAACCGGGTCTACCTGAGTTTTCTCTCCATTATTGCTCTCGCATCTAAGTCCAGTGTCAGAACCGTAAGGGCGAGTGGGTCGAACCACTCACAGGTGTCTAGTGCTCCCAGACTGGCTGGAGACCAGAACAGGCAATAAGGCCTAAACTCGCACTAGCATCCAGGCTGCACAGAGCCATACGAATCTCACAGGTTCAGAGAAACCCTTACATCTACCTGTAACACCAGTATGGGAAAAGGGGAGTGGGTACCAGCAAATGGGTGTAGAAAGCCTCAGTTGCAGAATCATGCAGCACAAAAGGAGGCCATTTGGCCCATCGTGCCTATGCTGGCTCTCTGAATTAGAGCTACCAATTAGTCCCACTCCCCTGCTTTTCCCCCATAGCCCTGCAAATGTTTCCTTTTGAAGTATATATCCAATTCCCTTTTGAAAGTTGAATCTGCTTCCACCACCCTTTCAGGCAGTACATTCCAGATCACAACAACTCACTGAGGGAAAATATTTCTCCTCATCTCCACCCCCCCCCCGCCTCCCCCAAACCCGGTTCTTTTTTGCCAATTATCTTAAATCTGTCTCCTTTGGTTACCGACCCTCCTTCCAGTGGAAACTGGCATTTCCCACTTTAGCCCTCTTCTTCGGCAAAAAGCACAGATATAGGGAGTCTCGGTGGAAAACCTATTGTGGCATATGACAGGCAGAGTACAAAGAAAACAGCCCCCACAGCAATAGACAGAAAGACTTCTTAAAAAACTTCAGTGGCAAAAGGGGGGCGGGCTGGTGGGGGTGGAGGGCGGGTGGGGTGGGGGGTGGAGGGGCGTGGGGGGTGGGTGAAGGGGGGGTGGAGGGGGCAGTAACGAGAAAAAAGTTTCAGCCATTGATAAAATGTTGCAATCTCACTACTGGCCTTTTTACAATAATTTCACAGCCCCCTGGCAACCCTGAACTGCCAGTTTATAGAGACTGCAATGGCAACAGTATAAAAAGGACGGTAAGATCAGCTGGACTGTCGATCCAATCCTGTCAGTTTCCCGCCGGGCGGGTTTGGTTATGATGTCAAAAGAACATAACATAAGAAGTAGGAGCTGGAGTAGGCCATACGGGCCCTCGAGCCTGCTCCGCCATTCAATGGCTGATCGTCGACCTCAACTCCACTTTCCCGCCTGATCACCATATCCCTCGATTCCCCTAGAGTCCAAAAATCTATCAATCTCAGCCTTGAATATACTCAACGACTGAGCATCCACAGCCCTCTGGGCTAGAGAATTCCAAAGATTCTCAACCCTCTGAGTGAAGAAATTTCTCCTCATCTCAGTCCAAAATGGCTGACCCTTATCCTGAGACTATGCCCCCTAGTTCTAGACTCCATAGCCAGGGGAAACAACCTCTCAGCACTTACTTAGAAGCTTAGAACTTTCCACAGCATAAATCTGTTAGAGACGGAATCAGAACATGTTTAGGAGGAAATAGATACGTCAATTTAAAGCTTCAAGTCAATGTAATCTTGTATGAATTAAATGCTGCCGAGCACATACAATGAAACATTATTGATTTAACAAGTACAAATAGCTTAGTGCTCAAGTGTTGGTGCACTGGGACAGGTTGCTTTGTCATTCTTCACCCACTTCACATCTAAAATCCCCTTTAGCTTACAAAGGCATTAGTGTGCCCTACTTAATAAAATTGAATTGAATTTCAACATTAATTTGATCATTTATCGCTATATGCAAATTGCACATATTTGAAATTGAGAAAACTAATTTAAAAGAGTTATTGCGCCACATGTTTTCATACTAACCGCTAGCTGATAAAACTGGACTATTAAATCCATTGTGTTTCTGCCTTCCAGCAAGTCAATCCGCCCCCCGCCACACCCACACCCAACACCCCCCACCCCCCCTGCCCCACACCAAAACTATATCGAAGTTACTGAAGCAGAAGCGTGAAAGAGGTTGGGTGGTGAAGCAGTGCTGGAGCCTGGGATGAAAGTTTCCTCTCTCTGCTGGCTGGCATTTTGGCCAGTCGCGATCCAGTTCCAAGTGGACATGGAACACAAGTTTCCCCTAAATGGGCACATATTGACCATCTAATTCAGAGAGGTTACAGGAATGGCTGGTGTACTAGATGGAAATATGTTCCTTGGTGCAATGGGAGGTGCTCTCCTGAGGTTAGACTTGATGCATGTTGTTGGAGACAGAGTAGAGACAGTTTTAATCTGCATCTAACCATATTGTACCCAGCCTGGTGGGGGGGGGGGGTTGATAAACACAATGGGTTCCTGAAATGAAAATGGGGAACTACAGACCAGTTAACCTGACATCAGTAGTAGGGAAAATGCTAGAATCTATTACAGGAAACTCTCTTTTAACCGGCACCCAAATAACCGGAAATCTCTCTTAACCGGCAAAATTCTTGAGTAGGTAACCGGGGTTTTCCTTCATCTCTCCTTTAAAAATAACTTTAAAAAAAAACCCCGAGGCGTTTGCCTTGTATCGGAGCATGTAGATTGGGAGGGGAATGTGCAGCCCGGGTAGGCAGCGGACACGACAGATGGTCAGCTGGCGGTCCCCGGGGAGACGGAGCTCCGAATGCAGGCGCATGTCAGTGTGTACGGGGCTCTCGTACGTTGGGAGATATAACTCTCCATTATCCGGACATTTTGATTAACCGGCACCACGCCGGTCCCGTCGGTGCCGGTTAATAAAGAGTTTCCTGTATTAAGGATGTGGTAACAGGGCACTTAGAAAATAATAATAGGATTGGGCAGAGTCAGCACGGATTTATGAAAGGGAAATCGTGTTTGACAAATCTGTTAGAGTTTTTTGAGGTTGTAACTAGCAGAATAGATAAGGGGGAACCAGTGGGTGTGGTGTATTTGGATTTTCAGAAGGCATTCGATAAAGTGCCACACAAGAGGTTATTAAACAAAATTAGGGCTCATGGGATTGGGGGCAATATATGAGCATGGATTGAGGATTGGTAAACGGACAGAAAACAGAGAGTAGGAATAAACGGGTCATTTTCGGGTTGTCAGGCTGTAACTAGTGGGGTACCGCAAGGATCAGTGCTTGGGCCTCAGCTATTCACAATCTATATCAATGATTTGGTTGAGGGGACCAAATGTAATATAACCAAGTATGCTGATGATACAAAGCTGGGTGGGAATGTAAGTTGTGAGGAGGATGCAAAGAGGCTTCAAGGGGATATAGACAAGCTATGTGAGTGGGCAAGAACATGGCAAATGGAATATAATGTGGAGAAATGTGAAATTATCCACTTTGGTAGGAACAATAGAAAAGCTGAATATTTTTTAAATGGTGAGAGATTGGGAAATGTTGGTGTTCGGAGGGACCTGGGTGTCCTTGTACACAAATCACTGAAAGTTAACATGCAGGTACAGCAAGCAATTAGGAAAGCAAATGGTATGTTGGCCTTTATTACAAGAGGAATTTGAGTATAAAAGTAAAGACGTCTTACTGCAATTATATAGGGCCCTGGTGAGACCACACCTGGAGTACAGGAAACTCTTGTTTAACCGGCACCTAAATATCCGGAATTCTCTCTTAACCGGCAAAAATCATACTCCGAAAACTCCTCTCAAATAACTGGCAATGTTGCCGAGTCTGAGTCCGAGTCCCCCGCGAACGCTGAGTACTCCGAAAACTCCTCTCAAATAACCGGCAATGTTGCCGAGTCCGAGTCCGAGTCTCCCGCGAACGCCGAGTTAGTCAGTGGGGGTAGTTCTCCAAAGTGCCACTACTCGGCCTCCTGGCGCTGTCGGAAGTCGAAACACTGCAGTAACAGGAGTCTGATTTTTGTTTCTTAAAAATTGCCTCGGTAGATATAACTCTCCGTTATCCGGAACTTTTGATCAACCGGCACCACGCCGGTCCCGTCGGTGCCGGATACCAAAGAGTTTCCTGTATTGTGTACAGTTTTGGTCTCCTTACTAAGGAAGGATATACTTGCCATAGAGGGAGTGGCAATGAAGGTTCACCAGACTGTTTCCTGGGATGGGGGGATTGTCCTATGAGGAGAGATTGAGTAGACTAGGCCTATATTCTCTAGAGTTTAGAAGAGTGAGAGGTGATCTCATTGAAACATACAAAATCCTTACAGGGCTAGACAGGGTAGATGCAGGGAGGAGGTTTCCCCTAGCTGGGGAGTCTAGAACCAGGAGTCACAGTCTCAGAATAAGGGGTTGGCCATTTAGGACTGAGATGAGGAGAAATTTCTTCACTCAGAGGGTGGTGAATCTTTGGAATTCTCTACCCCAGAGGGCTGTGGAGGCTCAGTCGGTAAGTATATTCAAGGCAGAGATCAATAGCTTTTTGGATATTAAGGGAACCAAGGGATATGGGGATAGTGCAGGAGAGTGGAGTTGAGGTAGAAGATCAGCCATGATCATATTGAATGGTGGAGCAGGCTCGAGGGGCCAAATGGCCGACTCCTGCTCCTATTTCTTATATTATTATGTTCTCTCTCTCTCCCTATATCTCCCTCTGTATATGTATATATAAGGGATATATATATACATAGAGTGAGAGATAGAGCTATAGATATCTGTCTATCTCTGTGTGTGTGTGTATATATATATATATATATATATATGTAAATATCCAAACATATCCATCTTGCTATACATTGCCAGTTTTGCTCACCGAGATATTTAAAGAGGTTGTTTTACTTAATTTGCCATTGTTATTTGTAGAATCACCAGCATTGTGGTTATACTGACCATAATCTATTAACTGTCCATCCATTGCAGGAATCAGAAGCAGAGTAGGATTCTATCTAGCATTCTATCTAGAGTAGCATTGCTGCTATTCCTTTCCAGGAATTGAGTTTGAATGAGCTGAGCAGATTGTGCACCTGATCTACCTGTGGCCTACCCTCTTACACCAGACATCATGGGCTCGATTTTAATAACCCCGAGGAGGCCGGTCAGCTGCGAAAATCGGAAAAAATGGCTTCAGACACCCAACCCGCCTCCATCCCACCTCCACCCAATTTTTGTGAGTGTCTGTTCAGCTGCTCCCAAACTGACCCGACTTGAACCGGTGGGACAGGTTATTAAGGCAGTTAAGAGCCTGTTAACTGCCTTGATAATCCTATTTTGATAGTGGTTTCCCATTTTCGTGCCTCTGGCTCCTGTTTCCCGTCTTGTCAGAAACAATCCTGCTGCAAGGAGACGAGTTGGTGTAGGATATGATCTGTAGTCATTATTGGTGCAGAATTTTAAAAGCGCTCCTGTAACATGGCTGGCATCCTTTACAGCACTTCTGCAGCTGTCAGCATATAACATACAGAGCAGACTCAACTCACGCCAGGGTGAGCTGGTGTGTTCCCCGAGCAGCGGGTAACTCGTGGGGGAGCACATAAAATTGGAAGGAAGCCTCGAAATACCATTAAATTGGCTGTTAACAAGCCATTTAATGATCTAAATTGTCTCCCCTGCCGCTTGGTGTCGGGTCAGTTCTCCGCTGACAGACCCGACACCTGGGAGATTCGCATGGAGGCTAAACTTCTCAAGTGCCTACCCATGTGTATTGTTAGTTGGTATGCTTGCAGTAGGTTGAGGGTGAGTGTGAGGGTGGCTAGTGAGATGGGGATGTGATAATGTAGATAGAGAGGGATGGGTGGAGGTGCAGGGAAATTTGGTGTGAATAAGGATATGCAGGCGAAGGGTATGGAAGGCAGAGTGATGGGGATGTGTTGAGTGGCATAGCAGGATGAGTTTGAGTGTGGCTTTGCAGTAACGTTTTGTGATCCACTGAGATCATTGAAAGGTTTGCGCCACTGCAGTCAGGGACTCCTGACGACATCCCTGCTTTTGCCCTCCTGTGCAATGTGCAACCAGGCTTCGTTGATCTCCTGGGGAGGTCTCTTCCGCCCATGGAAGGGAAGAGAATCTCCCTGTGTGCTGTGATTCCCTCCATAAGCATATGGAGGGAGTCATGGGAGAGCCTGGGTGCAGACGTGTACCTTTGTGCAATGCTTGTCCGTGTTTGCAACACCTCAATGCTGTAGAACACTGACAGCACAAATGTCAAAATTAATGTGGCCGTGGTCCCTTTAAAGAAACCGGCTGATGACGCGTCATCAAATGACGTCATCAGACCCTGCTTCCTGTTAATTGGCCGGGTGGGCATAACAAGCCCCATCAGGGGAAAATCCCTTTGACAGAGCGGCTGCGGCCGGGAGCGGGACTGGAACCACCATCCCGTCTACGCAGAGAAAATCCAGCCCTTTATTAATTAAACCCAATAAATGCCTTGACTGCAGAGGGCCTTTGCATTGTATGACTGTTATAAATTTTATTTATTGATGATATTTAACTCGCAACCCAGATTGCAATAAAATGGATGAGAAGAGATGTATAACAAATTGTGAAAGAGAAACTGAAAATATGCAACCCGCTGTATTTAGGAGCAAAAAATGATGTAAGCTTTTCAGAGGTTCTACTATTCACACCTACTGTTTTGCTGTATGTTAATAAAGTAGCTGGTCGGCCTAAGTTTATAATTTTCTTCCCCAGCTGTGCAATGTCAGCTTTTGAACTGGGGAAGAGAGCGGATTATTTCTCCTGAGTGTTATTAATCATGTAACAGTGTTGATGAAAAACTTGATCATAAAGAAACATGCTGTGTGCTTCAAAAAAAAACATCTTACATCGAATTTACAGCATAGAAACAGGCCCCACAGATGTCCAGCTAAACTGCCTGAAGGGGCAGTGGAAGCAGATTCAATAGTAACTTTCAAAAGCAGATTGAATAAATACTTGTAGGGGAGAAATTTGCAGGGCTCTGGGGAAAGAGCAGGGGGAGTGGGACTAACTGGACAGCTCTTTCAAAGAGCCGGCTCAGGCACGAGGGGCCGAATGGCCTCCTTCTGTGCTGTATGATTCTATATCTGTGTCTGCCTCAGTAACATAAAGAGAACGATTTAAAAGAGAAAGCTCAGCGAGATTCACACAAGGGACTAAAGCTCAGCACAGGTTAAGGCCAGTGCTCCCTCCCGTGGATGCGCGGTCTGTTTATTTAAATGCGTGGTACATAAGAACATAAAAGAACATAAGAAATAGGAGCAGGAATAGGCCACTTGGCCCCTCGAGCCTGCTCCGCCATTCAATAAGATCATGGCTGATCTTGGGCTCAAAGCCACTTCCCCGGCCGCTCCCCATAACCCTTCACTCCCTTATCTTGCAAAAATGTGTCTATCTCCACCGTAAATGTATTTAATGACCCAGCCTCCACGGCTCTCTGGGGCAGAGAATTCTACAGATTTACGACCCTCAGAGAAGAAATTCCTCCTCATCTCAGTTCTAAAAGGGCGACCCTTTATTCTAAAAGTGTGCCCCCACGTTCTAGATTTCCCCACGAGGGGAAACATCCTCTCTGCATCTACCTTGTCGAGCCCCGTCAGTATCTTATGGGGGGAAAATTCAGTTGGTTGCGCCTCCCGTTAGCGCCTTAAGAGGGCGCTAATGGGGCATAAAGCATCGAGCGCCCGGGCGCAGGCGATGTTTGCGCCGCTCGTGAAATTAACTAGACATTTTGCAGCGGCGCTAAACACTACCGCCACGATCTCCTGCGCCGGCAGATCGTGACATCAGTCGAGTGCGCAACGCCCCGGTATCGCCCCGGAGCGGATATTGAGTGGCGCCCACTGCCTTACCGCCTGCCGCTAGCAACGACAGGTTGAGGGGAGCGTTTTGCAGTCAGGAAGGGACTGGGGGAGCACTATTTAAAGGCGAACGCTTCCTGCCTTTTATTGTTGGTGACATTTTTGAACCACACATTCTGAGAGAGAGAGAGAGAGAGAGACTTCTGGAGAGATTCAACGCTGTGTGAAGGAGTTTTGGGTACTGAGCAGCACTTTGCAGGTACATTTTGATTTGCCTTTCCTTGTATCGATTTAGAAGAAACTGTGGGGACTGCACTCTGAGCTCTTTCCCTGGTACTCTCCATTGTTCTTTCCAGCAGATTTGATGTGCAGGTCTCTCCAGGCCGAGATTCAAGGCTGCAATGAGCAGGATGTGGATGGAAAGCAAGATCAACCCTCCCCTTTAAGAACTGGCCGGGGCCATTGTGTCTGTGTTCCATTGCTGACTGACATCACATGAGCTTCGCCAGCGCTCTGAGGTAGCGCCTCGCTCCTCGGCCTTTGCGCCTTAAGACAGGTGTGAAGCGCCTGATTTAGCGCTCCAATCACCTCCAGGGGCGAGAAAAGTCAAGTTTTCAGTTGGTGGCGATAATTAGCGCCAGGCGCTAATCTTTGCGCCCGGCCGATAATTGCGCCCCAAATGGGGCAATACTGAATTTCTCCCCCTATATGTTTCAATAAGATCACCTCTCCTTCTTCTAAATTCCAATGAGTATAGGCCCAATCTGCTCAACCTTTCCTCATAAATCAACCCCCTCATCTCTGGAATTAACCTCGTGAATCGTCTCTGAACTGCCTCTTTTAAAGTTTGTAATCAACGGGAACAGCTTGTGAGCGGCCTGCGTGGTGCCTTCACAGATCACGGCGTGGCCA
The DNA here is from genome assembly GCA_030390025.1 of Squalus acanthias. Classification (NCBI taxonomy): domain Eukaryota; kingdom Metazoa; phylum Chordata; class Chondrichthyes; order Squaliformes; family Squalidae; genus Squalus; species Squalus acanthias. The sequence continues at coordinate 122,467,964 of CM059425.1, read as the reverse complement.
CGCACCCGTGCAGCTTACAGGGAACGTTGGTTGAACTTCTCTCTTTTTGAGTGTTGTTCATTTATTTTAAATTACAGAGCAAACAAAATTGTAGCGTGCCAGTCGATCAGTGGGAGCGATACAGAAAAGGAAAACATGAAGTGGAAAGGCTGATATGCAGGGATTACGTGGTCACAACAAATAAAAGCAATTGACTTGCATTGGTACAGTACGATAGTGTTGTGGTTATATTACTGGATGAGTAATCCAAAGGCCTAAACTAAAAATCCTGTGTAGAACAGGGGTTCAGATCCCACCATGACAGTTTAAGAATTTGAATATTAAAAATAAAAAAGTAAACCATGAAAAAGGTTAACTGGTTCACTAATGTCCTTGAGGGAAGGAAACCTGCTTATATGTGGCTCCAGTCCCACACCAATGTGGTTGACTCTTAACTGCCTTCTGAAGTAGGCCTAGCAAGCCACTTACTCAGGGCAACCAGGGATGCCCACATCCCGAGAATGGATGTTTTAAAAATGCTATACGTTTTATTAGCCCTACCTTATTTAATAAACAAGCGATATAAATAATATGGCACATGGAATGCTACTTAAGGCTTATAAATACTTAACATCTTTGGATTGTTGAGAGATCAGGTAGAAACGACCTATCAAGGACTGATTAAAGTTGTCTTTTATGCCTTTTTGCACACTGCTGGTATTGTGAGGTGTCAACAACTCATTAGTTTACTGCGCTAGAGCCTGGGCCCAGCTTTAGGTTTTAATAATAGAATGGTTAGCTTACTATCTCTGGATTTAAAGTGGTGCTCAAATCACAGAGGTGGATATACAATTAATTGGACAGTGCTGGACATCTGAATGGAAAATTGCCTCTCGGCATTATTTGTGCTAAAATCACAAACACAGTTGTTATAAACATGCCTACGTTTTGGCCACAATTAGTGCACAGAAGAATTCGCCCCACCCCACCCACACATAAATTTCAAATCTGACAATTAACTCAAAGCTTTAAACTGTACAAACAGAATGATGGCTGCAAAGCTGTGTATATGCAGTATACAGCACACATAGTACACAGTATATCAAGTACATATACCACAGTACCCGTAGTATCTCTACTACATCCTTAAACCCTTATAATCCTTCAGCCTTTTTTTGTCTCTCCATTTTCTTTGCTAATTTTTCTTCTCAAATTCATCCCACATCATCTTAAATTCAGCTTAATTTCATTACCTGATGCCGCAGTCTGTGCCACGAGGTCAGATTTAATCGCATTCCGATCACTGTGTTACTTAATCCCTCTCAAATATCAGATTTTTCACCATGCTAGATGTACTGCTAAATACTGCACTAGATCAAATACAGTCTCCTTGCTCGTTCTTTCTGTGCTAATCTGCATTGAGAAGCAGTCCTATAGCAGCCCTATTTGGCGTCCTTTCTCAAAAATCTATGCTATCTTTAGTTATAATATAATATTACTTAGTTTGTGGGTGATTCAAAACATCTATAAATCAGGCTGTTCCTTTCTCCAGTGGTTTCATTATTTGCCCAATAATTTCATTTCAATTTTTTCCCTCTTTATTCTGAAGGCCTATAATAATTAATAATTTTTATTTTTTTAACCTCAAGATCACAGCATGAACTGAAATTGGCTCAATCCCCCTGCCCTCATTAATTCTCCCTCCCACATTTCCATTGATTAAACAAAGCTGAATCCTTTTCCTATTGCTCCTCATGTTATCAGCACTACTACATATCTCTATTTCATCCTCCCACTTAATATCCTCCAAGGCCTTAAATACGTGGAGTGTTTCCAGCTCGACAAATAATTACACATGCCATTTCCCTCTCTCATTTTTTTCTTGCTGTAAGACTCAAGGTCGAAATCCATTGTTGAATTTTTACTTTTCATCTCCTGTGGAATATTCCTCAGCTAAAATTTAAACATGGCATCAGAGAGCACTCTACATTTATAAAGATTACTTTTGCATGAGAATTTCTCATGTTCAGCACCAAACGTAACTCCAAGGTATTGCTCATGAGATAACTTGCCCAGTTCCTGACTCATTGAATGATCTCCTCAAGTACTTCCCAATGCTACTCTGACTTGCAACACATAGGCTGGAATTTTCTGGGGTGGTAGTGGGCGCGATCGGTGGCAGGTCAGGTGGAAATGTTGTTATTTTTGACAGCGGGCCGGAAACCCGCTGTCATACTGCCCAGGCGCGTCTGTCATCGCGGAGCCGACCCAAGCGGCAGCGGCGGGCGACCTAATTGAAATCATTATCAGGTAGTTTACAGGCACTTATGAGCCTTTTTCCACTTACTTTTTAAACTTTTCTGCATGGCCACGGGATTCACGCAGCTCGGGAACCACGTCTGTCAACCTGAGACGGGAGTTCCATGGCCATTGCTCCAGCTGATTACTTGACAGCATCAAATGTACAGTAAAAGCTCCCACCTGACAGATGATCACTTTCCTCAGGCAGAAGCTGTTGCTCAGTCCATTTCCAGCACAGATTCTGCAGGCTGCAACTGTTTCCAGCAAAGTCTCCATCCAGTGTCACCTCATTGGAAGAACTCTCTCACCATTGACAGAATGTGTCTGTCATCTGTACTTCACCTATTCCATCAACATGGGTGCCGTTTATACTGTCCTCAGAATCCCACCACGATCAGCCCCAACACCAGCAGCACCAGGCACACCAGCACCAACAACAACACTAACCTTCGGCGGACCTGCGGGGAACCAGGCGGCGGCGAGGTTAAAAAAACGTCAGAGACCAGGTAGGCCTCAGAGCAGTGGCGGACCTGCGGGGAACCAGGCGGCGGCGAGGTTAAAGAGGCGGCAGAGACCAGGTAGGCCTCAGAGCGGCGGTGGACCTGTGGGGAACCAGGCGGCGGCGAGGTTAAAGAGGCGGCAGAGACCAGGTAGGCGTACCAATCTCAGAGCGCGGAGGAAGAGAAGTAAAATGTAATCAAAGTGTGACGTCACCAGAAAGCAGGTAAGTGATTGGTTGGTGAGTATTTCTCTCTTTTTAAACTTAAACTCTGTGGTTTATAGTTTCTAAGCTCTCTGTGGTGTAGTGGGGACTGTTGGTAAACCAGGGCCCTTAAGTATATCATTTAACTGTAGTGCAATTGGTGGGATTGATTTGTTTTAATTTAATTGGAATTAATTAAAGGGTGAGTCATGGCAGGAGAGCTCGGCCCCGTGGTATGTTCCTCCTGTGCTATGTGGGAAATCAGGGACCCTTCCGGTGTCCTTGACAACCATGTGTGCGGGAAGTGTATCCAGCTACAGCTACTGGCAGAACGCATTACGGAGCTGGAGCTGCGATTGGATGCGTATTGGAGTATTTGCGATGCTGAGAACCTCGTGACTAGCACGTTTAGCGAGTTGGTCACACCGCAGGCAAAGGGTGTACAGGCAGGAAGTAAATGGGTGACCACCAGGCAGAGTAAGAGGTGCAGGCAGGTAGTGCAGGGGTCCCCTGTGGACATCCCCCTCTCAAACAGATATACCACTTTGAATACTGTTGGGGGGGATGACTTATCAGGGGAAGGCAGCAGCAGCCAACTTCCTGTCACCATGGGTGGCTCTGCTGCACAGGCTGGGAGGAAAAAGTGTGGAAGAGCTTTAGTGATAGGGGATTCAATTGTAAGGGGAATAGATAGGCGTTTCTGTGGCCGCAACCGAGACTCCAGGATGATGTGTTGCCTCCCTGGTGCAAGGGACAAGGACGTCTCGGAGCGGCTACAGAACATTTTGGAAGGAGGAGGGCGAACAGCCAGCTGTCGTGGTGCACATAGGCACCAACGATATAGGTAAAAAAGGGGATGAGGTCCTAAAAGCAGAATATAGGGAGTTAGGAGGTAAATTTAAAAATAGGACCTCAAAGGTAGTAATCTCAGGATTGCTACCAGTGCCACGTGCTAGTCAGAGTAGAACTAGGAGGATATTTCAAATGAATACGTGGCTAAAGGAATGGTGCAAGGGGGAGGGATTCAAATTCCTGGGACATTGGAACCGGTTCTGGGGGAGGTGGGACCAGTACAAACCGGACGGTCTGCACCTGGGCAGGGCCAGGACCGCTGTCCTAGGGGGAGTGCTTGCTAGTGCTGTTGGGGAGGGTTTAAACTGAAGTGGCAGGGGGTTGGGCACCTGAGCAGGGAGACAGAGGAAAGCGTGTCAGGAAGGGACAGAAGGTATGGAGTAAAAGGTAAAGTGTTAAAAAAGGAAAAAGCAGGAACTAAGTGTCACAAAACATATTTGAAAGTTCTTTATCTGAATGCACGTAGCATTCGTAACAAAATGGACGAGTTAACGGCACAAATAACTTCGTATGGGTATGATCTTGTGGCCATTACAGAAACATGGCTGCAGGGTGACAACGACTGGGAACTAAATATGCCAGGGTATTTAACAATCAGGAAGGACAGGCAGGAAGGAAGGGGAGGTGGGGTGGCTATGTTAATAAAGGAAGGAATCACTGTAATACAGAGAAATGATATTGGGTCAAAGGATCAGGATAATGAAACAGTTTGGGTAGAGATAAGGAATAATAAGGGGAAAAAACACTAGTGGGAGTAGTATATAGGCCTCCTAATAGTTGCAACTCTGCTGGAAGAAGTATTAATCAGGAAATAGTTGGGGCATGTAATAAGGGAACAGCTATAATTATGGGGGATTTTAACTATCATATTAACTGGACAAATCAAATTGGGCAGGGCAGCCTTGAGGAAGAATTTATTGAGTGTATTAGGGATGGATTTCTTGAGCAGTATGTAACTGATCCTACAAGGGGGCAAGCAACCTTGGACCTGGTCCTGTGTAATGAGTCAGGATTAATTAATAATGTCCTAGTTAAGGATCCCCTTGGAATGAGTGACCATAACATGGTTGAATTCCATTTCCAATTAGAGGGTGAGAAGGTTGGTTCTCAAACAAGCATACTGAGCTTGAATAAAGGAGACTATGATGGTATGATAGCGGAATTGATTAAAGTGGACTGGGAAAATAGATTAAAGGGTAAGACGGTACATGAGCAGTGGTGTTCATTTAAGGTGTTATTTTACAACTTTCAAAAGAAATATATTCCACTGAGGAAAAAAGGGTGTAAAAGAAATGACAGCCATCCGTGGCTAAGTAAAGAAATTAAGGATAGTATCCAACTAAAAACAAGACATATAAGGTAGCCAAACTTAGTGGGAGGATAGAAGATTGGGAAGTCTTCAAAAGACAGCAAAAAGTAACTAAAGGATTGATTAAGAAAGGGAAGATAGATTATGAAAATAAATTAGCAAAAAATATAAAAACAGATAGCAAGAGTTTCTATAGTTATATAAAAAGAAAAAGGGTGGCTAAGGCAAACATAGGTCCCTTAGAGGATGAGACCGGGAAATTAATGGTGGGAAACATGGAGATGGCAAAAATTTGAACAAATATTTTGTTTCAGTCTTTACGGTAGAGGACACTAAGAATATCCCAACACTGGACAAAAAGGGGGCTCTAGGGGGGAGGAGCTAAATAAGATTAAAATCACTAAGGAATTGGTACTCAGTAAAATAATGGGACTCAAGGCGGATAAATCCCTGGACCTGACGGCTTACATCCTAGGGTCTTGAGGGAAGTGGCAGTAGGGATTGTGGATGCTTTGGTAATAATTTTCCAAAATTCCCTGGACTCAGCAAAGGTCCCGGCAGATTGGAAAACTGCTAATGTAACACCCTTATTTAAAAAGGGTAGTAGGCAGAAGGCTGGAAATTATAGACCAGTTAGCCTAACATCTGTGGTGGGTAAAATTTTGGAGTCTATTATTAAGGAGACAGTAACAGAACATTCAGATAAACATAATTTAATAGGACAAAGTCAGCATGGCTTTATGAAGGGGAAGTCATGTCTGACAAATTTGCTTGAGTTCTTTGAGGACATAACGTACAGGGTGAATAAAGAGGAACCAGTGGACGTAGTGTATTTAGACTTCCAGAAGGCATTCGACAAGGTGCCACATAAAAGATTATTGCTCAAGATAAAAAATCACTGGATTGGGGGGAATATTCTGGCATGGGTGGAGGATTGGTTATCTAACAGGAAGCAGAGAGTTGGGATAAATGGTTAATTCTCGGACTGGCAACCAGTAGCCAGTGGTGTTCCGCAGGGGTCGGTGCTGGGTCCTCATCTCTTTATAATCTATATTAACGATTTGGAGGAGGGGACCGAGTGTAACATATAAAAGTTTGCAGATGATACAAAGATGGGAGGGAAAGTAGAAAGTGAGGAGGACATAAAAAACCTACAAGGGGATACAGACAGGCTGGGTGAGTGGGCGGAGATTTGGCAGATGCAATACAATATTGGAAAATGTGAGGTTATGCACTTTGGCAGGAAAAATCAGAGAGCAAGTTATTATCTTAATGGCGAGAAACTGGAAAGTACTGCAGTACAAAGGGATCTGGGCGTCCTAGTGCAAGAAAATCAAAAAGTTAGTATACAGGTGCAGCAGGTGATCAAGAAGGCCAACGGAATGTTGGCTTTTATTGCTAGGGGGATAGATTATAAAAACAGGGAGGTATTGCTGCAGTTATATAAGGTATTGGTGAGACCGCACCTGGAATACTGCGTACAGTTTTGGTGTCCATACTTAAGAAAAGACATACTTGCTCTCTAGGCAGTACAAAGAAGGTTCACTCGGTTAATCCCGGGGATGAGGGGGTGGACATATGAGGAGAGGTTGAGTAGATTGGGACTCTACTCATTGGAGTTCAGAAGAATGAGAGGCGATCTTATTGAAACATATAAGATTGTGAAGGGGCTTGATCGGATGGATGCGGTAAGGATGTTCCCAAGGATGGGTGAAACTAGAACTAGGGGGCATAATCTTAGAATAAGGGGCTGCTCTTTCAAAACTGAGATGAGGAGAAACTTCTTCACTCAGAAGGTAGTAGATCTGTGGAATTTGCTGCCCCAGGAAGCTGTGGAAGCTACATCATTAAATAAATTTAAAACAGAAATAGATAGTTTCCTAGAGGTAAAGGGAATTAGGGGTTAATGTGAGCGGGCAGGAAATTGGACATGAGGCTGAATTCGGATCGGTCAGGGCCCTGTGGGTGGCGGAGCGGGCCCAGGGGCTGAGTGGCCAGGTCCTGCTCCTACTTCTTGTGTTCTTTAGATTTGAGGTTAGGATCAGATCAGCCATGATCTTATTGAATGGCGGAGCAGGCTCGAGGGGCCGATTGGCCTACTCCTGCTCCTATTTCTTATGTTCTTATGTTCTTATGTTCTTCTCCGCAATCACCTGATGCTGCACAGGACACAGGGCATCAGCACCTGACACATTGTTGCCTGTGACGCCAGCGATGGCCTCACTATGGCCAGATTTACTTCACTTGATGCTGTACACCCTGGCTGCCACATGATGCACCAGGTTGGCACCACCCCACACCAGCACCATAAAGCATCGCTACAATGCCCAAGCCATTCCTTTCACACTCATCACCATTGCGGGGGGTACAGTTATGTCTCACCATTCACTACAACTCACTAAGCCACTTCCAAAGGTGCACACAAATCTGTCCAAGACTGGAAAGTGTTGAAAATAAAGATTTTTATGTTTGACACCACATAACAGAAACTTTACATAAAAATTGGATAAAACATCTAAGTGGCTATCCTTGGGTGTTGTTAGTTGATATGATTGCACTATGATGAGGGAGAGTGTGAGGGGCAGCTAGTGAGATGGGGATGTGATAATGTAGATAGAAAGTGAGGAATGGGTGGAGGTGTGAGTAAGGATGTGAAGGAAGAGAAGGTACGGAAGGCAGAGTGGTGGGGGTGTGATGAGAGGCACAGCAGGATGAAGTTGAGTGTGGCTTTGTACTAACGTTTCCTGATCTAATGAGATCATTGTAACATTTGTGGCACTGCACGCAGGTCCTCCTGACCACATCCCTGCTTGTGTCCTCCTCTGCAATCTACAACCAGGCTGTGTTGGTCTCCTTGGGAGGTCTCTTCCGCCCATGGGAAGGGAAGAGGACCTCCCTGCGTGCTGTGACTCTCTCTCTAAGCATATGGATGGAGTCATTGGGAAACCTCGGTGCAGCCCTCTGCCTCTGTGCTGTCATTGTCAGTATTTGCAGCACTCCAATGCTGTAGAACACTGACAGCACTGTGTTAGATGAAACTTCAAATGTAATGTGGCCATGGTCCCTTTAAAGATCCCGGCTGAAAAACGCGTGGCGAATGACGTCACCAGATCTCATTGGGCTGGGTAACGCACTGGGCGGGGCTTAATAGGCCCCATTAAGGTAAGTTCATTTTCAACAACGGAATGGAGCAAGCAGCGGGGTCGCGACCCCCCCACGGACACCGCCCGCACCGCACCCGCCCAGGAAGGCAAAATTCCAGCCATAGAATGCACAGCACAGAAACAGGCCATTCGGCCTAACTGGTCTATGCCGGTGTTTAGGCTCCGCATGAGCCTCCTCCCACCCTACTTCATCTCACCTGATCAGCATAACCTTCTATTCCTTTCTCCTTCATTTGTTTATCGAGCTTCCCCTTAAATGTATCTGTGCTAATCACCTCAACCACTCCCTGTGGTAGCGAGTTCCACATTTGAAGCACTCTCTGGGTGAAGAAGTTCCTCCTGAATTCCCTATTGGATTTATTAGTGACTATCTGATAGTTATGGTCCCTAGTTTTGGAGTCCCTCACAAGTGGAAATATTTTCTTTACGTCTCCCCTATCAAACCCTTTCATAATCCTAAAGAGCTCTCTCAGGTCACCTCTGAGAAGAGCCCCAGCCTGTTCAGTCTTTCCAGATAGGTATAACAACCTGTCTGTTTGATCCTTCCCACATGATTGTCCTGGCTTGCCAAACACTATTTCCAAGTGAAATAATGACTGACATGTATTTTCTCTAATGAGGATACTGTATCTTATTAGTTTCTTAATCTGAGCTCTCTTCTATTTTGAAGAAACCAAATGCAGATTGGATGACCGCTTAACTGAACATTTCCACTCTGCCCAGAAACATGGGGCATGATCTTGCCAGCCCTGGGGAGGCGGGTTTGGAGGCGGGACTGCCGGGAAAATGGCAGAATCTGGGGGCGGGTGCCCATCCCGCCCCCAACTCGCCTCCATGCCATCTTCCCAGGAGGCGGGCAGCTGACCCGCGCCGGGTCCCATCTCCTGGAGGCGGGAAGGGGATTACAGCCACTTAACTGCCTGTTAACAGGCAGTTAAGAGGATTATCCCCATTTTTCCAACAGAGGCGCAGGCTTCGCGACGTAGGAAACCCCGCCAGGGTCAGCGAGGCGAGCAGTGGGTTTGCGGGGGTCGGAGGGGTGCAAAAGTGTGCTGTGAAGGTAAGTGATGGGTGCAAGTGTGGAGAGGTAAGTATGTGAGGTGAGTGGAAAGTGATAGAAAATATGTACTTACCTTTGTTTCTTCCTGCAGGCTTCAACAGTTGGGGATGCGGAGAGTCTCGCATCTCACCGGCAGAGATGACAGATGGCTGCTGCATTCTCTGATGCAACAACCATCTAATTTCTGCTAAAGAAAGAGGTTTGGTGAGTCTTGAATACAAGGACTCATCAAACAACAGAGAATGTCAGTGTTTGACGGCTTCACAGAGCTGTCAAACGATGACAATTCATCTGTCAAAAATTTTTGACAGATGAAACATCATACACTGACATTCTCTGTAACCGGCTTCCCCTTAATTGGCCTGCTAAGCCCACTGGGCGGGCTTAACAAGGTCAATCAAGGGAAAATAGCACGGGTTGGCCACAAGTCGATGGAGGCGGGACTGAAACCCGACAAGCTACAGTCCCGTCTCCAATGCGCCCCCATTGACAAAATCACCCCCCGTGGTCCTGACCTTACAGTAGCTCACCTCTTCGACTTCCCCTCCTATTCTCACTATAACCTTTTCATCTTTGCTCTCCTACACGCTCCAACCAAATTTAACACGGACTCCAGGAACAATATTCCACACTGCTCCCGAGCAGGCTTTAACAATTGTAGATTCGAGCTATCTTCCCCATTTTCCTCACAACTCTTCCATCCACCACCCACTGTGTTCCATTATACTTCAAAACTCTTCAGGTCTCCTTTTGCCTTTCCAATAACTTTTCACAGCCTGATCTTTGCATGCCAACCAAAGCCTTATACCTCTTTCCAGATCTTTTCTGGAGGATGGAGTTTCCGCTTTGCATTTGAAGTTGTGCTGGTTCGGTTGCACTTCAACTTTCTGCTGAAATGAATTGGCATAATCACATAAAATCTTCCATGAACCAGCGCAGTCGGGCAGCGTAATAGAAGGTAATTGTTTCTTTTCTTTTTCCTTGCTATTAAAAAGTATTTCTTGATATATTTAAGAGTGGTAACCTGGTGCAATGTTATTAATACAGCTGAAAATGGGTTTATCACCAAAAAAAGCATTTTTAATAAGGTCCTCCACCTGTGTGTAACCTGATTTAACATCAGTTTCTTAGTAAATTAAATATTTTTTGAAACAATTTTTTTTAAAAACAAGCCTATTAGTGCCTGTATGTCAAAGAAAATGAGTGCATTTTGAAACCTTCTCGAACGAACGCAATGGCCAGTATCTCATCATTTTGACCTGGGGGGCATGGCCAGTTCGGGTGAATTGAATCTTGAACCCGTGTAAGTAAAACACGAACATGAGTGGTTCAGGGCGTAACTCACTTCCGTTTTAAATTCCCCGATCTTTTGCGCTGGTTTGGCCGATTCCGCACAGATTGCGCAGGAATCTGGGCACAAAACAAATGAAACAAGCGGAAACTTCTCCCCCCTTTGAGAGGCTGTTCAATCCGTTAGCTGCCTCTTTGCAATAGGAGTCATACATCTGCACTCGTAACCTTTACCTGACGTTTTCCCCATCTCCTCTTTGTTTAATTCAATGTTAGAAAGGAGCTCTCTCTCTTTACACATCCGAAGAATGACCTTCATCCAAAATGTTCTCGGATATTGTTGGGGCCATTATCCATTTCCAGCATTTTCTTTTAGTTTTTACACATTATTTTCCATGCTCGAGCCCCATCTCCAGAATGAACATCGATTCGGGGGCGATTTGAACCCTACTCGCTCAGCATAACCTGGCGGGTGGGCAGTTAAAATCGCCCTGGCTCTTACCTGTCCGAAAGCCGCCATGATCGCAACATCTGCAATTTTAACCTGCTCCCCTGAGCAGGCAGCAAGGACACGCCTGGAGCCAACAGGGTCCTTCTTTACATATGCATGTTGCGGCCCAGTGACATCATTGAGACCTGACTATAATTTTAACTCAGGCTTGAGCGGGGAATCCACCTGGAGTTAAAATCAAGGCCTGCAGTTTTGTTTCTAAATAATAAGTAAGAAACAAGGTAAAATAAATGTTACAATAGGTAATTAAAGGGAGCAGTGGTATTAAATGAAAGTTAAAATAATACACATCGAATGAAGACAGATGGGAAACAAGAGGCAGAACAGAGGTCAGTTTTTAAAACTTTCCATTTCACTTTGAATTTTTAAAGCCTATTTTCTATTTGTACTATAATACAGCCATTAAAGTCATTTGATGCTATTTCCTCCATCTGCTTTGCTCTTCACATAACTCCAAGCTACAAAGAGCTTGGATGCTGTGTAACTTATTTCTAAACTGCTTCCATTAGGAATACATTTGGGTTTCAAAATGTAAGGGAAAATACATTTTGAGCTGATGTATTTTGAAATAGACACCTTTAATATGAATATACTGCAGTATTCAGGATTTGCCAACCTTAGCTTCATAGTATACAAAGAACAGACTGTCACAAAGAGTGTGGACTTTGCAGGAGTGATGAGCAGCAATTTTGAAGATGTATTTTCAAACTCAGTGGGGTACATCTTGGCTTTGTGCAATCGTGTAGTAAAATGTCAAAGTTGAATAGTCAGGTGGTGAAGGATAGAATACTAGAGCCTAGTCTTCAGTCGCTTAAAAGCCTTTATTTACAGAGACACACATTGCATACCATGCCACCCCCACCCCCAAAGATAAGATCTCTTTTCCTTCCTGAGCCTGCTCCCATATATATGAACACAAGAGAGTCCCCAATGAATACCCACCACCTTAATACAATTAACATAAAATGGGTGATAGCACTTCAGGACACTCCGGTTTACATCTCTCCTGACTTTTATTTCCATTGACTTCAGTCGGGAGAGATGTAAAACGGACTGCTGACTCACTATCATCCATTTTAAGATCTACCCCCAGTAACTGAAGACTTCACCTTTACTGACATTTGGGGGCAATTTTAAAAAATGGAAGACTTGCATTTCTATAGCACCTTTCATGACCTCAGGATGTCCCAAAGCGCTTTACAGCCATTGAAGTACTTTTTGAAGTGTAGTCACTGGTGTAATTTAGTAAATGCGGCAGCCATTTTGCACACAGCAAGCTCCCACAAACAATAATGTGATAATGACCAGGTAATATGTTTTAATGCTGTTGATTGAGGGATAAATATTGGCCTGGACACCAGGGAGAACTTCCCTGCTCTTCTTCGAAACAGTGCCATGGGATCTGTAACGCCCACCTGAGAGAGCAGACGAGGCCTCTGTTTAATGTCACATCCAAAAGATGGCACCTCTGACAGTGCAGCACTCCCTCAGTAGTAGACTGGAGCGTCAGCCTAGATTTGTGTGCTCAAGTCTCTGGAGTGGGACTTGAACCCACAACCTTCTGACTCATGAAGGCGAGAGTGCTGCCCACTGAGCCACGGTTGTAACTTGCCCGGAAACGGGATTGGGTGCAATGCTGGGTTTACACTAATTTTACTCTCTATTGAAGTCAGAGGAGAATAATATCAGGTGGGATGTAAAACCGGCCTTCCACCCGATCCCGTGGGATTCCCGCCTGGCGAGTTAGGTTTAAATTGCTCCCTTTGTGTCTTTCAAAATATGTTAGTCTAATAGTCTGTCCCCCTGATTGAAGAAGCAAGCAGTTTTTAATTTGCTGCTTAGTTTCATCCTGGCCCTGCCGGCACTTGAAAGTTTAATGATATTGTTAATGGCATTGGATGTGAAAGAGACAGCTGCTATTTAATTTTCAGCACTGATAAAAAAAATTAAAATCCCACTGCTGCTAGCAGCCATTAGCTTTAGAACATGGGGTAAGGTCCTCTGCTGTAAAATGGTTGGCTTGCCATGTGTATTTAAGCATTTCATTTTTAAAATCTTTGTTTTTGATCGCCATGAAATTAAGGGGATTTGAGGAGAAATGTTTTCACCCAGAGGGTGGTGGGGGTCTGGAACTCACTGCCTAACGGGTGGTGGAGGCAGAAACATTTAAAAAGTACTTGGATATGCACTTGAAGTGCCATAACCTACAAGGCTACGGACCAAGAGCTGGAAAGTGGAATTAGGGTGGAGAATTCTTTGTCGGCCAGCACGACGAGATGGGCCAAATGGCCTCCTTCTGTGCTGTAAATTTCCATGATTCTATGATTTTGCTACCTAGTGTCACCATCGAGCCCCCCTAGGTCAACTATAGCATAGGTGCAGAGTAAACCTTCCTCTACTCTAACTCTAACATGTGCTTTAACCCCAACCTCATGGCCATGCTCATGGCTTTGCCCAGCAGCACTGCTAACATTACTGTCAATCAGTGGCAAATTATGGGTAGCTGTGTGTGTTTTGGACTGATGCCAACTGGGAACAGCATTGACATGACCTAATCTCATCTTGCATTGTGCCATTATGCCACGGCAGAATTAAAACACGTCACTCTGGTGGTTCCAATCTAATAGCTAAATTCGTGTGACTGAGTATAAACTAATACCCAGTTTAACAGATAACACATTGGATGTACCCACTGATGGTTTGTCATTGTTCAGTGTCTTCTGACTCATTATGAAGCTAGTCATTATTGCGTGCTCTTCCCATTTGTTTCAGAGGCATTTCAATCCCTGGTGGTCAATAAAGCTATATCACAGCCGTCGCGACACATGGTTGATGTATCTAAAAGTCAGGTTCGCTGGACAGCTTCCGGGAGGTGATATTTGTCGATTCGTCCTCTGACAGGTGTAAAATGGAGGACAATGAGCTGCTGGGGCACCTTCTGATCAAAGAGAATAGAGCCAATTTTAACTGCTGCAGGTTCACGGGAACAGGGCGGTAGGACTTCAAACATAGAATGATACAGCACAGAAGGAGACCATTTGGCCCATCATGCCAGTGCCGGCACTTTGAAAGAGCTGTCCAGTTATTCCCATTTCCCTGCTCTTTCCCCCTAGCCCAGCATTTTTTTTTTTCCTTTTCAGGTATTCCCTTTTGAAAATGACTACTGCACCTGCTTCCACCATCCTGTCAGGCAGCACATTCCAGATCACAACTCGCTGCGGAAAAAATATTTCGCCTCATCTCCACCCTGGTTCTTTTGCCAATTACCTTAGACGTGTCCCCTCTGGTTCCTGACCCTCTTGCCAGTGGAAACAGTTTCTCCCTGTTCACTGTATCGAAAACCCTCATAATTAATAGCGCCTACCTCCAATTTTTTCCAGAGCAATGTGTCAGGAGGCTGCACTTCCTCAGAGAGTTTGTTACAGGTTGTGCAACCTCTTGCAGCAAGCCGCTCTCCCAGCTGGCTGTGCAGTGCCTTTGGCAATGGAAGTAACTGCAGCCCTCAACTTTCTTTCCTCGGGCTCTTTCCAGGCTGCAGCAAGTGGGCTGCATATGGTGATACCACTAGTCCCAGCCAGAATAGAGATGATTGGGTAATTCCCTTGTCAATCACACCTGGAGCAGGGGAAGGAAGGAGGGAAGGGAGTAAGTGACTGAGATTGATTTTACGCACATTTTGTATTGTGTAACTAACCTCCGCTCACTGCATTTTGCTGGCGAAGTCACTCTGCTTTTATTGGGAGACTTTGCTGTAGTTTCAGTCATGAGTTCTGTTTGCTGTAGTTTGTAGAGACTCTTTTTAAATAGACTCTGTTTGCTGAGAAAATAGACTTTGCCTGCAAAATAGACTGTTTGCTGTGAGTCATGTTGTAAGTCATGCTGTGAGTCCAGCCCCGCCTCCAACTCATTGGCTGACACAGTAGATACTTTGCAGCAGGTGACATTATTCATATTAGACAGTCTGCATCAAGTAGGTCACTGATGCCTCTTTGCCATAGCCAATCAGATGATGATGTTCCCCATGGACACCAGCAGCCATAAGGAAAGGGCTGTAGGGTTTCTGACAATAGCAGGCTTCCCCTAAGTTTGCCCGAAGTGCGCCGGTCATCAAATTGGAAGCCGGTTACTTTTAGATGTCCAGAGCTCCTGCTCCCGGCGCATGGCTAATTTCTTGGCCGATGTCTTTCCGCTCAGCACAGTGTTATCATACTTTGAACATAATATCTTCACACTTAGTGCATAATATCATTCAGCAGGCAACATAGTCACTCTCTGAGTGTAACGGCTTTACATTCAGGAGCAGTGCCATCACGCTCTGTGCATAATGTTACATTCAGATAGCAGTGTAATCACGCAGAGCACTGTATTATTACTCTCAGTACGCTTTCCTTTCTTCCCTCCTTTCGTCTTTCCCACCTTCCCTCCTTCCCGACTCCCCTCCTTAATTCCATCCTTCCTTCCTTCCCGCCTTCCGTCCATCCAAAGTATTTTTTAAAACAGAGAATTTTTTAATGGTGAGAGATTGGGAAATGTTGGTGTTCAGAGGGACCTGGGTGTCCTTGTACACGAATCACTGAAAGTTAACATGCAGGTACAGCAAGCAATTAGGAAAGCAAATGGTATGTTGGCCTTTCTTACAAGAGGATTTAAGTATAAGAGTAAAGACGTCTTACTGCAATTATATAGGGCCCTGGTGAGACCACACCTGGAGTATTGTGTACAGTTTTGGTCTCCTTACCTAAGGAAGGATATACTTGCCATAGAGGGAGTGCAATGAAGGTTCACCAGACTGGTTCCTGGGATGGGGGGATTGTCCTATGAGGAGAGATCGAGTAGACTAGGCCTATATTCTCTAGAGTTTAGAAGAATGAGAGGTGATCTTATTGAAACATACAAAATTCTTACAGGACTTGACAGGGTAGATCCAGGGAGGATGTTTCCCCTGGCTGGGGAGTCTAGAACCAGGAGTCACAGTCTCAGAATAAGGGTTCGGCCATTTAGGACTGAGATGAGGAGAAATGTCTTCACTCAGAGGGTGGTGAATCTTTGGAATTCTCTACCCCTGAGGCTCTGGAGGCTCAGTCGTTGAGTATATTCAAGACAGAGATCAATAGATTTTTGAATATTAAGGGAATCAAGGGATATGGGGATCAGGCAGGAAAGCGGAGATGAGTTCGAAGATCAGCCATGATCTTACTGAATGTCGGAGCAGGCTCGAACAGGCAAATGGCCTACTTCTGTTTCTATTTCTCATGTTCTTATGTTCTTATCCTCTCTTCCCTCCTTCCTTTCTTTCCTCCATCCCTCCCTCCATCCTTCCCTTCTTCTCTCTTTCTTTCCCTTCTTCCCTCCTTTCATCCTTCCCTCCTTTTGTCCTTCCCATTAGAAGTACAACCATTCCTGGCAATGTTCAAGCAACTTCGCTCAAGAGTAGCTGGGGACCCTCAGACCAGAGAACTGGGCTGCCACATCAATCTTAACTTTCTCTGCTCGGGAAAGATTTGATGAAGGGTCCACATTCGAAACATTAAGTTCTCTCTTCTCTCCACCCATGCTGCCTGACCTAATGAATGTTTCCAGCATTTTCTGGTTTTGTTACAGATTTGCAGCCCCTACAGATATTTTTTTTTTTGCTTTTTGCTTACAGTTTTGAATTATTGCCGGGTTAGTCATAGTAATCTGAACCGAGATTTAATCCTGGCTTCGTGAAAGCTTTTGCTTTCAAACTGTAAAGATCTGAACATTACTCCACAATACACTTTTAGTAAAGAACGGAGCTAAGTTGAGCACTTCACATCATTTCAAAGATTAAATTTCCTACATTTTTTGCATGGACATTTTGTTTGGCTTATTACACTATTAATGGAAGCTATCTCATCAGTTTATTCCAATGCATCTTTTAAAAAATAGGGTTATTGAGCCAGTTTGAGGTAAAATGTGACCTTAGTGTAGATCATTAGCATGTGATTGATGTGGAAAATTACAAGGCAAAAGAATCAATTAAATATACTGCCATATGTAAAGACTCTTGTCGAAGGATTGGCTAAAGTTATGGCCCTGGAGTTACCACACAATGGCATTGTTTTTTTCAGTGCAATTCCCCCGATATCGCTGTGGCCGGCTCAAAGGTTTGTGGAATTTTAAGCGCAAATCGCGTTCAGTTTGCTCGAGCATCCACAACCTTTTGCATTAGTTTTGAAAACATCACGCTAGAAGCTGGCGATGCCCACAAAATTGGCCACGCCCCCAGGATGAATTCATCACATGGCGAGTTTCCACTAATTGCGCTCGTTTGCGGGCTTTTGAGGAGGCTCAAAAAATTAAGCTGGAACTTTTGGGTGGAAGAACACTAGTAGGTATGTTTCAAAAGTTTTTGAATTGATTTTTAAAAATTTACTAAGGAACTGACTACTGTACCCCAATCTAACTAGA
The DNA here is from genome assembly GCA_030390025.1 of Squalus acanthias. Classification (NCBI taxonomy): domain Eukaryota; kingdom Metazoa; phylum Chordata; class Chondrichthyes; order Squaliformes; family Squalidae; genus Squalus; species Squalus acanthias. The sequence continues at coordinate 122,450,363 of CM059425.1, read as the reverse complement.
AAATAGTTTGGTATATTTTATTTAAAAGCGGGTTACTCGCATTGAGGTGCTGTCAAACACTGACAATCACTATACAATGGTGAGCCGTTGCTTCCAGGCTCTCCAATGACTCTCTCCTTAGGATAAAACAGATGGCAGCTGCAGGTGAGGATGCAGAAGCGATCTGCCACTAATCCCAATGAGGTGAGGCCACACAAACACTTCAAAGCTTGTCATCTACAGAAAAATCTAAACAGATTAAAAATGACTTTCCCAACATCTCCTTACCTCTGATACTCACCAGTGTCCCATTGGATCCTTCACACCACTTCTGCAGCTTGCATCGAAACGCAAACATTACAACAGACCCACAGCACGCCTCACTTACCCTGGCGGGGTTCCCAACATTGGGAAGCCTGCAGCAGAAGTCTCAAAATGGGAAAAAGCCTCTTAACTGCCTATTAACTAACTGTTAACAGGCAGTTAAGTGGCTATAATCCTCTTCCAGCCGCTAGGGGTTGGGTCCCTGCGCAAATCGGGGACCCGACTCCCGGGACGATTGGTTGGCGGTGGGTTGGAAGCGGGTTCAGGACCCGCACCCATTCTTTTTGATTTTCCCAGCAGTCCCGCCTCCAAACCCGCCTCCTCAGGGCTGGTAAAATCCAGCCCTTAGTGTTTGCCAATATGCAAAAATGAGTTTGAGCAGAAACTCAGGGAAAACATCAGTCGCAATTTTGGGTGTAATTTACGCCGGAATTGCCGATTGCACCCAAATCAGAAACTCTACCCTGCGATTCTCAAGGGTTTGGTTTCTTAACAAGCTGCTTGCACTGACTTTAAATTGGAGATGTGATATAATATTAATATCATTATATTTAGGGAGAAATATATATTGAAAGGTGATTATGATAGCTTGAAGGAGTATAAAAGAGCAATTACAGATAATAGGATACACAAGCCTGCACTAGCAAGGGGCTAATCAGTTAGAGGAACGGTTTCAATGTTCGAAGTGATCCAGTTTATTTTTTCACTGAAAATGAGCACAGTGCAAATGTATAAGGATAACCATTAAGACCAATTATGTGAATAATTTTTAATGAGATAATCTACTTTTATATTACTGATTTGCCGTTGAGACAACTGCTAATGCTGCTGGCAAGTATGCAATATAAATGTACAGATCTTGCTACTTCCAGCTTCTCTGGTGCAATTTTAATCCTGTCCACTTGGCGAAAACCAGGCGGGTGGGCGAGCGGGCAGTTAGAGTCGGCCAGGAGATTTACCCAATGACGTCTTGCTCCCTTCCTGCAGTCTTCAGATTTTAACCTACTCTTCTGAGCAGGCGGCAAAGATACCCGCCAAAAACCAGCGGCGACCTTCTTTAAATATGCAGATTGGGCTCTGATGTTGTCATTGGGGCCCAGCTGCTATTTTAGCTGGTGACCTGAATGGGGAATCTTCTGTGGTCAGAGTCGTGGCCAGAAGAGGTCCTCAGAAGGTAAGATTTTAACATTTTTTAAATATCTTCCAGTGGGACCAGGATGAGCAGATGTGCTTCTCTGAGGCCCACAAGGAGTATTTAGGTCTCCTCTACCCCTGTGGTCCCCCCTTCCCAATTGAGTGACCCTCCCATAACCCCCTTCCCGCAAATTGCCTGGGTTGTGGGGAACGTTCCTTCAGTCCCGGTCATGCCACCTGACATTCTGCTCATGCCCATCGGCCAGCTGCCGCTACCCACCTGTTTCTGGCGCGTAACCGACTGGGGGGGTGGGGTGCAGGGCGGAGGCAATGCAGATGAGGCCTGGGAGTTAAAATCACCCCAGCCTCATGCTGCTGAGATCAAGGGGGAGGGGTTGGAGGTTTGGTGCTCGTCTCGGCACACTGCCCCCGTCCGATTCCTGCTCCCAGTCAAAAATCAAAGCTTGCATTTATCCAACTGAAAGCCTGATCCCCCTGATGTCATAGGTGCCAACTGGAGTCCTGTCTCTGGTACCAGTATAAACATGCAGATTGTCTATTGACACTTCTGTGTCAGCCAATGAGTTGAACTGTGCTGGCCAATGAGTTGGAGGTTGGGTGGGATTTATAGCAGGACTCACAGCAAACAGAGTCTATTTACTACAACAAACGGAGTCTATTTACTACAACAAACGGAGTCTATTTACTACAACAAACAGAGTCTATTTACTACAACAAACAGAGTCTATTTACTACAACAAACGGAGTCTATTTACTACAACAAGCAGAGTCTATTTACTCAGCAAATGAAATCTATTTACTGCAACAAATAGAGTCTATTTACTCAGCAAACGGAGTCTATTTACTACAACAAACAGAGTCTATTTACTCAGCAAACGGAGTCTATTTACTCAGCAAACAGAGTCTATTTACTCAGGAAACCGTCTACAGAGTCTATTTAAACGGGCCTAGAAATTCGCCTCGGGCAGTGGTACAAAACGAGCAGTAATGGATTGGCCGCCCGTTATATGCAGCACCTGAAATTCAGTTGCATTGACTGCAATGGACCTGAATATCAGGCGCTACATATAATGGGCGGCCGATTTGATACCGGCCATTTTGCGCCACTGCCCAAGGCGAATTTCTAGGCCAGAGTCTCAGGAGGCCAGAATTGGAGGAGCGCAGAGATCTCGGAGGATTGTAGGACTTAAATTTATATAGCACATTGTCATATTTCTCAAAAACATTTTAAAGTGCTTCACTACAATACATTACCTTGAAATGCAGTGACTGTTGATGTGTAGACAGATGCGACAGCCATTTTGTGCAGGAAGACAAACAGCAGTGACATGGATGAGCAGTTCCAATAATCTGTCTTTGGTGCTACTGGTTGAGGGAAGAATGTTGGCCAGGACACTTTGCTCTTTAATGGTGCATCGTTACACTGGTACAAAAACAGGCATTCAATGGGCTTTGGCTTAATTTCTCAGCCAAAGGATCGCAATTCAGACAATGCAGCACTCTTTCAGTATTGCACCAGAGTACTGACGTGGATAGTGTTCTGAAGATCTAGAAGGTGGCTTGTACTCACAACCTTCTGACTCCGAGGCAACTTGCCAAAACTGACACTACGTCACATGTTGTGAGTCTTTCACCCTGGCTGCTTAGCAATCTACCTCATAATATAAGCAGAGCACTTTCGACAGCAGTGATGTTGAACGCTGGATGAGCAAAACCAATTTTTGTAGCTGCTTTATCATGTAAAAGAGCTATTAGAGACATCTGTCTTGAATCTTCAGGTATTCATGTCTTCTCTCTAGAGCATACTTTTGAATTGGTGTCACTTGCTGATTTTACCCTGGAGATAGCTACAGGGCTGTGATGAAAAGTTAATTAATCTTACTGTACTGGTTTGGTCTTGTTGGGATTTTAAACTTGCTCTGTTGAATTATGCTGAATATTTTGCAAAAGGAATACTAAAAGCTCCCAATGCATGGAGCTGTATTTCAAATAGTAGCTCTAAGAATATTCAGCACAGGTAAAGTTAGGTCGAGGTAATTTTGCCTGGCAGTGACATTTAACAAGAGGGCAAGCCTAGTTATAAAGTGAAAATTACCTACTATAATTTGGGTAGATAGTTATAATGTTATAAGAACAAAATAAATAGCGGGAAACTGCTACAAACCACTAGGCATATGGATCAATTCAATGTGGCATTGTTTGAGTAAATTAGAAATTAGAGTTATTTGTAGGAACAGCAGGAGGCCATTCACCCCCTCGAGCCTGTTCCGCCATTCAATTAGATCATGGCTGATCTGTTCCTTAACTCCATCTACCCACCTTGGTTCCATATCCCTTAATATCCTTGTCAAATAAAAATCTATCAATCTCAGTTTTGAAATTTTTAATTGACCCCCCAGCCTCAACAGCTTTTTGGGTTGGAGAGTTCCAGAGTTCCACTTCTGTGAACAGAAGAATATCAATCAGCTAACTGTAAGGAACCAATCGTTAGGACATTCTCACAGCCATTGGCAGGAACAGCGTGAGTCACAGAGAATACCTGCTGCCATTTCACCAACTTCCCCGAGGCTGGGGCTAGATTACGTTTCTGGTATTCTTTTATGATTAGTTACTTCATTTCAGTGTTGCACTCCATATTCCCCAGAGCTACAGAAACCTCTCGTATTCTAAGGGAACAGAGATTGTGCACAATCGCCCTGAAGCCTTGGCAAGGGTCTTGTCTATTTTTCAGGCCCAGCTTGACGGATACCGACCCATTATGTTACTCTGACATCTGGCCACCAATTATATGCCTCCCTGCTGGCCAGGAGTCTGACAGTATTTATAACTACTTGATCTTCTGTAGTGTCGCTCATAGGGTAGTATGGGGTCTGAAATGCAGTTGTGATGTTCAGTCGCTACCCTGGCCTGTCACTTTAAGGCTCCTTGCTTCAGTACGCCCTATGAGAGTGTGGTCTGAACCATTATGAGGCCAACAGGGGGATAATTACTCTTGCTGTTGGACGTTTCCCTCCATCAGAGTTATTTCAAGGTCAGGAAAATCAGCAGAAAATAGCCGGGCTTCTTTTTTCATAAAAGATTGTTCAGTTGTGACTCCTTTATGTGTGACTAAAAAATGCAATGTCTTAAGTGTGACCGATCCAAATTAGATGTAAGATTTTATATATACACTCTTGGTTCTCCAGTGATTCGGCTCACAGTAAGCATTGATTATGTCATTACCATATAATGTAGTCAGCATTATTCTGCTGCTGAGGTGGCGTTGTGTCCATTAAGGACATAAAGTCTAATTGCTGTTAAGTAAACACTCGGTGAAGTCAAGTGTTTAATTACACTTATGTCTGCAGGCTAGAACCCTGGCTCTAGTTCTCTTTTATTTAAATTTGTTTGGTAAGGTAACGCAGAGGTAACAGGCAATTGGGCCCATGTCAAATAGTTGTCTTTGTTTCTTTTCTCTTTCTTCCTCTCATATATATGAACTGTGGCACAAAAATTTGAGTGTGTCCATACTAAACTTACTAACTAACAATAAACTACAAATAGCTAGCGATATATTGATTGGATATCAGTGATTATTGTCCCATTATCTCATTAAAATCCAGTGTTACACTCCCAGTGCGGTACTGAGGGAGTGCTGCACTGTTGGAGGTGCTGTCTTTTGGATGAGATGTTACACCAAGGTCTTCCCTCACAGGTAGGCGTAAAAATCCCACGGCACTATTTTGAAGAAGAGGAGGGGAGTTCACCCTGGTGTCTTGGTCAATATTTATTCCTCAACCAACATCACAAATAAAAACAGATTATCCAGTCATTATCACATTACTTTTTGTGGGACCTTGCTGTGTGCAAATTGACTGCTGCGTTTCCTACATTACAACAGGGACTACTCTTCAAAAGTGCTTCATTGGTTGTAAAATGCTTTGGAATGTCCATAAAATGCGCTATATAAATGCAAGCCTTGCTTTCTTTTTATTGGATTACTATGGCAAGTTCCTCAAACAGTTCTGTGTTAATTTGATTCCTTTTTCCAGGTTATCCATAACAGCCCTCCAGCATTAATTATAAAGCTGCACTATCACCAAAGGTGGAAATAAAGGATATACTAATGTGATACTGGAAGATTAAAGCTCTTTTTAAGTTATTTTTGAATGCTGAAAGACTGAGGGATGATTTTATGAATTATAGATTAGTTAGCCTGACCTCAATGGTGGGGAAAATATTCAAGTTCATTATGAATTAAGCAGTTGAGAATCACACTTAGTTGTGCTAAAGTTCATAAACAAACCAACATGAATTTATTCAACAGGAACTATGCACTTCTAACCAAGTTACTTTTGTGTGCTCTTCCACTATATTCATAACTATCTAACATCCTCTCAAATCCCTCTATCTGTACTCTAGTAGATGTTGTCCAAGCTCTGTCCTCTCCTCCATTCTGTTCCTTCTTGACATCATATGGAGCTCTGTCATTATCTCCACTGCTCAAGCTGCTCCCAACAAGCCTGGTTTCTATGTAAATCCCAAGTCCATTCTAAAACTTGAATACTGCTCCCATATCTGAGGAAGCTCTTCCAACACTTCCTTCAAACTCTTGGCAATTATAAACCAAAAAACTTCTTGTCTCATGGGTTATCCTTCTCCAACCCCTAGGCTCTCTTCATCATCCACTTCTTGCCTCTAATTTGTCAATGCTACTATGGTTGTTCTGCCTCTGAACTTTGCACTCTATTTCTTCTATGTTGCAAATATACGCTCCTTCACGCTCTTCCTCCTCCCTGCATTCTCATTGTATTACAACAACAACAACTTGCATTAATATAGCACCTTTAACGCAGTAAAATGCTCCAAGGCACTTCACAGGAGCATTATAAAACAACATTTGACACCAGGCCACATAAGGAGATATTAGGGCAGATGACCAAAGCTCACTGACCTACATTGGCTTCCGGTTAAGTAACACCTTGATTTTATAATTCTCATCCTTGTTTTCAAATTGCTTCATGGCCTCTTACTAAGATAAGAACCTAACTCATTGACATTATGTTAACTCATACATTACCAGGACATCAAAACTACAGAGCTCTTTACCTCCTTTAACTTTCCTTCCTCCTTTCATCTACAAGTTTTTAAACTTTGACATCACCTAGTCATTAGTCCCTGAGTGAGCTCATCATTTCTCTGATACTTTTCAAGCTAATGTTAGTCTGTTCTATGTCTGTCAATAAAGTGATGTCCAACTTTTTGAGCAAGTTATTTAATTTGCAATGCATTAAATATCTTGGACCATAATTTGCTGTGGCAGGGCATCTAACTGTGTCTGCCCTTCCATGTTTAAGTTTAAAAAAAAAATTTGCATGGCAAGTTGCTGACAGTGTGAGCTGATAACGTTGCAGCAAGGGAAACAGAGCATCTGGGACCTGAGTGAACAATGCAAGAAACTGTGTATCTCATTAACCAATCAGATTGAAGGAATGAGAAATTAACAGCACAAGGACTTAGAAGGAAGTGTAAATTCGAGTGGGTGAATTCATTGTCAAATCAGGTACAGAAAGAGAAGTTAAGAGAGAGAGGAAAAAAAGAGACAGAAAAGAAAAGTAAAAAAAAATAATTTACATTTTTAAAATCTCCAACAACAATTAATACCTGAAGGAATGAGACTCCACACTTGTAATAGTTAATTTTCAGTGCCAGAGAGGTTGTTTGGCAGTATTAACACTCATCACATTGTTAAAAGGGTACTTAGACTGGAATAGACAAGACTTAACTTTCTGTGGTGAGTTTAGTTTGTATCTATCACACAAATACAGCAATTTCACGCCGCTCAATGCATTTGAATGGTGAGGCAGGCAGCGAGATGCCATTTTTGTAAAACTAGCGCAATTCGCAAACCAATTTTGGATCTTTGTGTTTAACCGCGCATCAGCTCTTCACCTGAAGTTGCTGTGCCATTTGCCAATAAATAAAAGTGAGCACTATTAGCCTCACCATTAATGTGACAGCAAATTCTGGCCCCTTGACTTTCAGAAAGCATTTGACAAGGCTCATAGGAAAACATAAATAGTTCGCCTGATTGGGTGGACGGGTTGGGGGGCGGGAGTATAAGTGCGAACAGGATAGAAAACTTGCTTAGTAACAAAACTTGAGCCCTGATTTTAAACTAACCCGCCTGGCGGGAATGGGGTGCGTTTGGGTCGGACACCTGTTTTAGACCCCACCCAATTTTAGAATATCTTCACCCAATACCAACTTGTGTGAATAGAAAAGAACTGTGCTGAGGCTCTAATTTATATGTAATTTGGATACAGTTTTTTTTTTGCATTTGCAAAGACATAGTACAAGAGTGGATGAGTGGCAAATGGTTTTCAATACTGTTAAAGCAAATGAATACGTGAAGGTTTTCAAATAGTAATCACCACTTTGCTATTAATGGCATTAGGGAAAGCAAGACTGAATCTAATAGTTGACTGCTCAGTAAAGATGTAAGGAAGCCATTACTGAGGTAAATTGCAGCATGTAACTAGGGGCTTATGAGCTTATAGATGCAAGGAAATTATATTGCACATTGCATTTTTGAGCCTACGTTTGCAGTATTACTTTCACCAATGAGACACTGGCTAGTGAAAAGCTCAGAAAGATGGGAAACAGGGCTAAAATCAGCTTTTGTATCTCACTTCACTCCTATTTTTATACTTGGATTTCCAAGAAGGTGGGTATTGAACTTTTCTTGTTCAAATTAAGAACTGCGTGAATTAGTTCATTAGAAATCTAGGTGGGGGAGGGCAATAATTTTGTATGTAGGTGATTAGGAATCTTTCTTTTCCGAATGAAAAATAAATAAACGTGTAAAAGTAATCCTGCTTGTAGCAAGATATCTTTTCTCCTTGATCATCACCACTCTCCCATTGTTCATCAATAGAGGCTGAGATGTGTCATAAATTGGCCAACTGACTGAAAATCTGCGTGCTATCCAGAGAACAACACTGCAAGACAAACTGTTCGTGATATTAGTTCCACAACATGTAACCAGATAGCAAAATGATACCGTTAATGTGTCCATTACGATAAAAATAAAATGAAAAAGCTTTCGACTTGACCCCAAATGGTGTGCTCGACAAACATTTATTCTTTCTGATAAAGTAATACTGAACGTAATTATTTAAATCTCCTGACACAGTATGCTGTATATTCTTTTGGTTGTATTTTATGTGGAATATCTCAAACATGCAGCTAGCAGAACTATAATGAGCAAAATAATAAATTAAAAATAGAATTCACAATCGTCACTCCTTGGTTACTAATAGCATGGGAAGAATTGGAAAAATTGTACTGGGGTTACCAGTGGGAAAGATGGATTTCTAATAGCTGACAGCTAACTAAAGAGATCTCGATATTCCATTGATGAGCAATATTATAGGTGATTCCCTCGACAGAGTATTGAGTTCATTTTCTGAACACTGATAATACAAAGTATTTGTCTGCTCAGTATTCAATTACGTCTATGTTTGCCGACAGTGATTGGCTGACGAAGATAACGATTCTATTAATGGTTGTGTCACCAGCAAAGCGAATAGCATCACTTTTGATGACAGCAATCAGGTCAGTGATGAAGATGAGAAATAGAATGGAACCAAACATATTTCCCTGAGGGACCTGTGGATGAGTGAACAAATCAGAAGTGAGACGTCCATTTGTCATGATTCAGTATTTGCATCTTTTGAAGAAGTAAGTCATCCAGTTTGGCAGTAAACAAAATGTACCCTGCTGAAGGTTTTACATCATTTCAGGACTGAGAGATTGAGAGCATCACAAAGTGTGCAATTTGTTCTGAAGCCAAATTGACTAATGGCAGGTGTCGTGACTGAGATATTGAAATAATTTCTCGGCCCAGAAATTCTGTTCGCAGGCCTCCCACGGGCGGAGGGCTGCGATCTGGAAAAATCTGCGCCTGGACCGGAGGGCTCCCGGGAGGCACAGAGTTCCATTGCTGGGCCTCTCCAAACTGCCGGTGCGCAGGGCCCACGTATCCCAGAGGTGCAGGTAGTTCGCAGCGTTCCTGGGATCAAGTGGGCCATGGGGAGCCAATCACAGAAGGGAATCTCCCTTCATACATTTGACAGGAAGACCTGACAATTATATGAATAGAGATCACCCCCAAAACATAGTAAAACTTAAATAAATAAAAAAAATACACATTTTTAAAATGACTTTAAATTACAATAAATTAAGTATTTTAAACAAAAATTTTATTTTTTGAAAAAAATAATTAAGTTTTTAACAGGGCTAAAAATAAACTTACCTTTCTTTAAAGTATTTTTAAATGATAAATCAGTGGAATTTTGTTTTAACCTTTTTTTCAACTCTTATCCTGGTAAAAGCAAGCCTTATGGACAATGGAGAGGGTGAGAGAACGAGCTCAGCGCTTCAGCGAGCGGGCCTTGGATGCTCTGGTTGGCGCGGTGGAGCGCAGAAGATCAATACTGTACCCAGAGAGTGGCAGGAGGCCTTTGCCGTGTGAGTACAGAAGAGTGTGGAGGGAGGTGGCTCAGAGCGTCTCCTGCAGGAGCATGGTGCCCAGGACCCATGTACAATGTCGGAAAAAGTTCAACGACCTCACTCGGGTCGTCAGGGTGAGTGGCTTTTTTTCAATACCTCTCCATCCCTCCATCTCAACCTCACTCTATGGCCAGAGGGTCTTAAAACCCCAATGCACAACACTCATCCAACACCTATGGCCCTCTCATGAAACACACACGCACATTCCACACTATGCATACAGTAAGGGCTATTCACCTATGGGAGGCACATCAGGCAAGACCATGGCTGCATACAGTAAGGGCTATTCACCTATGGGAGGCACATCAGGCAAGACCATGGCTGCATACAGTAAGGGCTATTCACCTATGGGAGGCACATTAGGCAAGACCATGGCTGTATATTTACTCAGACGCCGTCCTTTTTCTTGCAGGCCAAGCTGTCTCATAATAGGAGACAGCAGCAACGGACAGGTGGAGGGCGGCCTCAGCTGCAACCCCTCAGCGATCTTGAGGCGCGCGTCCACAGGATTGTGGCAAGCCGGGTGATCGGTCCCGTCGCCACTGGAGACGCCGACCCCGTTCTGGACAGCAATGGTAAGGTCATCACCTTTTTGTCCTCTGTCCTTCCACTTGTCCCTCACAACACCAGCCTTTGACACTTTCAATCCAACTTACTAAATCGCTGCACTCATTCCTCCCTTACTGCCACCCTGTCCTCATGCTAAAGCCACTCTTGTACCTCCCTGCTTTCAGATGGTGATTCACCAGCTGAGGAGACGGGCCTTCAAGCTGCCAGTGGGAGTGAAGCTGCAGGCGAGGAGGAAGATGAAGGCGGAGCATCAGTGCCACCCTCTCCCGAGGAAGCCCATGCCCACACTGGGAACACGCCTTCCCTGGAGGGGAGCAGGGGGGAAGGGTCTGATGAGGGTGAAGCTCCAGGACCCAGCGGGCTGCAGCAACGTGATGGGGGTAGGGAAGCTCGGGGGCCTTCTCCCCGGAGGGAGAGTAGGCCAGCGAGTCCTGCTGCACTGGACGCAGAGGAGGAGCGGCTCATCGCTGAAATGAACACCCAGGCGGTGGACATGCACACTGAGCTCATGGGTGCAGTGGGAAGGGTGCCCGAATGCATTGAATCACTGGCAAGGAGTGTGGAGCACTTCGCTGTAGCTCAGGCGGATGCCACGCTAAAGCTTAGTGCTGCAATTCAGTCTCAGACTGCTGTCATGCAGACTCAGATTGAGGCCATGCGAGCACTGACTGCTGCCATCCTCGATGATTCGGACACATTTCCCCGGGGCTCTCACCGCGCCGCAGCAGGCCAGCAATCTGTGCTCCAGCAGATTGCTCCGATGCTGAAGTGCTGCCCCGTGGGAGTGCCAGTGTGTCGGTTGAGCAGGGAGTTACTGTCCTCTCTCAAGAGGACAGCATTCCTGCTGCCACCACTGTCACTTCTCCACTGCACTTGCCACCGCCTGTAGGACAGACTGCTGCCGCCCATGCAGAGTTGGTGCAGTCTGCAGCCGGGCCCTCCAGGCCCAGAGCTGGTCGAGGCCGTCCTTCAAGGGCATCTGCAGTCTCAGGTTATGAGAATCAGCAGCCTTCCACCAGCCTTGCTGCAGCCACTGAGGTCCCATTACGGAGGAGCAGTAGGGTGGGAAGGGGGGAAGTGCGCAAGGGAAGGAGATCACCCTCGAAGGGCAAAAAGTAGGAGGTGTGACAAAATGTTTGTCAATTTTTTATTAAAGGCCTAGGTTCGTGTTTAAACTTTTGTTTAGTGTTTTGGACATTATCTCCAGGTTGTGAGAACCAGTTATGTTAATGACTGTTTTTTTGTATTTCTTTCTATTAGTTTGTCATGAAGAAATGACACACACAGAGTTTGTAAAATAAATAAGTTTTTGTATTCAAAATGTACATGTTTGGTCTTTGGAATCATTGCTGCCTTGGCCGGCTTAGGGGTTGCGGGTTGGTTTCATTCATGTTGTTCTCATTGGCAGAAGCCATTTCCTCAGCAGGGGCCTAGAAGCGGCTTGCTATCAGCCGTTGACGGACGGCCCTTGCAGTTTCAACATTGTGGGCCGCCCTCCCGCCTTGGTGCTGCTGATGATCATCCTCCTCCTCCTCTTCCTCCTCCTTTCCTCCTTTTCTGGTGGTGCTTCTAGGCCTGGTGGCATTGGCTGGGTCCTGACGATTGCCATGTTATGCAGCATGCAGCACACAACTACGAAGTGGGAAACTCGCTCAGGCGAGTACTGCAGGGCTCCTCCAGAATGGTCCAGACAGCGGAACCGTTGCTTCAGCACGCCGATTGTGTGCTCAACGATGTTCCTGGTAGCTTGATGGCTCTCGTTGTACCGCAGCTCAGCAGGGGTGTTGGGCGTACGGAGCGGTGTCATCAGCCAGGTGCTCAGTGGATACCCCTTGTCCCCGAGAAGCCAACCAACTGGCTGATGCGGTGCCTCGAAAAGTTCTGCCACAGTAGTCTGGCGCAGGATGAAAGCATCGTGGCAGCTGCCAGGATAGTGGGCATTGACAGCGAGTATCAGCTGTCTGTGGTCACAGACCAACTGAACATTCAAGGAATGGAACCCCTTTCTGTTCCGGAAATCCTCGGCATTCACATGCAGAGCACGCAAAGCCACATGCGTGCAGTCAATGGCGCCCTGCACCATGGGGAAGCCCGCTATCCTCGCAAAGCCCAGAGCGCGTTCATGCTGCTTGTCTAGGGTCATGGGGAAAGAGATGTACTCTCGTCTCCTTTTAAAGAGGGCATTTGTGAAGTGACGGATACAGCAATGCACCGCGAACTGGGAGATATTGGCGATGTCCCCAGCAGCAGATTGAAATGAGCCAGTAGCATAAATGTTCAGAGCCACTGTAATCTTCACTGCCACCGACAGAGACGTCCTGGACCTCAGTTGAGGCTGCAGATCTGGCTGCAGCAGGTGGCAGAGCTCAGTGACCACCTCCTTGCTGAAGCGCAGCCTTCGCAAACACTGCTCCTCAGACATATGAATGTAGGAGAGCTGTTCACGATATACCCTGGGAGGGTAAGCTCTCCTGTACAGACGCCTGTTGGCCCTCCTCCATCTGGCCATCATTGCCACTCTCTCTCTGCGTCTCTGTGTCCTCTGATTCAGCTGGCGCAGGACGACGCCCCCAATCAGTGCAGCCCCCATAGTCTCTTAGCAAGCAAAGTTATGAAGGCCAAAAACCAAAGTACCTGCCAAGTTATGATCAGTAGCCAAAAGTACCTCACACAGCGTTGACTCAATGCAGAAGTCTCTCTTTCTCTCTCTCCGAATCTCTCTCTCTCTCTCAGAACGAGTGGTGCAAAAATGTCAACCACAGAGAAAGACAGGAAGAGGCCCCCTTTAAATAGCGCCCCCCCCAGCCCCACAGCGACTGATAGCGTTCCAGTCTTCCGGTCGTTGGATGCGCCAGGCGGAAAGGATGGGGGCGCCACTCAATTTCCGCTCCGGGGCGCCACAAGGGCATTGCACCCTCGTATGACGTCAAGATCTGCGTGCGCAGGAGATCGGGGCGGTATTGTTTAGCGCCGCCGCAAAATGTCTAGTTAAGTTCGCGAGTGGCGCAAACATCGCTGCGCCCAGGCGCTAGCTGCTTTGCGCCCCATTAGCGCCCTCTTAAGGCGCTAACGGGAGGCGCAACCAACTGAATTTTTCCTCCCAAGTGTGCAGGGCCTACATATCCTGAGGTGCATGCGGTTTGCAAGCGTCCCAGGGATCACGTGGGCCAGGCCAGCCAATAGAAGAAGGGAATCTCCCTTCATACACTTGACAGATAGACCAGTCAAATATATGAATGGAGATCACCCCAAAAACATAGTAAAACTTTAAGGGGGAGAAATTCGGTATCGCCCCGTTTGGGGCGCAATTATCGGCCAGGCGCAAGATTTAGCTCCTGACGCTAATTATCACCTCCGACTGCAAACTTGGCTTCTTTTGCCCCTGGAGGTGTTTGGAGCGCTAAATCAGGCTCTACATGCCTCTCTTAAGGCGCTAACGCCGAGGAGCGTGGCGCTAACTCAGAGCGCTGGCGAAGCTCATGTGATGTCAGTCAGCAATGGAACACAGACACACTGGCGCCGGCCAATTCTTAAAGGGGAGGGTCGATCTTACTCTCCATCCACACCCTGCTCATTGCAGCCTTGAATCTTGGCCTGGAGAGACCTGTACATCAATTCTGCTGGAAAGAACAATGGAGAGGCCCAGGGAAAGAGCTCAGAGTGCAGCCCCTATAGTCTCTTCTAAATCAATGCAAGGAAGGACAAATCAAAATGAACCTGCAAAGTGCAGCTCAGTACCCAAAACTCCTTCACACAGCATTGAATCTCTCCAGAAGTCTCTCTCTCTCAGAATGTGTGGTGCAAAAATGTTGCCGACAAAAAAAGTCAGGAAGCGGTTGCCTTTAAATAGCGCTCCCCAGTCCCTTCCTGACTGCAATACGTTCCCCTCAACCTATCGTTGCTAGCGGCAGGCGGTAAGGCAGGGGGAGCCACTCAATATCCGGTCCGGGGCGCTACCGGGGCGTTGCACGCTCACTGACGTCACGATCTGCGGGCACCGGAGATTGTGGCGGTAGTGTTTAGCACCGCTGCAAAATATCTGGTCAATTTTGCGAGCGGCGCAAACATCGCCGCACCCGGGCGCTAGTTGCTTTGCGACCTGGGAGGCGCAAAGCAAGCAAATTTTCCCCCCTAAATACATTTTTAAAAAACCATCACCTTTTTAAAATTAGTTGAAATTACAATAAATTAAATATTTTAAACAAAAATTTAATTTTTTGAAAAAAATAATTAAAGTTTCTTACGGGGCTAAAAATAAACTTACCTTTTTTTTAAAAAGTATTTTTAAATGATAAGGTACTGAAAAATTTTTTTTTTTACTTTTTACATCTCTTATCCTGGTAAAAGCAGACCTTACACCTGCTTTTACCAGGCGTAAGAATTCCTAGGGTTTTCTGCGGGTGGAGGTTCTCCAGAAAGCTGAACTATCCGTCCGCAGAGGCCCTTCTCCAGGGCAGGCGTCCGATCTGTCAAGAGTATTCTTGACAGATCAGAAATGCCGGTTTTCAGCGCATGCGCTTGGCATGCCTGAAACTGGCATTTCTGATGTCCCTACGGGTGGGTACACAGCTCATACCCACCCGTAGGGATCGGAATATCCGGGCCATTATTTATTTGGATTTTTGTGAACCTGGAAAGCTATTGCCTTCAGAGTCAATAGTCTGGATTTGGGAGCCAAGAATTTCCAGGATCAAGCCTTTGAAGGGAATGCTTAACTTCTTTGGTTTGCTGTATGTTCAGGTGATTCAATTGCTGCATTTCAATGTGATATAACAGAGATAAACTATATAAAATTTGAATTTGATCATTGGGGCATTTTTTTGTCAGCCACGCAAACAGGAGAGCCAAAAAGCACTGCAAAAAGTTCCATGTATGCGATGTGGCCCAATGTATTTTCTTACATGGATAGACCATCTCAATCAAAATAATCTGAAAATTACCAAACATTGAGGTTCAGCTGTGGCTCAGCTGGTAGCACTCTCGCCTTTGAATCAGAAGGTTTTTGGTTCAAGCCCCAATCCAGACACTTGAGCACATAATCTAGGCTTGCACTTCAGTTCAGTATTGAGGAAGTGCTACACTCCTTGGAGGCGCCATCTTTTGGATGAGATGTTAAACCAAGATCCTGTCTGGTGGACGTTAAAGATCCCATGGCACAATTCGAAGAAGGGCAGGGGAGCTCTCCCAGGTGTACTGGCCAATATTTATCCCTCAACCAACATCACTAAACAAAAAAGATTATCTGGTCAATGTTTCCAGCATTTTCTGGTTTTGTTCCAGATTTCCAGCACCTACAGATATTTTTTTTTTGCGTTTTGCTTACAGTTTTGAATTATTGCCGAGTTAGTCACAGTAATCTGAACCGAGATTTAATCCTGGCTTCGTGAAAGCTTTTGCTTTCAAACTGTAAAGATCTGAACATTACTCCACAATACACTTTTGGTCAAGAACGGAGCTAAGTTGAGCACTTCACATCATTTCAAAGATTACATTTCCTACAGTTTTTGCATGGACATTTTGTTTGGCTTATTGCAACATCACTAAACAAAAAAGATTATCTGGTCATGACCTCATTGCTGTTTGTGGGACCTAGCTGTTTGCAAATTGTCTGCTGCGTTTTCTACATTGCAATAGTGACTACACGTCAAAAGTACTTCATTGGCTGTGAATTGCTTTGGGACATCCTCAGGTTGTGAAAGGCGCTATGTAAATGCATTTAAAAAAAAATATCTGAATTCCCATTTTGCACTCACATCCTATAAAGCTCTGTGTCAGGAGGGCTAATTCATAAAATCTACTCCCACTGTTCTTTAGAACTCCATCAATTAATTCCTGTCCTATTCTACAGCTTCCAAACTGCATCATTACAAATTACAGAGTAAATCTACTGTATGAACTGTAACTTAGCCATCTTGCTGTTAATTCCTGTCTGCAAATGGGAGCTTCATTACATCTTGGTAGTGTCTGGATTGGTTATTAGAGAATGTAGCAGTAGATCAAAATATCTGTTTTGCGGGGTCATCATGTTCGTTTGCAGTTATTTTTAATTAGTTTAATCCATTCTTAGCAAAACAAGTTTTAATTAAAAAAGTTAATTACAGACGGCCAGCCAATTCTTGTGTACCTCATCATTAATTAATGCACATTATGCTTGTTAATTAATGTACCCATGTCAAGAACGAGAATGCAGTGAATAACATATAGCATTTTGAATATTGTGCAAATTTTTACCTTTTTAAGTTCTCGGTTTTATTACACACCCAGAATGTCCTGAAGACTTTAAAATGGCACATCTACGGCTTTTGGTTTGTTTTATACTGAGAAAGTCCCAGGAAATTATGGTGCATGTAAACAATGGCATAAGTCACTTACGCCATAATTTCCTGGGACTATTGCGCCCTCACCGAAACCGTGCAAAAGTCATTATCATAGCTCCTCCCTCCACAGTCAAGTCAATGCCATGCTAATTTCATGGATTTATGGCAGTTTTCCTGCAGCAGCCACTTAGACTGAAAATTAATGGTGCAGCTGAATGTATTTAAATTCATGAGTTCAAAATATTGTTGGGCCTCAATTTGCTGGAAATTTGCGCCATAGTATTGACACATTAATGGTTCACCAGACTGGTTCCTGGGATGGGTGGAATTGTCCTATGAGGAGAGATTGAGTAGACTAGGCCTATATTCTCTAGAGTTTAGAAGAGTGAGAGGTGATCTCATTGAAACATACAAAATCCTTACAGGGCTTGACAGGGTAGATGCAGGGAGGATGTTTCCCCTGGCTGGGGAGTCTAGAACCAGGAGTCACAGTCTCAGAATAAGGGGTCGGCCATTTAGGACTGAGATGAGGAGAAATTTCTTCACTCAGAGGGTGGTGAATCTTTGGAATTCTCTACCCCAGAGGGCTGTGGAGGCTCAGTCGTTGAGTATGTTAAAGACAGAGATCGATAGATTTTTGAGTATTAAGGGAATCATGAGGATATAGGGATAGTGCAGGAAAGTGGAGATACATAGATACATAGAAGATAGGAGCAGGAGTCGGCCATCCGGCCCTTCGAGCCTGCTCCGCCATTTAATGAGATCATGGCTGATCCTCCAATTCAGTATCCCGTCCCCGCCTTCTCTCCGTAACCCTTAACCCCTTTTGCCTGTAGAAATACATCTAATTCCCTCTTAAATATATTTAATGAGCTGGCGTACACTGCCCTCTGTGGCAATGAGTTCCACAGGTTCACCACCCTCTGAGTGAAGAAATTCCCCCTCATTTCTGTCCTAAATGGTTTAGCCCTTATCCTTAAATTATGTCCTCTAGTTCTGTTCTCACCCGCCAAGGGAAACATTCCTTCTGCATCTAGTCTGTCTAGACCTGTCAGAATTTTATACACTTCTATGAGGTCCCCTCTCAATCTTCTAAACTCCAGTGTGTACATCCCTAAACTACATAGTCTCTCCTCATAGGTCAATCCCGCCATTCCTGGTATCAGCCTGGTGAATCGCCGCTGCACCCCCTCCATGGCAAGAACATCTTTCCTCAGATGAGGCGACCAAAACTGTACACAGTACTCGAGGTGTGGTCTCACCAGTGCCCTGTACAGCTGCAGCAAGGTATCCCTGTTCCTGTATTCCAACCCTTTTGCTATGAAGGCCAGCATACCGTTTGCCTTCTTGATCGCCTGTTGCACCTGCATGCTCGCCTTCAGTGACTGGTGTACAAGAACACCCAGGTCTCTCTGTACTTCCCCCTCTCCCAATTTATTGCCATTTAAATAATAATTTGCCCTCCCGTTCCTGCACCCAAGGTGGATAACTTCGCACTTGTCCACATTATAGTGCATCTGCCATTTATCCGCCCAATCACCCAGTCTGTCCAAATCGCTCTGGAGCTTCCTGGTCTCCTCCTCTGAGCCCACCCCCCCTCCTAGTTTAGTGTCGTCTGCAAATTTGGAAATGCTGCATCCGACTCCCTGATCCAGGTCATTAATGTAAATTGTGAACAGCTGGGGACCCAGGACAGATCCCTGTGGTACCCCACTTGTTACTGCCTGCCATTCAGAAAATGAGCCGTTTATTCCAACTCTCTGTTTTCTATCTGACAGCCAGTTCTCTATCCACGTCAATACTTTCCCCTTTATCCCATGAGCTTCAATTTTCCCTGCTAATCTTTTATGTGGGACCTTATCGAAGGCCTTTTGGAAGTCCAGGTACACCACATCTACTGGCTCTCCCCCATCTATTTTACCAGTTACTCCCTCAAAAAATTCCAATAGATTAGTCAAGCACGATTTACCCTTTGTAAATCCATGTTGACTCTGTCCTATCCTGTCCCCATTTGCTAAGTGCTCCGCTATTTCATCCTTAATGATGGACTCCAGCATTTTGCCCACAACTGATGTAAGGCTTACAGGTCTGTAATTACCTGCTTTTTCCCTACCCCCCTTTTTGAATAGTGGGGTAACGTTAGCTACCCTCCAATCCATGGGCACTGTTCCCGAGTCTAATGAATTCTGAAAAATCATACTTAGTGCATCCGCTATCTCTAGGGCCACCTCCTTCAGCACCCTAGGATGCATGTTATCAGGCCCTGGGGATTTGTCCGCCTTCAATCCCTTTAGCTTCCTTAACACCATATCCTTAGAGATATTGACTTGCGTCAGTTCCTCCTTTGCAAATGTCCCTATTTTTCCCGATATCCCAGGGAGGTTTTTTGTGTCTTCCTTCGTAAAGACTGACCCAAAGTATGCATTTAGTTGGTCTGCCATTTCCTTATTTCCCGTTATATATTCCCCCGTATCTGACTGCAATGAGATGAGGTAGAAGATCAGCCATGATCTTATTGAATGGTGGAGCAGGCTCGAAGGGCCAAATGGCCTACTCCTGCTCCTAATTCCTATGTTCTTATTTTCTTATTATTAATGCCATGCGGAAAACTTCCGGGAAATAATGGAGTAAGTGAGTTACGCTTTGGGACGTCCAGATGTTGTGAAAGGCGCTATATAAATGTAAGTCTTTCTTTCTTTTTTTCTTTTAACTGAGGATGCTGCATGTAAACTCAGCTTTGGGGAAGCTCTCATGACACCTTTGTTCTTCACTACAGCACCATCCATGACTTAATCAGCAAGGAGGGACAAGGAAGTGGATGGATTGTGAGGGACAAAGCCTACCGAATAAAGCCATGGCTGATGACACCATTCTGTAACACCAACAACGCAGCACAGGAAAGGTTCAACTGCACATGCGACAACCCAACAAGTGGTGGGGAGGACCGTCGGGGTGCTGAAATCACCCTGCACACGGTACCTGGATATCCCGGGGGGATGTCCTACAGTATGTCCATGATGAAATGGTGAAAGTTGGAATGGTCTCCTTTGCAGTGCAGAATTTCACCCTGTAGGAAGGGCTCCCCTTTTCACTTGGCAGACGAGAGGCCCGTGGAACCCCAAAATCCTGACCCACATGTCCCTGGACCCATGCAAGGGGCTACCCTACTCCCTCACGCACCTGCGCCTCTTTTTAAGCGGGCCCATGCATTGCCTGAGCCCTTGTGCCACTCGAGCGGCCTCCGAGTCCACCATGTCTGTCGGGGACATCAGTGAGAGATGCTGCTCTGAGGGGACATGGGGAAGAAGTATGACCTGACCTACTGGCAACTACCTCCTGCCAGCTACCAGCTGGTGGCTGCACCATTGACGGGCAATCCTCAGCCATTGGGTCCTGCAAGGCTTGTGCGTCTGGCACGTAGTCTGAGGGTGGAAGGAAGTGGCCCCGGGAACTGCTGCCCTCCTAGCAGAGGTTGTCCTGGCTCCACGCAACCGTGCACACCTTGCCACAGAGGAGCGGCCCCTGGTGGTCAATGGGACAAGAGATGTCACAGATACCTGCAATGCTCCTGCATCATCCTCCTTCATGGGTGCAGACCCCTGTAGTCCTGCTGCCAGTCATCCTTGCGCTGGGTAGGACAGGGGTCCGAGGTGCATCATCCCACCCCCTCAGCCTTCCAATGTTCTCTGATCCCCGACATTTCGGACTCAGACTATGTATCTCCCATCTCACAGGCCCCTCAGTGGTAGTTGGGGCTTCACGGCTGCCTGTGAGTGCAGAGATGGGTGCGTCTGGTGCAGAGTGGGAGGGGCCGGCAGTTGATGAGGAAGTGGAGCTCCTGGAACAGACAGAGCAAAGAAATTGGTCATGGTCTCACATCCCCTCCATCTCAACAACCTCATGGTGCAGCAAGGGGATGAGTGCCCATGCCACTTCTCCCGCTTTCCCTCCTGGTATCTCAGCCTCCTCATCCTCCTACTGGTTCCCCAGTTCCTCCTACTCCCGCTCAGTCTCTGCCTCAGTGCACTCTGTCCTCGTGTCAGTTGGTTGTTGTAGAGCTGTGGGAAGGAAGAATAAAAGGATACAATGGTGTAGCATATCCAATCCTCTGATTACATAGTCAGCTTTACATTCAATGCACAACACCAAAATAGGCAACTCGACCAAAGTGGTCAATGCCGGAGTTCAGACACCGCAAGAGCATCCTCCCACTCTAATTTCCTCTTCCCACCCTGCAGCAACGAGTGGAAACAGGTTTTCCACATCCAGCCTATCGAACCCAAGCATAATTTCAAATATCTCTCTCGTCCTTCCTCTGAGACCACCCGCACCACCTCTCACAGACCACCCGGACCACTAAGTAGCTCGCTGCCCAGGAGACAAATCCCAGGAGAGGCTGTGATACACATCTGGAGGTGTCAATGCAGTGCCAACCTTGAGCTGGCACAGCTTCAAGCAATCCTTGTATCTTCAGGGCCCTGTCCTCACGACGCATTAGCACTTTTAGGAAGGGGATTCTGCCATCGCTCTGTGTGCGCCCTCGCATATTATGCGGCAACTTGCCCTGAGGGGAGTAAAGAGAGCTAAGATTAGGTGAGCTACTCTGTGTGAGGTACACTGTGTTGATCTGACAGGCTTCTTTTGAGGCATTGCAATGTTTTCTTCTGCAGAAACTGAAGCTGTCAAATTCATCAATTAGCCACTCCGAAAAGGCTATCTCCTATGGCAACAGGCTTTGATGGCATGCATTTGGGTTCTGCCTTGAGCAAACAAATGGATCTCATCTTGAAAGCACCTCAGCTTCCCCCGCTGAATTAGAAGGACAACTCCATCTCAGCGCAAGCCATTGTTCAAAAAGCAATTACAGAGACAGACAACATTTGATATTGCTTATCATAGGATTGTGACTTCCAATTTGAAGCCCTGAAAAATGCTTACCTTGCCTGCCCTGGTCAGGTCGTTATATGTCTTTCTGCGCTGGACTCCCGATCGTAGACCACTGACGTGGCGCTCAGCGCTTTGACCACCTTCTTCCGTGCCACCATGTTGACTTTGCGGGGAACCCTTTCGAAATTGAACCTCGGGCCTCACCTGTAGGCTCTGAGACCTGTCGGACCTGCTGTAGTACATAAGAATATAAGAACATAAGAATTAGGAGCAGGAGTAGGCCATACGGCCCCTCGAGCCTGCTCCGCCATTCAATAAGATCATGGCTGATCTTCAACCTCAACTCCACTTTCCTGCCCGATCTCCATATCCCTTGATTCTTCTGGAGTATAGACCCAATTACTCAATCTCTCCTCATAGGACAACCCTCTCATCCCAGGGATCAATCTAGTGAACCTTCATTGTACCGCCTCTAAGGCAAGTATATCCTTCCGTTAATAAGGAGACCAAAACTGTGCACAGTACTCCAGGTGTGGTCTCTCCAGAGCTCTGTACAATTGTAGCTCACCTGTTTCCTCTGGATCAAATGGGCCAGCTGCAACACTGGCAAGGTCCTTCAGGTAAGTCCTGGGAGGGAGAGGGAAGCAAATGGGAGGAGTGTGAGCACTGGCTGGCAGCGGCCCGTAGTCGAGCTGTGAAGCCAGATGGAGCACTCCTGTAACTCCTGGCTCTACGTTAAAGTAAGTTAAAAAGAAAAAAAATCTCACCGTCTATGTGGGTGGCTCCTCAGTTCCTTTAAGGAACGCTGGTTAGACGGCAGAAGGAACGGGGAAAACTGAGCGTCACATGCTCCACGCAATTTCTGACCAATTTCAGAGAAGGTTCGATGAACAGACGTTAGGTCCATCATTCGCATATGCAAGGGGACTAACATCTGGTTAAAATGGCCACCAGGGATGCCTAAATATTGCCTGAGCCAATACACCATCGAACTTATTTCAGGCTCTCTTGGGATGCGGGACTTAGCCCCGCAAAATTAGGCTATTTTGCAGCATGTGGTCCAATTTCCCCCCCCCCCCCCCCCCGTTTGTTTAATCTGAGATTTCTTAAGTAGGTTTAAAATACTAATGCCCTCTTCTAAATAAATAGTAGAAAAAAAAAACAGTAATTGAAAATGTTCCTGAAATTCATGCTGATTGTGACTCGTGTAATGGTATTGATTCTTGTGGCAGGTGTTCAAGAAGGCACAGCACCTAGGCCGTAATTTTGTGGGGGTCAGCGGGTGCGATCGGTGGCGGGTCGGGTGGGAAAGTGTTTTTTTTTCAGCTTAACCTTTGAATTTGACAGCTCGCCCATGGGGTTCACGCTGCTGGGGAACCATATCTGTCAAGCTGAGGCGGGAGTTCAGTCGCCATTGAATCAGCTGTTGAGTTGACAGCTTCAAATGTACAGTAAAAGCTCCCACCTGACAGAGATATCTTCCCTCAGCCACAAGCTCTTCCTCACTGCATTTCCACAACAGATTCACCATGCTGCAAGTCTTTACACAAGTCTCCATCCAGTCGGACCTCATTACCTCTCTCACCATTGACAGATCGCTTCTGTCATCTCAACTTCACCCTCCATCTATTCCATCAGCATGGGTGCCCTTTATACTCTCTCATCTTGGTCCTCAGAATCTCACCACAATCAGCCCCAACACCAGCAGCACCAGGCACACCAGCAGTAGCAACAACAACACCAACCTGCTCCGCAATCAACTGATGCTGCACAGGATACAGGGCATCAGCACCCAACCATATTGCTGCCTGGGAGGCCAGGGATGGCCTTACAATGGCCACATTTACTTCACTTGACGCTGTACACCCTGGCCGTCACATGATGCGCCAGGTTGGCACTACCCCACACCAACACCATAAAGCATCCCTACAATGACCAAACCATTCCTTTCACATTAATCACCACTGTGGGGGTACTGTTATGTCTCACCATTCACTGCAACTCACTCAGCCACTTCCAAAGGTGCACACAAATCTGTCCAAGAATGCAAAATGTTGATAATAAAGGCTTCAATGTTAGACACCACATTAACAGAAACTTTACATGAACATTGCATAAAACACCCAAGTGCCTATTCTTGTGCGTTGTTAGTTGGTATGATTGGACTAGGATGAGGGTGAGTGTGAGGGGTGGTTAGTGAGATGGGGAAGTGATATTGGCCCAAAAATTTGGCCGAATACGGGAGAGTACCCGCTGTGTACTCACCCGTATTCGTTCCTGAAGTACCGGTTTCCTGCATGCACTGCGCATGCGGGGGAAACCGGCACTTCCGGTATGGTGAAGGGGGCGGTTCCTAAGTGAACCGTGTGCGCACTAGAGGCTGCGCGCCGCAGCACACTTAGGTTTTTTTTCAGGTTTCAACGCGAGGGTAAGTATGGAAGATTCTACACAAGTAAAAAGGAGGCGTAAGACCCCTTTTGAACAAGGTAAGGTAATTAAGTATAATTTTTAATTTTTTCAACAGGTTTATCTTTTTTAGAGACTTTAAAGAAAGGTAAGTTTATTTTTATAACTTTTAAATTTTTTTTTAATTTTTTCAAAAATTTAAATTTTTGTTTAAAGTGGTTAATTTATTTAACTATAGTTATTTTATTAATGTGATGGGTTTTTTAAAATTTATTTGAGGTTTAGCTGTTCTTTTGGGGTATCTTTCAATTCACAGATTTGACAGGTCTCCTGTCAAATCTATGAATGAAAGATGGTCTGCTGCCATTGGCTCTCCATGGCCCACGTGATCCCAGAGGTCGCATCGCACTAACTGCGCCCCTGGGACATGCACACACTGCGCGCCGGCACTAGGGAGAGGCCCAGGACCCGAAGTTCCTGTGGGCCCAAAACACAACGGCCGGCGTGGAGTGTGATATCGCGCGCGATCCTTACCCCCGCGGCAAGCTTCCGAGTCAAATTTCGGGGCCAATATAGATAGAGAGGGATGGGTGGAGGTGCAAGGTAAGTTGGTGTGGGAAGGATGTGCACAAGTAGGGTAGGGAAGGCAGAGTGATGGGGATGTGATGAGAGGCACAGCAGGATGAGGTTGAGTGTGGCTTTGCAGTAACGTTTCGTGATCTACTGAGATCATTGAAAGGTTTGCGGCACTGTACCCAGGTCCTCCTGACCACATCCCTGCTTGTGCCCTCCTGTGCAACGTGCATCCAGGCTGCGTTGATCTTCTGGGGAGGTCTCTTCTGCCCATTGGAAGGGAAGAGAACCTCCCTGCATGCTGTGACTCCCTCCATAAGCATATGGAGGGAGTCATGGGAGAGCCTGGGTGCAGCCCTGCGCCTCTGTGCAGTCATTGTCAGTGTTTGCAGCACCTCAATGCTGTAGAACACTGACAGCACAACTGTCAAAATCAATTTGCGCATGGTCCCTTTAAGGAAACCGGCTGATGGCGTGTCCTCAAATGACGTCATCAGACCCGCTTCCTCTAATTGGCCATGAAACGCGCTGGGCGGGCTTAACAAGCCCAATCAAGGGAAATTCATTTTCCAGAGCGGGATGGAGCCAGCAGCAGGGTCGGGACCCGCTACCGCCCTAGTGTCATCTGGCTCCTAGTAAGAGGGGAAGACAGAACTGATGTCTAATCAAATTACTGAAACATAACTATTTGGTAAAGACTCCAACAAATTTATTTTGGGTTATGTACTGTTTTTAGTTTCTTAAACAATCCGGCTTTGAGCAGAACATTTGCAGACGACACCAAATTGGTAGGTTTAGTTAATACAAAGGAAGATTGTGACAAAATACAAGAAGACATTAATAAACTTGCAGAATGGGTGTTTAATTGGCAAGTGAATTTAAATACAGTTAAGTGTGAGGTGGTACATTTTGGTAGGAAGAATAAGGAGGTTGCATACTGCTTGGAGAATAAGGGGGAAAAATTAGGTCGCGCCCCATTTGGGGCGCAAATATCGTCTGGACGCAAATATTAGCGCCTGGCGCTAATTATCGGCACTGACTGGAAACTTCACTTTTACCGCCCCGGGAGGTGAGTGGAGCGCTAAATCAGGCGCTGCACACCTGTCTTAAGGCGCAAAGGCCAAGGAGTGAGGCGCTAACTCAGAGCGCTGGCGAAGCTCATGTAATGTCAGTCAGCAATGGAACACACACACAATGGCACGGGCCAGTTCTTAAAGGGGATGGATAATCTTGCTTTCCATCCACATCCTGTTCATTGCAGCCTTGAATCTCGGCCTGGAGAGACTTGCACATCAAATGTGCTGGAAAGAACAATGGAGAGTACCAGGCAAAGAGCTCAGAGTGCAGCTCCCACAGTCTCTGCTAAATCGATACAAGGAATGGCAAATCAAAATGAACCTGCAAAGTGCTGCTCAGTACCCAAAACTCCTTCACACAACGTTGAATCTCTCCAGAAGTCTCTCCCTCTCTCTCTCAGAATGCGTAGTTCAAAAATGCCACCAACAATAAAAGACAGGAAGAGACCCCCTTTAAATAGCGCTCCCCCCAGCCCCACAGTGATTGATAGCGTTCCAGTCTTCTGGTCGTTGGATGCGCCAGGCGGTAAGGCAGGGGGCGCCACTCAATTTCCGCTCCGGGGCGCCACAAGGGCGTTGCACCATGGAATGACGTCACAATCTGCGCGCGCAGGTGGTCGCAGCGGTAAAGTTTAGCGCCGCCGCACAATCTCTAGTTAAGTTCCCGAGCGGCGCAAACATCGCTGCGCCCGGGCGTTAGCGGCTTTGCGCCCCATTAGCGCCCTCTTAAGGCGCTAACGGGAGGCGCAACCAACTGAATTTTTACCCCTAAGAGTCTAAATGGGGTAGAGGAGCAAAGGGATATAGCGGTACAGATACACAAATCACTATAAGTAGCGACGCAGGTTAATAAGGCCATAAAAGTAGTAAACTAAGCACTGGGGTTTATTTCTAGAGGGATAGAATTGAAAAGCAGGGAAGTCATGTTAAACTTGTATAGAACCTTGGTTAGACCACCCTTGAAGTACTGTGCACAGTTCTGGTCTCCATATTATAAAAGAGATTTAGAAGCACTGGAGAAGGTGCAAAAAAGATTTACTAAATGATACCAGAACTGAGAGGTTATAACTATCAGGAAAGACTGAACAGGCTGGGGCTCTTTTCTCTAGAAAAGAGAAGGCTGAGAGGTGACCTGATAGAGGTCTTTAAAATGATAAAAGGGTTTGATAGTGTAGAGATAGAGATGTTTCCACTTACAGGGGATTCAATAACTCGGGGCCATAAATATAAGATAGTAACTAATAAATCCAACAGGGAATTCAGAAGAAACTTCTTTACCCAGAGAGTGGTTACAATGTGGAACTCGCTACCACAGGGAGTAGTTAAAGCGAATAGCATAGATGCATTTAAGGGGAAGCCAGATAAGCACATGAGGGAGAAAAGAATAGAAGGATGTGCTGATGGGGTTAGATGAAGAGGGGTGGGAGGAGGCTCGTGTGGAGCATAAATGCCAGCATAGACCAGTTGGGCCGAATGGCCTGTTTCTGTGCAGTAGGCTCGATGTAATATTTGAAGCTTACCCAATTATTTTCCCAGATTGGCATAGAATAATTTGTTTTTCAACTAACACTCTATTCTCTTTGTTCAATTCACTCCCTCTACGTTCCTTCCCTTCCCACATACAGCTTTATAAATTCATAATAAAGCATCCTGTTCTCAATTTATTTCATCTTACCTTTAAATCTTCAATTGCCAAGTAGAAAAGGGATACATCTCATCAGCAAAAATTAGGGAGATGAGCTCATTAAATCCTGATTCAACAGGGACACAGCCATCAACCATATGTCAGCTTTATCCTGTAGGTGAAAAATTAGAATGCATTAATTAGAGTTGGGTTATATAAAGTGAAAATACAGAATTTAAAATATTTTAACATTCATTGCTTTATGTAAAGTTTTTTTAATTTTAGTGAGTTCTGAGTGGAAAAAGAGCCAGAGTTGGGCTTCCATGAGGAAAGATGCAGGTCCAGCTCTTTAACGCTTATGTAATGCATCTCGCATACAGAAGGAATTACGGCCAATCGTCTCCGAGATTGCTGAAATACTCCCTTAATCAAGGGGGAAATGCATGCTAAACGTCAAAAAACAGAGCCAAAAATAAGCAAGATTCCAGGTTCAATCCTCGGTCTGTGTTGAGTTAGCTTGTCTCAGCTAGGGCTGCTTTAGAAGTAGTTGCGTTTAGCCTCAGAATTATCCATGGAAGCGCTGCACTATCGCAGATGCCGTCATTCGGATGAGGCGTTAAAAACCAAGGCCTCGTCTGTTCTCTCAGGTGGTCATAAAAGGTCCCATGGCACAATTTTGAAGAGGAGCAGGGGCGTTCACCCCTGTGTCCTGGCCAGCATTTATCCCTTAATCAACATCACTAAAACAGATTATCTGGTCATTATCACATTGCTGTTTGCGGAAGCTTGCTGTGCGCAAATTGGCTGCCGCGTTTCCTACATTGCAACAGTGACTACACTTCAAAAAGTACTTCATTGGTTGTAAAGCGCTTTGGGATGTCCTGAGGTCATGAAAGGCGCTATATAAATGCAGGTTCTTTCTTCATGTTGTCAAATGGTTGGCGCTTGTTTGGAAAGTGTGATGAGGTCAGGGCAGGATGGGGCATGCCTGCGAGGCTCTTAGTTGAACAGAATCACTGACGTTCATTCTTAGGCTCGCGCACGCACAGATTGACCACTTAGATGAGACACCAAAGGACTGCCAGCAGCTTTGGAACTGTATCTCAACAAGGAGACAGAGAAAACTGGAAGAAGGAGAAAGAATCATAATGTAGATAGAAAAATCATTGAAGCATATTCGAGGGACGAGAATTTATTCTTTTAATGTTGCAGGCTCTGAAGGAAATATCGGTTTTAAACATACCTAACAACAACAAGAACTTTAATACAAAAGAGAACTTTAATGATGGCTAAACCACGTTGAAATGCAAGCTGAGAAACAAGAATATAAAGGAACATTAGCAAAGGCCAATGGTAAGCAAGGACAAATCTTGGGTTGCTATGGGATCAACAGAACAGAATGGTACAGTCTTGAGATAACACCCCATTAAACTGCAACAAGTGACACGCATGATGAAGTAACCCCACTAAACTTTGAACCAACCATGAACAACAAGGGGTAGAGGCATGCCTGAAGGAACCGATCGTTGAGATGTGCGTGTGAAAATCATGACAGAAGTGTGGACGCAAAGAATATAAAAACTTAACAACATCTAGCTCTTGCACTGCAGTCGGCCAGGACCGATCGTGTCCTAGTCTAATGGAAAGAAGGCGTCTAAAGATTCAACAGATTTCAAGTGATCGTCAGTTTGACCACCAGGCACGTGAAGACTCCAGGACAGGTCTACTTGTGTTTCCTATTTAATCCGTGTATTAGTGGCTAAATAAAGATAATCTCTGTGCGAGAGAGTGTATCCATGTGTTTCTGTTAAGGCAGATTCAAGTCCATGAACCCCATGCTAACACCCTATGTGGGAGGTGTCAAAGTCATAAATAATTCCTACAACTCTGTATGGTAATCAAAAGAGGACAGCATAATCCATACATGCATAATCCAACAAATGTTTTCTTTAGATTTGTTCTACAAAGTGTTTATTGAAATAGAACCCACTTTAGTGTTGAATATGCATTCACTTAAATGTTTTAGTATCCTGACTAAGAGCATTAATATTGGCTAGGGTAAAATTAGCAACAAGGTTAATATGATTTTTAAGGAATCGTGGTATAAGTGAAGGGGCAACATAGATTTTTTTTTAAGTGCTAGCATCATTGAACTCCCACACATTAATTACAGATTAAAGTGAGATTGAATTAAGCCTTAAGCATATGAATACTGTAGGCATACACAGACCCTTAATTCTTAATTTTTAATTTCGATATATATTGAAATGCTTTGCCAGGCCAAAAGGTCTTTTTCAAAGTGGAATATAAAGTTGTCACTGATAAGGCACATGGAATTTGCTTTGATAGACAACAGAGATAAACAAACCCCCTTAGTTTTGCAGAAATGGTGACTCTGATGACTTTTCGGAGGTTAAAGGGCAGAAGCCACACCTTTGAAGTTTTGAAATGCAGAATACGACGTAACTCATGAACCGTAGCCAAATGGTTTTCTGCCACTTTTGTAAACTTTAGGAGTGAATGAACAATTTTGGGCTGTGATAAGGGCAACTACTGGATAGCCACACAGGATGTGTGAGTGTGAACGTTTGACAGCTCAAACAGCTCAGAACAACATTAAAGGAAAATTTCACTATCTCTGAATGATTGATTCACTGCAAAAGGCAAGGAAAGCTGTATAAAACACAATGGCTAAAGAATATCGGCACTGCAGTCAGAAGAAGGTGGTTTGGCCAGTCATCTCGCCTACGAGGATTAGGCTGCAGTCGGAAGGAGGGGCCTGACCAGTCTTTTCACTTACGAGGACCTACAATCAACGCTGGACCGATCATCGGCGGGTGGTTGTATGTATTGTTTCTTGTAACATTATTGGTGGACTGCTCGAATAGTGGTTGGGGTTTTGAATCTGTCTTAGGAAGAA
This sequence comes from Squalus acanthias, assembly GCA_030390025.1. Taxonomy (NCBI): domain Eukaryota; kingdom Metazoa; phylum Chordata; class Chondrichthyes; order Squaliformes; family Squalidae; genus Squalus; species Squalus acanthias. The sequence continues at coordinate 122,419,979 of CM059425.1, read as the reverse complement.
TAAAAGGTTAAAGACAGAACCCGTGTGTCTGGGGTAATTTCTCATAAGTCTCACGTCCGAACTCTATAACCTGTTGGACGGGGCGAGGGGTAATTCCGCACCTCTTTTGTTCTTTCATAATGAGATACAATGTTCTTTTACCTCTATCATATTTTATGTTTGAGATTTACCAATGGGGTTCATATTCATTACAACATCATTTTGTTCCTCACTACTGAACCAGTTCACTATTTCACCGAGTACCAATACACCAAAAACAACAATATCGGGTCCGCTCAGCACGACTCTCCACTTGGAGTAAGGTGCACCTGTCCTTTAAAAATCTGACACGAGCATAGGTTTCAGTTTGTGAGTGTAGCAATGTAGAAGAGAATGACCTCAATCAATCTCACAATGAACAGTAAACTTTGAAATCCCTCCAAAGCCTCACCTCTCCCTATCTATAACCTCCTCCAACCCGACAACCCCCCGCAATCTCTGCGCTGCTCAAATTCTGGCCTTTTTGCCATTCCTGATTTTCATCACTCCGCTATTGGCGGCCGTGCCTTCAGCTGTCTAGACTCTAAGCTCTGGAATTCCTTCCTTAAACCTCTCCGCCTCTCTACCTCTCTCTCCTCCTTAAAACCTACTTCTTTGACCAAGTTTTGGTCCCCTGTCCTAATATCTCCTTATGTCGCTCGGTGTCAAATTTTAACTGATAACGCTCATAAATGCAAGTTGTTGTTGGTAGACACCTATTGCACAACAACAGCAACTTGCATTTATATAGCGCCGTTAAAATAGTAAAAACGCCCCAAGGCGCTTCACGGGAGCGTTACTAGACATAAATTTGACACCGAGCCACATAAAGAGGTATTAAGACAGGTGGCCAAAAGCTCGGTCAAACAGATAGGTTTTAAGGAACGACTTAAAGGAGGAGAGAGAGGTGGAGAGGCAGAGAGGTTTAGGGAGTGAATTCCGGAGCTTAGGGCCGAGGCAGCTGTCCATATAATTTGAGAGGTTTGTTGCTAAAATGGAAATATACTCACTGCACCTTTAATGGTATTGCAACATATGCAAAAGTTGTTTCTCTTTCACTGAGAGCAGGTACAGATTTTAACTTTGTTAACCATCAGGGACGCAAAATTCGGTTATGCTCCACTTGGGGGCGGTAACCGAGTTAAGGCCGGACATTTAGCGCCCGGCGCAAAAGAACCGCCCCAGCCGCTAAATTCGGCTTACCGCGCTACTCAGGAAGTGGAGCGCAATCTCGGGCGCTCCATTTCCTGGTGGGGCGGTAACCGAGGCGGTGTCGGGGTGCGATCGGCAGCGCTCGGCGGAGGCTCGGCAGACCACTGCCACTTTTCAACGCCCCTCCCCTTCAGTTAAAGGGGAGGGCCGTTCCGCACTCTGCAGGGCCTCCAATGGCCCACACTAGGCCACCAGGGCAGTGTGGTGCCGCGGATGCAGCCCGGCGCCGAGACGCGGTGCCGGACTGCGCGATGGTGACCAGGACAATGGAGGGCCGACCTGGAGGTCAGCCAAAAAAGAAAATGGCGGTGCAAGGCGCGGCCACACCTCCCCTTTATATATTGACCCGCGAGCGGAGGTCGGCCCGGTTCACGACCCACGAGGCTGGCGCCGACATTGCCCGCTGCAGCCTCACAGGGCACAGACGAATTTCTGTTGTGGGGTGGTAAGGGGCTGCAGCGTGACGTTAAGTGTTTGCGGCACATGGCGATGGCGTCATCGTCGGCGGCACAGCAGCCCAGGGTGCTATCGGCGGGGGGGGCGGCGTTATCGGGTAGCGCCTCAGCAACGCCCCATCAAATTTCTCGGGAGGCGGTTTTTACGCTCCCCCCCCCGGGTGTTAAGTCCTTTGTGCCCCGTTAGTGCCCCCTGGAGGCACTAACGGGAGGTGCAAAGGAGCCGAATTTCTAGTCCCAGGACTTTTTATTTTTTATCTTAATGACACTCTCTTTATTATCAAGATTCGAGGAAACATATTGGTGTTTTTGAGAGAGGAAAGCTGCCTGAGACAAAACTAGGCAGGCTGAAGGACTGCAAACATTTGCACAGACTTACAGCAAACTCAATCAAAAAAAAACATTGGGATTAGAAGAGTGATCGACCAACAAACAGTTACACCAGTGCAAACATCCTCAATTTGAGCAGGACCGGAAACCAAAGATCAAACACAAGTAAAACCATTGAATTGATTTCAACAGATCAAATATGATTCCATGTTGATGCTCAGCAAATTAACATCTTGGTTTCATATTTTAAATCATGCAAAATTTGTTGAACTCAATTCAAAATTTAAAATAAATCAAATAAACAAATGCAAATCAAAACGACCAAATCATACATAGAATTTGCAGCATAGAAACTGGTCCATGTCAGTGTTTATCATAGAATCATAGAAAGTTACAGCATGGAAGGAGGCCATTTCGGTCCATCGTGTCTGCGGCGGCCAACAAAGAGCTATCCAGCCTAATCCCACTTCCCAGCTCTTGGTCCGTAGCCCTGCAGGTTAGAACATCCCAATTGCACATCCAAGTACTTTTTAAATGTGGTTAGGGTTCCTGCCTCTACCACCCTTTCAGGCAGTGAGTTCCAGACACCCACAACCCTCTGTGTGAAGAAATTTCCCCTCAAATCCCCTCTAAACCTTCCACCAATTACTTTAAATCTGTGCCCCCTGGTTTTTGACCCCTCTGCTAAGGGAAATAGGTCCTTTCTATCCGCTTTATCTCGGCCCCTCATAATTTTATACACCTCAATAAGGTCTCCCCTCAGTCTGCTCTGTTCCAAGGAAAACAGACCCAGCCTATCCAGTCTTTCCTCATAGCTAAGATTCTCTACTCCCGGCAACATCCTTGTAAATCTCCTCTGTACCCTCTCTAGTGCAATCACATCTTTCCTGAAATGTGGTGACCAGAACTGCACGCAGTACTCTAGCTGAGGCCTAACTAGTGTTTTATACAGTTGAAGCATAACCCCCCTGCTCTTGTATTCTATGCCACAGCTAATAAAGGCAAGCATTCCGTATGCCTTCTTAACCACCTTATCTACCTGGCCTGCTACCTTCAGGGATCTGTGGACATGCACTCTAAGGTCCCTTTGTTCCTCTACACTACTCAGTGTCCTACCATTTAATGTGTATTCCCTTTCCTTGTTAGCCCTCCCCAAATGCATTACCTCACACTTCTCCGGATTGAATTCCATTTGCCACTGTTCTGCCCACCTGACCAATTTATTGATATCTTCCTGCAGTCTACAGCTTCCTTCTTCAGTATCAACCACACAGCCGATTTTAGTATCATCTGCAATCTTCTTAATCATACCCCCTATATTCAAGTCAAGATCATTGATATATACCACAAAAAGCAAGGGACCTAGTACCGAGCCCTGCGGAACCCCACTGGAAACAGCCTTCCAGTCGCAAAATCACCCATCAACCATTACCCTCTGCTTCCTGTCTCCGATCCAGTTTTGAATCCAACTTGACACTTTGCCCTGGATCCCATGGGCTTTTAACTTCGTGACCAGTCTGCCATGTGGAACCTTATCAAAAACCTTGCTAAAGTTCATATACACTACATCAAATGCACTACCCTCATCTACCCTCCTTGTTACCTCCTCAAAAAATTCAATCAAGTTTGTCAGACAAGACCTTCCCTTAACAAATCCGTGCTGAATATCCTTGATTAATCCGTGTCTTTCTAAATTAAGATTTATCCTGTCCTTCAGAATTCTTTCCAATAATTTTCCCACCACCGAGGTTAGGCTGACTGGCCTGTAATTACTCGGTCTATCCTTTTCTCCCTTTTTAAACAAGGGTACCACATTAGCAGTCCTCCAGTCCTCTGGCACCACACCTGAAGCCAGAGATGATTGAAAAATGATGGTCAGGGCCTCTGCTATTTCCTATTTTGCTTCGCTTAATAGCCTGGGATACATTTCATCCGGGCCTGGGGATTTATCCACTTTTAAAGCTGCTAAACCCCTTAATACTTCTTCTCTCACTATGTTTATTTCATCTAATATTTCACACTCCTCCCCCCTGATAGCAATGTCTGCTTCGCCCCTCTCCTTTGTGAAAGCAGATGCAAAGTATTCATTAAGAACCCTACCGACGTCTCCCGCCTCCCCACACAGATTACCCTCATGATCTCTAATAGGCCCTACCCTTTCTTTAGTTATCCTCTTACTCTTAATATATTTATAAAACATCTTTGGATTTTCCTTGATTTTTACTTGCCAAGAATTTTTCATGCTCTCTCTTTGCTTTTCTAATATCCTTTTTAATTGCACCCCTGCACTTTCTGTACTCCTCTAAAGATTCTGGAGTATTTAGCCCTCGGTATCTGCTATACGCCTCCCTTTTTATCTTTATCCTACCCTGTATGTCTCTAGACATCCAGGGGGCTCCAGATTTGTTAGTCCCACCTTTTTTCTTTAAGGGCACATGTTTGGTCTGAACCCTCTGGATCTCCTCCTTGAATGCCTCCCACTGCTCTGACACTGATTTACCTTCAAGTAGCTGTTTCCAGTCCACTATGGCTAAATCCCCTCTGAGCTTAGCAAAATTTGATTTTCCCCAATTTTGAATTTTTATTCCTGGTCTATCCTTGTCCTTTTCCATAACTACCTTAAATCTAACAGAATTATGGTCAGTAGCACCAAAATGCTCCCCCACTGAAACGCCTTCTACCGGCCCAGCTTCATTCCCTAAAACTAAGTCCAGAATCGCCCCCTCCCTTGTTGGGCTTGCTACATACTGACTAAAAAAGTTCTCCTGGATGCATTTTAGGAATTCCGCACCTTCTATACCCTTCACACTAATTTTATCCCAGTTAATATTGGGGTAGTTGAAGTCCCCTACTATTACTGCCCTTTAGTTTTTGCACTTCTCAGCAATTTGTTTACATATTTGTTCTTCTATCTCCCTCTCACTGTTTGGGGATCTGTAGTACACTCCCAGCAGTGTGATCGCCCCTTTTTTGTTTTTCAATTCGACCCATATGGCCTCGTTTGATGATCCCTCCAACATATCATCCCTCCTCACAGCTGTAATAGTTTCTTTAATCAAGACCATGACACCCCCTCCCTTATTACCTCCCTCTCTATCCCATCTAAAAATCCTGCAACCAGGAATGTTGAGCTGCCATACTTGCCCCTCTTTCAGACACGTCTCTGTAATAGCTATAATATCATAGTCCCAAGTATCTACCTGTGCCCTCAGCTCATCTACCTTGTTCGCTATACTCCTTACATTGAAGTATATACCATTTAGTACAGGCAAACCTCCTTGTTGACTACTATCTAGCCCTTGATTCCTCTGTCCTCCCAATTTACTTTCTACATTTTTGTTTTCCAATTCCAGTTTTTCTTCTCTCCCTATTGAATCTATACTTAGGTTCCCATCCCCTTGCCAAGCTAGTTTAAACCCTCCCCAACAGCACTAGCAAACCCTCCCGCGAGGATGTTGGTCCCATTCCCGTTGAGCTGCAACCCGTCTGGCTTCTAGAGGTCCCGCCTCCCCCAGAAACGGTTCCAATTCCTCAGGAATCTAAAGCCCTCCCTCCTACACCATCTCTCCAGCCACGCATTCATCTGTTCTATCTTCCTATTTCTGAACTCACTAGCACATGGCACTGGTAGTAATCCGGAGATTACTTGGGACTATGATTTATGCTCCACATGAGCCTCTTCCCACTCTATTTACTTCATCTCACTCTATCAACATATCCTTCTATTCCTTTCGCCTTCATGTACTTATCTAGCTTAAATGCATCCACTCTTTTCGCCTCTACCATTCCATGTAGTAGCGAGTTCCACATTGTCACCTCTCTCTCAGTAAAATCAGCCTCCACATATTTTCCTTTACATGGAGAAGTTAAATTATTACTGTTTGCATTGTGCACTTTTTAAAGTAGTAGACTTACATTTATGTCGCACCTATCATGACCTCAGGTTGTCCCAAAACTAAAGTTTGAGGTAGCAAATCCTAAAGATGCTTAATTGGGTCTAAAGGTCCAGACTATCTCTCCCTAAAGGAAAGGAACAACCTGAACATGTTACCGTCCTCCAGATAGCACTTTTAATAAGTTTAGCTAGACTGTAACATTCCGGATATTATGAGGGTTCGGATAACTCCCCCAGAATTCTGCAACTCCTCACCAAAGAGCGTACAGAGATTGAGTTTGCAAGTTTGATACAGAAGTATTATGTGAGACAATTCTAAAAATATATAGATTTGTTAAAGAACTGACATGTAATTACAGTAGGTGTTTCAATTGCAACATTAACAGTTCCAAAAAGAGTAAGCTTTTACAATCTTATTATCAGAGATCCTTATTCTCAAATCTTAACTTTGTTACATTTTTACAGTTCTTAGTCTTATTCCAGGATATCCACCAAAATCAAATACAGTACAATACCTTGATCCCCGAGGTACAAAGAGTTGTAGACTTACAGAGCTTGCCTCTGAAGCCTGAGAATACTTTGCCCCTTTACAGCGAGACTATCATCCCATTTGAAAGTTCAATATTTATATCCTTTTTCAGTGGTATGTCCTTTGAAGTTTTCTGCTGATGTAAGCTAATTATCTCTAGTCATTTTTCTGCTGACCCCTGCTATTCTTACAGTCAGTTCAGCTGGTAGCATTGCAGACTCGTGTCTCTCCTTTAGGTGTTTGATGCTTATCATAAAAAACGATGTAACAGCAAGTGCATCTATTTGATGTCATTCTTACCAAGGTCTTCTGTTTGTGTCTTTTTATGACGTGTAAATTAAAACACCTCAACCAAGGCGATCTATGCAATTCTTAGTTACCTCAGCTGGTTGCAACACAGAATCGTGTCTCCTGTGTTTCATTTGCTGTCATTTTTACGAAGGCATATGTTTCTTAATTTTCTGTGTTTCTTTCCAAAGTGTAATTTAGGACACCTTAACAGGGTGTACCATTGTGTTCTTTCCAAAGCTTCAGACTTCAGGAGCTTCCAACATCCTGTTTCAATAAGGTTATTGATTCAGTGTCAACAACTTATCTTATCTCAATAGCCTGTATGCTGTTTACAGCTTTAGATTGTTGAGACTTCCAGATTTCCAAACCCAGTTTGTCATGTTTTAATAAGGCCAGAATTATTTCTTAGAATGGTGTATTTTTCTGAATATGGCTTATTCCTTCACAGCGTCAATTTAGCCATCATCTCTCTGCATCGCTACCGACTCTCATTCCTACAGGAACAACCTCCATCCTTGAACTCTCTACCCTTCAAATAGATTCTGGACTTCCCTCACCTGCTTTGTACAGCGGTTCGTCGATGCTCCGTACCGGCCCCATCCTGCTTACATCGGTTTTGTCCTTCCATAGGACCTCTGACTTTGACCCTGGTCTCCCTACTATTGTCCCCAACCTATTCCCTACTAGCAGGAAATATGTATCCCATTAATTATTACATTTAACCAGGCCTAAGTAACCTGAGCTTTTCCCGTGTCCATTCGCGTGCGCACTTTGGCTGCCGCTCCGGACCAGAGCCATTCAATATTTTTCCACTTTTTCTCCCCCTTTTCCTTTTCTCTCTATCCCTCCTTGACTGCTCTCTCCTGTTGTCATGCCTCCTTTCATCTCTCCTCTCTCGGATACTCTGCCCTCCCAGATCCCTACCCCAATCCTTCATTACTCTTTGACCTTCCTACCCTCCTGCCGCTGTCCAAGGCTTGACTCCATCTTAGATGAGCCCAAAAGCTTCCCTCTGTGCTTCTATTGGCATCCTAAAAAGGGCCCATTGAGGCACTCATCGCTGCCTCCTTACAAGCAGCAACCCCAACTGTCCCATCCTACACTCTCGCCGACCTTCCCGCCCAGCGCGCCCACTGGGGACGAAACTTGCCAATCTCCTCCCCATCAAACTCACCCCTCCCAGCACTGACCCTGTGGATGCTGGCAGTGGATCAGCCATCACTGACTCTCTCCGCATCTCCCTCCAGAATGTCCGCTCACTTGCGAACAAGGCCCTTGCCATCCATGAGCTTATCGTGGATGATTGCATCAACATCATGGCCCTGATGGAAAGTTAGTTGAGGGGTGATGACACCTTACCCTTAAATGAAGCCTCCCCTCCTGGCTATACCTTCCACCACTTGCCCCTCTCAGAACGCCGGGGTGGCAGTATGGCTCTCATCACCAAATCACACCTTGGTCTGTCCCCTTACTCCTCCGGCACTTTCTCCTCCTTTGAGCATCTCACCTTAGTCCACCCCTCTCACCTCTCATTTAAAATTCTTGTTCTCTACCACCAACCCAAGCACCATAAAAATTTTATTACTGAGATATCTTCTCTGCTTTCCTCCCTCAGCCTCTACACCGAATGACTTCTCCTCCTCAGTGATTTCAACCTCCAACTCAATTCATCATACTCTCCTGAGTTCACTAGCCTCCTATCCTCCCTTAATCTCTCCCTCCATGTAAACTCCGCAACCCATATTCACGGCCACCCCCTCGACCTTGCCATCTCTCATGGCCTCGCTACTCCCATCGTGTCAATTGCAGATAAGGCTATCTCTGACCACTTCCTGGTTTAGCTCACCACCCACATCCCCCTTCCACACTCCCCTAACCGTACTTCCTTCTGTGTCCACCCCTGGAAAAAACTCTCTCCCAACTTTCTTACAACTGCACTTATGAAATCCCAACTGTCCAGTCTTTGGCCCTCCATTCACCACAACATTTCTGCAGCTACCGATCTGCTCAACCAGACCCTCACCACCACCATTGATATCCTAGTCCCTTTTTAAAACAATTTCTCTCTCTCACCCTGGCTGTTCCCCCGGTATGGTCCTCATCTTCACTCCCTTAAGTCCAAAACACAGACTTGAACGGATATGGTGGACAACTGGTTTAGCTATTCACCGCCAGATTAGCATTATTGGGTCCTGCTCCCATCTGCCGAAATTGCTCACTATTCCAGAATCATTCTGGAATGCAAAGATAAACCCCGGCTTCTATTCTCCACTGCTAACCGTCTTCTTAAACCCCTCTCCCCTGTCTCCTCCACCCTCACCTCCGATAACAAGTGTGAGGAGCTCATGGACTTCTTTTTCTCTAAGATTGAGACCATCCGTTCAGCTGCCTCTGCCACTTCCCTTCCTTCCCCTAGCCCACCGGGCCAAACTTCCTCTAAGGTTCTCCCCTGCCCTAGCCCTGAACTCACATCTTTCTCCAGTTTCTCTCCGATCTCCCCTCATGACCTCTCCACGCTCATCTTATCCATGAGACCCACTTCTTGCTTCCTCGACCCTATTCCCACCAAACTGCTGACCACCTAACTTCCTTTTCTGGCTCCCATGTTAGCTGAGATTGTTAACAGTTCTCTCTCCTCAGGTACTGTCCCCCTCCCTCAAATCTGCCATCATCACCACTCTCCTCAAAAAAACAACCCTTGACCCCTATGACCTTGCAAACTACCACCCCTTCTCCAACCTCCCTTTCCTCTCCAAAGTCCTGGAAGCTGCTGTCGCCTCCCAAATCCATGCCCAATTTCCCACAACTCCATGTTTGAATCCCTCCAATCAGGTTTCCACCCCACCACAGTACCGAAACGACTCTCATCAAAGTCTCAAATGACATCCTTTGTGACTGTGACAAAGGTAAACTATCCCTCCTCATCCTTCTTGATTTGTCTGCAGCCTTTGACACGGTTGACCACTCCATCCTTCTCCAATGCCTCTCCACCGATCTGATCGTAAACAGAGAATCACCTGCAACGGCTTCTCTTCCCGCTCCCCCTTCATTACCTCAGGTGTCCCCCAAGGATCTATACTTGGTCCCCTCCTATTTCTCATCTACATGTTGACCCTTGGCGACATCATCTGAAAACAGAACGTCAGTTTCCACACATACGCTGACAACACCCAGCTATAACTCACTACCACTTCTCTCGACCCCGCCACGGTCTCTAAATTGTCAGACTGCTTGTCCAACATCCAGTTCTGGATGAGCAGAAATTTTCTCCAATTAAATATTGGTAAGACCAAAGCCATTGTTTTCGATCCCCGCCACAAACTCCATTCCCTAGTCACTGACTCCATCCCTCTCCCTAACATCTGTCTCAGGCTGAACCACACTGTTTGCAACCTTGGTGTCATATTTAACCCTGAAACGACCTTCCAACCACATATCCACAGCATAACTAGGACCACCTACTTCCACCTCCATAACATCGCCCGTCTCCACCCTAGCCTCAGCTTATCCACTGCTGAAACCCTCTTCCACACCTTTATTACCTCTCAACTTGACTATACCAATGCACTCCTGGTTGGTCTCCCACATTCTACCCTACGTAAACTTGAGGTCATCCAAAGCTCGGCTGCCCGTGTCCTAACTCACACCAAGTCCCGTTCACCCATCACCCGTGTGCTCGCTGACCTACATTGGCTCCAGGTTAAGCAACACCTCAATTTCAAAAGTCTCATCCTTGTTTTCAAATCCCTCCATGGCCTCGCCCCTCCCTATCTCTGTAATATCCTTCAGCCCCACAATCCCCTGAGATATCTGCACTCCTCTAATTCTGATTATAATCGCTCAACCATTGGTGTCCGCGCCTTCTGCTGCCTCGGCCCTAAGCTCTGGAATTCCCGGCCTAAACCTCTCTGCCTCTCCACCTCTCTTTCCTCCTTTAGGACGCTCATTAAAACCTACCCCTTTGACCAAGCTTTTGGTCACCTGCCCTAATTTCTCCTTATGTGGCTCGATGTCAAAATTTTTGTCTTATGTCACTCCTGTGAAGCGCCTTGGGACGTCTTACTACATTAAAGGCGCTACATAAATACAAGTTGTTGTTGTTGTATAGGAAACACAGTAGCCAATTTGTGCACAGCAAGCTCCCACAAATAGCAATGTGAAAATGACCAGGTAATCTGTTTTTTAGTAATGTTGATTGAGGTATAAATATTGGCCAGAACACCAGGGATAACTACCTTTGCTCTTCATCGAAATAGTGCCATGGGATCTTTTACATCCACCTGAGAGAGCAGACAGGGCCTCAGTGTAACGTCTCATCCGAAAGACGGCACCTCCAAAAATGCAGCACTCCCTCAGTACTGCACTGGAGTGTCAACCTAGATTTTTGTGCTCAAGTCTCTCGAGTGGGACTTGAACCCACAACCTTCTGACTCAGAGGCGAGTGTGCTACCCACTGAGCCACCTCGCAGAATAGCTGTTGATTCAGGATAATCTTTCTAATCATAATTCCAATCAGGGTACTATATCCCACTTGGCTTTTTTTTTCTCCTTCCAGTTGTTTCACCTTGATATAATGGTTTTGATGAGGAGCAGGAACCAGGGCTGGTTGCCCCTCTCTCCAGCTGAGCGACACTAAGCTCTAACTAAGGTTAGCTAGAGATCAAAACAGAAAATGCTGGAAAAAACTCAGCAAATCAGGCAGCATCTGTGGAGAGAGAAACAGAGTTAACATTTCAGGTCGATGACCCTTCGTCAGAACTCGGGATCTGACGAAGTGTCATCGACTTGAAACGTTAACTCTGTTTCTCTCTCCACAGATGCTGCCTGACCTGCTGAATATTTCCAGCATTTTCAGATTTTATTTCAGATTTCCAGTATCCGCAGTATTTTGCTTTTGTAGCTAGAGATCAAACCTGGTTCGGTGCTACGAACATACATACGAACATACGAATTAGGAGCAGGAGTCGGCCACTCGGCCCTTCGAGCCTGCGCCGCCATTCAATAAGATCATGGCTGATCTGATTACTCCACATTCCCACCTACCCCCGATAACTTTTCACCCCCTTGCTTACCAAGAATCTATCTGCCTCTGCCTTAAAAATATTCAAAGACTCCGCTTCCATCGCCCTCTGAGGAACAGAGTTCCAAAGACTCACGACCCTCTGTGAGAAAAAAATTCTCCTCATCTCTGTCTTAAATGGGCGACCCCTTATTTTTAAACAGTGGCCCCTAGTTCTAGATTCTCCCACAAGAGGAAACATCCTCTCCACATCCACCCTGTCCAGACCCCTCAGGATCTTATATGTTTCAATCAAGTCACCTCTTATTCTTCTAAACTCCAGTGGATACAAGCCTAGACTGTCCAACCTTTCCTCATAAGACAACCCATCCATTCCAGGTATTAGTCTAGTAAACCTTCTCTGAACTGCTTCCAACGCATTTACATCCTTCCTTAAATAAGGAGACCGATACTGTACACAGTACTCCAGATGTGGTCTCACCAATGCCCTGTATAACTGATGCGGAGATGCCGGTGTTGGACTGGGGTGGACAAAAATGAGAAGTCGCACAACACCAGGTTATAGTCCAACAGTTTTATTTGAAATTACAAGCTTTCGGAGCTCTGCTCCTTCTTCAGGTACAGTGAGGGAATACAAATTGATTACACAGTATATATAGACAGAGAACAATGTGTCTGCAGAGATACAATCCGTCAGGGAGGCATTACATCAAAGATACATCAGAGTACAGCTAAGACAATGAGGTGGGTCACAGGGGGTCCAACGTGTCAAATGCTGCAGTCTGCAGTTAAGCTTTTAACTTTTTTTTAAAAACTGGAAAACCAGACAACGATGTCGAGTCACGTTCTGTAGCGTGACATGAACCCGAGATCCCGGTTGAGGTCGTCAACGACAATGCAAAATCATCGAGCAGAAACTGATAGCCAAGTTACGCACCCATGAGGACGGCCTCAACCGGGATCTCGGGTTCATGTCACGCTACAGAACGTGACTCGACATCGTTGTCTGGTTTTCCAGTTTTTAAAAAAAAGTTAAAAGCTTAACTGCAGACTGCAGCATTTGACACGTTGGACCCCCTGTGACCCATCTCATTGTCTTAGCTGTACTCTGATGTGTCTTTGATGTAATGCCTCCCTGACGGATTGTATCTCTGCAGACACATTGTTCTCTGTCTATATATACTGTGTAATCGATTTGTATTCCCTCACTGTACCTGAAGAAGGAGCAGAGCTCCGAAAGCTCGTAATTTCAAATAAAACTGTTGGACTATAACCTGGTGTTGTGCGACTTCTCATTTCTGTATAACTGAAGCATAACCTCCCTACTTTTGTATTCAATTCCCCTCGCAATAAACGATAACATTCTATTAGCTTTCCTAATTACTTGCTGTACCTGCATAGTAACCTTTTGTGATTCATGCACTAGGACACCCAGATCCCTCTGCATCTCAGAGCTCTGCAATCTCTCACCATTTAGATAATATGCTTCTTTTTTATTCTTCCTGCATTCTTCCTGCTACATCGTTCACTAAGCCATCAGGGCACCTGGGACTCAGTTTCCAGTATTACTTCTACATTTTCAAAGCATTGTGGAGCTAAAATTTTAAGTAACCAATTATTAAACTGTCTACTAAGTGGGGATCTAACTGCCAAGTTATCTTGCCCGAGTCATTATCAGCGGGAAGTCAAACACCTCTGAGGACAAAATTTACCTCACGTAATTGTTTGATTCTATTCATGCTATAAGTTCAGTACTCACTGGGTAACCAGAATCTCATTTCTGCTACTGATGTAGAAACTGATGGCATTTTGTACTAATATCTTAAAGTATATACACCGGGTCACAAAATGTCAAACTGTGCATCATCCGCCGCCATTTCAAGTATCCATCCCATAATTACGGTTGGAGAGTGAGCTGCCTGTTGTGGCTGGAGCCAGATGAACAAAAGACTGCGTTGATCAATGGAATAAAGCGTTTTAAAATAAAAGGCTTTGGATTATATAAATCACTAGTGGGTGCCCATACTGTTCTGGTAATCACCGTCCTAGATAAATACCTTGCACAGTTTAAGAAAAGGTTAAAGCCACCATCAGTTGGTTTCTCAGATGTCTGTGATTAGCAGCAAGAAATAATTCTGAAATTAGCGCAGGGCATGGGGGTAAGAGTCATGACTGATTTGCACCAAACCCCCTCCAGACTTCTTGTGATTTTCCTGCAAGTTTCTAACTGTCACTCACAATTCCTTATCAAGAGGGGCCTGCGGTGGAAAAATATAGATAATCTAAATGCGCTTGTGGAATTGATACTCTTGAAAATCAGCCCCAATCTGTCTCTTCCCAAAATCCTATTTTTTAATTTTAGATTGATTAGAAGTAATTCAAAATACTTAGGGGGAGCAATTTGTTTTAGCCAGCAAAGTTGCCAGTGTCACCGGCAACAGGAGTTAATGGCTGCCGAAAACGGCCGCAAAGCTAACGGGGCAAAATTGGTCTGGGGAGTTGCAGATTGTTTGGCGCAGCGTTTACCTTCCATGCAATTCTGTCCTGGTGGCGTTGCTGGAGGCATCCGAGGCAAAGTTGCTGTCCAGGTCCGGCGTTGCAGCTTCCCACAGCCTCTGGAACGCGAGGCTGTGCAGCTCGCAAGGAATTGTGGGCAATGAAGAGGTCTGAGAATTAAAGGGGCCATGCACACTGAAGCAATACAAATTCAAATGAGGTGAAACAATGCAGTTTTCTGCTCCTTCTGTCTTAAAAAAAATATTTAACATTAAAAAGAAGTCCCAAATGTGAATATTCAGCTCTTAAAGCTGAATTACCTTCCTAACCTCAAAAAATGGGAAAACTGCCTCAGCACTAACACAAATGGCTAAGCACACCAGGAAAGGGGCACCCAGGGTCTCGCACGCAGCACTCCAGCTTTGTGCAGGGGGTTCAATACTGTAAGACAGGCCCTCTGCCCTCAAGGGTCAGGAGGCCCTCCAGAAAGAAGGATATGGGAGTACATCACTGAGGCCGTCACTGCCAGCAGTGTCGCCCCCAACACCTGGCTCCAGTGCCCAAAGAAGCTTCATGACCTCAGACCAGTGGTCTAGGTCAGTGAGTGCATCTTCAAAAGCTGTCTCCTACCAACTACATCACCAGCGTCAAACACTGCTCAATGCATGGCACCCAATCACTCACCTACCAACAATCTGCACCAATCACGAGGCTCATCTCCCATTCCTAGCCTCACCTCACCCCCTTGGAGGAGAGGGTGCAGGCCATTCTTGGCAGGGGCATGGCTGAGCCCTTGGCCAGCGGCGGGGCTGAAAGGATACAATATGCCGGTATCCTCATACGTTATCCTTCTTCTCGCATGCACCTCATGCTTTCCTGCCCTCCCATCATCACAACTCCACCTTTGTGCCTTCCTCATTTCACACACCCAAGAAATGCAGTCTGCCCAGCCAGTGGGTGACCAAGAAGAGGGAGAGGAGAGTGAAGAAGAACAAGAGCAGAAGAAGATTGATTTGACACTCCCAGCCACCAGTTCCTCAAGGTCAACCAACAAGACCATTTGCAGTGTCCCCCCACTGAAAGTCAGCAGCATGCTGCAGCCACTGGGATAGCACCTGGCATGCAAGCAGGCTGACAGTGGCGATGTCCACATAACTGAAATCCCTCATCCCTGGAACCATTCTAGTAAATCTTTTCTGCACCCTCTCTAAGGCCTTCACATCCTTCCTAAAGTGCAGGGCCCAGAATTGGACACAATACACTAGTTGAGGCTGAACCAGTGTTTTATTCAGGTTCATCATAACTTCCTTGCTTTTGTAGTCTATGCCTCTATTTATGAAGCCCAGGTTCCCGCATGCTTTTTTAACCGCTTTCTCAACTTGCCCTGCCACCCTCAATGATTTGTGCACATATACCTCCAGGTCCCTCTCTGTTACCTCATCAAAAAACTCAATCAAGTTAGTTAAACACAATTTGCCTTTAACAAATCTGTGCTGTCTTTCCTTAATTAATCCACACATGTCGAAGTGACTGTTAATTTTGTCTCGGATTATCGTCTCTAAAAGCATCCCCACTACCGAGGTTAAACTGACTCCTCTACCCCATTTAGACTCTTGTCCAAGCAGTACGTGGCCTCCTTATTCTTCCTGCCAAAATGCGCCACCGTACACTTACCTGTATTGAAATGAATTTGTCAATTAAACAGCCATTCTGCAAGCTTATTAATGTCTTCTTGTATTTTATCGCATTTTTCCTTAGTATTAACTATATCCCCCCAATTTGGTGTTGTCCTCAAATTTTGCAACTGTATTTCTGATTCCCAAGTACAAATTGTTTTTGTAAATTGTGAACAACAGTGGTCCCATTACTGATCCCTGTGGAACACCACTTCCCACTTTTTGCCAGTCTGAGTAGCTACTCTTAACCCCTACTCTCTGTTTTCTGTTTTGTAGCCAGCTTGCTATTGATTCTTGCCCTCTGGCTCCACATGCTCTGCCCTTAGTCATGAGCAATGTACCTGTTAAGCTGCCCTGGAGGTCCCGCACAGCCGGCTCATCGGTCTTTAAATGGAAAATTCGTGAATGCACGGAAATTTGAATGGGCAGCGCAGCCCATTAAAGAGACCGCACACCCAATTTTTTTTTAGAGGGAACACTGGTCATGAATGTACTATGCAGTACCTTATTGAAGGCATTTTGAAAATCCAATATATTACATCTGCTACATTACCCTTGTCTACTCTTTCTGTTACTTCTTCAAAGAATTCAATAAGGTTAGTCAAGCATAACCTTCCCTTGAAATCCATGCTGACTACTCTTTATTATATTTTCAGTTTCTAGATGTTTTTCTATTATATCTTTGAGTTCATTGGAATTCCATTATCTTTCCTGCCACCGACAAATTAAATCAACAAGCTAACTACTTGCGTGGGCTGTATTTTCAGCACGATAGCATTTAAGCTGCTGAAATCAAATGTAAGGAACTTTTTAAATGAATATAAGAAATACTGCAAAAACATAAATTTAACAATTCAAGAAACAGATGGAACCTGTAACCTAATCTGGTTTTGGATATAGGTCAATAGTGAGCCACTTTCATTCTCCATTCCACTCCCACTCTGACTTCTCTGTCTTCAGCCTCTTACACTGTTCCAATGAAGCTGAATGCATGCTGGAGGAACAGCATCTTATCTTTCGATTAGGCACTTTCCAACCTTCCAAACTCAAAATTGAGTTGAACAATTTTGGATCATAACCACTGCTCCCATTTTCTCAGACAGTAGGTGCTGACTCTGCTATTCCCATTCACACCTCTTCTAGACCCATCATCTGTTTCTTTACTTGTCTCATTACCATCTCCTTTCACCTTGCACCATCATCCTTTTTGTCATTTATTCACTCCTGCCTTCCACCCTATCACAGACCTTCCCTTTTGTTCTTTCCTCCCCCCAAACCTTTTTTCTCTGACTCGTTACTTGCTTATAAACTGTTAAATCTCTAAATACTTCCAGTTCTGATGAAAGGTCATCGACCTGAAACGTTAACTCTGTTTCTCTTTCCACAGATGCTGCCTGACCTGCTGAGTATTTCCAGCATTTTCTGTTTTTAGTTCAGATTTTCAGCACCTGCAGCATTTTATTTATTCATTCACAGGATGTGGGCATCACTGTCAAGGCCAGCATTTATTGCCCATCCTTAATTGCCCTTGAGAAGGTGGTGGTGAGTCGCCTTCTTAAACCACTGCAGTCTGAGTGCTGAAGATACTCCCACAGTGCTGTTAGGGAGGGAGTTCCAGGATTTTGACCCAGCGACGATGAAGGAACGGCAATACATTTCCAAGTCAGGATGGTGTGTAACCATGGTTGAGAAAAACCATATTGCCACTTCAATTGGAAGGCTATCAAAAATAGATGACCATCATAAGATGTAAAATGTAATATTGACACTAAAATTGAAGATTGCAGCAGAAGATTCTTGGGGCTAGAAATTCGTCTGGTCAGCGCCACCCGTTAGCACCTCCAAGGGATGATAACGGGGCGCTAACCACTTACCGCCTGGGCGCGGAGAGAATATCGCCTCCAGCTCAATTTGGCGGGAGGTTTGCGACGACGGTATGGTGTTGCGCCCTGATCTCCTTCGCCCGGAGATCGTGACGCTATCACCATGCGCATCGCCCCGGTTGCACCCTGGACCCAAACTTCGATTTTGCCCCCTGCAGCATCGCCGGGCGACAACACCGACAGCTGCAGAAGGCGTTGATCGGGAGGCCGGGCGCTTCAGGAGCGATACTTAAAGGCGAGGCGGCCGAGATAGGAAAATAAAAACCCAAATGCTTGTTCTCTGGTTTTTTTTTGCTTTTTTCCCCCAGCGCTCGATCAGCCCGGCACTCTGCTGGAGTGAATTGGGCTGATCGGGCCGGACCACGGCTGCCGTCGGGGACCAGGTAAGTTTTCCTCTTGCAGAATCTGTAGCGATGACCCTTCCCTTTAAGGGAGGGAAGGAACCTTCCAACGCGGCAGTGCTGCTCGGCCCATTGTGCAATGCTGCTCACCTACCGCCCCGCCTGCTGCCTGTTGTGCTCCAGGAAGGAAGTGGAGTGCCTGATTTAGCGCTCCACTTCCTTCCTGGAGCACAAAACCGAATTTTTTCAACTTTTGAAAGTTAGAGCCCCGAACGAGGCTGAAATGAATTTACCAAATTAATCTAAAAGACAGACATCGGTTTATTCAATTTTTCATCTCCGTGTCTATCCAGGAGAAATCTTTGCTGGAAATACTTTACACAAAACTAAACATATTTTCTCAAGTTTGTCTGGAGTGGCTAACAATCCATCTGTGCTGCAGAACCATTTTGTAAAATTACAGGCCATTTTAACTTCTGCCGATAGATCTGTCAATTGGATTAGATTCAGTGCTCATTATTTTCTTCCATTTGGAAAATTGTGGACATTCTAAAGCTGCAATGGTTCCTGTGATCTCCTAAGAGGGTTGGCGAGGAGTTTTCCAGACTTTCCCTCCCCTAATTGGCTTGATTTTTCACCTCTCCCAGGAGATCACATGGCTTTCAGGTGGGGTGGGCAATGCATAAGGCATCGCAGTTGTGTGGGACAGGCTGGATGGACCAGAGGGTCTTTTCCTGCCCGTCATTGTTCGTATGAATTAGTCTAAACATTCTGGGGGCGAAATTCGCCTCCTTTGCGCTAGCTGTTAGTGCCTTCGGGGGGCGCTAACGGGGTGCAAAGGGTTTATCACCCAGGCGGGGGCACTAATAGCGCCTGCCGAGAAATTGTGAATGATGCCAACAATCCCACCTCTAACCTTTCGGGTGCACTACCTGAAAGGATGGTGGAAGCAGATTCAATAGTAGCTTACAAAAGGGAATTGGATAAATACTTGAAGGGGAAAAAAATTGCAGGGCTCTGGGGAAAGGGTAGGCGAGCGAGACTAATTGGAGAGCTCTTTCAAAGAGCCGACACAGGCACGATGGGCCGAATGACCTCCTTCTGTGCTGTACAATTCTAACAGTATGTTAGAGACATCCTCGGTGGCGTAGGTCCTAAAGTGGCTCTTTGTAAGGTGCCCAAATATATATGAGGCAATTTGACACCTTGCAGCTCCCAGTGAAGAACCTTACCTGCCAGAGATGCAGATCAGAAATTCAACCGCGTGTGTCACAAAATGTTCTGACCGTAATTTAAAATCAAAGAATAACCTCTGTAGAGAAAAAGGAATCGGCAGCAGAGGCAGCAGCGCAGGATAAAGAGCACGGGACCCGAGGACAGCGGACTGACAGGAACCGGGAGCAGAGGCGACAGTGCAGGATAAAGAGCGCGGGGCCCGAGGACAGCACAGGATAAAGAGCGCGGGGCCCGAGGACAGTGGACTGACAGGAATCGGGAGCAGAGGCGACAGTGCAGGATAAAGAGCGCGGGGCCCGAGGACAGTGGACTGACAGGAATCGATATCGAGGCCGCAGTGTAGGATAAAGAGCGCGGGGCCCGAGGACAGCACAGGATAAAGAGCGCGGGGCCCGAGGACAGCACAGGATAAAGAGCGCGGGGCCCGAGGACAGCACAGGATAAAGAGCGCGGGGCCCGAGGACAGCACAGGATAAAGAGCGCGGGGCCCGAGGACAGCACAGGATAAAGAGCGCGGGGCCCGAGGACAGCACAGGATAAAGAGCGCGGGGCCCGAGGACAGCACAGGATAAAGAGCGCGGGGCCCGAGGACAGCACAGGATAAAGAGCGCGGGGCCCGAGGACAGCACAGGATAAAGAGCGCGGGGCCCGAGGACAGCACAGAATAAAGAGCGCGGGACCCGAGGACAGCACAGGATAAAGAGCGCGGGGCCCGAGGACAGCACAGGATAAAGAGCGCGGGGCCCGAGGACAGTGGACTGACAGGAATCGATATCAGAGGCCGCAGTGTAGGATAAAGAGCGCGGGGCCCGAGGACAGCACAGGATAAAGAGCGCGGGGCCCGAGGACAGCACAGGATAAAGAGCGCGGGGCCCGAGGACAGCACAGGATAAAGAGCGCGGGGCCCGAGGACAGCACAGGATAAAGAGCGCGGGGCCCGAGGACAGCACAGGATAAAGAGCGCGGGGCCCGAGGACAGCACAGGATAAAGAGCGCGGGGCCCGAGGACAGCACAGGATAAAGAGCGCGGGGCCCGAGGACAGCACAGAATAAAGAGCGCGGGACCCGAGGACAGCACAGGATAAAGAGCGCGGGGCCCGAGGACAGCACAGGATAAAGAGCGCTGGGCCCGAGGACAGTGGACTGACAGGAATCGATATCAGAGGCGACAGTGCAGGATAAAGAGCGCGGGACCACCGAATTCCAAAAGAACAGCAAAAGCAAGGAGTGATGTCACAGGACTGCAGGTAGGTGATTGGTGGGTGAGTATTAGTGTTTTATTTTCTCTAACGTAACTAGATAAACTAATTAATATAACTATAGATAATCCTGTGAATAAAGACTTTAACTAAGAGAGCGAGAGAAGCGGCCGGAGATAAAGGTAGGCCCGACTTTTAAGACACATAGGGGGTGAAATTGGGTTGCATTGCGCCTCCCGTTAGCGCCCCAGTGACGTTAGCGCCCCAAAGGGGACGCCACCAAAATTTCCCCCTTAGTCTTCAGTTTATTTCTGTAAGTTAGTTAATAGTCTATTGAATAGAGGCATGGCAGGGCAGCTCAGTTCCCCGGAAAGCACATCTTGTGCCATGTGGGAAATGCAGGATGCTTCCCATGTCCTGGACAACCACGTGTGCAGGACGTGTTGTCAGATGGAGGAGCTCGAGCTCCGGGTTTCGGAGCTTGAGCACAACTGGCATCACTGCAGTGCATCCGTGAGGCTGAGAGCTTCGTGGATTGCACGTTTCAGGTGATGGTCACTCCGCAGCTAAGGAGTGCACAGGCAGAGAGGGAATGGGTGACCGCCGGACAGAAGAGGAGGATCAGGCAGGTAGTGCAGGAGTCCCCTGAGTGCATCTCGCTCTCCAACCAGTGTTCGGTTCTGAGTACTGGTGGGGGCGATGGTTCCTCTGGGGAGTACAGACAGAGCCAAGTCCGCAGCACCATGGGTGGCTCACCTGTATGGCGGGGAGGAAGAAGAGTGGGAATGCAATAGTGGTAGGGGATTAGATAGTTAGGGGAGCAGACAGGCGTTTCTGCGGCTGCAGACATGACTCCAGGATGGTATGATTCCACCCTGGTGCCAGGGTCAAGGATGTCACTGAGCGGCTGCAGAACATTCTGAAGGGGGAGGGTGAACAGCCAGAGGTCGTTGTCCATATTGGTACCAGCAACATAGATAGAAAGAGGGATGAGGTCCTGCAGGCAGATTTTAGGGAGCTAGGAAAGAGGTTAAAAAGCAGGACCTCAAAGGTAGTAATCTCTGGATTACTCCCGGTGCCACGCGCAAGTGAGTATAGAAATAGAGGGATAGAGCAGATGAATGCGTGGCTGCAGAGATGGTGCAGGAGGGAGGGCTTTAGATTCCTGGGGCATTGGGACCGTTTCTGGGGGAGGTGGGACCTGTACAGGCCGGACGGGTTTCGCCTCAACTGGGCTGGAACGAATATCCTCCCGGGGAGGTTTGCTAGTGCTGTTGGGGAGGGTTTAAGCTAATTTGGCAGGGGGATGGGCACCAGGATGTAACATTAGAAAGGGGAAATAAAGTGCTCAAAGGATTGGGAGAGGCAGAGAGCACTAAAGTAAGACATAGTAAGTTATTAGGTGGGGTCAGACTAAGAGAGAACACAGGATGGTCTAATACGATAGCAAAATACTGCGGATGCTGGAAATCTGAAATAACAACAGAAAACGCTGGAAAAACTCAGCAGGCGAGGCAGCATCCGTGGAGAGAGAAAGAGAGTTAACGTTTCAGGTCGATGACCTTTCGTCAGAACTGTGAAGAGCCGGAAATCAAATAGATTTAAGGCCAGAGTAAAGCTGGGAAAAGGGGGAGGGGATAAAAGAACAAAGGGGGAGATGAAGAGACATTAAGAGACATTAAGAGATATGCAAGGCTAGAGGTGGTGTTAATGTGACAGATTAAGGCTGAAAGAAGTGTGAAATCCACTGGCAGAATGAAGGACAGCTGCCAGCTTCTAGCAGGAAAAAAAAGGTGGGGGGGGGCAAATAAAAGGGTGGATAAAATAAAATATAAATGTGATTGGAGCTGAGGTTATGATCTAAAATTGTTGAACTCGATATTGAGTCCAGAGGGCTGTAGCGTGCCTAAACGAAAGATGAGGTGCTGTTCCTCGAGCTTATGCTGCGCTTCCGTGGAACAGTGTAATAGGCCGAGGACGGTGAGGTCAGAGTGGGAGTGAAGCGGTGAATTAAAGTGACAGGCCACCGGGAGCTCGGGGTCCCCCTTACGGACTGAACGGAGGTGTTCCGCAAAGCGGTCACCCAATCTGCGTTTGGTCTCCCCTACAGCCCTCTGGACTCAATATCGAGTTCAACAATTTTAGATCATAACCTCAGCTCCAATCACATTTATATTTTATTTTTTCCATCCTTTTATTTGCCCCCCCACCTTTTTTTTCCTCCTAGAAGCTGGCAGCTGTCCTTCATTCTGCCAGTGGATTTCACACTTCTTTCAGCCTTAATCTGTCACATTAACACCACCTCTAGCCTTGCATATCTCTTAATGTCTCTTAATGTCTCTTCATCTCCCCCTTTGTTCTTTTATCCCCTCCCCCTTTTCCCAGCTTTACTCTGGCCTTAAATCTATTTGATTTCCGGCTCTTCACAGTTCTGACGAAAGGTCATCGACCTGAAACGTTAACTCTCTTTCTCTCTCCACGGATGCTGCCTCGGCTGCTGAGTTTTTCCAGCGTTTTCTGTTGTTATTACAGGATGGTCTAAGATAGGTTTACAGTGTATGTATGTGAACGCACGAAGCATAGTAAACAAGGTAAGTGAGCTGCAGGCACAAATAGCCACATGGGAATATGATGTTGTGGCAATAACTGAGACCTGGCTCAAAAAAGGACAGGATGGGTATTAAATATTCCTGGTTCGAAGGTGTTCAGGAAAGATAGGGAAGGGAAGATAGGAGGTGGTGTGGCAGTATTGGTTAAGGAGAATGTTACAGTGCTGGAGAGGGAGGATATCCTGGAGGGGTCAAGGACGGAATCTATATGGCTAGAGTTAAGGAATAATAGAAGTGCCATTACACTACTAGGTGTATTCTATAGACCACCAAATAGTGGGGAAAATATGGAGGAGCAAATTTGCAGAGCAATTAAAGAGAGGAGCAAAAACTATAGAGTGGTAATAATGGGGGCTTCAACTATCCTAATATAGACTGGGATCGTAATAGTGTAAAGGGCAGAGAAGGGGAAGAATTTCTGAAGTGTGTTCAGGAGAACTTTCTTGATCAGTATGTTTCCGGCCCGACGAGGGAGGAGGCATTGCTGGATCTGGTTCTGGGGAATGAGGTAGGTCAAGTGGAGCAAGTGTCAGTAGGTGAACATTTAGGGTACAGTGATCATAGTATCATAAGGTTTAGATTAGCTATGGAAAAGGACAGGGAGCAATCTACAGTAAAAATGTTTAACTGGGGGAAAGCCAATTTCAGTGGGATGAGAACGGATCTGGCCCGGGTAAACTGGAATCAAAAATTGGCAGGCAAAACTGTAATGGATCAATGGGCTGCCTTTAAAAAGGAGATAGTTCAGGTACATTCCCACTAGGGGGAAAGGCAGGGCAACTAAAGTCAGGGCTCCCTGGATGACAAAACAGATAGAGAATATGATGAAGCAGAAAAAGAGCGCGTATGACAGGTGTCAGGTTGCAAATACATCCGAGAATCAGGCTATTTATAGAAAGGTCAGAGGAGAAGTAAAAAAGAAAATAAGAGGGGCAAAGAGAGGGTATGAGAACAGGATGGCAGCCAACATAAAAGGTAATCCAAAAGTCTTCTACAGGCATATAAATAGTAAAAGGGTAGTAAGAGTAAAAGGGGCCGATAAGGAACTAAAAAGGAGACCTATGAATGGAGGCAGAGGGTATGGCTAAGTTACTAAACAAATACTTTGCATCTGTCTTCACCAAGGAAGAGGATGCTGCTATAGACATAGTGAAGGAGGAGGTAGTGGAGACACTTGATAGGATAAAAATTGATAAAGAAGAGGTATTAGAAAGGCTGGCTGTACTTAAAGTAGATAAATTACCAGGAGCGGATGGGATGCATCCTAGGATGCTGAGAGAATTGAGGGAGGAAATTGCGGAGGCACTGGCCATAATATTCCAATCCCCCATAGATACAGGGGTGGTGCCAGAGGACTGGAGAATTGCAAATGTTCCACCCTTGTTCAAAAAAGGGTGTAAAGATAAACACAGCAACTACAGGCCAGTCAGTTTAACCTCGGTAGTGGGGAAGCTTTTAGAAACAGTAATCAGGGACAAAATTAACAGTCACTTGGATAGGTGTGGATTAATTAAGGAAAGCCAGCACGGATTTGTTAAAGGCAAATCGTGTTTAACCAATTTGATTGAGTTTTTTGATGAGGTAACAGAGAGGGTTAATGAGGTTAATGCAGTTGACGTAGTGTACATGGATTTCCAAAAGGCGTTCGACAAAGTGCCACATAATAGGCTTGCCAGCAAAACTGAAGCCCATGGAATAAAAGAGACAGTGGCAGCATGGATACAAAATTGGCTGAGTGACAGGAAACAGAGAGTAGTGGTGAACGGTTGTTTTTCGGACTGGAGCAAGGTATACAGTGGTGTTCCCCAGGGGTCGGTTCCAGGACCACTGCTTTTCTTGATATATATTAATGACTTGGACTTGGGTGTATAGGGCACAATTTCAAAATTTGCAGATGACACAAAACTTGGAAGTATCGTGAACAGTGAGGAGGAGAGTGATAGACTTCAGGAAGACATAGACAGGCTGGTGAAATGGGCAGACACGTGGCAGAAGAAAGAATGACGAGAGGACATATAAACTAAATGGTACAATCCTAATGGGGGTGCATGAACAGAGAGACCTAGGGGTATGTGTGCACAAATTGTTGAAGGTAGCAGGGCAGGTTGAGAAAGCAATTAAAAAGGTTTACAGGATCCTGGGCTTCATAAATAGAGGAATAGAATACAAAAGTGTGGAAATTATGATGAACCTGTATAAAACACTGGTTCGGCCCCAACTGGAGTATTGTGTCCAATTCTGAGCACCGCACTTTAGGAAGGATGTGAAGGTCTTAGAGAAGGTGCAGAAAAGATTTACGAGAATGATTCCATGAATGAGGGACTTCAGCTACGTTGATAGACTGGAGAAGCTTGGGTTGTTCTTCTTGGAGCAGAGAAGATTGAGAGGAGATTTGATAGAGGTGTTCAAAATCATGAGGGGTCTGGACAGAGTAGATAGAGAGAAACTGTTCCCATTGGCAGGAGGATCAAGAACCAGGGGACACAGATTTAAGGCGATTGGCAAAAGAACCAAAGGCGACGTAAGAAAAAACTTTTTTACGCAGCGAGTGGTTAAGATCTGGAATGCACTGCCTGAAAGTGTGGTGGAGGCAAACTCAATCTTATCATTCAAAAGGGAGTTGGCTAAGTATCTGACGGAAATTTTTTTGCAGGGCTACAGGGAAAGGACAGGGGAGTGGGACTAGCTGAGAGTCGGCATGGGCTCGATGGGCCAAATGGCCTTCTTCCGTGCGGTAACCATTCTATGATTCTATGATTCTATAACAAGAACTTCAGCAGGATCAAATGCGGAATTATAAGTTGAAGGGTTGGTGCCAGCGTAACTTTGTTATTATATAATTAATAGGTCGACTGCACCTCCCAAGTTCACGACCTCTATCACCTAGAAGGTCAAGGGCAGCGGCTGCATGAACATAAGAACTAGGAGCAGGAGTTGGCCATATGGCCCCTTGACCCAGCTCCGCCCTTCGATAAGATCATGGCTGATCTTCTACTTCAACTCCACTTCTCCCGCCCTATCCCCATAGCCCCATGGGACCACCATCAACTCCAAGTTCCCCTCCATGTCACACACCATCCTGACTTGGAAATATATCGCCGTTCCTTCATTGTCGCTGGGTCAAAATCCTGGAACTCCCTCCCTAACAGCACTGTGGGAGTACCTTCACCACACGGACTGCAGCGGTTCAAGAAGTAGACCCATCACCACCTTCTCAAGAGTAACTAGGGATGGGCAATAAATACTGGCCTTGCTAGCGATGTCCACATTCAAAGAATGAATTTTAAAAAAGGTTCTCCTGATGCCAACTAAAACTTCATACACCTGGCCCTTTAAATTCACATCTTCCAAATTGGGCCTGGCATTAGGATCTCACCAGAAGGGTGTGGGATGTCATATAAGCAACTCTTAAGAGTCCGCCTACATCGAGTGAGGGGTAAATTTAATGGAGTGTGACTGCTTAAAGGTGAGTGGCTACATGTGGGGATAAAAAGGTTGGTAACGTGTACAAAGGTTGCAAATAATTTTTTATATATATGTCAGCCTTTGCAAAGGTTGCTTGGGTGAAGAAGAAGTGTTTGTCAAAACCCATAAATAGTGCAATCAATGTAAAATCAGGAAACCAAGTCCTTGCCAAGCGATGAAGCAGTACAGTACTCCAACCGTTTCTTTGATGGCTGTTAAAGTGGAACAGCTTCAGAATAATAAGGAGGGTAGCCCTGCTCTTCTGCTCTGGGTCATTGTCCCCATAGGACAGCATTGTAACATGTCTGGAAAGAAAGAAAGAAAGCATTTATGTAGCGCCTTTCATGACCTCAGAACGTCCCAAAGCACTTTACAGCCAATTAAGTATTTTTTGAAGTGTACATTACTGTTGTAATGTAGGAAAATGCGGCAGCCAATTTGCGCACAGCAAACTCTCATAAACACCAATGATATAATGGCCAGATAAACTGTTTTAGGGATGTTGGTTGAGGAATAAGTATTGGCCAGGACACCAGGGAGAACTCCCCAGCTCTTCTTTGAAATAGTGCCATGGAAACTTTTACATCCACCCGAGAGGGCAGATGGGTCCTTGGTTTAATGTCTCATCTGAAAGACGGCACCTCCGACAGTGTAACACTCCCTCAGTACTGCACTGGAGTGTCAGACTAGATTTTATGCTCAAGTCTCTGGAGTGGGGCTTTAACCCACAACCATCTGACTCAGAGGTGAGAGTGCTACCAAGTGAGTGGAAGGAAGCAGAGGAAGACAATATTTCCAGAGGGTCCATACACCTCGGGGTAGAAATTGGTCCTCATTGTGCCTGTTATCCAGGCAGAAACAGGGGCCAAAAGGGACCAATCCTGCGGGGTTATGGCTCGGACAATACGTAGGCATCCCGTGCGGCTGCCTTCAATAGGCGTTAGGGCCCCTTGCATATGTTAACGAAAGGGCCTAACAATTGTTTAAGGACCCCTTCAAGAAATTGGGCAGCGTGAGCGGAGCAGGTACCGGGCTTGTTCCGGTCCGCTCAGCTTTTTCAGCGTTTGGCCTAACCAGTGGCCACCGACAAACAGGTAACATTGGCCCAAAAATTCGTGAGGAAGCCTTCGTGCGAGGGTAAGGCCTCCCCGCCATCTCTCACTGCGCGTTGGCTTTTTCAGTTCCAGCTCGCACGAACTTGATGTTCTGGACAGCTGCTGTGCTGGGCTTGCGTATCCCACCGGCGTAGTTAATTCGTGCGAGCTGTGGGATCACGTGACTCAGTTAGAGCCAATGGCAGCACACCATCTTCCATTCATAACTTTCACATAAGTGCTGTGAAAGCTATGAATACTATAGCCCCCCAAAAGAACCGCTAAACCTCAATTAAATTAAAAAAAACCATCACATTAATAAAATAAGTATAGTTAAATAAATTAACCATTTTAAATAAAAAATTAAATTTTTGAAAAAATTTAAATCTTTTAAAAAGTTATAAAAATAAACTTACCTGTCTTTAAAGTCTCTAAAAAAGATATACCTGTTAAAAAAAATTCAAATTAATACTTAATTCACTACTTACCTTGTTAAAAGTGGGTCTTACTCCTCCTTTTTTTATGTGCAGAATCTTCCGTACTTACCTGCGCGTTGAAACCACTAAGTGCACTGCATGCGCGCAGCCTGTAGCGCGCACGCGGTTCAGCTAGGACCCGCCCCCTTTTCCATTCACCAAGTGCCGGTTTTCAGCGCATGCGCAGTGCATGCAGAAAACCGGCAATTGGAGACAGAATACGCGAGAGTACACAGTGCGTACTCTCGCGTAGCGGCACTAATTTTTGGGCCATTGTATCTTAATGAGGAGCCAAGAGGAGCAGGAGTGTAAGGGCCGCTGTCGGCCCGCACTAGCCCCTCTCGCCTTCTCTCCCACACCCGCCCCACCTTACAACTACCTGTGTGCCACTGCAGATGAAGAAGCCAAATTGGAAATCCCCAAACCACCGAGCTGCCTCTGGAGACGCAACAGGTGCCGGCAACTCACCGGTAATATTGAAATGGGGCTTGACGGGCAATTTCTGGAGATCCGTTTACCAAACACTTTGGGTGCAGTGCCCATTTCACACCTGTCATCAGGTACTCACCATTACCCTTTGCTTCCTGCCACTAAGCCAATTTTGGATCCAACTTGCCACTTTCCCTTGGATCCCATGGGTCTGTGGGACCTTGTCAAAAGCCTTGCTAAATTCCATGTAGACTACATCAAACGTATTACCCTCATCAACCCTCCTTGTTGCCTCCTCAAAAAATTCAATCAAGTTAGTCAGACACCACCTTCCCTTAACAACTCCATGCTGCCTGTCCTTGATTAAACCGTGCCTTTCTAAATGACGATTAATACTGTCTCTCAGAATTTTTTCCAACAATTTGCCCACCACCGAGGTTAGGCTGACTGGCCTGTAATTACTCGGTCTATCCCATTCTCCCTTTTTAAACAACGGTACAATGTTGGCAGTCCTCCAGCGCCACATCTGTAGCCAGAGAGGATTGGAAAATGATGGTCAGAGCCTCCGCTATTTCCTCCCTTGCTTCTCTTAACAACCTGGGATACATTTCATCTGGGCCTGGTGATTTATCTACTTTCAAAGATGCTAAACCCCTTAATACTTCTCTTTCACTATGTTTATCTCATTTAATATTTCACACTCCTCCTCCTTAATTACAATGTTTGCATCGTCCCGCTCTTTTGTGAAGACAGAAGCAAAGTATTCATGAAGAACCAGACCCCACGTCCTCCGCCCCCACACACAAGCTTCCTTTTTAGCCTCTAATTGGCCCGACTCTTTCTTAGTTATCCTCTTGCTCTTTATGTATTTATAAAACATCTTTGGGTTTTCCTTGATTTTACTTGCCAATATTTTTTCATGTCCTCTTTTTGCTTTCCTAATTTCCTTTTTAATTTCACCCCTGCACTTTCGATACCCCTCTAGGCTTTCTGCAGTATTTAGTTCTCGGTATCTGACATAAGCTTCTCGTTCATCCGACAGTCATGGTAATAAAATCTATCAAACATTCAGACTCAGTTTATTCACGAATATTGATACGAATGAATACATTTTTAATTTCAATGCGTAGATTGTGCATTGTAAAATACAACCATTTCCCTGATACACTATCCGAGCTGAAATTCAGCATTGAACAGTGTATTAGACTGTCCCTGAACAGTTCACAAATGCGAATGAAGCAGAGTATTTAATCGCGGGAGAAATAAAGGGACAAGGATTGATTAAAATGGGACCTATTACCTTTTAATATTTATTGTCATAATTCTTTGACATTTAGAATTTTCTTTAACACTATTTTAACCAATTAATAGAGGAGCAAAGCTTTGACTGGGGAACGTGATACCCTTCAATATCACAACAAACCTACAAAATAAACAGTTCATTAATAACAGCAGAAACTGCTGGAAACAACAGGTCAGGCAGCATCTGTGGAGCTAACAAAAAAAAGTTAGGTTGGCGTTTCGAGCCTAAGACCCTTTATCATGTACCTGAAACATTAACTAAACCCTTTCTCTTCCTCCACAGATGCTGCCTGAACTGCTGAGGGTTTCCAGCATTTTCTGTTTATATTGCTGTTTCAGATTTCCGGCGCCTGTAGTATTTTGCGTTTTGTTAAATTATTCAGCACTTCTGAACGATGTAAGCACAGCACTAACAATTCCGAGACTCTTAGTTCCCTAAGTAACTATTCCTAGTATCAGTATTCATGATCTTCACGGAAAGGTTAGCTGGATTAGTCAGTGTATTTCAAGGGGATGTTGAGAACCTCGACACAATTAATAATGCAGGCCTTGAACAGCTGGACAGCAGTCAGCTCCCGCACAGGTCTCCGGGCCTTCCAAGCGTGTTACCAGCAGCAGGGGGCATGGATCATGGGAATGTCTCTCAGGGGAAGCCACATCGATATCACCCAGCACCCTGCTCCAATAACGCCAGATGTGACAAAAGCATGTGGGCCCAGGCAGCCATTGTATATCGACTGACCCGGCACAAGGAAGTACTGTGCCACTTCCATAACACTTCCACTAATACACAGCAGCCAGTTACCCCACTCTCTCCTTCCCCTGGCACAAGACTGAGAAGGAACACATAGTTAGAAAGTAGTAGACACTGTCACAAAGGAGAAACACATACAATATCAGGGTAAATAAAATGGGGCTACCACAAGTAGTAGTTAAGGTGAATAGCTTAAGATGCATTTAAGGGAAAGCTCGAGGTCGTCTTGCGGGGCCATCTGCAGTCTTGCCCACTGAAAGTCAGCAGCCTTCCATCAGCCATGCTGCAGCCACTGGAGTAGCACTTCGTAGGAGCACTAGGATAGGCAAAGGCACACAAAAGACAGGCACTAAGGGAATTAGTTGACTGTGTTATGTAGAATTGGAATAAATCATTTATAAATAATGTTTGGAATATTTATTTTGTGGTAGCTTTCATTTCAGCATTGTGGCCAAGAGGATGCTGTGATAGAGGGATGGTAAGGTGGTGAAGTGTTAAGCAATGGGGATCTTGCGTTTCATTCTGGAATCTAATGATGCGCTCATGGACAGCCGGAACGTGGATTTGCAGGCTGCCTCCTCCTATCCTCCTCCTCCTCCTCAGACTAGCACCTGTCAGAAAGGTAGTAAATTTCTTGAGTGTGTCTAAAATAGTTTTCTACAACAATATGTCCTAGAAGCAACAAGGGGGCATGCGATTTTAGATTTAGTAATGAGTTTTTTTTTTATTTGTTCATGGTATGTGGGCATCACTGGCAAGGCCAGCATTTATTGGCCATCCTTAGTTGCCCTTGAGAAGGTGGTGGTGAGCCGCCTTCTTGAACTGCTGCAGTCCGTATGGTGAAGGTACTCCCATAGTGCTGTTAGGGAGGGAGTTCCAGGATTTTGACCCAGCGACGATGAAGGAACGGCGATATATTTCCAAGTCAGGATGGTGTGTGACTTGAAGGGGAACTTGGAGGTGGTGGTGTTCCCATGCGCCTGCTGCCCTTGTCCTTCTAGGTGGTAGAGGTTGCGGGTTTGGGAGGTGCTGCCGAAGAAGCCTTGGCGATTTGCTGCAGTGCATCCTGTAGATGGTACACACTGCAGCCATGGTATGCCGGTGGTGGAGGGGGTGAATGTTTAAGGTGGTGGATGGGGTGCCAATCAAGCAGGCTGCTTTGCCCTGGATGGTGTCGAGCTTCATGAGTGTTGTTGCAGCTGCACTCATCCAGGCAAGTGGAGAGTATTCCATCACACTCCTTACTTGTGCCTTGTAGATGGTGGAAAGACTTTGGAGAGTCAGGAGGTGAGACACTCACTGCAGAATACCCAGCCTCTGACCTGCTCTTGTTGCCACAGTGTTTATGTGGCTGGTCCAGTTAAGTTTCTAGTCAATGGTGACCCCTCAGGATATTGATGGTGGGGGATTTGGCAATGGTAATGCCATTGAATGTCAAGGGATGATGGTTAGACGCTTGCTTGTTGGACATAGTCATTGCCTGGCACTTGTGGTTTTTTTTTATTCGTTTATGGGATGTGGGGGTCGCTGGCAAGGCCAGCATTTATTACCCAGCATTTATTGCGAATGTTACCTGCTACTTATCAGCTCAAGCCTGAATGTCATCCAGGTCTTGCGGGCATGGATGCTTCATTATCTGAAGAGTTGTGAATGGCGCTGAACACTGTGCAGTCATCAGCGAACATCCCCACTTCTGACCTTATGATGGAGGGAAGGTCATTGATGAAGCAGCTGAAGTTGGTTGGGCCTAGGACACTGCCCTGAGGAACTCCTGCAGCAAAGTCCTGGGGCTGTGATGATTGACCTCCAACCACCACAACCATCTTCCTTTGTGCTAGGTATGACTCCAGCTAGTGGAGAGTTTCCCCCCCCCGATTCCCATTGACTTCAGTTTTACTAGAGCTGCTTGATGCCACACTCGGTCGAATGCTGTCGTGATGTCAAAGGCAGTCACTCTCACCTCACCTCAGGAAGTCAGCTCTTTTGTCCATGCTCGGACCAAGGCTGTAATGAGGTCTGGAGCCGAGTGATCCTGGCGGAACCCAAACTGGGCATCAGGGAGTAGGTTATTGATGAGTAAGTGCTGCTTGATAGCACTGTCGACAACACCGTCCATCACTTTGCTGATGATTGAGAGTAGATTGATGGGGTGGTAATTGGCCAGATTGGATTCGCCCTTCCTCCACTTAGTAAAGTGGAAGGGCCTAGAGCAGTGCAACCCGGGGCCCAGCTGGGCCACCAGGGATTGGAGTGCCAGCAAAAAAGCCCGGCACTCCTCTGGAGTGCAGCCGGCACCCCGCGGGGGAATTCACAGGAGGCCGGGGACTGCAACTAGGGCCGGTGCTGGCAGGCTGCCAGCAACAAAATTGGCCGCCTGGCACCACCCCTTTAATGTGCGCTGCCCCGGCCGCAGGTAGGCCCTCCTGACCCTGTCGGACATAACGTCCAGCAGTAAGTCAGGGGTTGCTACCGAAGATCGTGAGCGGGGTGCTGCGCACGGCAATGACTTCATCGCCAGAGGCGCAGCGCCGCGGGGTGCTAACGGTTACCGCCGCCGCTAACCTCCTGCTGAATTTCGTGAGAGGTGTTAGCGGCACCACGCCCGGGCACTAGTTGCTTTGCTCCCCATTTGCACTCTTTTTGGGTGCTACCGGGAAGCGCAAATCAACTGAATTCCCCCCCACCCCCCCATGCTTTGTTAACCACTCTGTCAATATGTCCTGCCACCTTCAGGGACCCATGCACATTAACTCCCAGGTCCCTCTGTCCCTGCACACTCTTTGAAACTGTGCCATTAAGTGTATGTTGCCTCTCCCTGTTCCTACTGCCCAAATGCATCACCTTACACTTCTCTGTATTAAATTCCATCTGCCACTTGTCTGCCCATTCTGCTAGCCTTTCTATGTCCTGTTGCAGTTCTCCCTGGTGTCCTGGAAAATATTTATTCCTCAACTAATATCAGAATTTAAAAAAAAATGCTGTTTATGGGACCTTGCTGTGCACAAATTGGGTGCTGCGTTTCCTACATTACAACAGTGACTGCACTTCAAAAGTATTTTATTGGCTGTAAAGTGCTTTGGCATGTCCTGAGGTTGTGAATGGTACTATATAAATTCAAGCCTTTCTTTATGGCAGCAATACAGTACCATGAACATGCCTCCTTAGTTGGAAAGTAGACGGCCAGTTGTTAGAGTGATGTGAATTCTCAATTGGAACAGGAGTAGGCCATTTAGCCCCTCGAGCCTGCTCCGCCATTCAATAAGATCATGGCTGATCTTCTACCTCAACTCCACTTTCCTGCACTATCCCCATATCGCTTAATTCTCTTAATATTCAAAAATCGATCGATCTCTGTCTTGAATATACTCAATGACTGAGCCTCCACAGCCATCTGAGGTAGAGAATTCCAAAGATTCACCACCCTCTGAGTAAAGAAATTTCTCCTCATCTCAGTCCTAAATGGCCGACCCCTTATTCTGAGATTGTGACTCCTGGTTCTGGACTCCCCAGCCAAGGGAAACATCCTCCCTGCATCTACCCTGTCAAGCCCTGTAAGAATTTAGTATGTTTCAATGAGATCACCTCTTATTCTTCTAAACTCTTGCCTGTTCCCCTTAGACTCTCCCAACATAGGAACATAGGGACAGGAGGAGGCCATTCAGCCCCTCGAGCCTGTTCCACTATTCAATGAGATCATGGCTGATCTGCAACCTAACTCCATGGGCTGGATTTTCCAAGCCCCGAGGAGGCGGGCATGGAGGCAGGACAGCCGGTAAATTCGGAGGAAGTGGGGGCGGATGGCAAAGCCGCCCCCATCTCGCCTCCATGCCCACTTGCCAGGAGGCGGGAGGATGTGCAGTTTCGGATCCCGTCTCCTGGAGGCGGGAAAGGAATTTAATCCTTTTAACTGCCTGTTAACAGGTAGTTAACAGGCAGAAAAAAGGATTAGTGCCATTTTACCTTCACAGGTGAAGGCTTCCCGACCTCGGAGAACCCCGCCGGGTTGGAGGAGACGTGGAGGAGGTCTGCGGTGGTCGGAGGCACCTGGAAGTAAGGTGTAGAGGTGAGTGATGGGTGCAAGTGTGGAGTGGTAAGTATGCAAGGTGAGTGATAAGTTTAAAAAAGTGTTCACTTACCTTGTTTTCTTTCTACAGCCTTCAGCCCCAGTGGATCGGGAGAGCCGACATCCTCCTTGTCAATTTCACAGAATGGCTGATGGAACCTCCGTTCCAACAGCCATGTGAAATTTACAAATTTGAAAGGTTTGATGAGTCCTCAACACAAGGGCTTCTCAAACTAAAGAGAATGTCAGTGTTTGACAGCTTCACAGAGCTGTCAAACGCTGTCATTTCTTCTTTCAAGAAGTCTTGACAGATAGCACATCTGATGTTGACATAATCTGTCAGTGACTTCCTCCCTAATTGGTCTGCTGAGCCCACAGGGCGGGCTTAACAAGCTCAATCAGGGGAAAATCCCTCTGGTTGGTCAGGCGAGGATGGCGGCGGGACATTGACACGACAAGCAGCATTCCCGCTTCCAACTCGCCTCCATTCACAAAATCCAGCCCCATATACCCGCTTTTGGCCCATATCCCTTAATACCTTTGGTTATGCACTGTGTGCCAACAACATGTTATGCACTGTGTGCTAACAGCTCTGAAAATGCATTTAAATAATCTGATCTTGCATTATAGCGCAAGGCGATGTACTAAAGGTCCCTGGACTTGATGGCAGCTCCCTGCATTGCTGCTCCCATTGACTGGTGGCTGTGGCTGTGTCTTTTAATCAAGCTCTCTTACACTGGAGCCTGAATTAGATATTACAATACGATCCTCACCCTAAATCTTCAGCAATGTCTCCTCCAATTTGCAGACGGGGCAATTCCATTAATGATGTAAGAGTTCACGGGATGACATAACTCTAAAGGCAGCAGTACTTCTTCCTTAGTAACATATTAATTTGATGCTGTCACTTAGGAAACAGAAGCATATCCATTGCTAATGAGATTTCAGAGTATTGAATGGAAAGCAAGAAAAATGCCACTGAAATTACAGGGTGATTTGAATCTATACAAATCCTGACAGTATTTCAATTGTTCTAGGGAGAATACGTAAAATTTTAGGAGAGTAAATCCTGAATTCATGACAGTACATCACATTACAAGATTATATTTGCTGTTGATGCTGTGCCTCTCTCCTTTTACAATCCACATAAATCACATTGTTCCAAGCATCTGATTTGGAGCATTTTGAGTTCACCCTAGGGGGGGAAAAATACATTTTGTTTTAACAGTACTGACTAGTACTGTTTCTTTATATGATGTTGATGATAAGGGGTTGCGGGGGGCGGGGGGGGGGGGGGTGCGGGGGGGTATTATTACCAAACTCGCCCAGTGGAAAAGTGATCAAATGGAAAGTAAAATCAGGCGGGGTTTTCAACATGAATCCAATCTAATCCTATCAGTTTCATAGGAACAGCAATAGGCCATTCAGCCCCTCGAGCCTGCTCCACCATTCAATTAGATCATGGCTGATCTGTACCTCACCTCCATTCACCTGCCTTTGTTCCATATCCCTTGATATCCTTAGCTAACAAAAATCTATCGATCTCAGTCTGGAAGATGCAGAGAATTACATAGGGCTGGATTTTGATACTGGGGCGGGTTGGGGTCGTGTTATCCACCCGACTGCAATTGGATGTGGGAGATTGATGCAATTTTCACCTAATTGGGCAATTGAGTTCCAGCATGTGGAAACCCATGAACCAATTAGTGTTTTCAGTCTGAAAGTCGCCTCTGATGATGTCATCATTGCTGCTGCATTGAAGGTCTTCAGAGACTGCCTGGCCTTTGCTGTGAGAGGACGGGATGCAAACTGAGCAGCAGCAGCCCTAAGTCTGCTCCCAGATATTTTTACAGAGAGAGAAAGAGAGAGAGATGGATCCAGCCAGCCAAATGTGCTCCCGCCAGGTTTTGCAATCGTGGTTCAGAACAGGCGTGCTTCACGTACAACAAGGGTTAAAATCACAAAGGTGGCATTATAGAGCCAATTTAGTGCTTGTTAAGGGCCTTAACAGCCTATCCCGTCACTTAGAGGCGGGACGGAGTCGGGACCAGCAGACACGATTTAATGAAAATTGCGTGGAGGCGGGATGGAGGCGGACTTGTGTCCGCCCGCCAGTTTTCGCAATTTTTAACCCCCCACACGCCTCCAAACCCACCTCCACGGGTCAATGAAAATCCAGTCCATAGTATTTACTGCACAGAGACAGGCCATTTGGGCCAACTGGTCTATGCTGGTGTTTATGCTCCACACGAGCCTCCTCCCACTCCTCTTCATCTAACCCTATCGATATATCTTTCTATTCTTTTCTCCCTCATCTTATCTAGCTTCCTCTGCAGGCTTCATTGAGCAAAAACCTTGGGGGTAATTTTAACCTAAACTCTCAAGACTCTTCCAGTCTGCAACTTCATTCTATCTCTCCTTTTTCTCTCTCTCTTTACCCCTGCTCCCTCTCACTTTCTCTCTCTCTCTCTCTCTTTAACCCATCCAACCCCCACTCTGTCTCTCTCCTTCTTTTGCCCAAGACTATTGAATGACAAATTTAGAAATAATGTCCTGCTCCAATAATAGACCTCTCCTTTGATTATATACCACTGTGGGGATTTATATTTCAACACTGGACTGCACAAACTGAATACGTCACGTCCTGTACAATAGTTGTGCACGGTGTTCCAATGAAGGATCCCCAACCCAAAACGGCCACCTGAAAGGTCAACTCATCTGTTCTCTACACACATTCTGGCTGTTTCCAGCATTTTCTGGTTATTTTTCTTGCAGATTTCCAGCAATCTGCAGTTTTTTTGTGAAAATTATATAATTAATAAATGTTGCCACCAAAAGCGCGGCTGTTAACATAATGGTAACTCCAAATGAAAACTCATTTGCAATGTTATAGTAAACGACACTTCATTTAAATGAATTTATTGGAAAAAAGCCTAACTCTTGGAATTAAATGAAAGGTATTACATTAATAGAAACTTTTTGGCCCGAACTTTCCAAATCTAACTTAAGCTGATTGGCAAAATAACCAGAGGCGAGATGAGGAGATTTTATTTTTACGCGCTTTGGGACATCCCGAGGTGGTGAAAGGCGCTATATAAATGCAAGTCTTTCTTCTTCCTTTTAGTGCAGGCTGCTCTTTGCTCATACAGCAGCCTTGATAAAATGGAATTTTATTATTTTGAGAATTTGGGCTCTGGTAATATGCAGGTTTGTGACCCCGGCTGTTGTAGGGGCTAATCGGAGCCTTAAGCGGACTAACCGTGAAGGAGAGTCGACGCGCTACCCGACTTAGCCCGACTGAGCAATAAAACTCAAACACCAATTTACACGGTTAAATGCGGGAGTACACTTTATTCAGAGCGCTCTGGGAGAGAATTGATGCACCCACGTGCAGTCACCGACCTCTCAAATAAGTCACTCTGGGGCACAGTATTTTATACATCCATCATTGATTACATCGTGCTCACATGAGCATGTGATAGTCATTAGAATCCAATCAATTTTATGTATACAATTGTTAAGCATAGTAAATCAATTAACGTCAGGATACAGTTGATGTGATCAGCCTCGTCTATGTGACAGTGTTATCTCGAGCCCTGTACCAGGATACAGTTGATGTGATCAGCCTCGTCTATGTGACAGTGTTATCTCGAGCCCTGTATGTTGCAACGTTGTCTGACAAGGCAGACTGCCAATCCATTGCAGAAAAGTCCTGTGTCAGCGAATTTAAAGTTCATTAACTGGATGAGTTTTTCTTCTCCGACATTTCTTTAATAATTTTCTCCTCCAACACTCCCTTCTGTTGGTCCGGGGGCACGACCTTCTTGCCCCCAGGAAACCACTGCTCCGTGCCTCTTCACGGGGTCGACGCTACAGCCACTGGCTCATCTCTTGAGGGCTGGCTACCCCGGCGACGGTGTCATGCGTTTCCTCCATGGGCTGGAGATCGGTGTATCCTTCCTTTTCTTCGTCTTTGAGCAACGGCTCCTCTTCCCGTACGGCGCTGACTGACATTAGCTGGGTTGTGGCAATCTTACAACATGTCTTTAACAAGGTTATCAAGCAACATACAGCGACACATATCATCACTATCACAACCATTACGTGCATAATCCAGGGGCCCCATTCTGTTAGCCCCAACCATTCTAGCCATGACTGTGTCGGTTCCCGGTGTAATTTCTTAATCTCTTCCTTCATGTGATTTACCAAGTTGGTGATGTTTTCCGAACTATCAGGGATGTAAGTACAACACTCTTGCCCGATCACCGCGCAAGTGCCTCCTTCCTTTGCAAGCAGGTAGTCCAGTGCCATCCTGTTTTGCATGGCCACTGTCCTGAGGGCTACCATTTCTGCGCTTATTTCTGCAAGGGCTTCTGTGGTGTCGTTGGCTACCTTCTCGAGAATTTGGGCATTGTTAATGATTTCCCGTGCTAATTTACCCACCCCCCAGTGGGGGAAGGCGACGGCGAAGAATCGCTCAGTCTCCGTAATTCCTCGCCTGGTTCGATAACAATGGTGCTCCGTGAGGGATTTGAGATGGTATACATAAGGCATAACGTATCCCAGGTAACATGACCCGGTCCAATCTCTGGGCAGCCATGGGTACGTCTTGTGCCCGCATATAAAATATGTTCCATTGTAGGCCGTCATATCCATGTTTGCCCGAAAGATAGTGAAACCCATCTGACTATCTGTGGCCCGTCGGGTCCCATTCCACGGTTGGTTACTCGTTAAGTTTAGCAGACCAGTGGTATTAAACCACCAGCTTTCAAATGCCGTGTTCCCCTCCTCATATGTCACAAAGGTTTGGGTGCAATTACTATTTCCTGCCTCTAGGTTCACCTTCACCCCTCTACTTACACTCCTTGTCCAACATATTTCCCCGACGGGTCTTCCGACCCCGGTTGTGTTTGTTAGGGCGAAGAAGGGTGGATCTTTACTAGAGTTGTACTTGGGTTTGTAACATCCCTTAAATTGTTCCAATGGGTACCCTCCACCTCGGAACTCCTCCCTCGTGATGTCATGATAGCTGTTCTGGTCATTAAGCGCAAATTCTGCTAGTTCCGTGAGATTCAGGGGTATGGGCCGCAGTGGTATCCCACCCTTACTGTGGATCGGAATATGACTACACACCCAACAGCTACTTTGCCCTGTCTCCTTTACGTATTCATACGACATATATACAAAGGTATTCACCTGGAGCTCTCTTCGCTTACGGGAGCCCCTTTCCATTCCCGAAACAATGCATGTTAACGCTATTAAACACAGTGGTATCCCCATTTTTACTTGGAAGCAGGCACTGTCTATCACCGCGTCGTTGCCGCTTCTGGTAGCACTCTTGTATTAACATACAAACATAAAAACACAGTAGTTAGTACACCAAATGCAATAAGCCAAAGCACGAATGCAAACAGGTAAGGTAATTGGACATTTACGGGTCGCTTGATCCATGTTTCCTTTTCCGTGTCTGATGCTTCGTCTTGGACTTCCCAGATCTTTATTTCGTTCTCCGGGCTGTCTACGCTGCCCACCAGTACTTCGTTTATCTCCTCCTGTTCTAGAGCTGCCTGTGCTGCCCAATCAGCCGCCTGGTTCCCCTGGTGGCTGTCCCAGTCTGGGCTTGTCTTGTCTGGTTCTTTCTGATGGGCCTTAATTTTGATAACTGCCACCTGTTTAGGTCTTTTGCTTGCTTCTAGCAAGGCCTCTATTCGTCCCTGATGTTTGATGGGGTTACCTCCTGTGGTTATATACCCTCTACGTCCCCATGCTGTCATGTAGTCATGCACTACCCCGAAGGCATACCGGCTATCTGTGTATATATTGACTACCTGGTTCTTTGCTTCATTCAATGCTTGAGTCAACGCGACCAACTCTGCTACTTGGGCTGATAAGCTACCGTCTAACCGTCCAGATTTAACTACTTCCATCTTACTATTAACTACTGCCCACCCGGTTCGGGGTTGTCCATTAATATATTTACGGGATCCATCTACATAGAATGTTTCCTCCACTTCCTCTAGAGGGGTGTCTTTGATAATCTCTTCTCCAATGTCCTCGTCTATTTTTTTACAACTGTGTGGGGCTCCTGTTCCCAGGATCCCCTCAGCTGGGTTCTCCCCTATGTCTCTGACTATGATGATAGACTCGTTAGGGGGTAATAGAACTGCTTCCCACTTAGCTCTTCTCATGTTTGAGACAGATCTTAATTTTCCAGTATTTAGCATTTCCACCAAGGTATGCTTGGTGTGCAAGACTATGTTCCCGGTCATTACTATAGGTTCGCTCACCTTTACTGCCCATGCTGCGCAGTCCAGTGCCGCTATACATCGCGAGAGTCCGGAGACTACCGGTCCTTCTGCGGTCGAGTAGTATGCCACTGGTCTGCGCTTATCGCCATGGTCCTGGGTTATCACAGCGGTGTAGAACCCGCCCTCATTGTCACAGTGAATATGGAAAGGTTTGTTCATATCTGGCAGCCCTAGTCCCGGGGCTGACAGTAACTCCTTCTTCAACTGTCCGTAAGCTTTTTCCTGTTCTGGGCCCCACTCTATGGACTCAAGGGCAGGCCTTCCTCCCTTTACTAACCTTTGGATAGGCTCAGCTATCTTAGCGAACCCGGGGACGAAGTTCCTGCTGTAGTTAAAAAGTCCTAAGACCTTCCTAACTCCCCTTATTGTCACTGGTCTGGGCATATCCCAGACTGCAGCCTTCCTATCCGTTGGCATCTCCTTTGTCCCTTGGGAAATGAGATGCCCTAGATACGTGACTTTGAACTTTCCAATCTGGGCCTTCCTAGGGCTAGCCTTCAGTCCTGCGTCCCTTAATGCTGTCAGTACTATCTTCAGGGCCTTATTATGACCTGGAACTTTGTCCGAGGCTATCAGGAGATCGTCAACGTACTGGAGGACCGTGCTCCCTGGTGGGAGCTCTGCACCCTTTAAAATATTACTCATTACCCGATGGAAGATCGCGGGGCTATTATGGAATCCTTGTGGCAGGCGGGTCCAGGTGTACTGTCTGTCTCCTACTGTGAATGCAAATTTCTCCTGAGACTCTGGATCCAATGGGAGAGCCCAGAATCCGTTGGCTATGTCCAACACTGTGAATATCTTGTGTTCGGGAGCCAGTCCGTTCAAAATTGTGGACGGGCTGGCGACTATGGGGTGAAGCTTGGGCGTCACTTTATTCAAGGCCGTATAGTCAATTGTCAGCCTGTAACTCCCATCTGGCTTTTTAACTGGCCACGTAGGGGAATTGGTTGTGCTCGTGGTTTCCCGAAGGACACCTCTTTCTACCAATCCCTTTACTATGTCTTCTACAGCTTTCTTTGCTTCTGGTTTAATGGGATATTGTCGGTGGGGTTTGTGTTCGGGTCCTGGGACGACAATGGGGTCAATCTTAACCATTCCTGTGTCTAACTTATCTTTTGCCCATACTCCTTGTACCGAGGCACCAACACCCGCTGGATTTCTGTTTTAAACAGATTAAAGGGAGCCTGTTGTCGGTCTATTGTATCTGCCAATGGACATTGTTCAGTCCATCGACCGGTCTTATAATCCGTATTGGCCTGATTGGGGGTGGTCTGCGTGAGGCGCCATCGGTCGACCGGACATGCTGCCCGGACCAACTGATGAACGTCACGCAGGTGGAGGCTGTGTCCCAGCCAAACCATATCTAGGTTTGCCCAGAACTTGGTGTTGGCACTTCGTGTTTGTAAGTTCCCCAGGTCTTTCAAAATCTGTTGTCTTTCTCCCGGGGTAAAAGGCTGAAAATCCGCCCTTGCCCCGGCGGCACCAGGCTGGCCCCTCATTTTAACGGGGGCCGCGAAATATTCTTCTGTTGTATCCCCAACTGTTTCTTCAGTTGGGGCTGTTGGTCCGGAAAGTCCGTACGGGGGGAGTGGATCTGTGTTACACCCCGTCCACCTTCCGGGACACATTCTACTTTGTTCTTGATTTATTCCCTCTAGTATTTCTATCTTCTTTTTTAAATCTGCTATTTCTCTGTTTTTGGCCTTCTCAGTCTCTCGGACCTTATCTACTTGCTCGATTAGTCCCGCCAATTGGTGTACCAAAAGAACTCCCGTTTTCTTGGTTTTCTCCCTTTTTTGCTTACGTACCCACTCTCGTTGTGACTCTAATGACTGGCTAACATCCCAGCCATCTTTCTGCATTCTGTCTATCAGCGAACGTCTATCTGTCATGTAACTATTAATAAGGGACCCCGGGGGCCCCATCTTAATGTCCTTACCTGACATCGCCCGTCCGCTCTCCGATCACACTCTCCAGTAAACACTCACCGCCTCTCTTCACTCTCCCGTCCTTCTGGACTCGTGAACTCGTTTACCGACGTGTCTAGTTGCCTGGAGTTCCGGATCTCGCAAGCACCGCCCGCAGACTTTATCACAGGTTTTACTCTGTACCTTTAACCTACGGCCCAAAAATTTGACAGTGTAATGCAGAATACTCACAACGGTTCCCCCTCTGCCTTCCGAGAATACCCGGACCAAAAACCCCTATAAAGTGTACTCTCGCAAATCCCCTCAGATTCTTTCGGTTACTTGAGCCCGTTAACACTTGATCAGGGTGTCGGTACTCAGTAACCCTGCTCGCAGCGCCAATTGTTGTAGGGGCTAATCGGAGCCTTAAGCGGACTAACCGTGAAGGAGAGTCGACGCGCTACCCGACTTAGCCCGACTGAGCAATAAAACTCAAACACCAATTTACACGGTTAAATGCGGGAGTACACTTTATTCAGAGCGCTCTGGGAGAGAATTGATGCACCCACGTGCAGTCACCGACCTCTCAAATAAGTCACTCTGGGGCACAGTATTTTATACATCCATCATTGATTACATCGTGCTCACATGAGCATGTGATAGTCATTAGAATCCAATCAATTTTATGTATACAATTGTTAAGCATAGTAAATCAATTAACGTCAGGATACAGTTGATGTGATCAGCCTCGTCTATGTGACAGTGTTATCTCGAGCCCTGTATGTTGCAACGTTGTCTGACAAGGCAGACTGCCAATCCATTGCAGAAAAGTCCTGTGTCAGCGAATTTAAAGTTCATTAACTGGATGAGTTTTTCTTCTCCGACATTTCTTTAATAATTTTCTCCTCCAACACCGGCCATTATGCCTGGATCCCAGCCACAGTGTCTTCAGGCGCTGACCCTAACGGCCTTCATGGGGTCTGGGGAGGAGCACTAATTTACGTATCAGTGGCAGTGACCACACATCTCGGGTGCCTGCATGACCAAGCCACTGCCAAGCTACAGCCGGGGAAACGCCCGATCTGGGAATCCCTCCCCTCCGCGCACACTCTCTCTGACATAGGAGTTTGAGGCAGATGGAGGTTTCACCCCAAACAAGCTCCCCTGGAAAATTGGCAGAGTATCCAGTACCCGGCAGGTCCGGTTCCAAGCCCAATACGCAGCATTTACACCAAAGGTAGAGCAGATTGCGGAGGAACGGACCCAGATTCTCGGTCCCATTAAGTGTTGATCTTCTCTCTCTCTGAACGGCAATCCCATATACTTTGTGAATATTTTAATATGGGAAACTATGTGCAATTATTTTGATCTATATCACACACATTTACTGGCAAAACATTAGTAATATTATTGGGCCTGAATTTGCTGCCAAAATAATAGCGAGGTTAATGGAGCTCACTATTATTAATGTA
This sequence comes from Squalus acanthias, assembly GCA_030390025.1. Taxonomy (NCBI): domain Eukaryota; kingdom Metazoa; phylum Chordata; class Chondrichthyes; order Squaliformes; family Squalidae; genus Squalus; species Squalus acanthias. Next base: position 122,375,516 of record CM059425.1, on the reverse strand, counting down.
TAAATTGTCCAGCAAATTTAAAAATTAAATTAAAACATTTTTTATTCTTACTTTTCCTTTCTATCTCTTTTTTTTCTTTTCTCTCTCTTAAACCAATCTTCCTTTCCCTCTCTTTATTTCTCTGATTTGATCCTAATTCACCCTCATTCTCTGTCATTCCTCTGTTTGGCCGGAATTTTACCGGGGCTCAGAGTGCGGGTTTGGTGGCGGGTCCGCTGTCAAAATCACAAAGAATGACAGCGGGTCGGTATCCCGCTGTAAACCCGCCTCCTTGTTAGTTTCCCAAGTGTCGGGTTTGTCACCCCTGAACAGACCCGACACCAAGCGGTGGGTCAGCCAATTTAGATACTTAAAAGCTTGTTTAAAGGTAGTTAAGCACCATTTCCCCATGTATTTACCATTTTACCAGGTTTTTAATGAGGTTCCCGGAGAGCGGGGATCACGTCAGGTAAGTAGGTCGCATGTTGTGTCAGCATGGAATGATTTACTAACCTGACAGCTGCAAAAGGGGGAGGGATTCAAATTCCTGGGACATTGGAACCGGTTCTGGGGGAGGTGGGACCAGTACAAATCGGACGGTCTGCACCTGGGCAGGGCCGGGACCGCTGTCCTAGGGCGAGTGTTTGCTAGTGCTGTTGGGGAGGATTTAAACTAATGTGGCAGGGGGTTGGGAACCTGAGCAGGGAGACAGAGGAAAGCATATCAGGAAGGGACAGAAGGTATGGAGTAAAAGGTAAAGTGTTAAATAAGGAAAAAGCAGGAAGTAAGTGTCGCAAAACACATTTGAAAGTTCTTTATCTGAATGCACGTAGCATTCGTAACAAAATTGACGAGTTAACGGCACAAATAACTATGTATGGGTATGATCTTGTGGCCATTACAGAAACATGGCTGCAGGGTGACAACTTCTGGGAATTAAATATGCCAGGGTATTTAACAATCAGGAAGGACAGGCAGGAAGGAAGGGGAGGGGGGGTGGCTATGTTAATAAAGGAAGGAATCACTGTAATACAGAGAAATGATATTGGGTCAAAAGATCAGGATAATGAAACAGTTTGGGTAGAGATAAGGAATAATAAGGGGAAAAAAACACTGGTGGGCATAATATATAGGCCTCCTAATAGTTGCAACTCTGTTGGAAGAAGTATTAATCAGGAAATAGTTGGGGCATGTAATAAGGGAACAGCTATAATTATGGGGGATTTTAACTATCATATTAACTGGACAAATCAAATTGGGCAGGGCAGCCTTGAGGAGGAGTTTATTGAGTGTCTTAGGGATGGATTTCTTGAGCAGTATGTAACTGATCCTACAAGGGGGCAAGCAACCTTGGACCTGGTACTGTGTAATGAGTCTGGATTAATTAATAATGTCCTAGTTAAGGATCCCCTTGGAATGAGTGACCATAACATGGTTGAATTCCATATCCAATTAGAGGGTGAGAAGGTTGGTTCTCAAACAAGCATACTGAGCTTGAATAAAGGAGACTATGATGGTATGAGAGCAGAATTGATTAAAGTGGACTGGGAAAATAGATTAAAGGGTAAGACGGTACATGAGCAGTGGTGTTCATTCTAGGAGTTATTTTACAACTTTCAAAATAAATATATTCCACTGAGGAAAAAAGGGTGTAAAAGAAATGACAGCCATCCATGGCGAAGTAAAGAAATTAAAGAAAGTATCCAACTAAAAACAAGGACATATAAGGTAGCCAAAGTTAGTGGGAGGATAGAAGATTGGGAAGTCTTCAAAAGACAACAAAAAGTAACTAAAGGATTGATTAAGAAAGGGAAACTAGACTATGAAAATAAATTAGCAAAAAATATAAAAACAGATAGCAAGCGTTTCTATAGTTATATAAAAAGAAAAAGTGTCTTTAAGGCAAATGTAGATCCCTTAGAGGATGAGACCGGGAAATTAATGGTGGGAAACAGGGAGATGGCAAAAATGCTGAACAAATATTTTGTTTCAGTCTTTACGGTAGAGGACACTAAGAATATCCCAACACTGGACAAACAGGGGGCTCTAGTGGGGGAGGAGCTAAATACGATTAAAATCACTAAGGAATTGGTACTCAGTAAAATAATGGGACTCAAGGCGGATAAATCCCCTGGACCTGATGGCTTACATCCTAGGCTCTTGAGGGAAGTGGCAGTAGGAATTGTGGATGCTTTGGTAATAATTTTCCAAAACTCCCTGAACTCAGCAAAGGTCCCGGCAGATTGGAAAACTGCTAATGTAACACCCTTATTTAAAAAGGGTTGTAGGCAGAAGGCTGGAAATTATAGACCAGTTAGCCTAACATCTGTGGTGGGTAAAATTTTGGAGTCTATTATTAAGGAAACAGTAACGGAACATTTAGATAAACATAATTTAATAGGACAAAGTCAGCATGGCTTTATGAAGGGGAAGTCATATCTGACAAATTTGCTCGAGTTCTTTGAGGACATAACGTACAGGGTGGATAAAGGGGAACCAGTGGATGTAGAGTATTTAGACTTCCAGAAGGCATTCGACAAGGTGCCACATAAAAGATTATTACTCAAAATAAAAAATTACTGGATTGGGGGTAATATCCTGGCATGGGTGGAGGATTGGTTATCTAACAGGAAGCAGAGAGTTGGGATAAATGGTTCATTCTCGGACTGGCAACCAGTAGCCAGTGGTGTTCCGCAGGGGTCGGTGCTGGGTCCCCAACTCTTTACAATCTATATTAACGATTTGGAGGAGGGGACCGAGTGTAACATATCAAAGTTTGCAGATGATACAAAGATGGGAGGGAAAGTAGAGAGTGAGGAGGACATAAAAAACCTACAAGGGGATATAGACAGGCTGGGTGAGTGGGCAGAGAGTTGGCAGATGCAATACAATATTGGAAAATATGAGGTTATGCACTTTGGCAGGAAAAATCAGAGAGCAAGTTATTATCTTAATGGCGAGAAACTGGAAAGTACTGCAGTACAAAGGGATCTGGGGGTCTTGGTGCAAGAAAATCAAAAAGTTAGTATGCAGGTGCAGCAGGCGATCAAGAAAGCCAATGGAATGTTGGCTTTTATTGCGAGGGGGATAGAATATAAAAACAGGGAGGTATTGCTGCAGTTGTATAGGGTATTGGTGAGACCGCACCTGGAGTACTGCATACAGTTTTGGTGTCCATACTTAAGAAAAGACATACTTGCTCTCGAGGCAGTACAAAGAAGGTTCACTCGGTTAATTCCGGGGATGAGGGGGTGGACATACGAGGAGAGATTGAGTAGGTTGGGACTCTACTCATTGGAGTTCAGAAGAATGAGAGGCGATCTTATTGAAACATATAAGATTGTGAAGGGGCTTGATCGGGTGGACGCGGTGAGGATGTTCCCAATGATGAGTGAAACTAGAACTAGGGGACATAATCTTAGAATAAGGTGCTCCTCTTTCAAAACTGAGATGAGGAGAAACTTTTTCACTCAGAGGGTAGTGGGTCTGTGGAATTTGCTACCCCAGGAAGCTGTGGAAGCTACTTCATTAAATAAATTTAAAACAGAAATAGACCGTTTCCTAGAAGTAAAGGGAATCAGGGGTTACGGGGAGCGGGCTGGAAATTGGACATGAGTTTGAGTTCGGATCGGTCAAGGCCCTGTGGGTGGCGGAGCGGGCCCAGGGGCCGAGTGGCCTGGTCCTGCTCCTACTTCTTGTGTTCTTTAGAGTTGAGGTTGGATCAGATCAGCCATGATCTCATTGAATGTCGGAGCAGGCTCGAGGGGCCGATTGGTCTACTCCTGCTCTATTTCTTATGTTCTTATGTTCTTAAATGTTCTATGAAAGCTCCCCATTTCATAGGTCTTCACTTTCTAAGCTCAGAAGCTCTTGCTTACTGCATTTGGAAGACAAATTGAGCTTTATACAGCTTGCAAGTGTTTGGAGCAAACTCTCTATCCAGTGTCATCACATTGGAACAATCTCTCTCACCATTGACAGATCGCTTCTGTCATCTCAACCTCACCTGCCATCTATTCCATCAGCATCAGTGCCCGTGAAGAAATCTCACCTTGGGCCTCAGAATCCCACCACGATCAGCCCCAACACCAGCATCACCAGGCACACCATCAGCATCAACAACAACACAAACCTTCTCCACAATCACCAGATGCTGCACAGGACACAGGGCATCAGCACCTAACCACATTGCTGCCTGGGACGCCAGCGATGGACTCACCATGGCCAGATTGACTTCAGTTAACACTGTACACCCTCGCTGCCAAATGATGCGCCAGGTTGGCACCACCGCACACCAACACCATAAAGCATCCCTACAATGTCCAAGCCATTCCTTTCACACTCATCACCATTGAGGGGGGGTGGGGGGGGCGGGTGGTGGAGGGAGGCTGGGGTGGACGTTATGTCTCACCATTCACCTGAACTCACTAAGACACTTCCAAAGGTGCACGCAAATCTGTCCAAGAAGGCAAAGTGTTGAAAATAAAGATTTCAATGTTTGACAGCATATTAATAGAAACTTTACATAAACATTGGCTAAAACACCCAAGTGCCTACATGTGTGTGTTATTAGTTTGAATGATTGCACTAGGATTAGGGTGAGTGTGAGGGGTGGCTAGTGAGATGGGGAAGTGATAATAGATAGAGAGGGATGGGTGGAGGTGCAAGGTAAGTTGGTGCAAGGTAAGGATGTGCAGGAGTAGGGTAGGGAAGGCAGAGTGATGGGGATGTGATGAGTGGCACAGCAGGATGAGGTTGAGTGTGGCTTTGCAGTAACGTTTCGTGATCGACTGAGATCATTGAAAGGTTTGCGCCACTGCAGCCTGGGCCTCCTGACAACATCCCTGCTTGTGCCCTCCTGTGCAATGTGCAACTAGGCTACGTTGGTCTCCTGGGGAGGTGTCTTCTGCCCATGGGAAGGGAAGAGAACCTCCCTGCGTGCTGTGACTCCCTCCATAAGCATATTGAGGGAGGAATGGGAGAGCCTGGGTGCAGTTGTGCACCTTTGTGCAGTGCTCGTCAGTGTTTGCAGCACCTCAATGCTGTAGAACACTGACAGCACAAATGTCAAAGTGAATTTGGCTCTGGTCCCTTTAACGAAATCGGCTGATGACGCATCATCAGACCCGTTTCCTATTAATTGGCCGGGAACCTCGCAGGGCGGGCTTAACAAGCCCCGTCAATGGAAAATCATGTTGGAGGCCGGGATCGAGACAGATGCGGGGTCCCCACATGCCATGGATGTCGTCCGCCACGGACCCGCTGAGGTTGGAAAAATCCAGCCCTTTCTTTCGCAATCTTTAAATCTCTTTGTTTAAGGAGATAGACTGTTGGTCCCATCGTTCACTGATGTCCCAGACGCTCATTGCCCTCGCCGTACCGTTATCAAATCGCACTTCCAGCAAGTTACGGCGCAAAATCATTTGAACTGAACAGGTGCAGGAAAAAGTCTAACTAAAGGGACACGCCACGAGATGCCCCAGTCCAGCAAGATTTGTGTCATTCTTCGGAAGAATTCCTTCCAATCAGTTGGGCTGATAGAAGGATGTGCAACTCCTCCAAATCTCCGTCTTGCAGATTAGATGGTGGTTGTTGTGGTGTTAATTACAAACAAGTGCACATCCAGACACACTTATGTACAAACACATCCGACCATATACAGTAATTTTTTCGTGATGAATCCATACTAAACCCTTGCTCCTTAAGGGTGAAATAATATAGCGACGATGCAGCAAAATATGTCAAATCAAAAATTGTTCACGTACGAAGCATTTTCACTTTTGTTAATTAAAAAAGAATATTAAACATTCAAACGAATATTGCATTCTTATCAGTGAACTACAGAGGCTGTTTCACTTGTAATGAAGGCCTCATGACCAAGTATGTGAAATAACCCTGTAATCAGCTTATACCAGTGTATAATAGACATTACAAATCATTTTGACACTCTTGACCAATTAGAAGTGACCTCGATATTGGGGGACATCGCTTATCAAACCGCTGAGACAAGCCTGGAGCTAATAGTCAGTAAAAGGTAGATCGCCACGTTGTAACTCAGCAACCAAAAATTCAGTAAAAGTTAGCAAGACTCTTAACACCTCAATCAAGTAGGTACCTCAAACTCTCTCATGCACCTTATCATCTATCATTTAACTCTCTTCCCGTGCCTCCTGTTCCTATTTGTATTCTAAGTAAAATCACTTAATTTGCACCTAGGCAGTTTGTTGAATCTGACAGAAGCTGCACGACAGGAAAATTCAGAAAGACTGTGCCCAGACCACACAGATAATAAGCGATTGGGGAGTGGGGGAGTTTAACTCTCACTCCTTTTATTATGAGTATTTAGACCGCCTTGTTTAACTCTGTGTCTCTTCCAGTCTGTTTCTCTCCTTTTCATATTTTATGGGGGAGAAATTCATTTGGTTAGCGCCTGGCGGGAGCGCTAATGAAGTACCGCCGGCGAGGCGAATCCAGCGCTGCCACCAAATCCAGTTGCCCCTTAGCGCCACCGCTAACAGCTAGCGCCTGAGGCTTTAGCGCCAGGCAGATCATGACGTCACTGAGTGTGCAACGACAGGAAGAGGAGGTGTGAAGCAGGCAGATGGCGGTTCCAGGGGTGCTACTTAAAGGGATGAGTTGCAGCTGTCAGGTTAGTGCTGTTTCACTGCTTCCTTGTCAGTTTGAGATTGTGCAACAGTTTAATTCAGTCATTTAAAGGTTCTTTAGTATCAGGAGTGTTGCGGCTACTAAACATTTGTTGCATTTATTCTGACAAAATTTCAAAGTGCTACACATCGTTACATTAATGGGGACTGTACTGGCAGTCGGCCTCACACTCTAGGATCTACAGCGGAGGGAGCGCAGGCAGTGAGAAAGATTGGAACATGTGGCCAGAGGGAGGAGGAGTGCCATCAGGGCTCTCAATAGGAGGCCTTACCCTCCGCGAATATTCCGACAGCACTTCTCCTACCTTCAATGAAGCAAGGAGCAGTGCATTAGAAGGCTCTGCTTCAACAAGGATGTGATCACCGAATTCTGCCACCTCCTGCAACCAGACCTGCAGCCACAGATCAGGATGACCACGACTCTCTCATTGGCAGTCAAGGTCACCATCGCCCTCAATTTCTTCACCAGCAGATCCTTCCTGTCTGCAACAGGAGACATAGCAAACAACTCGCAGTTCGCCATCCATCGCTGCATCCGGAAGGTCACAGAGGCTCGCTACAGTAGGAGAAGGGGCTACATTTCCTTCCCCATCACCGGAGAGAAGCAGGACGAACGTGCATGTGGCTTTGCCAGGATAGCGGGATTCCCCATGGTGCAGGGCACTGTTGACTGCACCCACGTGGCTTTGCGGGCACCGCATAACAATCCTGAGATCTTCCATAACAGCAAAGGCTACCACTCACTTAATGTGCAGTTGGTGTGCGACCACAGACAGCGAATCCTCAATGTGAATGCCTGCTATCCTGGCAGCAGCCACGATGCCTTCATCTTGTGCCAGCACTCTTCCAGTCACCACATCAAGCTCGTGGCTGGCTGGTCACTGACAAGGGCTATCCGCTCTCCACCTGGCTCATGACTCCCCTCCGCAACCCCAACACTCCTGCTCAGCACTTATATAATGAGAGCCATGCTGCCACCAGGAACATCATCAAGCAGACCATCAGAGTGCTCAAGCAATGGTTCCACTGCATTGACCGCTCGGGAGGAGCCCTCCAGTACACGGCTGAGCAGATGTTCCATTTCGTCATGGTCTGCTCCATGCTCCACAACTTGGCCATCATGAGGGCCCGGCCCTTGCCACCAGGCATTGTGGGACCACCTCAGGAGGAGGAGGAGGGAGAGGAGGAGGAGGAGGAGGAGGACAAGGAGGAAGAGGGAGAAGAGGAGGAGGATGAGGACAAGGAGGAGGAGGAAGATGAGGAGGAGGAACAGGAGCAAGGGAGGAGGCAGTCACTCAATCAGCCTTCTGGAAGGGCGGTCCGTGACCGCCTCATCAGACTGCGGTTCCAATATAATAAACCCCAGATCCCCGTTGCTCACCACATCCCCATCATTTCATCCCTGTCGCAGGCCGTATCACAGTGCAAAGCTGAAATGAGACATACCACAAAATCATCCAAAGCCAATTAATAAATTTATCAATAATCAGTGAACACATATTTACAACAAAAATATTAGCTTTTCACCCTTGTGCAATCCCTTAGTGCCCTCGTTACTGTGCCTTTGCCTACTCTAGTGCTCCTACAATGTGTTGGCCCAGTGGCTGCAGCAGGGCTGGTGGAAGGCTGCTGAGTGTCCATGCAGGAGACTTCAGATGGCCTTGCAGGACACCTTCGACTAGCTCTGGGCTTGGAAGGCCTAGCTGCAAACTGCACCACTTCAGCATGGGTGGCAGCAGTCTGGGCTGGCTGGATGACAGGCAGTGACAAGGGCAATAGCGGATTGCCAGTGGTGGGAGCAGGAATGTTGTCACTCTGAGAGAGGACAGCAGGTTTCTGCTCCACTGACCCACTGCCACACCCCCGGGGCAGCACCTCAGCATCCCTAGCAATCTGTTGCAGCACAGATTGCTGGCCTGCTGCGACACCATGAAAGCCTTGGTGGACGGTGGTCGGTCCAGTCATGAGGGCAGCAGTCAGAGCTTGCGTGGCATCAAGCTGAGATTGCATGAGAGCAGTCTGAGAATCGATGGCACCAAGTATAAACTGCATTACAGCACTAAGACGTTGCATCGCTTCCGCCTGTGCTGCAAAGAAGCTGCGACATCGCCCATCACACGCGGCATCAGGTCTGGTTCCCCACGGTCTCTCTTTGTTTTAAAACCCCAACATTTAAATATAACTGTTTTTCAAGTTCTTTCTGTAGAAAAATGGTCAAAAATCACAAAATGCAAGAGGTTCATTACCAACAAGGACATCCCTCACCATAGTGAGTATGAATGTACGCTCAACAAACATGTAAATCTAAGAGCGGGGAACTATCTTTTAGCTGATGGCCAACAGATGATGGCAGCCTAACCTGGTTCGGGGGTGGAAGAGACAGAAACATGTCAATCCTTTATTGAAAATGGCTTGGAGAGTGAAAAGCATCACAATCTTTCCTACAGCCTATATCTTCGAGCATAGAAAGAATTGACTCCCTTCAATAATAACTCCATAAGCCAGTCTTAATATTGCCATTTACAAAGGTGAGGGAAATAATGCAATTGTTTTTGGAGATTTCGCAGTTGTTCTCAGTTAAATAGAATCCGCATTTATTTTATGGTCGAATAGAGATCCAGACACTGTGAAGTCTGGTTGAAATTACGGTTGTAAAACATCCTGTCTACGTGAAAACAGTGGGTTATGAACCATAATAAGCAATTCTATTTCTACGAGGGATTTTTATTGATTTGTGATATTTATTTCTTGTAATTATTTTACTCTCGTGCTACTGTTTAGAAATGAATATGTTTACTGTCATTAGATTGGTTAAATGAATGATTGTCCTTCTTAAATTCTCGTTTAGTTTCAAGCAAAGTGGTCAGATTCAAATGGCTAAAAAGTGGATATTCTGAATGCGAATCAGAAATCACACAGGGATCTAAATTAACTTGTGCACACCATAGACATGTTCTGATTTAACTCTAGGCTAACACTGTACTGTCATACCCAGGGAGTGTTGTATTATATGTGTTGCTGTCTTTCAAGTGAGATGTTTAACACAGGACCAGTCTTTGCTTTCAGGTGAACATAAATGATAAAATTGAGAGGTCGCACAACACCAGGTTATAGTCCTATAACTATAGCCTGGTGTTGTGCGACCTCTCAATTTTGTCCACCCCAGTCCAACACCGGCATCTCCGCATCATGAACATAAATGATCCCATGGCACTATTCGGAGAAATGAAGGGAAGTTCTCCAGGTATCATGGCCAATCTTATCCCTCAACCAACACCAATAAAACACAATGGGCCAACATTTGTGATCGGAGGCTTCCGCCTCCGAACTGCAAACTGTCTACGAAAGTACCTGGCAGCCCGGGTGGAATGGCGGCTTGTGCTCCTGGGTCTCTCCGGGTCCGCGCGGGCAGAGCCCCGCGTATCCCAGGGGTGCAAGCGGTTCTTAGGCGCTCCTGGGATCACATGGGCTGGCCCAACCAATGGAAGAAGTGAATCCCCCTTCATACTTTTGACAGTTCTGTACATACGGAACTGTCAAATGTATGAACGGGGATCACCTAAAAAATACACCAACACATTAAGTACATTTAAAAAAAAATTACATATTTAAAATTAATAAAAATGCCATTTAATTAAATATTTTAAACAAAAATTTAATTTTTTGGAGAAAAAAAATTAAAATGTTTTTATGGGGCTAAAAATAAACTTACCTTTTTGAAGAGTATTTTTAATTTATAAATGAGTTATTAAATTTCATTTTTCTATTTTTTTAAACTCTTAAGCTGGTAAAAGTAGGCCTTATGCCTGCTTTTACCAGGCATAAGAATTTGACAGGCATTCAGCGGGTGGAAGTTGTGCAAAAAGTGCAACTCTCCACCCGCAGAGGCACTTTACTTGGGCAGGTGGATGATCTGTCAACAGAATTCTTGACAGATCGCAAGTGCCGGGTTTCAGCGCATGCGCTTCGCATGCCTAAACTGGCACTTGCGCATCTCCTACGGGCGCGTGCGCACCTCGTACACACCCGTGGGGGTCGCAAAATATGGCCCATTAACTCAATAGCAAAATACTGCGGATGCTGGAAATCTGAAACAACAACAGAAAATGCTGGAAACACTCAGCAGGTCAGGCAGCATCCGTGGAGAGAGAAACAGAGTTAACGTTTCAGGTCAATGACCCTTCGTCAGAAATGGAAAAAGTTGGAGAAGTAACAGATATTTAAGCAAGTGCGGGGGCAGGGAAAGGGGGGAGGGGAGGAAAGAACAAAGGAAAGGTCTGTGATAGGCTGGAAGGCAGGAGAGATTAAATGACAAAAGGGATGATGGTGCAAGGCAAAAGGAGATGGAAATGGAACAAGTTAAGAAACAAAAGATGACACTAGATGAGGTTTAAATGGCAATGGCAGAATCATCAACAGCTGCCATGTGAGAGAGAAAAGAAAACATGGGGACCGAGGTTATAGTCTAAAATTGTTGAACTCGATGTTGAGCCCAGAAGGCTGTAAAGTGCCTAATCGAAAGATGAGGTACTGTTCCTCGCGCTTACATTGAGCTACGTTGGAACAGTGTAAGAGGCCGAGGACAGAGTGGGAGTGGAGAATTAAAGTGACAGGCGACTGGAAGTTCGGGGTCACGCTTACGGACTGAATGGAGGTGTTCCACAAAGCGGTCACCCAATCTGCATTTGGTCTCCCCAATATAGAGGAGACCGTATCGTGAGCAGCGAATACAGTATACTAAATTGCAAGAAGCACAAGTAAATCGCTGTTTCACCTGGAAGGATTGTTTGGGGCCCTGAACAGTGGGAAGAGGGGAGGTATAAGGGCATGTGTTGCATCTCCTGCACATGCACGGGAAGGTGCCTTGGGAAGGGGTGTTGGGGGGGTGGTAGAGGAGTGGACCAGGATGTCACGGAGGGAACAGTCCCTTCGGAATGCTGAAAGGGGAGGGGAGGAGAAGATGTGTTTGGTGGTGGGATCACGCTGGAGGTGGCAGAAATGGTGGAGGATGATCCGTTGAATGTGGAGGCAGGTGGGGTGAAAGGTGAGGACAAGGGGAATCCTATCGTGGTTCTGGGAGGGAGGGGAAGGGGTGAGAGCAGAAGTGCGGGAAATGGAACGGACACGGTCGAGGGCCATGTCAACCATGGTAGAGGGGAATGCTCGGTTGAGGAAAAAGGAAGACATATCGGAGGCACTAGTATGGAAGGTGGCATCGTCAGAACAGATGCGGCGGAGATGGAGAAACTGGGAGAATGGAATATAGTACTTACAGGGAGCAGGGTGGGAGGAAGTGTATTCCAGGTAGCTGTGGGAGTCAGTGGGCTTATAGTGGATGTTTGTTGATAGCCTATCCCCAGAAATGGAGACAGAGAAGTCAAGGAAGGGAAGGGAAGAGTCGGAGATGGACCATGTGAAGGTGAGGGAAGGGTGAAAATTGGAAGCAAAGTGAATGACATTTTCTAGTTCAGGGCGAGAGCAGGAAACGGCACCAATACAGTCATCAACGTAACGGAAAAAGAGGTGAGGGAGGGGACCTGAGTAGGACTGGAACAAAGAATGTTCCACATATCCCACGAAAAGACAGGCATAGCTAGGACCCGTGTGGGTCCCCATAGCAACACCTTTAATTTGGAGGAAGTGAATGGAGTCAAAGGAAAAGTTGTTCAATGTGAGAACAAGTTCAGCCAGGCGAAGGAGGGTGGTGGTGGGTGGGGACTGGTTGGGCCCCTGTTCAAGGAAGAAGCGGAGCGCCCTCAGGCCGTCCTGGTGAGGGGTGGAGGTGTAGAGGGATTGGACATCCATAGTGAAAAGGAGACGGTTGGGGACAGGGAACTGGAAACAGATTAACTGGTCATTTATCTCATTGCTGTTTGCGGGGCATTACTGTGTACAAAATAGCTGCTGTGTCTGGCTATGTAACCACAGTGACTACACTTCAAAAGTAATCCATTGGGTATGAAGCACTTTGGGACGTATTGAGGAAATGAAAGGTGCTACAGAAATACAAGTTCTTTCCTTCTAGGGTTTTTCTTGCTCCAGGTTTTGGTTTTGGTTCGAGCTAAAGAACCAATATCATTTGGATATTTTGAAAATTGAAACCCAACCTGATATATTAGATCAAGTCAATAATCTGCATTGGTTGCCAGAGAACACACCAGGGTAAATTTTAGCTTCCCTTATGTACCTAGAAATAAAATAGGCTAGTAGCACCCTTAGCTTTAGTAAAGGATAGCATAATTTTACATTTCTGCAATAAATGTTAGGAACATAGGAACATAGGAACAGGAGGAGGCCACTTAGCCCCTCGAGCCTGTTCCAACATTCAATGAGATCATGGCTGATCTGTGACCTAACTCCATATACCCACTTTTGGCCCATTAACAATTGATCTAGCATCAATTGCCGTTTGCGGAAGAGAGTTCCAAACTTCTACCACCCTTTGTGTGTAGAAGTGTTTCCTAATTTCACTCCTGAAAGGTCTGGCTCTAATTTTTAGACGATGCCCCCTAGTCCTACAATCCCCAACCAGCGGAAATAGTTTCTCTCTATCTACCCTATCTGTTCCCTTTAATATCTTGAAAACTTTGATCAGATCACCTCTTAACCTTCTACATTCTAGGGAATAAAACCCTAATTTGTGTCGTCTCTCCTCGTAATTTAACTCTGAGGTCCGGGTATCATTCAACCTACACAGCACTCCCTCCAAGGCAAATATATCCTTCCTAAGGTGTGGTGCCCAGAACTGCTCCAGGTGTAGTCTAACCAGGGCGTTGTATGGCTGCAGCATAACTTCTACCCCCTTGTATTCTAGTCCTCGAGGTATAAAGGCCAGCATTCCATTAGCCTTTTTGATTATTTTCTGTACCTGTTCATTTTAATGTTCTATGTACCTGGACCCCCAAGTCTCTTTGGACCTCCACTGTTTTTAGTTTTTCACCATTTAGAAGGTACCCTGTTCTATCCTTCTTAGGTCCAAAATGGATGACCTCACATTTGCTTTCATTCAAATCCACTTGCCACAGTTTTGCCCATTCATTTAATCTATCAATATCCCTTTGTAATTTTATGCTTTCATCTACACTGCTTACAATGCTGCCTATCTTTGTGTCATTGGCAAATTTGGATATATTACTTTCTATACCATTGTCTAAGTCGTTAATAAATGCAGTGAATAGTTGAGGTCCCAACACAGATCCCTGTGGGTCTCCACTAGTCACATCCTGCCAATTAGACTACCTGCCCATTATCCCTGCAGCCTGTCTGCTGCCGCTCAGCCAATTTCCTCACCAGGTCAATAATTTGCCCTCAATTCCATGGGCTTCTACCTTAGTTAACAATCTCTTATGTGGGACTTTATTGAATGCCTTCTGGAAGTCCATATAAATAACATCCATAGACATTCCCCTGTCCACTACTTCAGTCACCTCCTCAAAAAAATGTAAGTATCTGCATTAACTGTTCTGTGAAAGGATTTCAATGGCCATTACTTATGGAACTGGTCTGAATCTTGTGTGCTGCCTTCACAAGTTAGAACTTAAGAACATAAGAAAAAAGGAGCAGGAGTAGGCCATTCGACCCTTTGAGCCTGCTCCACCACTCAATAAGATCATGGCTGATCTTCGATCTCAACTCCACCTTCTTGCACTATCCCCACATCCCTTGGTTCCCAATGTTTGAATAGCATTGGCTCTATTTAATTAGTCTCTTCCTCTTCATCATGCAGTTGAACCTTCGGCTTAATATTTTTAGATAACTGACAAGTAGCTTCTTGACAGTGACAGTTTTTCGTTGCCCTTCCCACGGGATCTAGCTGATGCTGTGGTGTGCTCACCAGCTCTGTTCTGATCAATTTTCTCAGTTGGAGCTGAATTGTCAGTGAATGTGCAGGGAGACACTTCACTCCATCAGCATATTAAAAAAAAAAACTGGTATCTCTCTGTGTTGCTGTTTCCCACGTCAGACAGTGTTCTGACAACACTCTTTCTGTTGCTGTATCAGATGCCCATGGGCTTTTCACCGAGTGATTAAGATGTGACCTAGGCTTTGTGAGTAGTGAAGAGAGCGTTACAGATTGTCCCGTAGAGTGAAGGGTAGCACTAGATTAAGCATGTGTATAAAGCAGTGCTCCGTTCCAGCGAGGTTTGGCTGGAAGATCAGTTCATATAGCTAACTCAGGAAAACCTGCTGCAGTTGACAGATTACAGTAGAAAAGAGGCTATAGACAGTACCTCAACAATGATTATCTATCTTCTGTTGACAGTTCTTAATATTACATAATGGACAGAGACATCTCTCTATTTATTTTGCAGCATTTTAATTACAGTGTACAGACTAATGGTCCCTGCCTGTTAAATCCAGGAAAGAGAACAATTCAGCAAATTATGTCGTATTTAGAGGAATCGCAAGGGGTTACTAGCCATTTCTTTAGCTTTGATGGTTATGTAATGCATAGTTGGGGCCAGTACAAATGAAAAAAACGCAGAAGTGGAGTAGCAATAAAATCTCAATAACTCATCCATTAACCATTGCTGGCGGGGAAATTGCCTTAACATTTATAGTATTTTTTTCCCAACGATATTCCCGTTAGCAATATCAGCGTGATGCGGGCAAAATTGGCCGAATCAGTGGAAAAAATTCCAGGAATTTGAAAAGTAATTGAGATGTGCCTAAGGCGGCTTACGTTCGTGATTCCGCAATATAGCGTTCTGGGTCAAATTGCACTCGAAATTGCGCTGGTTCGGTTACAGTTCAACTTTCCGATAAAATTCATTTGCATAATCACTAATGTAATATCTTCCATGAACCTGCGCAATTGGGCAGCATAATAGAACGTAATTGTCTCTTTTTAAAAACATTTCCATTAACAAGTATTCCGTGATATATTTATGAGTGGTAACCTGTTGCAGTTTTATTAATAAAGCTGCAAATGGGTTTATCACAAAAAATACAGTGGGCTGGATTTTGATACTGGGGCGGGTTGGGGTCGTGTTATCCACCCGACTGCAATTGGATGTGGGAGATTGATGCAATTTTCACCTAATTGGGCAATTGAGTTCCAGCATGTGGGAACCCATGAACCAATTAGTGTTTTCAGTCTGAAAGTCGCCTCTGATGATATCATCATTGCTGCTGCATTGAAGGTCTTCAGAGACTGCCTGGTCTTTGCTGTGAGAGGACCTGGATGCAAAATGAGCAGCAGCAGCCCTAAGTCTGCTTCCAGATACTTTTACACCACCACTCCCAGATATGTCTCCTCCCTATCCATCCACGCATCCCCATAGCCAGCCAGCCAGCCAGCCAGACCGCCCGCCCAATCCAAATGTGCAGCCATAGTCAGCAATCCAAATGTGCTCCCGCCAGGTTTCACATTCGTGGTTCAGAACAGGCGTGCTTCACGTATAAAAAGGGTTAAAATCACAAAGGCCTTTCAAAATTGCATTATAGAGGCAATTTAGTGCTTGTTAAGGGCTTTAAGGAGTCGGGACCAGCAGACACGATTTAATGAAAATTGCGTGGAAGCGGGATGGAGGCGGGCTTGTGCCCACCCGCCAGTTTTCGCAATTTTAACCCCCCACACGCCTCCAAACCCACCTCCACGGGTCAATGAAAATCCTAAGTTTTTAATATGTGTGTTCAGTCCTACGGCTGTGGGTAACCTGATTAAAAATCACTGAAAATTACTTTTGAAAAGCTGCACTGAACCATTTACTAGTTTCACTGATGTACACTAGTCAGTTTCTTAGTAAATTAAATGGGCCGGAAATTGCGTTCGGAGGCGTACCTCCGGAGTATGCCTCCGACCTCCCCAAAAAATCCGAACCTACCTGCTGCCTCCCGGGCTTCGGAGACTTCGGGTCCTGCGTAAAGACCCACGGATCCCAGGGACGCAGGCGGTTCAGAAGCGTCACTGGGATCACGTGGGCCAGGTCCTCCTATCAGAAAGGAGGATTCCTCAGATGCTTATGGGGATTCCATTTACGAATGGAATCTCCATTAGCATATGAGGAATCCCCAAATAATTAAATAATTTAGACAACTGTAATAAAAATAAATGTTCCCATTTTCAAATTTAATTAAAAATCCCTTTAATGAAGCATTTGCGATAAAAATTACATTTTTTGAAAAATAATTTTAAACATTTTAATTCGGGCCAAAATTTGGAGAAACTAATTTTAAATGTTTGTGGATGAATTTTTATTTAAAATTTTTTAATTTGGCATTTATATTAACCCTTACGCTGGTGAAAGCAGGCCCCATGCCTGCTTTTACCAGGCATAAGGGTTTTGTGGGCATTTGCTGGGCAGCAGTTGGGCAAATAGCCCGACTCTGCGCCTGCGAAAGTGATTTTTGGGTCGGTTCGTATGATCTGGCGAGGCGAACTTTGACAGATCGCAAGTTCCGGGATTTCGTGCGTGCGCAGCGTATGTGGAAACCCGGAACTTGCGGGGCCTTTTACAAGGCTGATGACAGCGTATGCCAGGCCGTCATCGGCCCCGCAAAATCCAGGCCAATATTTTTTCATATGAAAAATCTTTTAAAATGTGCCAACTAGTGCCTGTGCACCTAAAAAAAAAATGGGCACAATTTGAAGAACCTTCCTGAACCAGCACAATCAGCAGAATCTTGCAATATCTCCTGGGGGCGTGGCCAGTTTTGTGGGCGGGACCTGATCTGGGTGAACTAAGTCTTGAGCCGGCATAAATGATCAGGCAAAACACGAGTGTAAATGGCTTTGAGCGTAACTCACTTACATTTAAAATTAATGGATCTTTTGCACTGGTTCGGCCGATTTTGCCCGCATTGCGCTGATATCACTAGCGGAAACTAGCAGAAACTCTACTCCATTAAGCGTAGGCAAGAGGGCTTTTCCGTAAAGTACAGTATTTAACAGACCTTCCTCAGAGTTTTAGTCCAACATTTTACAATCATCTTTCATTTTCAAGGCCTTTACAAAAATGTCCAAATTATTATTAAATGTCCAACATCTTATTCAAGCTATTTTTCAGAAGTGGGATGTGGGGACAGCCAACAACTAGAATGAAACAGCTATCCCAACTTCTAACAACCGGTCAGTAATCCTCAATCTCCTCCACCTCCCAGTAACCCCGATCTAACACCACAGGAGGCACAGTGGGTCAGAATTTTCTCCTTTTACCTCTAGTATGTGAGTTTGAATTGAGCCTAGACGAATGAGTGAAAATCACCTCTCTCTCTCTCTGATCGTAATAAGAAATCAAAGTAAAATGAGATGGGGACTTTGAACCCCATTCTAAGTAGGCACTAGTACAGAGTAAGAATTGGGATTCTCACACAGGAAAACTATAGGGTGGCTGGGGCAGTTAATAGAAGTGTGATCTTGGGGCAGAAAGAGACTACTCATTATATTTGGCAGGACAGAATAAAGAGAGTTAGAATTGGTGCCCATACCAACAGCTAATTAGTATGATTGTTCCCTAGGTTGGCACTGGAAGGAAGGGGAATTGTCAACTTGCTTGTATCATTTGGATTCTTTTTATTTGTTCAGGAAGAATTCATTGGCCAACCCTAGATGCCTTGAGCAGGTGGTGGTGGGCCCTCTTGAAGCACTGCCGTCCTTCGTGTGATGGTACTCCCACAATGGCGTTAGGTGGGGAATTCCAGGATATTGACCCAGTGATGATGACGGAACAATATATGTCCAAGTGAAAATGGTGTGTGATTTGGAGGAGAACTCGAAAACGCTGATGTTCCCATAACATTGCTGCTCTTGTCCATCTGAGTGGTAAAATTTACGGTGCTGGGAAGTGCTGTGAAGATAACCGTGGGAAGTTGCTGCATTGCATCCTGTAGATCGTACATCCTGTAGCCACCGTGCACGGGTGATGGAGCGGGTGGATATTGAGTCCAGTGGCAGGGGTGCCAATGAAATGGTGTTGAGCTTCGTGAGTGTTTCTGCTGCTACGCACACCCTGGTGTGTGATGAGTATTCCATCACTCTCATTAAAGATGGTAGAGAGGCTTCAAAGGTTAGGAGATGAGCCACTCATCACAGAGTACCCAGCCTCTGCCCTGCTGTTGTAGTTATCGTGTTGATAATGCTGGTCCAGTTAGGCTTCTGGTCAGCGGTAACCCTCAAAATGTTGACATTGGAAGACTCTGTGATGATGGTGCCTCCGAATGTCAGAGGAGATAGTTGGACTTTCTCTTATTTAAGATGGTCATTACCTGACAGTTATGTGGCAAGAATATTAACCTGACACTTCACAAGCCAAACCTGGATATTATCCAGGTCCTGCTGTAGGCTGGCATGGGCTGCTTCACTTGTGTGGACAATAAGCAGCACACTAGCGTGTCAAGGGGTATAAGAGCCACACCATCACACGGTGATGCTGGAACTCATGTCAGAAGGAGTTCGGTGTCCACTGCACATTTAAAAATTTACAACTGTGGAGGAATTTCATCAAGGAGCAGACTTAACCCCGATGTACATTGGTCCTGTTAATCATTGATTATCTGAGGAAGCGCTGCACTGTCTGAGGTGTCGTCTTTCAGATGAGACGTTAAACCGAGGCCCGGTCTGCCCTCTCAAGATCCCACGGCACTATTTCAAAGAGGAGCAGGGGAGTTATCCCCAGTGTCCTGGCCAATATTTATCCCACAATCAAATCATTAAAAATACAGATGATCTGGTCATTATCGCATTGCTGTTTGTGGGAGCTTGCTGTGTGCAAATTGGCTGCTGCGTTTCCTGCATTACAACAGTGACTACACTCCAAAAAGTACTTCATTGGCTGTAAAGCGCTTTGGAACGTTCTGAGGTTGTGAAAGGTGCTATAGAAATGCAAGTCTTTCTCCATTTTAGTAGACAGAGTTAGAAATTACAAAAAGGTTAATAACAACAATAAAATTATTTCATTAGGAATATAATGTGCTTTTGTAAAGTTAAGTTTGCATTTGATCTAAATTGTCCTGAATTTGCTCGGTAGCTCCATGAAGAACGGGGAATTAAATGTTTTGAGATAACAATGATTTTATCAAGAATAGTATGCGTGTGCCCGAGCACATTTGTACTTTCGGTCTTCAAGGTGCTGCACGATAGATCCGGAAATACAAAAAAGTTAAAGGGAAAAACGGAAAATCTGAAATAAAAATGAACAGAAGACTTAAAGCTAAGTAAACACTTTGGTAAATATAATCAGAAAAAATAGAGAGAAAGCAAGGGAGAGAATCAAACAGGGTTGATAAACAGTTCACAGGTCATTCAATCCATTTAATCCTTCTCTGTGATTGGTCAATTATGTCCTTTCCCACCCCTTCACCTTCCAGAAAGCTTTTTTATTTTTCAGTCTTCAGATCCGAATTGTCAGTATTTGTTTTTGCAGATGGTTAAGCTTCTGTGCAATTGCAGCATTTTCTGGTGTTATTTCTAAAAATAAAAATCTTTTTTTCTCTCCACACTTACCGACAGCATTATCTCCCAGAGCAGCTACAGAAGGCAAAGACTTCCTCTTACAGTGCCTAAGAACATGCCTCGCCTCCAGCCTTGGAAAAACACATGCTTCTTTATTGGTAGCTCATTTTCAATGCTCAGCTAATCACCCTTATAGTATCTCTGAGTGAGATTAGCCATTTACAGGGCAAAGTAGAGCTAATAAGAACAATAGCTAATTTGTGTGCCATTTCCGCTACCAATTGCATTGAAATCACCCAGTAGGTTTTTTAAGATAAGTTGCTTAACTTTTGGCAGAGATATCAGACAGAGAGAGGTGAGTTTCATCCCATGGCCCCCGTTTTCACTGCCCCCTGCCTGACAGAAACCGGGCACGGGGATTGGGGGGGGGCAGTTAAAATAACGCCAGTCATAACCCCCTCTGATCCGCCGTGTTCCTTTCTTAACCTATTGAGCAGGCGAGCGGGACACTCGTAGGAAGGAAGCAGGGTCCTACTTTAAATATGCAGATCGGGCCCGAGGATGTCATCAGGTCCCGATCTGTAATTTTAGTTGAAGGCCCGAGCTGGGGAACCAGTGATAGCTTCCCCACCAGGCCAGACCTGCCGGGAGACGGATCAGGGGCCCGAAGAGGCCTAGAAGGTAAGTTTTAAAATTCTACTTTAGGGTTCCTTGTGGGCCAGGATGGGTAGGTGTGCCACTCCGGGCCACACAAGGAAGCCTTGGGCCTCCCTTGCACTTGGTTACCCCCCCACCCCTCCCAATCATGATTAGAGCCTTCCCCCACCCCCCACACCCCCCCTGCCGATCGTGCCCAGTAAGCCATTAGTTTACTGACCTGTGTTATGATATCGGGCCTTCCATTGTACACATCTTGAGATCATCATGGTACTCCTTGTGATCATGCCAGAATGCTCCATATGTTACTGTAATGTTTTACAACCTTAGTATGCTATATAATATATACTTATACTGGTGACCGGGGACCATTCATTCGGGTCCACGGCTGCGGCCTCCTGCCGCCAGATGCTCACTCCCGCCTGCCCGCCAGCCAGGTAGTCAATCTGGCATCTGGCCAGATGTCGGGCTGGACTCTGCAAATATTTATTCAAATGAAGTCCTGGCGTTAAGATCGGCAGCTCCTCCACGCCCCCTACCTTGCCGGGTTTAACGGTCGTTCCCGGGCTCCCCGCACCCTTCCCACCTGCTTCCCCCCCGCCCCCACCCCCCCCACTTCCGCCACCAACCCGTGAAAATCGAGCCCCTTGTGTCTGAGCTATATTCAAATCCAGGATTCGAACTTCACCAGTTTCCATCTGCGTTTATGAAGGGGGACTTGGACAGAAGTTCTCTTCAGTATAGAAGATTGAGGGGTGATCTGATCGAGGCGTTTAAAATGGTAAAAGGATTCGATAGGTTGGATACAGTGAAACTATTTCCTCTGATGGGGGAATCAAGATCAAGGGGACATAATCTTAAAAGAAGAGCTGGGCCATTTAGGAGGGAAATCAGGCAGCACTTTTTCACACAAAGGGTAGTGGACATCTGGATTTTTCTCTCTCTCAAGGTGATGTGAATGCTGGGACAATTGGAGCTTTCACGACTGAGACTGATAGATTTTGGTTAGGTAAGGGTATCAAGCGATTTGGAGCTAAGGCGGGAAAATGGAGTTGAGGTACAGACCAGCCATGATCTAATTGAATGGTAGAGCAAGCTCAAAAGGCTAAATGGCTTCCTCCTGTTCCTATGTTCTAATGGATATTGCTTACCTGATAACAGTCCGACAGAAATGGCCCTTGCAAGGTATATCCTTTGTCTCCTCCTGAGAATAAACTACACATGAGGTGACCTTTCTGTAATGGCCTCTCAGTAGCAGTCGGTAAGGTGAGCACTGCAGACAGGCTTGGGTTGTGCAGATAGCAACATTATTGCTCGACAAGCATTTTCTACTGAAGAAACATGACAGTGACTAATGAACCCAAATGAAGGATTAACTGAAAGAAGAAACTTTTCTGCTGTGAAGTCTTTTGATTTATGGGTTAGAAGCTAAATCAATACAGGAGAACCATGTGCCAATGTTCTCGCCAGTAAGCATGAATCCATATTACAAGTGAGAATATGTATGATCAGAGAAGAGAGGTTAACTCAAAATTATTAGCCAAAAAATAGCCCATAATGTGTTGTATCACTTTGATACTCAGAAAGCCATAAGCCTCCTTTACACCATTCTCTACAATACTATCACTTACAAACTTGAACATGATTTCCCAGAGATTGCTTCAAGGGATGCGATGAAGGTGAGTGCTTAAGCTGATCTCCTGGTTTATTATTCACGGGACATTTTTGTTTTTTCTGTTTCACTTGATCATGATTCAGCATTACGTCTCTTCAATGGCCCAATGTACCTATCGCATACATTGCCTGTTTTATGCACAGTATCAGACCCTGAAGTAGGTTTTGACGACTTATTTTTATTTAAGTTAACACAACAAATGTAGTGGTCTACAGAAAATAAACCATCAAGCGGTGTGGGCTGCATAACTCTCAAAGAATGTAGACATGAGCAAGTTATGTTAGTGGCATCTTGTGTGGTTTATTTTCCATAAATGATGGTTCTTTTGTCAATGTCATGGGAACATCAGAACAGGAGTAGGTCATTCAGCCCCTCGAGCCTGCCCCGCCATTCAATTCATGGCTGATTTGTACCTTAACTCCATCTACCCGCCTTGATTCTGTAACCCTCAATGCCCTTAACTAACAAAAATCGATCAATCTCAGTTTTGAAATTTTCAATTGACCCCCAGCCTCAACAGCTTTTTGGGGGAAAGAGTTTTCCAGATTTCCACTACCCTTTGTGTGAAGAAGTGCTTCCTGACATCACCCTTGAACGGCCTGGCTCTAATTTAAAGGTTCTGCCCCCTTGTTCTGGATTCTCCCCACCAGAGGAAATAGTTTCTCTCTATCTACCCTCAAATCTTTTAATCATTTCAAACACCTCAGCTAGATCACTCTTTAATCTTCTACACTCAAGGGAATACAAGCCTAGACTATGCAACCTGTCCTCATAATTTAAACCTTTTAGCCCTGGTATCATACCTGTGGTATCACCCCATGCACGCTACATATAAATCGAAGCTATTACGAAATCTGTGCTTCCTACAGTTAGAGGCATTAGTCAGCAACACTAATTATATTAGATGGGGTATTCATTTAATTTAACTCTTCCAGTGGATGAGTTTGCCTGCTTGGGCACTTTTAGGCTCCAGGGCTGTCACTTGTTAGAAAGGCCTCCTTTGCATTATAATGCATAAAAATATGTCACAATTGGATCTGGTTTTACCCAATCAATTTTCAATGTCTGCACTTTCATTTGACTAAAAACTGGTCTTTCAGATAAATGGTGAAAAACCAAGAAGAAAAAAAAAGAAAGTCTTGCATTTATATAGCGCCTTTCACAACCTCAGGATGTTCCAAAGTGCTTCAGAGCCAATAAAGTACATTTGAAGTGTAGTCACTGTTGTAATGTAGGAAGCGCGGCAGCCAATATGCGCACAGCAAGCTCCCACAAACAACAATGTGATAATGACCAGATAATCTGTTTTTGGTGATGTTGATTGAGGGATAAATATTGGCCAGGTCACTGAGGAGAACTCCCCTGCTCCTCTTCGAAATAGTGCCGTGGGATCTTTTACGTCCACCTGAGAGAGCTGACGGGCCCTCGGTTCAACATTTCATCTGAAAGACGGCACCTCCGACAGAGCAGCACTCTTTCAGTACTGCACTGGATTGTCAGCTTCGATTTTTCTGCTCAAGTTTTTGGAGTTGGACTTGAGCCCACAACCTTCTGACTCAGAGGTGAGAATGCTACCATTGATCCATGGCTGACAGGAAGAAGAAATATAGTCAGCAAAAGGTATTAAACTTTTCTTCTGGGCAAAAAGATTAGAAAATATTGGACAGGTTAGATGCGGTGGACAAAAAGCAAAATGACGATTGAAAAAATAAAATGATAGAGAGAGGATGAGTGGGAAAGAAGAGAGAATAAAGGGAAAACCAGGAAAACAGGGCAGGCAGGATTAAACCCCCATTTTCCTGTCGCATGGTTAGTGTATCTGAATTGATTTCTATTAAGTCTATTGAAAGAAACGTCATTGATTACAAGCCAGCTTCATTACTGTTATCTAAATTCAGTAATGCAAAAGCAATTCTTCCAAAGACGGTGTACATTATATTCAGTTTGCAAGCTAATTAAAGACTTTGAAGTTATCCACAGGCTGCTGTTGTCTCCCTATGCTTTTTAACAAAAGCAGGAATCATAGAATCATACAGCATAGAAGAAAGCTCAAAATAGCAAGTTAATATTGGGACACAGCGGGAAGGCAGCAGGTCCCGAGGGAGTAAGTGACTCACCTTATTTTAACAGTTCCCTCACACCCCCGCCCAGTTTCACCCTTTATGTTAAATTCTTAAAGACATTGGGGTAAAAATTCACTTGGTTGCGCCTCCCGTTAGCGCCTTAAGAGGGCGCTAATGGGGCGCAAAGCCGCTAACGCCCGGGCGCAGCGATGTTTGCGCCGCTCGAGAACTTAACTTGAGATTGTGCGGCGGCGCTAAAACTTACCGCTGCGACCACCTGCGCGCGCAGATTGTGACGTCATTCCATGGTGCAACGCCCTTGTGGCGCCCCGTAGCGGAAATTGAGTGGCGCCCCCTGCCTTACCGCCTGGCGCTTCCAACGACCAGAAGACTGGAACGCTATCAATCGCTGTGGGGCTGGGGGGGGGCGCTATTTAAAGGGGGCCTCTTCCTGTCTTTTATTGTTGGTGGCATTTTTGAACTACGCATTCTGAGAGAGAGAGGGAGAGACTTCTGGAGAGATTCAACGTTGTGTGAAGGAGTTTTGGGTACTGAACAGCACTTTGCAGGTTCATTTTGATTTGCCATTCCTTGTATCGATTTAGCAGAGACTGTGGGAGCTGCACTCTGAGCTCTTTGCCTGGTACGCTCCATTGTTCTTTCCAGCACATTTGATGTGCAAGTCTCTCCAGGCCGAGATTCAAGGCAGCAATGAACAGGATGTGGATGGAAAGCAAGATTAACCATCCCCTTTAAGAACTGGCCCGTGCCATTGTGTGTGTGTTCCATTGCTGACTGACATTACATGAGCTTCGCCAGCGCTCCGAGTTAGCGCCTCACTGCTCGGCCTTTGCGCCTTAAGAGAGGTGTGCAGCGCCTGCTTTAGCGCTCCACTCACCTCCCGGGGCGGTAAAAGTGAAGTTTCCTGTCAGTGCCGATAATTAGCGCCAGGCGCTAATATTTGCGTCCGGACGATATTTGCGCCCCAAATGGGGCGCGACCTAATTTCTACCCCATTGCGTATTATAGGAGCACATAGATTACAAGATAAAACAGCATGTTTAATGTGCCATGTGATGCTGAACAGCACAGTACAGATGGGAACTGCATATGGAATCTAGAATGATACAATGACACAGACCCATCGGGCTCGATTTTGTCATTGGGGCGGGCTGGGGTCGTGTCATCCACTTTTCGTTTTAGCCACCCGACTCCAATTGGATGTGAGAGAATTATTCGATTTTCCCCTAATTGAGCAATTGAGTTCCAGCATGTGGGAACCCATGACCCAATTAGTGTTTTCAGTCTGAAAGTCGCCTCTGATGATGTCATCATTGCTGCAGCATTTAAGGTCTGCAAAGACTGGGAAGCTTTTGACCTTTGCTGTGAGAGGGACCTGGAGGCAAAATGAGCAGCAGGAGACCTAAGTCTGCTCCCAGAATTTTACTACCACCACCACTAAAAGTTCCCCCAGAATGATGATTGATCAAATCTCCTTCTTAATGGTGGACCTGCAGCTGATAGTCAGCAATCCAAGTGTGCTACCACCAGGTTTCACCGTCGTGTTTCAGAGGAGGTGTGCATCACGTCGGAAAAGTGTTAAAATCAGAAAGGCCTCTCAAAATAGGATTATAGAGGCAATTAAGTGGTTGTTAAGGGCCTTAAGGGCCTATCCCTCCTCTTGGAGGTGGGACGGAGATGGGATCAGGAACCACGCATTTGGGAAAATTGCTTGGAGGCGGGGTCGGGCCCGCCCGTCATTTTTTGCAATTTTAACACCCCACATGCCTCCATTCCCGCCTCCTCAGGCCTGGCAAAATCGAGCCCATCGTGCTTGTGCCGGCTCTTTGAAAGAGCTGTCCAATTAGTCCCACTCTCCCTGCTCTTTCCCCATAGCCCTGCAGATTGTTCCTTTTCAAGTATTTATCCAATTCCCTTTTGAAAGTTACAATTGAATCTGCTTCCACCGCCCTTTCAGGCAGCGCATTCCAGATCATAACAACTCACTGCGTTTTAAAAAAAAAAATCTCCTCTGGCTCTTTTGTCAATTACCTTAAATCTGTGTCCTCTGGTTGCCAACCCTCCTGCCACTGGAAACAGTTTCTCCCCATCTGTTCTCTCAAAACCCCTTAATAATTTTCAACACCTCTATTAAGAATCGAGTTGCTATTTGAAACTTTTCAAACTTTGAAAGTTCACTTAATAGTTTTGAAGGAAAGATTAAGTGTAGCTATTGTTTCATTGGATGATAAACTCTGTAGGTGGTTTTCCAATTGAAACATTCCACTGGAGAGATCAGCCCTAGTTCCCTGGGTAACTGTCAGGGCATCTTTGCTCCTCAGCAGTTGCTGTAGTTCGTATTCCCTATTACAAGCACTCGTACCTCTTCTGCTACTTTGACATGTATGCCCCTGAAGATAACCAGAGTGTGTAACATTCAGTACGTTTAGGGATGTGATGCCATGTGATCAGTCTGCAACCAAGATCCTTACTTTAATTTGCTAGATATTCTGTCAGTGATGTTCCTTGTTGTTCAGCACACCTCATTATGCTTGTGCTGAGCCAGGGACTGTCAGCATTGTCAACATCCATGGAACCATCCATTAATCCTATTGTTTTGTTCACAGACCCGAGGCAGCTCTGAATCACTCATGATTCTGAAGAGAGTGGATAAACGATGGGATTTTTCCCCCGACACTCGATTTTTTGCGAATTAGGATACAGCACGACAGCGAATTGTAAATGGATATATTTGCATACGGAATCACCACAGGCAACACGGTGGCATAGTGTTTAGCACTAATGCCTCACAGCGCCAGGGACCCGGGTTCGAATCCGGCCTCGGGTGACTGTCTGTGTGGAGTTTGCACATTCTCCCCGTGTCTGCGTGGGTTTCCTCCGGGTGCTCCGGTTTCCTCCCACAGTCCAAAGATGTGCGGGTTAGATTGATTTGGCTATGATAAATTGACCCTTAGTGATAGTGGGGGATTAAATATGTGGGGTTACGGGGATAGGGTGGGATATGTGTCGGTGCAGGCTCGATGGGCCGAAATGGCCTCTATCTGCACTGTGGGGATTCTGTGATTCTGATTCTGTGATAAAATGATCTAGCTGGTAAGCGAGCCACCATCATTTCCATAGTATCTCTAGGATCCTCCCCCAGCCTCCGATTCCATCTAAAATTTGGTTGTGCTAATTAGGATGCAGCAGGATAGTCGCTCGTAAATGGGAAAATTTGCATACAGAGCCCCTGGTATTTAAAGGAGCTATCTGGGAAATGAGTTACCGTGAACTTCCGTGGTATCTCATAAGCCATCCAAAGCCAGAGCTCCCTGGGTGACTAAAGGAATTGAGATTAAAATGAAACAGAAAAAGGAGCCTCATGGTAAATGGCAGGATCATTATACAGCAGAGAATCAAGCAGAATACAGAAAGTGCAGAGGAGAACTGAAAAAGGAAATAAGCGGGGCAAAGAGAGTGTATGAGAAAAAATTAGCAGGTAACATAAAAGGCAACACTGAATTATTTTATAAACATATACAGAGTAAAAGGGTGGGCTGATTAGTGACCAAAAAGGTAATCTTGTGGAGGCTGAGGTACTGAATGAAAACTTTGCTTCTGTCTTCACAAAAGAACAAGATGCTGCCAATGTCACAGTAAAGGAGGAGGGGGGTAGAGAAATTGGATAGAGGTACTTAAAAGGATGGCAGCGCGAAAAGTAGAAAGCCACCCGGTCCAGATGGGATGGGAGTTCTTCGATGAAATACCGGTGAGGGTAGTGCAGTTGATGTTGTGTATATGGACTTTCAAAAGGCATTTGATAAGGTGCCACATAATAGATTTGTTAGCAAAATTGAAGCCTACGGATTAAAGGGACAGTGGCAACATGGATATGAAATTGCCTAAGAGACAGGAAGCAGAGATTAGTCGTGAATGGCTGTTTTTCAGACTGGAGGGAAGTGTGCTGTGGTGTCCCCCAGGGGTCGGTGTTGGGACCACTGCTGTTATTGATATATATTAATGACCAGGACCTGGGAATAGGGGGCACAATTTCAAATTTTACAGACAAAACAAAACTTGGAAATGTAGTAACCAGTGAGGAGGATAGTAGTAGACCTCAGGAGGACATAGACAGACTGGTGAAATGGGCAGATGAAATTTAATGCAGAGAAGTGTAAAGTAATTCATTTTGGAAGGAAGAATGAGGAGAGGCAATATAAACTAAATAGTACAATTTTAATGGGGGTGCAGGAACAGAAAGACCTTGGGGGTTCACATATACAATTCTTTAAAGGTGGCAGGATATGTTGATAAAGCCTTTTGGATGAGGCGTTAAACCGAGGCCCCGTCTGCTCCTTCAGGTGGATGTAAAAGATCCCAGGGCACTATTTCGAAGAAGAACAGGGCAATTATCCCTGGTGTCCTGGCCAATATTTATCCCTCAACCAACATCACTAAAAACAGATTATCTGGTCATTATCACATTGCTGTTTGTGGGAGCTTGCTGTGCGCAAATTGGCTGCCGCATTTCCTACATTACAACAGTGACTCCACTTCAAAAGTACTTAATTGGCTGTAAAGCGCTTTGGGATGTCCTGAGGTTGTAAAAGGTGGTATGTAAAAACAAGTCTTTCTTTCCTTCTTTCTTAAAGCTGTAAAAAAAAAAGCATACGGAATCCTTAGCTTTATAAGAGGCATAGAGTACAAAAGCAAGGAAGTTATGCTAAACCTTTATAAAGCACTGGTTAGGCCTCAGTTGGAATATCGTGTCCAATTCTGGGCACCAGACTTTAGGAAGGATGTCTCAGACTTGGAGTGGGTGCAGAGGAGATTTACCAGAATTATATCACGGATGTGGGACTTCAGTTATGCCAAGAAATTAGAGAAGCTGGGATTGTTCTTCTTCGAGCAGAGAAGGTAATGGAAGATTTAATAGAGGTGTTTAAAATTATGAGGAAAAACTAGTTAAACAGAGAACACAGATTTAACATAATTGCCAAAAATAACAAAGGGAAGATGAGAAGAATGTTTTTATACAGCGAGTTGTTCTAACCTGGAATACACTGTCTGAAAGGGAGGTGGAAGCAGAGTCAATCATATCTTTCAAGTGGGAATTGGATAAATACTTGAAATGGGAAGCAATTTACAGGAATATGAGGAAGTAGCAGGGGAGTGGCAATAATTGGGAAGCTCTTTCAAAGAGCTAGTATAGACACAATGGGCCGAATGGCGGCCTCCTGTGCTGTAAGATTCTATGATGCATGCCAGGGAAATTGACAGTATCAGGCATAACTTTGTGCTTGGAATTTTTGAGAACTTGGCACATGTACAGAGTAGATCTCTCGTCATTTATGTATGCAAGAGATGTACCTCATTGGATAGGTTTCAACATAGGTGCCATCAATAGCTTTAAATTGTTGGTGGATCCTAGGTGTCAGTGGGCTGTCAACAAGTTAATTCCAGGTTGTTTATATGGATCTGTGGAAGCCGTATTATTTTATTACATGGCTGCGGGGGCGAGGCAAGGGATGGAGGAAGTGTTTAGTCATGACGCTCTGGCCACCATGAGTGTGGGGCAGGCTTGATGGGCCAGCTGCTCTTTTCCTGCCCGCTAATTTCATATGTTTGTATTAAACTGTAGATGTGTCTATGAGCTACCAATGGTGTAGACCGATACTATTGTTGTTTGTCGCCTGCTCTAGAATGGTCATGCCATGTAAATCTTTATTGCTTTAGTTAAGTTGTTGCATTTTATTCCTCAGATCTATCACTTACCCAATCGGAATTGTTTTTATGATGAAAAATAAGATGCCCACTTATGTTTAGCACCATTCTCACCACATTAACTTTAACAATGGAAATCTGTGACTGCTTTGTGCCGGGGAAGAAAAATGAAACCTTAGGTGACATTTTGTGAATAAACATTTTACAAGATCTGCTTCATCAGCCTGTCTATTGTGCAACCTCCCTGTTTTAATGTGAGGATAAAATGGTGAAATGCAATCTTTTGCCAAAATTGGACGATGACAAGACCTTCACCTTTGCGTGTCAGCAGAAACCCAGAGCCTTCAAACCTGATCTCTTTCCTCTTCTGAGAAATGCTCCGATGTGGCAGGAGACTAGGAAACTCAGTCTTAAATTTAATATGGCATTAATTTTGTTGCTTTCCTGTGGAAAGTGACCCCCCCCCCCCACCCCGCCCATGTTCTCAGGGGGGCTGGCACTCACAGAGAGAGCATCTCAAAAATAGGACTAGGACACTAGCCCGGAACCTGTGCCCTGTGCTGTCTGTCCACGCGGTTTCCTATTGGAAACACGGGATCAGGGATTCACCGCTTAAGCTTCAATTCTTAGAGACATTGCGCATTATAGTAGCACATAGATTACAAGAAAAAATGGTTTGTTTAATGTGCCAGGTGATGGTAAACAGCACAGCACACATAGGAACTGCCTATAGAATCATAGAATGATACAGCACAGGCGGAGGCCAATCGGCTCATCGTGGTTGTGCCGGCTCTTTGAAAGAGCTGGCCAATTAGTCCCACTCCCCTGCTCTTTTCCCCTAGCCCTGCAAATTCTTCTTTTTCAAGTATATATCCAATTCCCTTTTGAAAGTTACTATTGAATCTGCTTCAACCGCCCTTTCAGGCAGTGCATTCCAGATCATAACTCACTGCGTAAAAAAAAATAATAACAAAATAACTATAAAAATCAATTGGTGGTAATGATCATTTGGACTACTGACCAAGTCGATCACTATAACTAGATCCAACTCTATTTTGTATCCCTTTTGCTGATTGGTGCAATAATAACCCATCCTATGTAAGAGTTGTTAGCAGGTGCACAAATGGTTACCCGCATGTGATGAGGATGCCCAATATTTAAACAAAAAAATCTTTTGCTGGCTCAATTGCTGCCGCTGATCGCTGCTCAAATACATGTCGGTCAGGAGTGTGGTGAACATAACAACATAAGAAATAGGAGCAGGAGTAGGCCATTCGGCCCTTCGAGCCTGCTCCGCCATTCAATGAGATCATGGCTGATCTTCTGCCTCAACTCCATTCACCGGCCCTATCGCCATATCCCTTGATGCCCTTACTAGTCAGAAATCTATCAACTTCTGTTTTGAATATACCCAATGACTGAGCCTCCACAGCCCTCTGGGGTAGAGAATTCCAAAGATTCACCACCCTCTGTGTGAAGAAATTTCTTCTAATCTCAATCCTGAATGGCCTACCCTTTTATCCTGAGGCTGTGGCCCCTGGTTCTAGACTCCTCAGCCAAGGGAAACATTCTCCCAGCATCCATCCTATCAAGCCCTGTAATAATTTTGTATGCTTTAATGAGATCCCCTCTCATTCTTCTGAATTCAAGAGAAACAGGCCTAGTTTACTCAATCTCTTCTCATACGACAGTCCCGCCATCCCAGGAATCAATCTCGTGAACCTTCGTTGCACTCCCTCTATGGCAAGTATATCCTTCCTTAGGTAAGGAAACCAAAATTGTACACAGTACTCCAGGTGTGGTCTCACCAAGGCCCTATATAATTGGAGTAAGACTTCTTTACTCCTGTACTCAAATCCTCTTGTAATGAAGGCCAGCATACCATTTGCCTTCCTAATGGCTTGCTGCACCTGCACATTCACTTTCAGTGACTCATGCACAAGGACACCCAGGTCCCTTTGAGCATCTGCATTCCCCAATCTTTCACCATTTAGAAAATACTCTGCCTTTCTGTTTTTTCTACCAAAGTGGATAACTTCACATTTATCCACATTATATTCCATCTGCCATGTTCTCGCCCACTCACTGAGCCTGTCGAGATCCCCTTGAAGCCTCTTCACATCTTCTTCGCAACTGACACTGCCACCTAGCTTTGTGTCATCAGCAAATTTGGAAATGTTACATTTAGTCCCCTCATCTAAATCATTGATATAGATTGTGAATAGCTGGGGCCCAAGCACCGATCCTTGCGGTACCCCACTAGTCACAGTCTGCCATCCTGAAAAAGACCTGTTTATCCCTACTCTTTGTTTTCTGTCTGTTAACCAATTCTCAATCCATGCTAGTATATTACCCCCAATTCCATGTGCCCTAATTTTGTTCACCAACCTCTTGTGTGGTACCTTATCGAAGGCCTTCTGAAAATCCAAATACACCACATCTACCGGTTCCCCTTTGTCTTCTCCACTAGTTACATCCTCAAAGAACTCCAATAGGTTTGTCAAACAGGACTTCCCTTTCATAAATCCATGTTGACTCTGCCCAATCTTACTATTAGTTTCTAAGTGCCCAGTTATTGCATCCTTTATAATAGATTCCAGTATTTTCCCAACTACTGATGTGAGGCTAACAGGTCTGTAGTTTCCCGTTTTCTCTTTCCCTCCTTTCTTAAATAGCAGGGTTACATTTGCTATCCTCCAATCTGCAGGAACCGTTCCAGAATCGATAGAATTTTGGAAGATGACAACCAATGCGTCCACTATCCCAATGGCAACCTCTTTCAAAACCCTAGGATGTAGGTCATCCAGTCATTGGGATTTATCGACTTTTAGTCCCATTAATTTTGCTAGTACTGCTTTTTTACTAATAATAATAATAATTTCTTTAAGTTCCTCATTCTCGCGACACCCTTGGTTTTCTCGTATTTCTGGGAGGTTTTTTGTGTCTTCCTCCGTGAAGACAGAAACAAAGTATTTATTTAATTTCTCAGCCATTTCCTCATTCCCCATTATAAATTCTCCTGTCTCTGACATTAAAGGACCTACATTTATCTTTGCCAGTCTTTTCCTTTTCACATACCTATAGAAACTTTTACAATCCGTTTTTATATTTTTTGCTAGTTTGTGCTCATATTCCATTTTCCCTTTCTTTATCAATTTCTTGGTCCCCCTTTGCTGATTTCTAAAAAGATCCCAATCCTCAGGCTGACCGCTTTTTCTGGCAACTTTATAAGCTTCCTCCTTTGACGTAATACTAGCTTTAATTTCTTTTGTTAGCCATGGTTGGATCACTTTTCATTTTGGGTTTTTGTGCCATAGAGGAATATATGTTTGTTGCAAATTATGCATTATTTCCTTGAATGTTAGCCATTGTATATCCACCTTCATACCTTTTAGTGCAGTCTCCCAATCTACCATGGCCAACTTGTCCCTCATACCCTTGTAGTTTCCTCTGTTTAAATTGAAGACCTTAGTTTCAGATTGGACTACATCACTCTCAAACTTAATATAAAATTCAATCATGTTATGGTCACTTGTCCCTAAAGGCCCCTTTACCACAAGATTATTGGCCATGATGCGGAGATGCCGGTGTTGGACTGGGGTGGACAAAAGTAAGAAGTCGCACAACACCAGGTTATAGTCCAACAGCTTTATTTTGAAATCCGCGGAGAAACTACGCCATGTTCTTCGCAGCCTTCAACATGTCATCGATGATGATGAACACCTCGCTAAGGCCATCCCCACGCCTCCACTACTCACCTTCAAACAGCCGCCTAACCTCAAAAGTACCATCGTTCGCAGCAAATTACCCAGCTTTCAGGAGAACAGCGACCACGACACCACACAACCCTGCCACGGCAACCTCTGCAAGACATGCCAGATCATCAACACAGATACCATCATCACACGTGAGGACACTACCCACCAGGTACATGGTACATACTCATGTGACTCGGCCAACGTTGTCTACCTCATACGTTGCAGGAAAGGATGCCCATGGTACATCGGCGAGACCATGCAGACACTGCGACAATGTATGAACAGACACCGCGCAACAATCGCCAGGCAGGAGTGTTACCTCCCAGTCGGGGAACACTTCAGCAGTCAAGGACATTCAGCCTCCGATCTTCGGGTAAGCGTTCTCCAAGGCGGCCTTCGAGACACATGACAACACAAAATCATCGAGCAGAAACTGATAGCCATTTACGCACCCATGAGGACGGCTTCAACTGGGATCTTGGGTTCATGTCACGCTACATGTAACCCCACCTGACGTAGAGTCATCCAGACTCGAGTCGTCATTGGCTTGTTCACAGATGTGATTTCCAGTAAAAAAAGTAAAAAGTTTGAAGTTTTTGGATTTGCATACAGACTGCAGCATCTGACACATTAGACCCCCTGTGACCCCACCTCATTGTCTTTTTTGTATTTTGCTATCGTCTTTGATGTAATGTCTTCCTGACTGACCTGGTTGGATTTGATTGCCGTGATTGTCTCTCTGCCGAGGTGTGATAAAAGGCAGTTAGAAAGATTAACTGTAGTCGTCTGGCATTGTTCTCTGCACAGGCATTGTTCTCTGTCTATATATGCTGTGCCCATTTGTATTTCTTCACTTCACCTGATGAAGGAGCAGCCGCTCCGAAAGCTTGTGATTTCAAATAAAGCTGTTGGACTATAACCTGGTGTTGTGCGACTTCTCACAAGATTATTGATTAGCCCTTTCTCATTACACAGTACCAGATCCAGAATAGCCTGTTCCCTGGTTGGTTCTTCCACATACTGATCCAGGAAACCATCTCGCATGCATTCCAAGAATTCATTCTCCACACCATTAGTGGTAATTTGATTTGCCCAGTCAATATGTAGATTAAAGTCCCCCATGATTACCGCATTGCCCTTGTTACATGCACTTCTAATGTCTTGATTGATACTGTGCCCTACATTACCACTTCTGTTTGGTGGCCTATACACAACTCCCACCAATGTTTTCTGCCCTTTGCTGTTTCTTAGTTCCACCCAAACTGATTCTAGTTCTGTATCACGAACTGCCAAGCCAAGATCTTTTATCTCTACCGTACTGATCTCATCCCTTATTAACAGTGCTACGCCACCTCCTTTTACTTTTTGTCTGTCCTTCCTAAATGTTGAGTACCCTGGAACATTCAGTTCCCAGCTTTGGTTACCCTGCAACCATGTCTCTAATGGCAATTACATCATACCCATTTACTTCTATTAGTGCCATTAATTCATCCACCTTGTTGCGAATACTACATACATTTAGATAAAATGCCTTCAACTTTGCCTGTTTAATATTTTTCTGCACTTTGACCCTATTTACTGTTGGCCTTTGTTTCTGCTCCCTACTAGTTTTGCTGACTACTTTTCTAATTTGCACTTCCAGCTTTGTTTCTCTCTGTTCTGGGCCCACACTTAGGTTCCCAGCCCCCTGACATACTAGTTTAAATCCTTCCCAACAGCACTAGCAAACCCCCCTGCGAGGATATTGGTTCCGTTTCTGCCGAGGTGTAACCCGTCCAGCTTGTACAGGTCCCACCTTCCCCAGAATCGGTCCCAATGCCTCAGGAATTTAAATCCCTCCCTCCTACACCATCTCTCCAGCCACGCATTCATCTGGTCTATTCTCCTATTTCTGCTCTTGCTAGCACGTGGCACTGAAAGTAATCCTGAGATTACTACCTTTGAGGGTCCTGCTTTTTAATTTATTTCCTAGCTCCCTATATTCTGCTTGCAGGACCTCGTCCCTCTTACTACTTATGTCGTTGGTACCGATATGGACCACGACCTCTGGCTGTTCACCCTCCCCCTTCAGAATGTCCTGAAGGGATTCAGTAACCTCCTTAACGCAATGGGATGTGACAAACTAGTTAACTCCTGTGAGTGGCCTCCTTGGGTTTCTGAAATGCCCCTGGCATGAAATCTCACAGCATTGGTGACTTTCACTGCCAGTGGTAGTGCAGTGTGGATGGTTGCCTGGGCTAAATGGCATACCTCAGGCACAGATCCACCCTCATGCCCAGGTAGCTCACTCTGCTATGATAGACTGTTGCCTGAGTAGTTCCTGATTTTTTTTTCCATGCACTACCGATACCCTCTTCACGCTTTGGCTGCTCTCCACCTCCTGCTCCTCCTCTTAAAATAAAAATTTACCCAAAGAGTGGTGAGAATGTGGAAGTTTGCTACCACGGAGTAGTTGAGGTGACTACCATAGATGCATTTAAGGGAAAGATAGATATGTACTCGGCAGAGAAAGGAATAGACGGTTATGCTGACAGGGTGAGATGAAGTAAGGTGGGAGGAGACGCATGTGGAGCATAAACACCAGCATGGACCAGTTGGGCTAAACGGCCTGTTTCTGTGCTGTAAATTCTATGTAAAACCTTTATGCTAAACCTTTATAAACCACTGGTTGTGCCTTCACTGGAGTGTTGTGTTCAATTCTTGGCATCACACTTTAGGAAGGATGTCAAGGCGTTGGAGAGGGTGGAGAGGAGATTTACTAGAATAGTACCACAGATGTAGGACTTCAGTTATGTAGAGAGGCTGGAGAAGCTGTGGTTGTTCTCCTTAGAGCAGAGAAGGCCAAGAGGAGATTTGATCGAGGTGTTTAAAATAATGAAGGGTTTAGATCGAGTAAATAAAGAGAAACTGTTTCCACTGAAAGAAGGGCCGATAACCAAAGGGCACAGATTTAAGGGGATTGGCAAAAGAACCAGAGGCAATGTGAGGAAACTTTTTTTTTTACGCAGCGAGTTTTTGTGATCTGGAACGCACTGCCTGAAAGGGCGGTGGAAGCAGATTCAATAGTAGCATTCAAAAGAGAATTGGATAAATACTTGAAGGGACAAAATTTACAGGGCAATGGGAAAAGAGCAGGGGAAGGGGATTAATTGGATAGCTCTTTCAAAGAGGTACGTTGGGCCAAATGGCCTTCCTCTGTGCTGTACCATTCCATGATTCTATCTGATTTAAAATCTGGCAATGACCACTTCAACCTTTACTATGGGGCAAAAAACTGAAAACTTGTTCAAAGAAGATGTTGCACCTTTTGAGTCATTGCACAGGTCATTTGGAATACTCAGAACTGTTTTAAACCTTCGCAATAATGAACGCTGCATTACCATTGCTGGGCAAGTTCTGTAGCTCCTTTCACAGGCGAGTTCGGAGACTTTCATTATTGACAGCAAAATCAGCTCCCACTGTGTTTTCAAAACATATGGGCTGGATTTTACCAGCCCTGAGGAGGCGGGGTTGGAGGCAGTACTGCTGGGAAAATCAAAAAGAATGGGAGCGGGTCCTGAACCCACTTCCAACCCGCTGCCAACCAATCTTCCCGGGAGTCGGGTCCCCGATTTGCGCAGGGATCCAACTCCCAGCGGCGGGAAGAGGATTATAGCCACTTAACTGCCTGTTAACAGTTAGTTAGTTAACAGGCAGTTAAGAGGCTTTTTCCCATTTTGCAACTTTTGCTGCAGGCTTCCCGATGTCGGGGAACCCCGCCAGGGTAAGTGAGGCGTGCTGTGGGTCTGTTGTAATGTTCGTGTATAGATGACAGCTGCAGGAGTGATGTGAAGGATGCAATGGGACACTGGTGAGTATCAGAGGCAAGGAAATGTTGGGAAAGTCATTTTTAATGTATTTAGATTTTCTGGAGGTGACAAGCTTTGAAGTGTTTGTGTGGCCTCACCTCATTGGGAGAAGTGACAGATTGCTTCTGTACCCTCACCTGCAGCTGCCATCTGTTTTATCCTAAGGAGAGAGTCATTGGAGGGCCTTGGTGCAAGGGCTCACCCTTGTACAGTGATTGTCAGTGTTTGACAGCACCTCAATGCTGTCAAACACTGTCAAATCATCTGTCAAAAATAAATGTTTCATGTCCCTTTAAGAAAACCGGCAGATGAAGCGTCATCAACTGACATCATCTGACACCGGCTTTCCCGCAGTGCGGGCTTAGCAAGGCCAATCAGGGGAAAATAGTGTCTGTGTGTCGGACGTTGCTGGGGGCGGGACTAGAACCCGGAAGGCAGCAGTCCCACCCCCAGCTCGTCTCGGTAAGTAAAATCCAGCCCTTTGACTTTCTTAATTTGTTGGGAAGATTGCTTAATTATAAACACCCTGAGGGCTTGGGAGGAGGGACTGCGGATGGAGGTTAATCCTTCTCATTAGGATATGATTTTTTTTAAACAAGTGCATAGTATGGTCCCACATCTGTGCTTTAGTTGATCCATTGATTGTATTTTGCTTATCTCCACAAACCAAGAGCACATTGTTCCTTCACCTCTGATCGATGTTGAAGGTGTCACAGGGAAAATTACTTCTTTTTACTCAACATATGGAGCTGCTCTGTTGTCGAAATGCTTCACTAAAAGATCACTTGTGTTGTCGCGAAGAGTAAATAGCTTCTGTTCTGTCTACTTCTATTTCTGCTGGGAATCTTGTCTTATTGGTATTTCCTAAAAAGGTCAGCGAGAATTAATCATAACTGGACTATTAGAGATAAAGCGATATTGTCAACAAGTGTGATCTAAATAAGTACATGTTCAATGATACAGAAGATCATTTTATTTGTGATCATTAAATGTGACTTGATGGGCCAAGAAATTCGTTCACGGGCAAGGGAGGCGTGACGCGCATTGCACGTACCTGCTTACGTGGTCCCAGGGATCACGTGAAATTGGTGCTGGGACCTCATTATAATGCATCAAGCATGCAGCCCATGCTATTCATTGGCTGTATGCCTGTTTGGGGGGTGTGGGGGTTGGCGGTGGGTGGGTGGAATATCAGGCTTCGCTGATATCACTTAAAGACAGCCAGCACCTCTTAAAGGGAACGTGCACTATGGCTGCAGACAACCGGGAAACGCTTCTGAACACAAATGGCTAGAAGAAGTACAGAGAGAGCACCAAGGTTCAGTGATGCCACCTTGGAGGCCCTGGTCCAGGCAGTGGACAGGAGGAGGGAGATGCTGTTTTACCCAGTGGGAAGAGGTTGCAGAATAAGTTAATCCCAGAAGCTTAGCTTTTAGGATGTGGCTGCATTGTAAGAAGAAATTCAATGACCTCACCAGTGTTATCAAGGTAAGAATACTGGTCTCTCAATCTCTGCTCACACCTCCACCACCTTCAGCCTCACTACTCATAATACACCCTGCTTCCATTCACTCTCCTTACAATCAATACATCACCTTCACTCCACCTCCTTCTCCTCATACTCAAACACTCACCACTATTGCAAGCCTCACTTCCACAAACTTCACATTTTACACACTGCATAATGACTATTACAGCATGCCAGGCACATTCTCCAATCACCTCACAAGACTGTCACTAACACACATCTTTCTTTCTTTCAGAGAAGGTCACACAAAACTTGCGCTAGTCGGCTGCCAGTGGAGGATGCCAAGCCTGCCCGCACATGCTCTCCTCTGTGTAAGAAGTACGGGCAAGACCCATAAGACTGGACTGAAGGAAGACAATTGGATGGTGGCGAACAGGATTGTGGGACTGTTGGGGTATTGGGGATGGGATGTATGGCTCATGTGAAGCGCTCTTGGGTGAGCTGCACTCTGAGAGCTCTGGCAGCAAGGACTGGTGGAATTAGCTTATAGGCCCCCTTAATAGTAGTTGTATTGTCAGGCAGAATATAAATCAAGAAAATAGAGGTGCATGTAACAAGGGTAATACAGTAATCATGGGGGACTTTAATTTTCATATAGACTGAGCAAACCAAATTTGCAGTAATACGAACATACGAATTAGGAGCAGGAGTAGGCCACTCAGCCCTTCGAGCCTGCTCCGCCATTCAGTAAGATCATGGCTGATCCGATTACTCCACATTCCCGCCTACCCCCGATAACTTTTCACCCCCTTGCTTACCAAGAATCTATCTACCTCTGCCTTAAAAATATTCAAAGACTCTGCTTCCACTGCCCTCTGAGGAACAGAGTTCCAAAGACTCACGACCCTCTGTGAGAAAAAAATTCTCCTCATCTCTGTCTTAAATGGGCGACCCCTTATTTTTAAACAGTGACCCCTAGTTCTAGATTCTCCCACAAGAGGAAACATCCTCTCCACATCCACCCTGTCCAAACCCCTCAGGATCTTATATGTTTCAATCAAGTCACCTCTTATTCTTCTAAACTCCAGTGGATACAAGCCTAGCCTGCCCAACCTTTCCTCATAAGACAGCCTGCCCATTCCAGGTATTAGTCTAGTAAACCTTCTCTGAACTGCTTCCAACGCATTTACAGCCTTCCTTAAATAAGGAGACCAATACTGTACACAGCACTCCAGATGTGATCTCACCAATGTCCTGTATAACTGAAGCATAACCTCTCTACTTTTGTATTGAATTCCCCTCGCAATAAACGATAACATTCTATTAGCTTTCCTAATTACTTACTGTATCTCCATAGTAACCTTTTGTGATTCATGCACTAGGACACCCAGATCCCTCTGCATCTCAGAGCTCTGCAATCTCTCACCATTTAGATAATATGCTTCTTTTTTATTCTTCTTGCCAAAATGGACAACATTATACTGCATTTGCCAGATCTTTGCCCACTCACTTAACTTACCTACATCCATTTGTAGCCTCCTTATGTCCTCTTCACAATTTACTTTCCTACCTATCTTTGTGTCATCAGCAAATTTAGCAACCACACCTTCGGTCCCTTCATCCAAGTCATTTATATAAATTGTAAAAAAAATATTATGGAGGACGAGTTCATGGTATGAATTCATGATAGTTTCATCGATCAGTATGTTAAGGAACCAACTAGGGAACAGGCTCTCTTAGATCTAGTATTGTGCAATGAGAGAGGGTTAATTAATAAGTTTGTAGTAAAGGAGCCTGTGGGGAAGAGTGATCATAATATGATATAATGTTATATTGCATTTGTGAATGATTTAGTTATGTCTAAAACTAGGGTCTTAAATCTAAATAAAGCAAACTATGTAGGTATGAGGGGCAAGTTGGCTAAGGTAGATTGGGAAGCTAGATTAAAAGCTATGATGGTAGATAAGCAATGCCAAACGTTGAAAGAATTAATTCATAATTCGCAATTAATATATATTCCTATAAGGAATACATTGCAGAGTATGGTAGCATAGTGGTTATGTTACTGGATAAGTAATCCAGAGGCCTGGACTAACCTTCCAGAGACATGGGGCTTGATTTTAATTGCCGAAGCGGCTTGGAGTCGGGTTGCATGGTGGGCAGCTTCTGGAAGCGCTTCCGGTGGGATCAGCTGCTGATGTCCGATTTTGATTCAATGAGGCATGCTGGCCAGTCCAATGAGTGCGATCAGGTCGGCTGGCTGCCTCTGATGACATCATCATAGCTGCTGCTTTTAAAGCTGCCATTCAGCCTAAGCATTTCTCTTGTGGAGTCCTGTACTCATTGAAATTGATTTTGACGCAACGACTTCTTCCAGAGGCAAGGGAGCTCCTCGTTTTAAT
Organism: Squalus acanthias; assembly: GCA_030390025.1. Classification (NCBI taxonomy): domain Eukaryota; kingdom Metazoa; phylum Chordata; class Chondrichthyes; order Squaliformes; family Squalidae; genus Squalus; species Squalus acanthias. The sequence goes on along the minus strand of CM059425.1, from coordinate 122,333,884 downwards.
GACGACTCCCTCCATGTTCTTGTGGTTGCTGTCAGAAGGCGCAGGGAGATTCTCTTCCCTCCTGATGGCCGGAGGAAGCCTCCTCAGCAGACCAAGGCAGCCTGGCTGCGCATTGCTGAGGAGGTCAGAGCAAGGTCCATTTATGCACGCTCATGGATCCAGTGCCGAAAAAGGTTAAATGATCTTGTGCGAACATCAAAAGTGAACATCAAAGGTGCCACATAAAAGGTTACTGCATAAGATAAGAGCTCACGGAATTGGGGGTAATATATTAGCATGGATAGAGAATTGGCTAACTAACAGAAAGCAGAGAGTCGGGATAAATGGGTCATTTTCCGGTTGGCAAACGGTAACTAGTGGGGTGCCACAGGGATCGGTGCTGGGGTCTCAACTATTTACAATCTACATTAATGACTTGGATGAAGGGATCGAGTGTAATGTAGCCAAGTTTGCGGATGATACAAAGATGGGTGGGAAAGCAAGTTGTGCGGAGGACTCAAAGAATCTGCAAAGGGATATAGACAGGCTAAGTGAGTGGGCAAACATTTGGCAGATGGAGTATAATGTGGGAAAGCACGACGTTATCCACTTTGGCAGGAAAAATAAAAAAGCAAATTATTATTTAAATGGAGAGAGATTACAAAATGCTACAGTTCAGAGGGACCTGGGGGTCCTTGTGCATGAAACACAAAAAGTTAGCATGCAGGTACAGCAAGTAACCAAAAAGGCAAATGGAATGTTGGCCTTTATTACAAGGGGGCTGGAGTATAAAAGTAGGGAAGCCCTGCTACAACTGTACAGGGTATTGGTAAGACCACACCTTGAGTACTGCATACAGTTTTGGTCTCCTTATTTAAGGAAGGATATACTTGCATTTGAGGCAGTTCAGAGACGATTCACTAGGTTAATTCCAGAGATGAGGGGGTTGAATAATGAAGAAAGGTTGAGCAGGTTGAGCCAATACGCATTGGAATTTAGAAGAATGAGAGGTGATCTTATTGAAACATACTGAGGGGGCTCGACAAGGTAGATGCAGAGAGGATGTTTCCCCTCGTGGGGAAATCTAGAACTCGGGGGCACAGTCTCAGAATAAAGGGTTGCCCTTTTAGAACTCAGATGAAGAGGAATTCTTCTCTCAGAGGGTCGTAAATCTCTGGAATTCTCTGCCCCAGAGAGCTGTGGAGGCTGGGTCATTAAATACATTTAAGGTGGAGATAGACAGATTTTTGCAAGATAAGGGAGTGAAGGGTTATGGGGAGCGGGCAGGAAAGTGGCTTTGAGCCCAAGATCAGCCATGATCTTATTGAATGGTGGAGCAGGCTCGAGGGGCCAAATGGCCTACTCCTGCTCCTATTTCTTATATTCTTATGTGAGTATCCCATCACACTTGCCTTCAATCTGCTTCCCTTCTCTTCTCATCACCAGCACTCTGCTTTGTAAGCCTCCTCCTTCACATCCCACCTTACCCTTACTTCCCTTGCACCCTTACCTATCCATCTCTGTCTCTGCACTGAATCGCTTCAACATCCTGCCTATGCACCCCTTAGACTCGCTCGCACTGTCATGCAGTGACAACAACTAACAACGCACAGAGAGCTAGCTTCCTCTTGGCACCTTACCCCATCTTCGTCTCCTTCAAATCTTCTATGGTAGGGATTATTCACACTCACTCCATCACTGTGGCTGAAACACCGCTTTGTGTCCCTCCTTGCAGGAAAAGATAGCCCACAATAAGAGGGAGAGAGCAATGACTGGAGGAGGAACACCTATCCTAGCAACATTGACCAATGCTGAGGAGGCTGCATACGAGATTGTTGGCGGTGGCGAGAACCTGGAAGTGGGTGATGGAGAGACGGGCACACTAGAGGAAGCTGGTGACATATAGAGTTTCATCCCTCTCAGAATGCAATGGCATATGATGTTCATAGAGTCGCGTTGCATCATCTGCTCAAAAGGATGTGTCGGCTACATCAATATCAGATGTCTAAATCATGCCTTTACTCTCCCACAGGACCATCGAGCGCCCCCTTCCCCACGATCCAGGATGAAATGCCGGACAACTCCTCAGAGGAACCTGAAGCCTCTGAGGGAGCAGCGTCACCAGGACTCAGCGCACCCAGCACCAGCGCAGATATGAACACCTCGGTAGGGCCCTTGTGAGTTAGAGTAGTGTTGTCACATGGTCTATCACAGCACACAAGTGAGCATCAGTAGATGGTGGAGACAGCGACAGCAGTGGAGATTCCTTGGTGGAGGTCGCAGGACTCTCCTAGCTCTGCTGAGCTGCATGCAGACGCTCTGCCTCTGAGGCCATCCAGAAAAAGAGTGTCTCGGGAAATACAGGAACAAGTGCAGGTGTCTCTGAAAGGGTTTGCCTCCAGGGTTAGTGCAAGTGTGGAGAGAATGGAGGAGTCCATCTCTAAAATCAGCACTGCCCTGGTGGAGGCAATGGCGCATGAACGCACCACCATGGATAGGATGGCAACCTCCGTTTAAAGGCTGGCTACCTCAGTGGAAAGGATGGCTACGGCTATGGAGGAATTAAGTCAGGAAAACATGGTGACTGTTCAAAATAGAATGTCATCTCTGGAGGAGCGATGTGCAGCTATTGAGCAGAGAGACCAGAGCTTCATGGACGTCCTTTTGAGGAGGACTGCCAGTGCAGATACGAGTCCTCATGGCCCCCCTGAAGTGCAGCAAAGTGCTCTCCAGCCACTTGCCAGCACTGAGGTGCGGCTGACCCATGAGAGGGATGTTGTTGGCGGGACAGAAGGAAGTGTAGGCTCCTCTCAAAGTGCTCGCACGACCATGCCACTGCGGAGCCCTCGGTCAGAGACCCACTTTGCGGAGACAACTGAGATGGCCGTTTCAGCCCCTGCACAGCCGCAGGAAGAGCAGACTTTTCAAGAGCCCTCCCAGGCTCCCAAACACAGAGGACGCCCGCCAAAGGCGTCTAAGCAGGCGCAGCATCCTAGTCAGCAAGGTGCCTCTACATCTGCTGAAGCCACAGGGGAAGCACCACATAGAAGCACGCGTAAGAGAAAGATTAAGCACATATAGTCACAAGGGGACTCACTTGGGCGTTTTGTCTTTTTTTTCTGACTGTTCTTGGTTTATGATCCTTTTGTCATGTATAAAATAAAAATTATGTCAAACAGTTGATAGTGTGGCCTATGTGTTCTGGGAAATGGCAAAAGCGCATTGAGGGCTCAGGGCGACTTGCTTTTGTAATGCTGATGGTAAAAGTGATAGGAAATAACAGGGTATAGCAGAGATGATGTATGACATTGGACAAGTTTCACCTGCAATTACAGAGCCATATGGTAGCCACCTATGGTTGAAGAGTAAGTTTATGCTAATGAGGCATGCCAGTGTGCATACGCTGGTTGACGGGCAGCAGTGAACTGGAGGGATGCTGCATTGGTCACAACAGGGCATGCAAGGCACCCCTCATCCTCCTCCTCCTACTCCTCTTCCCAGGAAGATCTGCGCTGAGACACACGGCTGCTACTCCTCCGATTATGAGGACCAGGATGAGAGGGCATAAATGTTTCCCATCCCCTTGCTATAGATTTCATTTGAGGCAACAAGCTTGCAAGCGCACAGTCGAAGTGGCCTGAAATTATTCCATTCAGGTCACACTGCAGGTGGGTGTCAGCTTGAACAGTCAGAAGGTCAGTAGATGTGCAAAATCTTATCCCATATCTACAACAGCAAAGTTGTTGCATTTGAATGTCAGCCATGTTTCAGGGGCGCTTTTAAAGTGCTCCATCAATGCATACAAATCATGTCCTCCAGCAACTCGTCTCCTTGCAGCTGGCCTGTTTCTGACAAGTCGGGAAACAGGAGCCAGAAGCACGAAAATGGGAAACCACTATGAAAATAGGATTAGCAAGGCAGTTAACAGGCTGTTAACTGCCTTAACTACCTGTCCCATCAGTCCAGTTGGGTCAGTTTGGAAGCGGCTGAACTCACGAAAATCGGGTGGGGGTGGGATGGAGGCGGGTTGGGTGTCTGAAGCCATTTTTTCCGATTTTCGCTACAGACACGTCTCAAAACCCACCTCCTCAGGGCTATTAAAATCGAGCCCATGAGTTCAAATCCCACCATGGCAGCTGGGGAATTTAAATTCAATTAAATAAATATGGAACAAAATAGGTTTGAGGGATGAGGGAAATCAGTTACGTGGATAGACTGGAGAAGCTGGAGTTTGTTCTCCTTAGAGCAGAGAAGGTTGAGAGGAGATTTGATAGAGGTGTTCAAAGTCATGAGGGGCCTAGACCGAAAGAAACTGTTCCCATTGGCGGAAGGGTCGAGAACCAGAGCACTCAGATTTAAAGTGATTGGCAGAAGAACCAAAGGCGACATGAGGAAAAACATTTTTTTTATGCAGCGAGTGGTTAGGATCTGGAATGCACTGCCTGAAAGGGTGGTGGAGGCAGATTCAATCACGGCTTTCAAAATTTGGACTCACTGTTGGTCCAGGCCTCTGGATTGCTAGTCCAGCGGCATAACCACTATGCTACCGTTCGCGATGGGATCCTGGGCTTTATAAATAGAGGCATACAAAAGCCAGGAAGTTATGCTAATCTTATTAAAAAAAACACTAGATCGACACCCGCTTGGGTATTTTTTCCAATTCTGGGTACCACACTTTAGGATGGATGTAAGGTTTTGGAGAGGGTACAGAAAAGATTTACTAGAATGGTTCCAGGGAAAACGGTTTATAGTTACGTGGATAGGCTAGAGACGCTGGGATTGTTCTCCTTGGAGCAAAGGCTGAGAGGACATATGATAGAGGTGTTTAAAAAAATAAATGGTTTAGATAGAATAAATAAAGAGAAACTGTTTCGAATGGCCGAAGGGTCGATGACCAGAGGGCACAGATTTAAGGTGATTGGCAGAAGAACATGCGAAAAAGCGTTTGTACTCAATTAGTGGTTAGGATTTGGAATAGGGTGGTGGAAACAGATTCAATAGTAACCTTCAAAAGGGAATTGGATAAAGACTTGAAGGAGGAAGAATTGCAGGAATATGGGGAAAGAGCGGGGAGTGGGACTAACTGGATTGCTCTTCAAAAGAGCCGGCGCAGACTCGATGGGCCGAATGGCCTACTTCTGTGCTGTACTATTCTATGATTCTTCTAAAAGGGAATTGGATAAGTACCCAAAGGAAAAAAAATTGCAGGGCTACGGGGAAAGGGCAGGGGAGTGGGACTAGCTGAAGTGCTCTTGCAGAGAGCCGGTACGGGTTTGACGGGCTGAATGGCCTCCTTTTGTGCTGTAACCATTCTAGGATTCTATGAAAAAGTTAGTATCAGTAATGGTGACAATAAAACTACTGAATTATCGTAAAAAAACCATCTGGTTCACTAATGTCCTTTAGGGAAGGAAATCTGCCATCCTTACCTGGTCTGGCCTATATGTGACTCCAGTCCCATAGCAAGGTGGTTGACTCTTAACTGCCCTCTGCCACTCAGTTGTATTCAAGAAGGTGGCTCACCACCAACTTCTCAAGGGCAATTAGGGATGGGCAATAAATGGTGGCCTTGCCAGCGACGCCCACATCCTGTGAATGAATAAAAAAACACCCATGAGAAACGTGGTCCGAGCGTGGCTAACAAGAGAAGCTAAAGATAGTGCTAGATTAAAGGAAGAGGCTTATAATGTTGCCAAAAAGAGTAGTAAATCTGAGGATTGGAGGGATTTTAGAATTCAGCAAAAGAGGACCAAGAAATTGATAAAGAAAGAGAAAATAGAATGAGAGCAAACTATAAAGAGACATAAAAACAGATTGTAATAGCTTCTATGGGGATGTAAAAAGAAAGAAATTAGCGAAAGTAAATGTGGGCCATTTAGAGGCAGAGACAGGAGAAATTATAACAGGAAATAAGGAAATAGCAGAGATATTAAACAAATACTTTATATCTGTCTTCATGGTAGAAGACACAAAAATATTCCGGAAATAGTAGTGAACCAAGGGTCTAGTGAGAATGAGGAACTTAAAGACATTAGTAATAGTAAAGAAATAGTACTAGAGAAATTAATGGATTAACAGCCAACAAATCCCCTGGACCTGATGGCTTACATCGAAGGTTTTAAAAGCGGTGGCTGCAGAGATAGTGGATGCATTGGTTTTGATCTTCCAGATTTCCCTAATTCTAGAACGGTTCCCATGGATTGGAAGGTAGCAAATGTTAACTTGCTATTCAAGAAAGGAGGGAGAGAGACAGCAGGGAACTATAGGCCAGTTAGCCTGGCATCAGTAGTAGGGAAGATGCTAGAATCTATTATTATGTTACCTCTAGACTTGACTATTCCAACGCACTCCTGGCTGGCCTCCCACATTCCACCCTATGTAAACTTGAGGTCATCCAAAGCTCGGCTGCCCGTGTCCTAACTCACACCAAGTCCTGTTCACCCTTCACTCCTGTGCTTGCTGACCTACATTGGCTCCCGGTTAAGCAATGCCTCAATTTCAAAATTCTCATCATTGTTTTCAAATCCCTCCATGGACTTGCGCCTCCCTATCTCTGTAATCTTCTCCAGCCCCACAACCCCCCGAGATATCTGCTCTCCTCTAATTCTGCCCTCTTGAGCATCCCTGATTATAATCACTCAACCATTGGCGGCCGTGCCTTCTGTTGCCTAGGCCCTAAGCTCTGGAATTCCCTTCCTAAACCTCTCCGCCTCTCTACTTCTCTTTCCTCCTTTAAGACGCTCCTTAAAACCTACCTCTTTGACCAAGCTTTCAGTCACCTGCCCTAATTTCACCTTATGTGGCTTGGTGTCAAATTTTTTGTCTTATAACACTCCTGTAAAGTGCCTTGGGACATTTTACTACGTTAAAGGTGCTATATAAATACAAGTTGTTGTTGTTGTTGTGAAAACAGGGCACTTAGAAAATCATAATGTGATTGTGCAGAGTCAACACAGATTTATGAAAGGGAAATCATGTTTGATAAATGTGTTAGGGTTTTTTGAGGTTATAACTATCAGGGTGGATAAGGGGGAACCAGTGGATGTAGTGTATTTGGATTTTCAAAAAGTATTCGATAAGGTGCCACACAAGAGGTTATTACATAAAATTAGGGCTCATGGGATTGGAGTAATATACGAGCATGGATTGAGGATTGGGTAACGGACAGAAAACAGAGCGTAGGAATAAATGGGTTATTTTTGGGTTGGCAGGCTGTAACTAGTGGGGTACCACAAGGATCAGTGCTTGGGCCTCAGCTATTCACAATCTATATCAATGACTTAGATGAGGGGACTGAGTGTAATGTATCCAAGTTTGCTAATGATACAAAATTAGGTGGGAAAGTAAGCTGTGAGGAGGATGCAAGGATTTAGACAGGTTAAGTGATTGAGCAAGAACGTGGCTGATGGGATATAATGTGGAGAAGTGTGAAGTTATCCATTTTAGAAGGAAAAATAGAAAAGCAGAATATTTTTTAACTGGTTATAGACTGGGAAACATTGGTATTGAGAGGGACCTGGGTGTTCTGTGCACGAATCACAGAAAGTTAACATGCAGGTACAGCAAGCAATTAGGAAAGCAAATGGTATGTTAACCTTTGTTAAAAAGGGGTTAGATTATAAGAGTAAAGAAGTCTTACTGCAATTATATAGGGCCCTGGTGAGACCACACCTGGAGTATTGTGTACAGTTTTGCTTTCCTTACCTAAGGAAGGATATACTTGCCTTAGAGGGAGTGCAACGCAGGTTTATTAGACTGATTCCTGGGATGAGGGGATTGTCCTATGAGGAGAGATTAAGTGAACTAGGCCTATATTCTCTAGAGTTTAGAAGAATGATCCCATTGAAACATATAAAATTCTTAAGGGGCTTTACTGGGTAGGTGCTGGGAGGATGTTTCCCCTGACTGGGGCGTCTAGAATTCAGGGTCATAGTCTCAGAATAAAGAGTCGGTCGTTTAGGACTGAGATGAGGAGAAATTTCTTCACTCAGAGAGTTGTAAATCTTTGGAATTCTCTACCCCGGAGGGCTGTGAATGCTCAGTCGTTGAATATATTCAAGACAGTGATCGATAGATTTTCGGATACGGAGGGAACCAAGGGATATGGGGATAATGCGGGAAGGTGGAATTGAGATAGAAGATCAGTCATGATCTTATTGAATGGCGGAGCAGGCTCGAAGGGCCGTATGACCTACTCCTGCTCCTATTTCTTATGTTCTTATTAAAGTACGATGCAGCATGGTTATGCAACTACACTGTATCTTAATGAGATATGGAGGGAAGATGATTGGGGTGACAAGATATGAAAATGTTGACATTAGCAGAAAGAAATATGTTGCAAGATAATGTTTATACTGTATAAACTATTTGGGAATATTAGCATTCTATGTATAAATTAGTGTCAAAATATATTCTGATTATATAATTAGAGTACAGAATTTAATATGTTTGGTACAAGTGTCGTTCATATGCCATTATTTTGTTATTGTGCGTAACGCCTCAATGAATCTGAATGCTTCCGTACGACATGTCTTTGCTATTTAACAGAAGCCCTTTGCTGGCATACGAACGCAAAGCAAATATCATTTCAGGCCATGTATTTGCTTGCTCCAGCTAACTAGACACAGTTTTGATTTTGTTCATGATTGATGGGGGGGGAATTTTAACTTAGGTGTGCAGGTGGGAGTAGGTGCGGTGGAGGGGGGGGTGGCGGGGTGGGGTTAAATGGGCAAAAATTCTAAACGTGTCAGGAAGCTAGCTCTGACCTGTTGACTTCCGGGTTTTACTGAGGCGGGACAAGGGGTGGGCAGTCAACCCGCTCCCAGGAGGCGGGCCGGCATTTTAATATGTTGATCGGATTTAACCTGCTGTGCAGGTTTTACTGTGGCCGACTGGGTTTTCAGTGCCACAGGAAACACGGCAGCTGTAGCGAGATGAGGACAGCCTCGGAGAGCTCTCCTTGTGAGCCGGACGGAGTAGGAGTGCAACCCCCGGCCCCCCAACCTCCTCCACCATCAGACCACCCCCAACATACAAACAATACCGCCCCCCCCCCACCGCCCCCTGGGATCGGACCTCCCACCCGGGGTCGGGAATCGGACCCCCTCCCCACTCTGAGATCGGACACCCCCGGGGTCAGGAATCGGACCCCTCTTGGGATTGGACACTCCCCCTCAATTTCGAGGATCGTTCCTATCTGGTTCTGCGGCCTCCTCCGCAATGCTCCCCACTCGATTGGAAGACAAGGCTGACTTCCGGGCGGGGAATCTGTCAGGGCCAAGAGTCGCACAGCGTGCGGGGAAACCCAGACATCCGGGTCTCCCGCACGCTACTGGACCACCACCCCCCAATGCTGCCACCCCTGCCACCCCCCGCTCCCAGCATGTAAAAATTCCCTCCATTGATTTTACACTATTGTGCTAATGTGCACAACTCATTGGAAAGAAGAGAGAGAGAGAGGTTGTTTCTCTTTTAAAAAAAGTTCTCTCCCTAACGTCAAGGTTCGTTAAAACAATAGTGTAAAGTCCAACAAATTATTGGTGAAAGCATGAGTGACAGTAATGCTGCATCCAATGCAGACACATCCTGGATAAGATCCAATAAGTCATAATATTTTAAACAAAAATAAACATATAAGAAAGCGGATTTACTTGACAGCTCTATTTCTGAATCTACCAACTGCATGCAAATTGAATACTTGTAAATTACCCTGGTGCTTAGTTGCTAAAGACATTGCCAAGTGTCAAAATGACATTCAGAGCTGGGGAGGGCCCTACTTTTTTGACCCCTGGCTGTGCTGAATTAGCTGAGGCAACTACTGGGGTACTACGATTATCTTCAGTGCCCCTGGGCGAGTGAACAGGACAAAAAAAGCCAAGGCTCTCCCGCCACACTCTATACGTTGAACCTTTCTTTTATTCGTTCATCGGATGTGGGTGTGTCACTGGCATGGCAGCATTTATTGCCCATCCCTAATTGCCCTTGAGAAGGTGATGGTGAGATGCCTTCTTGAACCGCTGCAGTCCGTGTGGTGAAGGTGCTCCCACAGTGCTGTTAGGGAGGGAGTTCCAGGATTTTGACCCAGCGACGATGAAGGAACGGCGATATACTTCCAAGTCAGGATGGTGTGTAGCTTGGAGGGGAACTTGGAGGTGGTGGTGTTCCCATGTGCTGCCCTTGTCCTTCTAGGTGGTAGAGGTCGCGGGTTTGGGAGTGTAAAGTTTCGCAATTATCGCGATTCAAAATAACAAAAGAGAAGCAGATTCGTTTGATCGGTTTATTTAAACAAAATGCTGTCATGATATAAAGGACACAGAAGCCTGTAAAATGGCCACCGCGCATCGTGGCAGAAGCTTCCAGAATTACAGTGGGCAGACAAGATGGCGTTCGAATAAACATTTCAATATAAGACTGGATCATACTCGATAAACACTGATAAAGACAGGATGCAACCTGTTTGCATTTGTGACAATAGCAAAAGATAAATGTGCTGGAATCGTTTTCCATGCACAAGTAAGGTTCATTGTACTGGGCAATCGAAGGCCCATCCAGACACATCAATACACAAATACCCCCACGGCTCTACAATGAGAGAGACATCGACGGGTGATTAAACGAGTATTTGGGGGCCCCCAAAACCATTCAGGGAGACGATTCATACGATCCTGGCTGGGTCAACAATGGGGAAAACATTAACGGGTAGTTGGCCAGTTTCAGGTGTAGAAGCTCTTCTTTAGGGCTGGACTCTGTTGACTCTGGACTTTTAGCCATACTGGACGGTTATTCGAATGTTGGGTGGAGCTCAATTGGAACGAGCCGCCTCGACAAGGGCAAGTGACCGGGTGCACCATCCCGAGAGTCGGTAAACAGTGTCTGGACCCGAAGGCCCAACAAGACAAGATGAAATGACAAGAAAAAAAGAAGAATCCACGTGCCGCCGTGGTCAGTAAACCCCGACCGCGCCCGAAAATATATAACTCATTTCTTGAATTCTACGGGTTATTGCACGAACCGGTTTGGGTCCATCGAATTCCTCATAACAACAAGAAAGACTCTTCATTGAATTCTACCGACAACTGGTGTCGGTACAGGAAGACTTTTCTTTGAGTTCTACAACCGGGCCCGAGTTCTGTCGAGTTCTTCATGACAACGGGGAGCCCGGCCTGCTTGCCGCAGCAGCGAAGATAAACAAGTGGGGTACAGAGACCCCTCCAAACACGTGACAGTCAGGCGCTGCAGCGAACGAGCCGAGTGCCTCATTTTTAAATTCTGCGAAGTATCACTAGTGGTGAGCATGTTTCCCGATCCTACAAATCTAGACGTAGTGTAGGTATTGATAAGGGAGGGTGGTTCTATTAAGGATAAAGTATAATGTGTTCCCCTTTTTACGATGTGCCGTGCGTTCTTCATTACCATAGACCAAGCTTTATGAATGTATGTATACTTGTACTCTCATTAATTTGCGCCTATGACATGTACTTCATGATTTTGGACGCTATGCAATAAAGATTTCCATTTCGTACTATTCAACCGGGTCTATTTGAGTTTTTCTCTGCATTACTGCTCTCGCACCTAAGTCCAGTGTTAGAACCGTAAGGGCGAGTGGGTCGAACCACTCACAGGTGCTTATTGCAACAAGGCTGGCCGGAGACCAGAGCAAGCAATAGTATTAGGCAACGAAGGCCTAACCTCGCACCAGCACCGTCTGTGATACAAGCATGACAAAAACCCCTTACAGGAGGTGCTGCCAAAGAAGTCTTGACGAGTTGCTGCAGTGCATCTTCTAGATGGTACATACAACTTGGTGGAACTTCAGTATATAGGGACGTTGGGTGAGGACAGGATGATGCCATTCATGGTCGATTTGCCTGCTGAAAATTATTGTTTAAGCTCACACATGAAAAATGGTCACTTGAGAGAGATTCTGACGGAGACCTGTTGCTTATGAAACTATATCTTAGAATAATTCAGCACCTTGAGGAGGGGGGTGGGTGGGTGTAAATTGGGCGGTTTGGAGGGTAAAACATTACTATTTTAAGAGGTATGAATTTTGAAACTCTATAAGGGCAGACTTGAACTGAGATGCTTTGCCAATCCCCCACTGGTCCTCTCACAGACTCGATACTATATACTAGCCATCTCTTCAAAATATGTAAATTATTTTTTTATCTCATGTGAGGAAGTTAAATGTTGCTGCTTGCAAACAGCTGTCATAATTTGATGCTACTGGCATTTATAAAATCTTTATTTCATCAGCTTTGAAATTCATATTTTCTATGTCAGTGCATAAAAATCATTTAATTGTCCTTTGTATTCCTGCCCAGCTTCTTGCCCTCTCTGTGCTTTTTATTTGATCAGTCTCTTAACATTCCTGACAACGTTCTATCTGTGCAAATTCCTTCTATTACGGCCCTTCAACTAGTTTGCATTTGATTTATTCATTAGTTATTTTCTTTCATGAATTTATCTTCTTTGGCATATTCTGTGACTTCCTGGAATACTCTGCTCAGTGGCTGTCCTGGGTTTTCCTTGTCTCACCATCATTTCATCTTTCTTGAGTCTTTGCATTTTTAATCTTGATTATCAGCAGCTCTTAATTGACCGTGTTAACTGCCATCTGAACAGAAATTGCTTCTCTCTCTCTCTCTATACGGCTTGTTACTTCAGGACCATTCTGGCAAAGGAAATATATTTTCTCTGCTATAAAACCTTTCCTGTACCCACCATCCTCACATCTGACACCAGTGTCAGCCATCACTCAGTTGGTAGCACTCTCTCCTCTGAGTCAGAAGGTTGTGGATTCAAGGCCCATGCCAGAGACATTGAGGATAAACATCTCAGCTGACACTCCAGTGCAGTGCTGAGGGAGTGCTGTACTGTTGGAGGTGCTGACTTTCGGAAGAGACATTAAATCAAGGCCCCCTCAGCTCTCTCAGGTGGATGTGAATGTACCCATGGCCATATTTCGAAGAAGGGCAGTGGAGTTATCTCCAGTGTCCTAGCCAATATTTATCCCTCAATCAATATCCCTAAAAAACAGAGGGGGCCAAATTTGATAGCGCTAAGAAATGGGCATGGGCACCGCGATGCGAGATATGCCCGCACTGTTTAGAAAGTGCAGGCAGCATGTCAATTTGGTGCTCGGGGGGGGGGGGGGGGGGGGGGGGGCAGAAGTTTGTGTCGGTCATGTCTAAGGATAGCCCAGTCTCAATCCCAAATCAAATAAGGCTGATGCAGGTTTCTGGAGTTCACCAACTCATTTAACCAAAGGCAAAGCTGTCAAGATTGAGAACTTTCCATCTAAAAAAATCTTGACTCACAAAAACATAATGTTTTGAATGGAGAGTGCATAAGTTTCAAATGCATCATATTCCATTGGGAAGGAGGAGGAAAACAGACAGAATTGGATTTTTGTGCTTCCATCACAAAATGGGATATGACAGGAACTTGCCCAAAGGAATAATTCCTGAACGATTGTTAGAGAACAGCACTCTAATAAAACTTCTGGAGTGAGTTAAGCTTTACTTAAAGTTAGCCTGCTCCTGTTCAAGGCAGTCTGCAGCTCTGAAGCTGAGCTGCCTTCTGCATATAAAAATTGCTAAAAGTGCTTCAGCACCAACACGAATGGCTCAACAGGCCAGGGAAAGGGCACCAGGGTCTCGGACGCAGCACTCCAGCTTTGTGGAGGGGGTCAACACTGGAAGAGAGATCCTCTAACCACAGGGGGCCAGGAAGCCCTCCAGAAAGAAGAATGTGGGACCAGATTGCCAAGACGGTCATTGCCAGCAGTGTCGCTCCCAAGACCTGGCTCCAGTGCCCAAAGAAGTTTCATAACCTTAGATGAGTGGTCAAGGTCAGTGAATGCATTCTCAAAAGCCATGTCCTACCAACTGCACCACTAGCCTCACCCACTGCTCAATGCATGACCCCCCCCACTCCTCCACCATCACTCACCTACCAACAATCTCTACCAAATACAAGGCACACCTCACATTCCTAGCTTCACCTCACCCCCTTGGAGCAGATGGTGGTGGCCATTCTTGGCAGGGGCATGGCTGAGACCTTGTCCAGCGGCGAGGCTGAAAGAATACAAGATGCCGGTATCCTCATACGTTATCCTCCTTTACATCCCACTTCCCACTCATCCCACAATCTCTTCTGATTTACAAGCTGCACTTGGTGTAAGCACGCACCTCTTGCTTTCCTGTTCTCCCTCAACACAGCCCTACCCTTGTGCCTTCCTCATTTCAGACACCCAAGAAATCCAGCCTGCCCAGCTAGTGGTTGACCAAGAAGTGGGAGAGGAGAGTGAAGAAGAAACACAGTCACTCGATTTCACACTCCCAGCCAGCAGCTCCTCAAGGTCGACCAGCAAGGCCATCTGCAGTGTCCCCCACTGAAAGTCAGCAGCCTTCCACCAGCCATGCTGCAGCCACTGGGGTAGCACTGCGTGACATCACTAGGATAGGCAAAGGCACACACAAGACAGTCACTAAGGGAATGCACAAGGGTGATTAGTTGATGTTTTGATGTAATATTAAAGTTGGATTGCAAAGTTTGCTTTTTGTTGGCTTTTATTTCAGCATTGTGGCCAAGAGGATGCTGTGATGGTCAGTAACAGAGGGAAGGTAAGGTGTGGGCCAAATGTTGAAAGGGGAATTGGGATTGTGGTCACTGGTACCCCAGGTGGATGATTCGATCCCGGATATCCCAACCAGAAAGAGTCTGTCTGAGTTGCATCCTTCTGCTTTTTCCTCTTCTGCTTTTTCCTCTTCTGCCTCCTCCTCCCTGTGTGAGCAACTTGTCCCCTTTGCTGCCTCTGCTCCATGTGATGATGCAGCCCAAGGGGGACTGCAACTAGATCCCCCAGGACTGGGAACAAATGGTGTTCTTAGAGGCCTTCCTTTAAGAGCTAAAGCCTTGCAAATGTCCAGCAGCACTCCCTGCACTCTCTGGAAATTTTAACAACTTTTTAAATGTATTGCACCAAGCCACTACTCCAATAAAATGTAAAGAAACTAGTCCAAAAGCAAAAATCGAAACTTACCTGAAAGTTGTGTGCATCCCTTTAAGAAGCGCTGGCAGTGTCTCTGTTGTACTGCTGCAGCACGTTCTTCCGTGTGTGGTTTGGAGAGGGTGGTATTAAGAGCGGTGACGTCGAAAATCACAGATCGTGCATCAATTCAGATGTTGCACACCGATTGACGTCACGATCTGGATCATTTAATTATGTGCGGCGAGCGCAAGCAACGTCATCGCTGTCGACCTTCCCAGAATGGCGGCCGCTACATTCCATGCTGGAAATGGGCGGAAGCGAGGCGGCCGCCATTTTTACTGCCAAACTGGCCTTAACGCGGCCAGATTATCTGGTCATTATCGCATTGCTGTTTGTGGGAGCTTGCTGTGTGCAGATTGGCTGCCGCGTTTCCTACATTATAACACGGCGTACAGCAAGGTCCCTCAAACAGCAATAAGAGAATGACCAGATAATCTCTTGTAGTAATGTTGGATAAATATTGGCCAGGACACCGGGGAGAACTCCCCTGCTCTTCTTCGAATAGTGCCATGGGATCTTTTGCATCCACCTGAGAGAGCAAATGGGGGCCTCGGTTTAACGTCTCATCCAAAAGACTGCTCTCTCATGTCCTAGCCTGCTCCTATCACCCTAATTCTTGCTGATCTCCATGGTTTTCCTCCCCTTAATGCACTAACTTCAAAATGCTCATCTGCATCTTCAAATCTCTCCACTACCTATCTACGCCACACCCACGCCCTCCTGCAGCCTGCTTCAAACCCACTTCTCTCCACTCCCCCAACGCTGGCCATCAGCAGCAGAGCCTTCAACCATCTTGCCCCACCAAATGAAACTCCATCTCTAATTCCCTTTCTTGCGACATTTCTGCCCACTTTGAAAGTCCTCATGAAAACGTATCTCTTCAGTGGCTCCTTTTGATTACCTCTCCTAAACACCTCGCTACTGCTGCTGGGGTCTGACTCCCAACCATGAAGCACTCTTGGGGCATTTTGCCAGGCTGTACAGATGTAAGTTGGTGCCGTTCATTTTGCTTAAAAACGTGGTTCAGTGGGTAAAGGTGGCTTGTGACTGAGCCACACAGACCAGAAGGTCATCGATTCAGTTTCCAAGTGGTACTGAGTTAGCTGATCTCAGCAAGGATTGACATAGGGCTGCTCTCACTTTCTTCAGAATCCCCATTCAAGGAATGGAACATTCATCCAGGGTTACTGCCCCTGACTGTGAACGTGCACATGGGTGGACATTGGGTGAGGACAGGATTGAGCTCAATTATGCCCTCCACAGTGGAATAGCCTGCTGACAAACCTCGGCTGCCCGTGTCCTAACTCGCACCAAATCCTGTTGACGTTGTACTCGCTATTTCCTTTCTGAAAGACTCCCACTGCTCTGATGTGGATTTTCCTACAAGTAGCTGATCCCAGTCCACTTTGGCCAGATCCTGTCTTATCATATTAAAATCGGCCTTCCCCCAATTTAGAACCTTTATTTCCGGTCCATCTTTGTCCTTTTCCATGACTACGTTAAATCTCACCGAATTATGGTCACTGTCACCAAAATGCTCTCCTACTGACACTTCTACCACTTGCCCTGCTACATTCCCCAGAATTAGGTCCAGTACCGCCCCCTCTCTTGTAGGACTTTCTACATGCTGGCTCAAAAAGCTCTCCTGGAAGCACTTTAAGAATTCCGCACCCTCTAAGCCTTTCACACTCTGACTATCCCAGTTAATATTGGCCATGATGCGGAGATGCCGGTGTTGGACTGGGGTGGACAAAAATGAGAGTTCGCACAACACCAGGTTATAGTCCAACAGTTTTATTTGAAATCACGAGCTTTCGGAGCGCTGCTCCTTCATCAGGTAAAGTGAAGGAATACAAATAGGCAAAGCATATATAGACAGAGAACAATGTGTAGCGTACTCCTCAGAATCGGTTTCATTCTTGGACACACGAATCTCCATCAAAGACGGACGCCTCAGCACTTCACTCTACCGCAAGCCCAGACAACCTCACGATGCTCCACTTCTCCAGCTTCCATCCTAACCACGTTAAAGAAGCCATCCCCTATGGACAAGCCCTGCGAATACACAGGATCTGCTCAGACGAGGAGGAACGCGATGGACACCTACGAACGCTGAAAGACGCCCTTGTAAGAATGGGATATGACGCTAGACTCGTCGATCGACAGTTCCGTCAGGCCACAGCGAAAAATCGCATAGACCTCCTCAGAAGGCGAACACGGGACACAACCAACAGAGTAACCTGCGTCGTCCAGTACTTCCCCGGAGCGGAGAAACTACGCCATGTTCTTCGCAGACTTCAACATGTCATCGATGACGACGAACACCTCGCTAAGGCCATCCCCACGCCTCCACTACTCGCCTTCAAGCAGCCGCCTATCCTCAAAAGTACCATCGTTCGCAGCAAATTACCCAGCTGTCAGGAGTACAGCGACCATGACACCACACAACCCTGCCACGGCAACCTCTGCAAGACATGCCAGATCATCAACACAGATACCATCATCACACGTGAGGACACTACCCACCAGGTACATGGTACATACTCATGTGACTCAGCCAACGCTGTCTACCTCATACGTTGCAGGAAAGGATGCACCGCAGCATGGTGCATCGGCGAGACCATGCAGACACTGAGATAACGTATGAACGGACACCGTGCAACAATTGCCAGGCAGGATTGTTACCACCCAATCGGGGAACACTTCAGCAGTCAAGGACATTCAGCCTCGGATCTGCGGGTAAGCGTTCTCCAAGGCGGCCTTCGAGACACATGACAACGCAAAATTATCGAGCAGAAACTGATAGCCAAGTTCCGCACCCATGAGGATGGCCTCAACTGGGATCTTGGTTTCATGTCACGTTACATGACGTAGAGTCATCCAGACTCGAGTCGTCGTTGGCTTGTTCACAGATGTGATTTCCAGTTTTAAGAAAAAGTAAAAAGCTTAACCATACAGACTGCAGCATTTGACACGTTGGACCCCCTGTGACCCCACCTCATTGTCTTAGCTGTATTTTGCTGTGTCTTTGATGTAATGCCTTCCTGACTGGCCTGATTGTATCTCTGCCGAGGTGTGATGGAGGGCAGTTAGAAAGTCATCTGACATTGTACGCTACACATTGTTCTCTCTCTATATATGCTTTGCTGATTTGTATTCCTTCACTTTACCTGATGAAGGAGCAGCGCTCCGAAAGCTCGTGATTTCAAATAAAACTGTTGGACTATAACCTGGTGTTGTGCGACCTCTCATTTTTGTCCAGTTAATATTGGGGAAGTTGAAATCCCCCACTATTATTACCCGATTATTTCTACACTTCTCTGAGATTTGCCTACATATCTGTTCCTCTATCTCCCCCTGACTGTTTGGGGGCCTATAGTACACTCCCAGCAAAGTGCTTGCCCCCTTTTTGTTTTTAAGTTCTACCCATATGGCCTCATTAGAGGAACCTGCTAAGATATCATCCCTCCTTACAGCAGTAATTGACTCCTTGATTAATATTGCAACACCCCCTCCTCTTTTACGCCCCCCTCTGTCTCGCCTGAAAATTCTATACCCCAGAATATTGAGCTGCCAGTCTTGCCCCTCCCTCAACCATGTCTCTGTGATAGCAACAATATCGTACTCCCATGTGTTCATCAACACCTTCAATTCATCTGCCTTACTCGCAAGACTCCTTGCATTAAAATAAATGCCATCCAGCCTTGCCATACTCCCTTGTGCCCTTACATATTTGCTCTGCCTTCCAGGCTGACTTGTTTTTTCCTCTATATTTGGCTGTGCATCACCCCCTACTATAGCTCCACTCCGTATCCCATCCCCCTGCCAAGTTAGTTTAAACCCCCCCCCAACAGCAGTAGCAAACCTCCCCGCAAGGATGTTGGTCCCGTTCCCAGTAACGCCCTTTTATTATATCATTGTAGAGCAAAGATTCAACACCCACTTTGATAGATTAAACTTCAAACGTAATGTGGCCATGGTCCCTTTAAAGATCCCAGTTGAAAACGCATCATGAATGACATCACCAGACCCCTCCATCTAATTGGGCCGGGTAACGCACAGGGCGAGCTTAATAGGCCCCATTAAGGTAAGTTCATTTTCAACAGCGGGATGGAGCCAGCAGCGGGGTAATGACTTTCAGGCTTTATGTTTGAATCTCTCCAAATCAGCTTTCCGTCCCTGCTACAGCACTGAAACGGCCTTTATCAAAGTCACAAATTACATCCTCTGTGACTGTGACTGTGACTGTGGGGAATTTTCCCTCCTCGATCTCTCTGCAACCTTTGACACGGTCGACCATATCATTCTCCAGCACGTCCTGAGAACAAATTTTAAAAATGATAATTTTAGTGCTGCCCGTGAAATTGACCTGGCGGTTTGCAGTGGCGATAAACACTACCGTCACGATCTCCCGTGCCCGAAGATCGTGACGCCATCGAAGCGCGCATCGCCCCGCTAACGTCCTGGACCGGAAATTGATTCTTGTCCCATGCCTTATCGCCTGGCGCTAGGAACGACAGGTAGAGGGGGCCGGTTTGCAGTCGGCTGGGAGCTGAGAGAGCGCTGTTTAAAGACGTGCGCTTCCTGTCGGCAATCAATTCTGTATATGCAGGTTGAGAGAGGGAGAGGTGTGTCTGGAGACATTTAACGCGTCCTACTTGAAGGAGTTTTGTTCGTCAGCAAGACTTTTCAGGTTCCCATTTCTGTAAGCTTTATTACTATCATATTTAAAAGATTTAATGGGGGCTGTACCAGCACGGGGCCGCGTCCTCCAGCTTCACCGTCGGAGGCAGCGGAGGTGGAGAGAGAGTGTGGAAAACATGGCCAGAGGGAGAAGGGTCAACAGCGCTCTGCACAGGAGACCTTACCCTCCCAGGATATTCCAGGAGCAATTCTCCTTCATGAATTTCTCCGAGGAGCAGTGTTTTAGAAGGCTCCACTTCAGCAAGGAGGTGGTCACAGAGCTCTGCCACCTCCTGCAACCTCAGCTCAGGACCAGGACATCTCTGTCGGTGGCAGTGAAGGTGATGGTGGCTCTCAATTTCTATGCCAGCGGCTCCTTCCAGGCTTCAACAGGGGATATTGCAAATATCTCCCAGTTTGCTGTCCATTGTTGCATCCGGGAGGTCACAAATGCTCTGTACAAAAGGAGAAGGGAGTACATCTCATTCCCCATGACCCGAGAAAAACAGCATGAATGCGCATGTGACTTCGCTAGGATAGCGGGCTTCCCCATGGTTCAGGGTAACATTGACTGCACGCACGTGGCATTGCGGGCATCTCATGAAAGTGTAAAAATTTTCCGCAACTGCAAAGGCTTCCACTCTCTGAACATCCAGGTGGTGTGTGACCAAAAACAGCACATCCTCGCCATCAATGCCCGCTATCCTGGCAGCAGCCACGATGCATTAATCCTGCGCCTGGCTGGTGTCCCAGACCTGTTCCAACCACCGCATCAACCTCATGGCTGGCTCCTCGGGGACAAGAGTTATCCACTCTGCACCTGGCTGATGACACCGCTCCGTAACCCCAACACTCCTGCTGAGCTCGCCTACAATGAGAGTCATAGCATCACCAGGAACCTCATTGAACAGACAATCGGCATGTTGAAGCAACGGTTCCGGTGTCTTGACCACTCTGGAGGAGCCCTGCAGTACTCCCCCGATCGAGCCTCGCTTTTCATTGTTGTGTGCTGCATGCTTCACAACCTGGCCATTCTGAGGACCCAGCCATTGCCACCAGGGATTGGTGCACCACCTCAGGAGGAGGAAGAGGGAGAGGAGGAGGAGGAGGTAGAGGAGGAGGATGAAGAGGAGGAGGATGAAGAGGAGGAGGAGCAGCAACAACGTGGGAGGGAGGCACTCAATGTTGCCTCTGCAAGGGCCGTTCGTGAACACCTCATAAGACATCGCTTCTGATGAATGACAGAGAAGATGGCTTTTGGGATCAACAAGCACATCATTACAGCCATCCCACAGCCCCTATTACCAGGCAAAGCTCCAATGAGTAACATGAGGAAATTAGTAAAGTTTCAATAAAAAAATTATTTTTCTGAACAACTGTGTGTTATTAAGCACAACCAATAACAAACAAACACAACAATTCATTAACAAACAAAACTGGTTCTTACCACATCGAAATAAGTCTTAACAGAGTGAATAATATATTTACATACACATCCAACTTTGGTACAAACACTCCCCCATATGTTAGAAAAATTTTAGTTATTCGTCCTTCTTGAATGATCTCCCTCCGTTTCGCACTTCCCCCCTCCCAACCCTACTGCTCCTCCATAATGTGGCCCCAGTGGCTGCAGCAAGGCTGGTGGAAGGCTGCTGAGTCTGGGAGCCAGAGACTGAAGATGACCTTGCAGGACGCCTTTGACCAGCTCTGGGCTTGGAGGGCCCGGCTGCAGACCGCACCAACTCTGCATGGGTGGCAGCAGTCTGGGGTAGCTGGGTTGCAGGCTGTGGCAAGTGCAATGGTGGAGTGGCAGTGGTGGCAGCAGGAATGCTGTCATCCTGAGAGAGGACAGTACCTTCCTGCTCAACTGACACACTGCCGCTCCCCTGGGGCAGAACCTCAGCATCTGGAGCAATCTGCTCGAGCACAGATTGCTGGCCTGCTGCGGCACCGTGAGATCCCTGGTGGACAGTGGGCGACCCACGAGGATAGCAGCAGTCAGCACTTGTGTGGCATCAATCTGAGAGTGCATGAGAGCAGTCTGACATTGGATGGCACC
Organism: Squalus acanthias; assembly: GCA_030390025.1. Taxonomy (NCBI): domain Eukaryota; kingdom Metazoa; phylum Chordata; class Chondrichthyes; order Squaliformes; family Squalidae; genus Squalus; species Squalus acanthias. The sequence goes on along the minus strand of CM059425.1, from coordinate 122,312,108 downwards.
AACCAATGATTCGATTCCAGTACTAAGCCGTTGCGTTGCCTCGACCTGTGCTGCGATAGATGCTGCCACCTAACCCATTACACGCAGCATGGGGTCTGGGTCCCTACAGTCTCTCTGCAAGTCAACCATCCTCTGCAATGAGGCAAGGATGGGTTCAAGGGTTTGCTCACAGATGACAACTGTGCTGGTGGTGAACTCCTCCACGCTCCTAGCCAGTGCACCCATGCTCTCGGGCACCCTTGCCATTGCACCCATGAGCTCAGTATGCATGCTCATCACCTGAGTATTCATCGCCGTGATATCGAGTTCCTCATCCGAGTCCTGTGCAGCAGAACTCGTGCGTGCTCACCCTCTGGGGAGATGACCCTCGAGCTTCCCTTCCCCCATGACGTTGCTGCAACTCGCTGGGTCCTGGAGCTTCACCCACATCAGAGCAATTTCCTCTGCTCCCCTCCAGTGACCGCGTGGCCCCAGTATTGGATGTCTCGCCCTCGGGAGATGCAGGCAGTGCGGCTACGGCTTCATGTTCCTCCTCCTCTCCCACGTCGCTGCCACTGGGAGGCTGAGGGACAGGCTGGTCAGATGGTGGCTCAATATCTGAAAGCAGGAAGGTACAAGAGTGGCTTTAACATGAGCGCCGGGGGGCAGGAAGGGAGCAAGGACTGGAGACAGTATAGTTAGATGGAAAGAGGGAAAGGCTGGTGTTGTGAGGGAGAAGTGGTATGAGAGAGGAGGGAGAGGTGATGAACATACCGTTGCTGTCCCCAAGGGGGTCGACCTCACATGGCTCATGATTAGTCTGTGAACTCGCTCCTCCAGTTGTGTGAGGGGGTGCAGCTCCGCCTGACCTCCTCCCATGCGTTGTTGCTCTCTCCTGTTATGTGAATGCTTTAATCAGAGATTAGACAATTATAAGTTTCTTCAGAACAAATCCATTTATCTCCCATCCTTCTTTGACTTGCTTGATGTCCCTTCTCTGCCTGCTGTAGGTTTCTCACCAAGTTTTGGTGCTAGACTGACTAATCACACATAACAGCAAGGCAGCAACAAAAATGGTATAGAATTGTATAATTTGGATGTTTCTAACCCAAACAAATCCAAATAAGTAAATCTAGGTTTGGAACACGTTTAGGTTAAGTGGATTTTTAAGTCCTGATCAAGTTGAGAGGTGTTGGCCCTGGAGAATGGAAAATTTTCGATTTCATGTAGCCAATACAAGAAGCCCGTTCTCCCAGATCAAGTGCAGAACAATGTAGCTTTCTCTATCTTCGCTGTGCCAACAATATGCTTCAGTCCCAACCTCCGAGAAGTGCCCTCTGCAGCACAAAGGTGACATTTTTCAATTTCTCGCCAGTCGTCCTGTGCCTTCAGTGTGTAAGATCGCTAATTAAATGGTGAAATAGGGCAGTTTAGTCTGGTGGGCCCCTGCCCACTAGGACCTGAATTGAAACTGTTCAGCCTCATTTTACAAAGCACTCCTTGCAAAGAGGGAATACTTCCATTCCATCAGTCTGTTTTGGATTTAAAACCAGGCCCCAAAGGCAAAAAGCCAATATACAACTCACTGTACCAAACTAAAGTATCATTGGCTACTCCGAGACATTTAACAGATTCACCCCAGAAAATCAGCTTTAAGGGGAATTGCTTGATCATTTTTATATAGTAATGCAATTGTTACTCCTTCAGTTTTACTGTTGGGTTATCATTATAAAATATGATTAGTAGCCAGATGGTTTGCCTGTTCCGTGCTGAGATAGATCACATTTAAGTGCTTTGTCCTACTTCCAGTGCACTTTGATACCCTTGAGAATTCCTTTTGGTGATGGACTATTCGCCTTCATATCAAGAGAATCATTGGGGAATCTTTGTGACTTGTGTAACTGGCTCATCCACTACATTTGATGCTTTGCAAATCAGTAGATCAAACTCGTTACACATGCAAAAAAGATCAGAGTAAATAGGCTTTACACAGTAGACTGTTGTGTTGAAGGGATAATTACAAGTCAGGCTTTTCAGGCTACCCCAGATCAAGCGTATTCCCCAGACATTCACCTTCAACTACAGTTAGCGGTAGCCAAATCCTAGAGATGCTTAATTGCGTCTAAAGGTCAGACTATCTCTCCCTAAAGGAAAGGAACAACCTGAAGATGTTACCATCCTCCGGATAGCACTTTTAATAAGTTTAACTAGACTGTAACCTTTCGGATATTATGAGGGTCCAGAAAACCCCCCAGAATTCTGCAACTCCTTACAAAAGAGTGTACAGAAATTGAGTTCACGAAGTTGATACAAAATTACTCTGTGAAACAATTCTAAAAATATATAGATTAATTAAAGAGCTGACATTCAGCCAACAGCTTTTGATTTCAATCGAAACTTTAACAGTCCAAAATACAAATAGCTTACATTTCTTATCAGAGATCCTTATTCTCAAATCTTAACTTCATTACATTTCCACACTTCTACTTTTTCTTAATCCAGAATATCCACCAAAATCAAATACCTTGATTACCCGCGACTCAGAGTTAAAAACTTACAGAGCATGCCTGTGAAGTTGAGAAACGCTTGCCCTTCCAGCGACTTCTGACTTTGCATCTGAAAAGCTCTATTTTTATATCTTTTTTAGTGGCTTATCCTTTGAAGTTTTCTGCTGATGTAAGCTAATTATCTCTAGCCATACATCTGTTGACTTCTTTCTATTCTTACTGTTAATTCAGCTGTTAGCTTTTAGAATCCTGTCTGCTGTATAGGTGTTTCAAAAACTTATCATAAAATATGGTATAACAGATTTATCTATTTGATGCCATTCTTAGGAAGGTTTTCCATTGAATTGTTAAATCACTTTAGCTGCTTGTATTACAGACGTCATGTCTCCTAACTATTCAATTTTCAATACAAACACAATGTGATTGCTTGGTGTCATCTATTGAAGTCATACTTTCAAAGTGTTCTGCAGGTACTTTTTATAATATGTAAATCAAAACCACTTCAACCAGGGTGTTTACTTGTTTTCTGAGCTACTTCAATTGGTTGCATATTTAATCGTGTTTCCTGTCTTATTTGATGTTACTTTTACAAAGGCACATGGTTTTTTAATATTCTGTGTTCCTGTTTGAAGTGTTGGGGCTGGATTTTCAATGACCCGTGGAGTCGGGTTTGGAGGCAGGGGGGGGGGGGGGGAGGTTAAAGTTGCAGATTTGGGGGTCCCGACCCCATCCCAACTCCAACCCACCTCCATGCCAGTTTCTCTGGCGGCGGGTACCCGACCTGTTCTGAGACCCGATTCCCCGAGGCGGAAAGGGATTAGTGACAATTAACTGCCTGTTAACAGGTAGTTAACAGGCAGTTTTTTGCATAATCCCTATTTTCAAAAGAAAAGTGTGGGCTTCCCGACAGGTGGCAACCACTCCAAGTTATCGGGGCGGGCCGTGGGTCTGCAGGGGTTGGAGGGGTCGATATGTCCGGTGGGCAGGTGAGTGATGGGTGCATGTGTGCAGAGGTAAGTGCGTAAGGTAAGTGCTAAGTGGTGGAAAAAGTTTTATTTACCTTAACTTCCTCCTGCAGGTGTCAGCCCTTTAGTTCTCGGGAGTTAGAAATCTCACCGGCACAGAAAGCAGGAAAGCCGTGGACCTGTCAAAAACAGCAGCCTTCTGTTTTCTGTGCTGGAATGATTTCTAACTCAGCCTGAAAGGAAGGACTGAAGTTAGAAATCATACTGTCAGTGTTTGACAGCTTCACAGAGCTGTCAAACGCTGATATTTCATCTGTCAAAAGCTCTTGACAGATGAAATGTCAGTCTGTGACGTCACCTGTTGCTGGGTGGCCCTTAATTGGCCTGCTGAGCCCATTGGGCGGGCTCAACAAGGTCAATCAAGGGAAAATACAATGGGTTGGCCACATCTCGATGGAGGCGGGTTCACAAGCCAGAATGTGTGATTCCCGACCCCAACCCGACTCCAACTTCAAAATCCAGCCCTTGGTTTCTAACACTTTACTTGGACATTACTATTGTGTTGGTTCCAAACTGTAGACATCTCGGAAGCAAGCCTTTGCTTTTTCAATAGGGCCTTTGACTTTGTATTTACAAACCAATTCCCATTTCAAAGCTTGTTTGGTGTTTACAGCTTTTGTTATCAACTGTTCTTATCTCAAAAGCCTGTATTGTGTTTGCAGCCTGTGTCGCCGAGGCTTTCCAGACTTTTAAACCCAGTATGTCATGTATTAATAATATCAGAAATATGTTCATAGGATGGTGTATTTTTCAGAAACATAACTATTCCATTACAGTGTTTCATTCATTTTTAACTGTGTTCGTCATCTACCAATTAATAAAACAACAGGAGAGTAACATACCCTTATCTTTTACCAGCTGACGGGGATTTGAACCCTACTTGCTCAGTAGAAGCCTTGCGGATGGGCAGTTAAAATCACCCTGGCTCTTACCTGCCCGAAAGCCGCCATGATCCCAACATCTGTCATTTTAACCTGCTCTCCTGAGCAGGCAGCAAGGACATGCACCCGGAGCCAACAGGGTCCTTCTTTACATATGCATGTTGTGGGCCCGATGACATCATTGAGACCCGACTGCATCACCCAATTCTCTTTGTAACTTATTGCCATGAATCTCTCTATGTTCCTGGAGATTAAATTCAAATTCCAGCGATTGTTCTTTTTCCTTTTAAAAAAAATCTTGGTTTGTTCTGAGGTTGGCAGCTATGTATTTTTCAATACTCAGTAATTTGGTTTAATAACTGTTTGTCTTTCTTTGCGGTAGTACCAAATAGGATTACTTAGGAATATATATTTTTCATTATCACACAAAACTTGTATTTATATATCGCCTTTAACATAGTAAAACATCCCAAGGCTCTTCACAGGAGCGTTATCAAACAAAATTTGACACCGAGCCACATAAGGAGATATTAGGACAGATGACCAAAAGCTTGGTCAAAGAGGCAGGTTTTAAGGAGCGTCTTAAAGGAGGAGAGAGAGGTAGAGAGGCAAAGAGGCTTAGGGAGGGAATTCCAGAACTTAGGGCCCAGACAGCTGAAGGTACGGCCACCAATGGAGGGGTGATGAAAATCGGAGATGCACAAGAGGCCAGAACTGGAGGAGCACAGAAATCTCAGGGGTTGTAATCCTGGAGGAGATTACAGAGATAGGGAGGGGCGTGGCCATGGAGGGATTAGAACACAAGGATGAAAGAGGTTTGGTGAGTCTTGAGTACAAGGACTCACCAAACAACAGAGAATGTCAGTGTTTGACAGCTTCTCAAAGCTGTCATACGATGACAATTCATCTGTCAAAATATTTTGACAGATGCAACGTCATACGCTGACGTTCTCTGTCACCGGCTTTCCCTTAATTGGCCTGCTAAACCCACTGGGCGGGCTTAACAAGGTCAATCAAGGGAAAATAACGTGGGTTGGCCACAAGTCGATGGAGGCGGGACTAAAACCCGACAAGCAGCAGTCCCGCCTCCAACGCGCCCCATTGACAAAATCACCCCCTAAGACACCAGAAATAAAATAAACATTTGTTTTATTTAATTTGGTTTCACCAGAATGATACCAGGGCTAAAAGGGTTACATTATGTGGGCAGGTTGCATAGACTAGGCTTGTATTCCCTTGAATATAGAAGATTAAGGGGTGAACTAATGGAGGCGTTCAAGATGAGCAAAGGAATTAATAGGGTAGATAGAGAGAAACTATTTCCTCAGGTGGGGGTATTCAGAACAAGGGGACATAACCTTAAAATTAGAGCCAGGCCGTTTAGGGGTGATGTCAGGAAGCACTTCTTCACACAAAGGGTAGTGGAAATCTGGAACTCTCTCTCACGCACATTTCCAGCCGGGATCAGGAATGGAAGCTCTGGGTGATTTGCCCTTCTGTAACTAAGGTGAGCCAAGTCTGTTGTGTTGCTCCTGCACTGACCCAGCGCAGATCATGGAACTCAGTGCAGACCAAGGATCAAACTTGTAACCTTCCTGGTCCGAGGAGCTTATTATCTCGCTCGGTTGACTCCCTGAGCTGTCCCGGAAGCCTTGTTCATAATTTTTTTTTAACGTATTTATTGCAAAAGAAACTAGAGCAACTTATCCGTCAAATTGGGTCACCCTCTTCCTGACAATGAGGGAGCTTCCATTCCCTTGTGAAGCACAGGGAAAATTTCTAACATGCAGTAAATATTTTTGATTTTATTTCTGCTGATGTGTTCTCCGACAGTGTCCTGGTGGGTGTTCATCTGATTCTCTCCTGCTTTAATAGATCTCCATTTATATTCATTGGCAGTGTTGGCGGGTTAACCAGTCCAGGGGGAGTGATGCCTGCATCTGATACTTGGTGCTTGTGATAGAGATGGCTCTTTATTCCTGAGTGGTTTTGTGTAAAAGAAGATGAATGTGTCTGTGTTCCCAACAGCTTAGGGAGGCTCAAGCGCATGTTGCACTAATCAGCATTAGCTTCTGAAGTTCATCTCCATTACTTATGCATAATTTGAGTACATTATAAAGTAGTTTATGAGTTGAAAGCTGAGGCACATCATCAAAATTGGCACTACACCTATTCGTTTCAGCCGCAATCTCATAGCACAACTGGCATTGTGTATACCATACCCAAAAATGAATACATTTGTAAATGATCCTACATGGCTATTTACCTTTCTTCTCGCTCACCTTTTTTTCATCCTGCTCAGATTTATTGGTTTAAGAACATAAGAACATAAGAAATAGGAGCAGGAGTAGGCCATTCGGCCCTTCGAGCCTGCTCCGCCATTCAATGAGATCATGGCTGATCTTCTGCCTCAACTCCATTCACCGGCCCTATCGCCATATCCCTTGATGCCCTTACTGGTCAGAATCTATCAACTTCTGTTTTGAATATACCCAATGACTGAGCCTCCACAGCCCCCTGGGATAGAGAATTCCAAAGATTCACCACCCTCTGTGTGAAGAAATTTCTTCTCATCTCAGTCCTGAATGGCCTACCCTTTATCTTGAAGCTGTGGCCCCTGGTTCTAGACTCCCCAGCCAAGGGAAACATTCTCCCAGCATCCATCCTATCAAGCCCTGTAATAATTTTGTATGCTTCGATGAGATCCCCTCTCATTCTTCTGAATTCAAGAGAACACAGGCCTAGTTTACTCAATCTCTTCTCATACGACAGTCCCGCCATCCCAGGAATCAATCTCGTGAACCTTTGTTGCACTCCCTCTATGGCAAGTATATCCTTCCTTAGGTAAGGAGACCAAAATTGTACACAGTACTCCAGGTCTCACCAAGGCCCTATATAAATGGAGTTTGATAATGAACCATCTTTTTCTTTGTGTTACATAAGAACATAAGAAATAGGAGCAGGAGTAGGCCATTTGGCCCCTCAAGCCTGCTCCGTCATTCAATAAGATCATGGCTGATCTGATCTTGACCTCAACTCCACTTTCCTGCCCGCTCCCCATAACCTTTGACTCTCTTATCGTTCAAAAATCTGTCTATCTCCACCTTAAATATATTCAATGACCCAGCCTCCACAGCTCTCTGGGGTAGAGTATTTCATAGATTCACAACACTCTGAGAGAAGAAATTCCTCCTCATCTCTGTTTTAAATGGGCAAACCCTTATTCTGAAACTATGCCCCTAGTTCTAGATTCCCCCATGAGGGGAAACGTCGTCTCTCCATCTACCCTGTCAAGCCCTGTCAGAATCTTATATGGTTCAATAAGATCACCTCTCATTCTTCCAAACCCCAATGAATATAGGCCCAACCTGTTCAACCTTTCTTCATAAGACAACCCTTCCAGGAATCAACCTCGTGAACCTTCTCTGAATTGCTTCCAATGCAAGTATATCCCTCCTTAAATAAGGAGACCAAAACTGCACGCAGCACTCCAGGTGTGGTCTCACCAACGCTCTGTACAGTTGTAGCAAGACTTCCCTACTTTTATACTCCATCCCCCTTGCAATAAATGCCAACATTCCATTTGCCTTCCTAATTACTTGCTGTACCTGCATGCTAACTTTTTGTGTTTCATGTACAAGGACCCCCAGATCCCTCTGTACCGCAGCATTCTGTAGTCTTTCTTCATTTAAATAACAATTAGCTTTTTTATTTTTCCTACCAAAGTGGATAACCTCACATTTTCCCACATTATACTCCATCTGCCAAATTTTTGCCCACTCACTTAACCTATCTATATCCCTTTGCAGATTATTTGTGTCCTCTTCACAACTTGCTTTCCCACCTATCTTTGTATCATCAGCAAATTTGGTTACATTACACTCAGTCCCTTCATCCAAGTCATTAATACAGATTGTAAACTGCTCCCAGCACTGATCCCTGTGGCACCCCACTAATTACAGTTTGCCAACCTGAAAATGACCCATTTATCCCGACTCTCTGTTTCCTGTTAGTTGGCCAATCCTCGATCCATGTGAATATATTACCCCAACCCCATGAGCTCTTATCTTGTGCAGTAACCTTTTATGTGGCACCTTATTGAATGCCTTCTGGAAATCCAAATACACTACATCTACTGGTTCCCCTTTATCCACCCTGCTCGTTACAACCTCAAAAAACTCTAGCAAATTTGTCAAACATGATTTCCCTTTCATAAAACCATGCTGACTCTGCTTGACTGTATTATGATTTTCTAAATGTCCTGCTACTACTTCCTTAATAATGGACTCCAGCATTTTCCCAATGACAGATGTTAGGCTAACTGGTCTACAGTTTCCTGCTTTCTTTCTCCCTCCTTTCTTGAATAGGGGTGTTACATTTATGGTTTTCCAATCCACTGTGACCTCTCCAGAATCTGGGGAATTTTGGTAGATTACAACCAATGCATCCACTACCTCTGCAGCCACTTCTTTTAAGGCCCTAGGATGCAGGCCATCAGGTCCAGGGGATTTGTTCACCTTTAGTCCCATAAGTTTGCCTAGTACTTTTTCTCTAGTGATAGTGATTGTTTTAAGTTCCTCCCTCCCAGTAGCCCCTTGATCATCTATTATTATTGGGATGCTTTTAGTGTCTTCTACCGTGAAGACCGATACAAAATATTTGTTCAAAGTCTCTGCCATTTTCCGGTTTACCATTATTAATTCCAGTCTCATCCTCTAAGGGACCAACGTTTACTTTAGTTACTCTCTTCCTTTTTATATACCTGTAGAAGCTCTTACTGTCTGTTTTTATATTTCTTGCTGGTTTACTCTCATAATCTATCTTCTCTCTATTTATTTTTAGTCGTCCTTTGCTGGTTTCTAAAAATTTCCTCTGGCCTACCACTAATCTTCGCATCGTTATATGCCTTTGTTTTCAATTTGATACCATCCTTAACTTCCTTAGTTATCCCCGGATGGTTCATTCTTCTCTTAGAGTCTTTCTTTCTCACTGGAATATATCTTTGCTGAGAGTTATGAAATATCTCCTTAAATGTCTGCCACTGCTTATCTACCATCTTACCCTTTAATCGATTTTCCCAGTCCACTTTAGCCAACTCTGTCTTTATACCTTTGTAATTGCCTTTATTTAAGTTCAGGACACTAGTTTGAGACCCAAGTTTCTCACCCTCAAACTGAATTTGAAATTCTAACATGCTATGATCACTCTTCCCTAAAGGATCCTTTACTATGAGATCATTAATTAATCCTATCTCATTACACATTACCAGTTCTAAAATAGCCTGCTCCCTGGTTGGTTCCACAACATATTCTTCTAAGAAACCATCCCAAATACACTCTATGAACTCTTCCTCAAGGCTACCTCTGCCAATTTGATTTGTCCAATCTATATGAAGATTAAAATCGCCCATGATTATTGCAGTACCTTTCTTACAAGCCTCCATTATTTCTTGAATTATACTCTGTCCTACAGTGTACTGTTAGGGGACCTATAGATTACTCCCACCAGTGACTTCTTTCCCTTATTATTTTTTATCTCCACCCAAATTGATTCTGCATCTTGATCTTCTGAGCCAATATAATTTCTCACTACTGCACTGATCTCATCCTTTATTAACAGAGCTACACCACCTCCTTTTCCTTTATCCCCTCCCCCTTTTCCCAGCTTTACCCTGGCCTTAAATCTATTTGATTTCCAGCTCTTCCCAGTTCCGATGAAAGGTCATCGACCTGAAACGTCAACTCTCTTTCTCTCTCCACGGATGCTGCCTGGCCTGCTGAGTTTTTCCAGCGTTTTCTGTTGTTATTTCCTTTTCCTTTCTGCCTATCCTTCCGAAATGTCAAATACCCCATAATATTCAGTTCCCAGCCTTGGTCACCTTGCAACCACATCTCTGTAATGGCTATCAGATCATACCCATTTATTTCTATTTGTGCCGTCAACTCATCTATCTTGTTACGAATGCTGCATGCATTCAGATAAAGAGCTTTTAATTTTGTCTTTTTACCATTTTTCCCGACTCTGACTCTACTTTCTGAGGCACTCTTATGTTTATATGCTCTGTCCCTTCCTGTCACACTCTGGTTATCATTACCCCTATCGCTACCCTGCACTATTGCCTTCTCCTTTCTCTTTGACCCTCACCTGAACCCTCCCCCCCACTATTTAGTTTAAAGCCCTATCTACAGCCCTAGTTATTCGATTCGCCAAGACACTGGTCCCAGCATGGTTCAAGTGAAGCCCGTCCCAACGGAACAATTCCCTCTTTCCCCAGTACTGGTGCCAGTGCCCCATGAATCGAAACCCATTTCCCCCACACCAATCTTTGAGCCACGCATTAATCTCTCTGATCTTATTTACCCTATGCCAATTTGCTCATGGCTCAGGTAGTAATCCAGAGATTATTACCTTTGTGGTTCTGCTTTTTAATTTAGTCCCTAGCTGCTCATACTCCCTCAGCAGTACCTCTTACTTTGTCCTACCTATGTCGTTGGTACCTATGTGGACCACGACAACTGGATCTTTCCCCTTTCATTCCAAGTTCTTCTCCAGCCCAGAGGAGATGTCCTTAATCCTGGCACCGGGGCAGGCAACACAGCCTTCGGGACTCACGCTCTTGGCTGCAGAGAACAGTATCTATCCCCCTAACTGTACTATCCTCTACCACTACTACATTTCTTTTTACTCCCCCAACTTGAATGCCCCCCCGTTCCACGGTGCTGTGGTCAGTTTGCTCATCCTCCCTGCAGTCCCTGCTCTCGTCCACCCAGGGAGCAAGTACCTCATACCTGCTGGACAAGTACAAGGGCTGAGGCTCCTCCAATGCTACCTTGTGGATCCCCATACCTGCCTCACTCATAGTCACACCCTCCTGTCCCTGACCTCGGACAAAATTTGAATTATTTAACCTAAAGGGTGTGACTGCCTCCTGGAACACAGTGTCTCCCCCTCCCTGATGTATTGCACTGTCTGAAGCTCGGACCCCAGCTCATCAACTCTGAGCCGAAGTTCCTCGAGCCGCCAACACATACTGCAGATGTTCCCACATGCTACAGCTGCAACACATCTCCTGCCCTGCCATCTCTATTGTATTTTATTTTAGTAATTGGGTTATCAAGTTTTGAAATTTCAGTTACCTATGTATAGTTTTTAATCTGTAATCACGGCTCTTAATTTAAACCAGTGCCCAAGTTTAGAAAAAAGAGAGAAATAGAGAAATACTCACCAACCAATCACTTACCTGCCTTCCTGTGACGTCACAGTTTGATTTTTCTTCCCCCTCTCAGGTCCGTTGTTGTTGTTTTCCTTTTATCCTCATCGCTGGTCCCACTCTCGCTCTGCTCCCGGGTCACTGGTCCCACTCTCGCTCTGCTCCCGGGTCACTGGTCCCACTCTCGCTCTGCTCTCGGGTCGTCGCTGGTCCCACTCTCGCTCTGCTCTCGGGTCACTGGTCCCACTCTCGCTCTGCTCCCGGGTCACTGGTCCCACTCTCGCTCTGCTCCCGGGTCACTGGTCCCACTCTCGCTCTGCTCTCGGGTCAGTGGTCCCGCTCTCGCTCTGCTCTCGGGTCGTCGCTGGTCCCACTCTCGCTCTGCTCTCGGGTCAGTGGTCCCGCTCTCGCTCTGCTCTCGGGTCGTCGCTGGTCCCACTCTCGCTCTGCTCTCGGGCCTCGGGTCACTGGTCCCACTCTCGCTCTGCTCTCGGGCCCTGGGTCGCTGGTCCCACTCTCGCTCTGCTCTCGGGTCGTCGCTGGTCCCACTCTCACTCTGCTCTCGGGTCACTGGTCCCACTCTCGCTCTGCTCTCGGGCCCTGGGTCGCTGGTCCCACTCTCGCTCTGCTCCCGGGTCACTGGTCCCACTCTCGCTCTGCTCTCGGGTCAGTGGTCCCACTCTCGCTCTGCTCCCGGGTCACTGGTCCCACTCTCGCTCTGCTCTCGGGTCACTGGTCCCACTCTCGCTCTGCTCTCGGTCACTGGTCCCACTCTCGCTCTGCTCTCGGGTCACTGGTCCCACTCTCGCTCTGCTCTCGGGTCACTGGTCCCACTCTCGCTCTGCTCCCGGGTCGCTGGTCCCACTCTCGCTCTGCTCTCGGTCACTGGTCCCACTCTCGCTCTGCTCTCGGGTCCTGGGTCACTGGTCCCACTCTCGCTGTGCTCTCGGGCCTCGGGTCACTGGTCCCACTCTCGCTCTGCTCTCGGGTCACTGGTCCCACTCTCGCTGTGGTCTCGGGCCCTGGGTCAGTGGTCCCACTCTCGCTCTGCTCTCGGGCCTCGGGTCACTGGTCCCACTCTCACTCTGCTCTCGGGTCACTGGTCCCGCTCTCGCTCTGCTCTCGGGCCTCGGGTCACTGGTCCCGCTCTCGCTCTGCTCTCGGGCCTCGGGTCACTGGTCCCACTCTCGCTCTGCTCTCGGGTCGCTGGTCCCACTCTCGCTCTGCTCTCGGGTCACTGGTCCCACTCTCGCTGTGCTCTCGGGTCAGTGGTCCCACTCTCGCTCTGCTCTCGGGTCAGTGGTCCCACTCTCGCTGTGCTCTCGGGTCACTGGTCCCACTCTCGCTCTGCTCTCGGGCCCTGGGTCACTGGTCCCACTCTCGCTCTGCTCTCGGGTCACTGGTCCCACTCTCGCTCTGCTCCCGGGTCACTGGTCCCACTCTCGCTCTGCTCTCGGGTCAGTGGTCCCACTCTCGCTCTGCTCTCGGGTCAGTGGTCCCACTCTCGCTGTGCTCTCGGGTCAGTGGTCCCACTCTCGCTCTGCTCTCGGGTCACTGGTCCCACTCTCGCTCTGCTCTCGGGTCACTGGTCCCACTCTCGCTCTGCTCCCGGGTCACTGGTCCCACTCTCGCTGTGCTCTCGGGTCAGTGGTCCCACTCTCGCTCTGCTCTCGGGTCAGTGGTCCCACTCTCGCTGGGCTCTCGGGTCACTGGTCCCACTCTCGCTCTGCTCCCGGGTCACTGGTCCCACTCTCGCTCTGCTCTCGGGTCACTGGTCCCACTCTCGCTCTGCTCTCGGGTCAGTGGTCCCACTCTCGCTCTGCTCTCGGGCCCTGGGTCGCTGGTCCCACTCTCGCTCTGCTCTCGGGTCGTCGCTGGTCCCACTCTCGCTCTTATCTCGGGTCACTGGTCCCACTCTCGCTCTGCTCTCGGGTCACTGGTCCCACTCTCGCTCTGCTCTCGGGTCAGTGGTCCCACTCTCGCTCTGCTCTCGGGTCGTCGCTGGTCCCACTCTCGCTCTTATCTCGGGTCACTGGTCCCACTCTCGCTCTGCTCTCGGGTCACTGGTCCCACTCTCGCTCTGCTCCCGGGTCGTCGCTGGTCCCACTCTCGCTCTGCTCTCGGGTCACTGGTCCCACTCTCACTCTGCTCTCGGGTCAGTGGTCCCACTCTCGCTCTGCTCTCGGGTCACTGGTCCCACTCTCGCTCTGCTCTCGGGTCACTGGGTCACTGGTCCCACTCTCGCTCTGCTCTCGGGTCGTCGCTGGTCCCACTCTCGCTCTGCTCTCGGGCCCTGGGTCACTGGTCCCACTCTCGCTCTGCTCTCGGGTCAGTGGTCCCACTCTCGCTCTGCTCTCGGGTCGTCGCTGGTCCCACTCTCGCTCTGCTCTCGGGTCACTGGTCCCACTCTCACTCTGCTCTCGGGTCAGTGGTCCCACTCTCGCTCTGCTCTCGGGCCTCGGGTCACTGGTCCCACTCTCGCTCTGCTCTCGGGTCGTCGCTGGTCCCACTCTCGCTCTGCTCTCGGGTCACTGGTCCCACTCTCGCTCTGCTCTCGGGTCGTTGGTCCCACTCTCGCTCTGCTCTCAGGTCACTGGTTCCACTCTCGCTCTGCTCCCGGGTCACTGGTCCCACTCTCGCTCTGCTCTCGGGTCGTTGGTCCCACTCTCGCTCTGCTCTCAGGTCACTGGTTCCACTCTCGCTCTGCTCTCGGGCCCTGAGTCGCTGGTCCCACTCTCGCTCTGCTCTCGGGTCACTGGTCCCACTCTCGCTCTGCTCTCGGGCCCTGGGTCACTGGTCCCACTCTCGCTCTGCTCTCGGGTCAGTGGTCCCACTCTCGCTCTGCTCTCGGGTCGTCGCTGGTCCCACTCTCGCTCTGCTCTCGGGTCACTGGTCCCACTCTCACTCTGCTCTCGGGTCAGTGGTCCCACTCTCGCTCTGCTCTCGGGCCTCGGGTCACTGGTCCCACTCTCGCTCTGCTCTCGGGTCGTCGCTGGTCCCACTCTCGCTCTGCTCTCGGGTCGTCACTGGTCCCACTCTCGCTCTGCTCTCGGGTCGCTGGTCCCACTCTCGCTCTGCTCTCGGGTCGTCGCTGGTCCCACTCTCGCTCTGCTCTCGGGTCAGTGGTCCCACTCTCGCTCTGCTCTCGGGTCACTGGTCCCACTCTCGCTCTGCTCTCGGGCCTCGGGTCACTGGTCCCACTCTCGCTCTGCTCTCGGGTCGTCGCTGGTCCCACTCTCGCTCTGCTCTCGGGTCACTGGTCCCACTCTCGCTCTGCTCCGGGGTCACTGGTCCCACTCTCGCTCTGCTCCCGGGTCACTGGTCCCACTCTCGCTCTGCTCTCGGGTCACTGGTCCCACTCTCGCTCTGCTCTCGGGTCGCTGGTCCCACTCTCGCTCTGCTCTCGGGTCGTCACTGGTCCCACTCTCGCTGTGGTCTCGGGCCTCGGGTCACTGGTCCCGCTCTCGCTCTGCTCTCGGGTCACTGGTCCCACTCTCGCTCTGCTCTCGGGTCGTCGCTGGTCCCACTCTCGCTCTGCTCTCGGGTCACTGGTCCCACTCTTGCTCTGCTCTCGGGCCTCGGGTCACTGGTCCCACTCTCGCTCTGCTCTCGGGTCGTCGCTGGTCCCACTCTCGCTCTGCTCTCGGGCCTCGGGTCACTGGTCCCACTCTCGCTCTGCTCTCGGGTCACTGGTCCCACTCTCGCTCTGCTCTCGGGTCAGTGGTCCCACTCTCGCTGTGCTCTCGGGCCTCGGGTCGCTGGTCCCACTCTCGCTCTGCTCTCGGGCCTCGGGTCACTGGTCCCACTCTCGCTCTGCTCTCGGGTCACTGGTCCCACTCTCGTTCTGCTCTCGGGTCAGTGGTCCCACTCTCGCTCTGCTCTCGGGTCGTCGCTGGTCCCACTCTTGCTCTGCTCTCGGGTCAGTGGTCCCACTCTCGTTCTGCTCTCGGGTCAGTGGTCCCACTCTCGCTCTGCTCTCGGGTCACTGGTCCCGCTCTCGCTCTGCTCTCGGGCCTCGGGTCACTGGTCCCACTCTCGTTCTGCTCTCGGGTCAGTGGTCCCACTCTCGCTCTGCTCTCGGGTCGTCGCTGGTCCCACTCTCGCTCTGCTCTCGGGTCAGTGGTCCCACTCTCGCTCTGCTCTCGGGTCACTGGTCCCACTCTCACTCTGCTCTCGGGTCAGTGGTCCCACTCTCGCTCTGCTCTCGGGTCACTGGTCCCACTCTCGCTCTGCTCTCGGGTCACTGGTCCCACTCTCGCTCTGCTCTCGGGTCATCGCTGGTCCCACTCTCGCTCTGCTCTCGGGTCACTGGTCCCACTCTCGCTCTGCTCTCGGGTCAGTGGTCCCACTCTCGCTCTGCTCTCGGGTCACTGGTCCCACTCTCGCTCTGCTCTCGGGTCACTGGTCCCACTCTCGCTCTGCTCTCGGGTCACTGGTGCCACTCTCGCTCTGCTCTATGGTCGTCGCTGGTCCCACTCTCGCTCTGCTCTCGGGTCACTGGTCCCACTCTCGCTCTGCTCTCGGGTCACTGGTCCCACTCTCGCTCTGCTCTCGGGCCTCGGGTCACTGGTCCCACTCTCGCTCTGCTCTCGGGCCCTGGGTCACTGGTCCCACTCTCGCTCTGCTCTCGGGCCTCGGGTCACTGGTCCCACTCTCGCTCTGCTCTCGGGTCACTGGTCCCACTCTCGCTGTGGTCTCGGGCCTCGGGTCACTGGTCTCGCTCTCGCTCTGCTCTCGGGTCACTGGTCCCACTCTCGCTCTGCTCTCGGGTCGTCGCTGGTCCCACTCTCGCTCTGCTCTCGGGTCACTGGTCCCACTCTCGCTCTGCTCCGGGGTCACTGGTCCCACTCTCGCTCTGCTCTCGGGTCGTCACTGGTCCCACTCTCGCTCTGCTCTCGGGTCATCACTGGTCCCACTCTCGCTCTGCTCTCGAGCCTCGGGTCACTGGTCCCACTCTCGCTCTGCTCTCGGGTCACTGGTCCCACTCTCGCTCTGCTCTCGGGTCACTGGTCCCACTCTCGCTCTGCTCTCGGGTCACTGGTCCCACTCTCGCTCTGCTCTCGGGTCACTGGTCCCACTCTCGCTCTGCTCTCGGGTCACTGGTCCCACTCTTGCTCTGCTCTCGGGTCACTGGTCCCACTCTCACTCTGCTCTCGGGTCATCGCTGGTCCCACTCTCGCTCTGCTCTCGGGTCACTGGTCCCACTCTTGCTCTGCTCTCGGGTCACTGGTCCCACTCTCACTCTGCTCTCGGGTCATCGCTGGTCCCACTCTCGCTCTGCTCTCGGGTCAGTGGTCCCACTCTCGCTCTGCTCTCGGGTCACTGGTCCCACTCTCACTCTGCTCTCGGGTCATCGCTGGTCCCACTCTCGCTCTGCTCTCGGGTCACTGGTCCCACTCTCGCTCTGCTCTCGCTCTGCTCTCGGGCCTCGGGTCACTGGTCCCACTCTCGCTCTGCTCTCGGGTCACTGGTCCCACTCTCGCTCTGCTCTCGGGCCTCGGGTCACTGGTCCCACTCTCGCTCTGCTCTCGGGTCACTGGTCCCACTCTCGCTCTGCTCTCGGGTCACTGGTCCCACTCTCGCTCTGCTCTCGGGTCACTGGTCCCACTCTCGCTCTGCTCTCGGGTCACTGGTCCCACTCTCGCTCTGCTCTCGGGCCTCGGGTCACTGGTCCCACTCTCGCTCTGCTCTCGGGTCACTGGTCCCACTCTCGCTCTGCTCTCGGGTCAGTGGTCCCACTCTCGCTCTGCTCTCGGGTCACTGGTCCCACTCTCGCTCTGCTCTCGGGTCACTGGTCCCACTCTCGCTCTGCTCTCGGGTCGTCGCTGGTCCCACTCTCGCTCTGCTCTCGGGTCACTGGTCCCACTCTCGCTCTGCTCTCGGGTCACTGGTCCCACTCTCGCTGGGCTCTCGGGTCACTGGTCCCACTCTCGCTCTGCTCCCGGGTCACTGGTCCCACTCTCGCTCTGCTCTCGGGTCGTCGCTGGTCCCACTCTCGCTCTGCTCTCGGGCCCTGGGTCACTGGTCCCACTCTCGCTCTGCTCTCGGGTCACTGGTCCCACTCTCGCTCTGCTCTCGGGTCACTGGTCCCACTCTCGCTCTGCTCCCGGGTCGTCGCTGGTCCCACTCTCGCTCTGCTCTCGGGTCAGTGGTCCCACTCTCGCTCTGCTCTCGGGTCACTGGTCCCACTCTCGCTCTGCTCTCGGGTCACTGGTCCCACTCTCGCTCTGCTCTCGGGTCGTCGCTGGTCCCACTCTCGCTCTGCTCTCGGGTCACTGGTCCCACTCTCGCTCTGCTCTCGGGCCTCGGGTCACTGGTCCCACTCTCGCTCTGCTCTCGGGTCAGTGGTCCCACTCTCGCTCTGCTCTCGGGTCACTGGTCCCACTCTCGCTCTGCTCTCGGGTCACTGGTCCCACTCTCGCTGGGCTCTCGGGTCACTGGTCCCACTCTCGCTCTGCTCTCGGGTCGTCGCTGGTCCCACTCTCGCTCTGCTCTCGGGTCACTGGTCCCACTCTCGCTCTGCTCTCGGGTCAGTGGTCCCACTCTCGCTCTGCTCCCGGGTCACTGGTCCCACTCTCGCTCTGCTCTCGGGTCACTGGTCCCACTCTCGCTCTGCTCTCGGGCCTCGGGTCACTGGTCCCGCTCTCGCTCTGCTCTCGGGCCTCGGGTCACTGGTCCCGCTCTCGCTCTGCTCTCGGGCCTCGGGTCACTGGTCCCGCTCTCGCTCTGCTCTCGGGCCTCGGGTCACTGGTCCCGCTCTCGCTCTGCTCTCGGGCCTCGGGTCACTGGTCCCACTCTCGCTCTGCTCTCGGGTCACTGGTCCCACTCTCGCTCTGCTCTCGGGCCTCGGGTCACTGGTCCCACTCTCGCTCTGCTCTCGGGTCACTGGTCCCACTCTCGCTCTGCTCTCGGGTCGTCGCTGGTCCCACTCTCGCTCTGCTCTCGGGCCTCGGGTCACTGGTCCCACTCTCGCTCTGCTCTCGGGTCACTGGTCCCACTCTCGCTCTGCTCTCGGGTCGTCGCTGGTCCCACTCTCACTCTGCTCTCGGGTCACTGGTCCCACTCTCGCTCTGCTCTCGGGCCTCGGGTCACTGGTCCCACTCTCGCTCTGCTCTCGGGTCACTGGTCCCACTCTCGCTCTGCTCCCGGGTCGTCGCTGGTCCCACTCTCGCTCTGCTCTCGGGTCAGTGGTCCCACTCTCGCTCTGCTCCCGGGTCGTCGCTGGTCCCACTCTCGCTCTGCTCTCGGGTCAGTGGTCCCACTCTCGTTCTGCTCTCGGGTCAGTGGTCCCACTCTCGCTCTGCTCTCGGGTCGTCGCTGGTCCCACTCTCGCTCTGCTCTCGGGTCAGTGGTCCCACTCTCGCTCTGCTCTCGGGTCACTGGTCCCACTCTCACTCTGCTCTCGGGTCAGTGGTCCCACTCTCGCTCTGCTCTCGGGTCAGTGGTCCCATTCTCGCTCTGCTCTCGGGTCGTCGCTGGTCCCACTCTCGCTCTGCTCTCGGGTCACTGGTCCCACTCTCGCTCTGCTCCCGGGTCACTGGTCCCACTCTCGCTCTGCTCTCGGGTCACTGGTCCACTCTCGCTCTGCTCTCGGGTCACTGGTCCCACTCTCGCTCTGCTCTCGGGTCAGTGGTCCCACTCTCGCTCTGCTCTCGGGCCCTGGGTCGCTGGTCCCACTCTCGCTCCGCTCTCGGGTCACTGGTCCCACTCTCGCTCTGCTCTCGGGTCGTCACTGGTCCCACTCTCGCTCTGCTCTCGGGTCGCTGGTCCCACTCTCGCTCTGCTCTCGGGCCCTGGGTCACTGGTCCCACTCTCGCTCTGCTCTCGGGTCACTGGTCCCACTCTCGCTCTGCTCTCGGGTCAGTGGTCCCACTCTCGCTCTGCTCTCGGGCCTCGGGTCACTGGTCCCACTCTCGCTCTGCTCTCGGGTCAGTGGTCCCACTCTCGCTCTGCTCTCGGGTCGTCGCTGGTCCCACTCTCGCTCTTATCTCGGGTCACTGGTCCCACTCTCGCTCTGCTCTCGGGTCACTGGTCCCACTCTCGCTCTGCTCCCGGGTCGTCGCTGGTCCCACTCTCGCTCTGCTCTCGGGTCAGTGGTCCCACTCTCACTCTGCTCTCGGGTCAGTGGTCCCACTCTCGCTCTGCTCTCGGGTCGCTGGTCCCACTCTCGCTCTGCTCTCGGGTCACTGGTCCCACTCTCGCTCTGCTCTCGGGTCACTGGGTCACTGGTCCCACTCTCGCTCTGCTCTCGGGTCGTCGCTGGTCCCACTCTCGCTCTGCTCTCGGGCCCTGGGTCACTGGTCCCACTCTCGCTCTGCTCTCGGGTCGTCGCTGGTCCCACTCTCGCTCTGCTCTCGGGTCAGTGGTCCCACTCTCGCTCTGCTCTCGGGTCGCTGGTCCCACTCTCGCTCTGCTCTCGGGTCACTGGTCCCACTCTCGCTCTGCTCTCGGGCCTTGGGTCACTGGTCCCACTCTCGCTCTGCTCTCGGGTCGTCGCTGGTCCCACTCTCGCTCTGCTCTCGGGCCTCGGGTCACTGGTCCCACTCTCGCTCTGCTCTCGGGTCGTCGCTGGTCCCACTCTCGCTCTGCTCTCGGGTCACTGGTCCCACTCTCGCTCTGCTCTCGGGCCTTGGGTCACTGGTTCCACTCTCGCTCTGCTCTCGGGTCACTGGTCCCACTCTCGCTCTGCTCCGGGGTCACTGGTCCCACTCTCGCTCTGCTCTCGGGTCGTCGCTGGTCCCACTCTCGCTCTGCTCTCGGGTCACTGGTCCCACTCTCGCTCTGCTCTCGGGTCACTGGTCCCACTCTCACTCTGCTCTCGGGTCGTCGCTGGTCCCACTCTCGCTCTGCTCTCGGGTCACTGGTCCCACTCTCGCTCTGCTCCCGGGTCACTGGTCCCACTCTCGCTCTGCTCTCGGGTCACTGGTTCCACTCTCGCTCTGCTCTCGGGTCACTGGTCCCACTCTCGCTCTGCTCTCGGGTCACTGGTCCCACTCTCGCTCTGCTCTCGGGTCACTGGTCCCACTCTCGCTCTGCTCTCGGGTCGTCGCTGGTCCCACTCTCGCTCTGCTCTCGGGTCACTGGTCCCACTCTCGCTCTGCTCTCGGGCCTCGGGTCACTGGTCCCACTCTCGCTCTGCTCTCGGGTCACTGGTCCCACTCTCGCTCTGCTCTCGGGTCGTCGCTGGTCCCACTCTCGCTCTGCTCTCGGGCCTCGGGTCACTGGTCCCACTCTCGCTCTGCTCTCGGGTCACTGGTCCCACTCTCGCTCTGCTCTCGGGTCAGTGGTCCCACTCTCGCTCTGCTCTCGGGCCTCGGGTCACTGGTCCCACTCTCGCTCTGCTCCCGGGTCGTCGCTGGTCCCACTCTCGCTCTGCTCTCGGGTCAGTGGTCCCACTCTCGTTCTGCTCTCGGGTCAGTGGTCCCACTCTCGCTCTGCTCTCGGGTCGTCGCTGGTCCCACTCTCGTTCTGCTCTCGGGTCAGTGGTCCCACTCTCGCTCTGCTCTCGGGTCAGTGGTCCCACTCTCGTTCTGCTCTCGGGTCAGTGGTCCCACTCTCGCTCTGCTCCCGGGTCGTCGCTGGTCCCACTCTCGCTCTGCTCTCGGGTCAGTGGTCCCACTCTCGTTCTGCTCTCGGGTCAGTGGTCCCACTCTCGCTCTGCTCTCGGGTCGTCGCTGGTCCCACTCTCGCTCTGCTCTCGGGTCGTCGCTGGTCCCACTCTCGCTCTGCTCTCGGGTCAGTGGTCCCACTCTCGCTCTGCTCTCGGGTCACTGGTCCCACTCTCGCTCTGCTCTCGGGTCACTGGTCCCACTCTCGCTCTGCTCTCGGGTCATCGCTGGTCCCACTCTCGCTCTGCTCTCGGGTCACTGGTCCCACTCTCGCTCTGCTCTCGGGTCACTGGTCCCACTCTCGCTCTGCTCTCGGGTCAGTGGTCCCACTCTCGCTCTGCTCTCGGGTCACTGGTCCCACTCTCGCTCTGCTCTCGGGTCACTGGTCCCACTCTCGCTCTGCTCTCGGATCACTGGTGCCACTCTCGCTCTGCTCTATGGTCGTCGCTGGTCCCACTCTCGCTCTGCTCTCGGGTCACTGGTCCCACTCTCGCTCTGCTCTCGGGTCACTGGTCCCACTCTCGCTCTGCTCTCGGGTCACTGGTCCCACTCTCGCTCTGCTCTCGGGCCTCGGGTCACTGGTCCCACTCTCGCTCTGCTCTCGGGTCACTGGTCCCACTCTCGCTCTGCTCTCGGGTCACTGGTCCCACTCTCGCTCTGCTCTCGGGCCTCGGGTCACTGGTCCCACTCTCGCTCTGCTCTCGGGTCGTCGCTGGTCCCACTCTCGCTCTGCTCTCGGGTCACTGGTCCCACTCTCGCTCTGCTCCGGGGTCACTGGTCCCACTCTCGCTCTGCTCTCGGGTCGTCACTGGTCCCACTCTCGCTCTGCTCTCGAGCCTCGGGTCACTGGTCCCACTCTCGCTCTGCTCTCGGGTCACTGGTCCCACTCTCGCTCTGCTCTCGGGTCACTGGTCCCACTCTCGCTCTGCTCTCGGGTCACTGGTCCCACTCTCACTCTGCTCTCGGGTCATCGCTGGTCCCACTCTCACTCTGCTCTCGGGTCACTGGTCCCACTCTCGCTCTGCTCTCGGGTCACTGGTCCCACTCTCGCTCTGCTCTCGGGCCTCGGGTCACTGGTCCCACTCTCGCTCTGCTCTCGGGTCGTCATTGGTCCCACTCTCGCTCTGCTCTCGGGTCGTCATTGGTCCCACTCTCGCTCTGCTCTCGGGTCGTCACTGGTCCCACTCTCGCTCTGCTCTCGGGTCACTGGTCCCACTCTCGCTCTGCTCTCGGGCCTCGGGTCACTGGTCCCACTCTCGCTCTGCTCTCGGGTCGTCATTGGTCCCACTCTCGCTCTGCTCTCGCTCTGCTCTCGGGCCTCGGGTCACTGGTCCCACTCTCGCTCTGCTCTCGGGTCACTGGTCCCGCTCTCGCTCTGCTCTCGGGCCTCGGGTCACTGGTCCCACTCTCACTCTGCTCTCGGGTCACTGGTCCCACTCTCGCTCTGCTCTCGGGCCTCGGGTCGCTGGTCCCACTCTCGCTCTGCTCTCGGGTCACTGGTCCCACTCTCGCTCTGCTCTCGGGTCACTGGTCCCACTCTCGCTCTGCTCTCGGGTCGTCGCTGGTCCCACTCTCGCTCTGCTCTCGGGTCACTGGTCCCACTCTCGCTCTGCTCTCGGGTCGTCGCTGGTCCCACTCTCGCTCTGCTCTCGGGTCACTGGTCCCACTCTCGCTCTGCTCTCGGGCCCTGGGTCACTGGTCCCACTCTCGCTCTGCTCTCGGGCCTCGGGTCACTGGTCCCGCTCTCGCTCTGCTCTCGGGCCTCGGGTCACTGGTCCCACTCTCGCTCTGCTCTCGGGTCAGTGGTCCCACTCTCGCTCTGCTCTCGGGCCTCGGGTCACTGGTCCCACTCTCGCTCTGCTCTCGGGTCGCTGGTCCCGCTCTCGCTCTGCTCTCGGGCCTCGGGTCACTGGTCCCACTCTCGCTCTGCTCTCGGGTCGTCGCTGGTCCCACTCTCGCTCTGCTCTCGGGCCTCGGGTCACTGGTCCCACTCTCGCTCTGCTCTCGGGTCACTGGTCCCACTCTCGCTCTGCTCTCGGGCCCTGGGTCACTGGTCCCACTCTCGCTCTGCTCTCGGGCCTCGGGTCACTGGTCCCACTCTCGCTCTGCTCTCGGGTCAGTGGTCCCACTCTCGCTCTGCTCTCGGGCCTCGGGTCACTGGTCCCACTCTCGCTCTGCTCTCGGGTCAGTGGTCCCGCTCTCGCTCTGCTCTCGGGCCTCGGGTCACTGGTCCCACTCTCGCTCTGCTCTCGGGTCGTCGCTGGTCCCACTCTCGCTCTGCTCTCGGGTCGTCGCTGGTCCCACTCTCGCTCTGCTCTCGGGCCTCGGGTCGCTGGTCCCACTCTCACTCTGCTCTCGGGTCACTGGTCCCACTCTCGCTCTGCTCCCGGGTCACTGGTCCCACTCTCGCTCTGCTCTCGGGTCGCTGGTCCCACTCTCGCTCTGCTCTCGGGCCTCGGGTCACTGGTCCCACTCTCGCTCTGCTCTCGGGTCACTGGTCCCACTCTCACTCTGCTCTCGGGTCGCTGGTCCCACTCTCGCTCTGCTCTCGGGTCGCTGGTCCCACTCTCGCTCTGCTCTCGGGTCACTGGTCCCACTCTCGCTCTGCTCTCGGGCCTCGGGTCACTGGTCCCACTCTCGCTCTGCTCTCGGGTCAGTGGTCCCACTCTCGCTCTGCTCTCGGGTCACTGGTCCCACTCTCGCTCTGCTCTCGGGTCACTGGTCCCACTCTCGCTCTGCTCTCGGGTCACTGGTCCCACTCTCGCTCTGCTCTCGGGTCACTGGTCCCACTCTCGCTCTGCTCTCGGGCCTCGGGTCAGTGGTCCCACTCTCGCTCTGCTCTCGGGCCTCGGGTCACTGGTCCCACTCTCGCTGTGGTCTCGGGCCTCGGGTCACTGGTCCCACTCTCGCTCTGCTCTCGGGCCTCGGGTCACTGGTCCCACTCTCGCTGAGCTCTCGGGCCTCGGGTCACTGGTCCCACTCTCACTGTGGTCTCGGGTCTCGGATCGTAGCTCCTTTTTATCCCACCGCTGGTCCCACTCTGGCTGTTACTAAAATGTTAATTCAGCCTTGGTGATGGTCTTTGATTTTATTGTCTCTGTTGTTGTTGTTGCTTCAAGGTGCTGAATAAACAGCAATGTTCTTAACTTGATTAAAATCAAACGCCGCTGCAATAGTCTGCTGAGAAGGACTATGTGGTCTAATCCCAGTCCACTATCTAAGGCCCGAGGATTTACCCATACCACAGAGCATGTGTTTATACAAGTCCAAATGGCAGATGTTCTTACCAATGGTTCTTGGTGCAGAAGAAAACTGCTTAATCACCTCAAAGCATGCTTTCAACCAATATCATGGGTCGTGCTGAAAATTGCTGACCTTTGGTTATGTCTATTGAGAATGTTCCCAAAGGCCTGTCACACAAGTCAGAGTTATCCTGATCACCAGTTTTAAAATTTAGAATATCCAGGGTGGAACTGTGCTACGCTGCAAGTGCTAAGAAGTGGATTACATAGGATTACATATAAATTACAGCACAGAAATGGGTAATTCGACCCATCTGGTCTATGGCGGTGTTTATAGAAACATTAAAAAAAACATAGAAAAATAGGAGCAGGAGTAGGCCATTCGGCCCTTCACGCCTGCTCCGCCATTCAATATGATCATGGCTGATCCTCTATCTCAATACCATATTCCCGCTCTCTCCCCATACCCCTTGATGCCTTTGTGTCTAGAAATCTATCTATCTCCTTCTTAAATATATTCAGTGACTTGGCCTCCACAGCCTTCTGTGGTAGAGAATTCCACAGGTTCACCACCCTCTGAGTGAATTTGAATGTCAGCCTCCACATGAGCCTCCCTACTTCATCTCATAGAGTCATAGGGCTCGATTTTAATAGCCCTGAGGAGGTGGGTTTGGAGGCGGGTCGGCAGCGAAAATCGGAAAAAATGGCTTCAGACACCCAACCCGCCTCCATCCCGCCCCCATCTGATTTTCGTGAGTGTCGGGTCAGCCGCTCCCAAACTGACCCGCTAACTGGTGGGACAGGTAGTTAAGGCCATTAACAGCCTGTTAACGGCCTTGCTAATCCTATTTTGATAGTGGTTTCCCATTTTCGTGCTTCTGGCTCCCGTTTCCTGTCTTGTCAGAAACAGGCCAGCTGCAAGGAGACGAGTTTCTCGAGGACATGATTTGTAGTCATTGGAGAAGCACTTTAAAAGCGCTCCTGTAACATGGCTGACATTCAAATGCAACAACTTTGTTGTTGGAGGTTTGTGATAAGATTTTTCACATCTACTGACCTTGTGACTGTTCAAGCTGACAGCCATTTGCAGTGTTACCTGATTGGAATAATTTTAGGCCACTTTGAGTGTGTGCTTGCAAGCTTCTTGCCTCAACTGAAATCTCTAGCAAGGGGATGGGAACCATTTACATCCTCTCATCCTGGTCGTCAGATTCAGAGGAAGAGCAGCCGCGGCAGCACCACAACCAGCCACAACAGCAGCACCAGCACCAGGAGCGCCAACCTCCTCCTCACCCACCTGATGCTGCACTGGACACAGGGCATCAGCACCTGACAAAAGTGCTGGCCGGGAGGCCAGTGATGGCATCACCATGGCCAGATGTTCTTCACTTGATGCTGTAAACCCTGGCTGCCACATGATGCGCCAGGTTGGCACCATCCCACACCAGCACCGTGAAGCATCCCTTTAATGTCCAAGTCATTCCATGCACACACATCACTATGTAGGGTGGGGGGGGGGGTGGGGGGATGGGGTGAAGTTATGACTGAACAATCACTGGAACTCAGTAAGACACTTCTCAAAGTGCGCTCAGATCTGTCCAATAAGGGGCACTTTTGGAAAAAAGATATTACACATTACCAGAAACTTCACATGGACATTGGCTAAACCTCTCAAGTGCCCACCCTTGTGTGTTGTTAGTTGGTATGCTTGCAGTAGAATGAGGGTGAGTGTGAGAGGTTGCTAGTGAGATGGGGAAGTGATAAAGTAGATAGAGAGGGTTGGGTGGAGGGTTGGTAAGTTGGTGTCCTGGGGAGGTCTCTTCCGCCCTTGCATATGGAGGGAGTCATTGGAGAGCCTGGGTGCAAGTGTTCACCTTTGTGCAGTGATTGTCTGTGTTTGCAGCACCTCAATGCTGTCAAACACTAACAGATCAACTGTCAAAATAAAATTGTGCATGGTCCCTTTAAGGAAACTGGCAGATGATGCGTCATCAAATGATGTCATCAGATCCGCCTCCTGTTAATTGGCCAGTAAGCCCGCAAGGCTGGCTAAACGAGGCCAATCGAGGGAAAATCACATCTGCAGAGCGGAGGCAGCTGGGGGCGGGACTGCAACCCGGAAACCAGCTGACCCGCCCCCAGCCCGGCTCCAGAATTAAATTTGCGGCCTTAGAGTCATAGGGCTGGATTTTGATACTGGGGCGGGCTGGAGTCGTGTTATCCACTTTTCGTGTTATCCACCTGAGTGCAATTGGATGTGGGAGATTGATGCGATTTTCACCTAATTGGGCAATTGAGTTCCAGCATGTGGGAACCCATGAATCAATTAGTGTTTTCAGTCTAAAAGTCGCCTCTGATGATGTCATCATTGCTGCTGCCTTCAAGGTCTGCAAAGACTGCCTGGAGAGGACCTGGAGGCAAAATGACCACCATCACCGTAATAGTGGACCTGCCGCTGATAGTCAGCTATCCAAATGTGCTCCCACCAGGTTTCACAATCGTGGTTCAGAACAGGCGTGCTTCACGTAGAAAAAGGGTTAAAATCACAAAGGCCTTTCAAAATGGCATTATAGAGGCAATTTAGTGCTTGTTAAGGGCCTCAACAGCCTATCCCGCCTCTTAGAGGCGGGACGGAGTCGGGACCAGCAGACACGATTTAATGAAAATTGCGTGGAGGCGGGATGGAGGCGGGCTTGTGCCCGCCCGCCAGTTTTCGCAATTTTAACCCCCCACACGCCTCCAAACCCACCTCCACGGGTCAATGAAAATTCTGCCCCTAGAGTCATAACGCACAGAAGTAGGCCGGCTCTCTGTGGACCAATCCAGTAAGTCCCATTCCCCTACTCTATCCCCGTAGCCCTGCAAGTTTATTTCCCTCAAGTGCCTATCCAGTCTCCCCTTGAAAATATTGAGTGTGTCCGCTTCCACCACTTCTGTCGGCTGCGTAAAAAAGTTTTTCCTCACAGCCCCCGGTATCTCTTGCCCAAAACCTTAAATCTGTGTCCCCTAGTCCTTGTACCATCAACTAGTGGGAACAGCCTTTCCCCGTCTAGCCTATTCGAATCTGTCATAATCTTGTACACCTCTATCAAATCACCCCTCAACCACCTTTGCTCCAATGAAAACAAATCCAGCTTCTCCAACCTGTCCTTGTAGCTAAGATCCCCCATCCCCAGAATCATTCTGGTAAATCTCCTCTGCACCCTCTCAAGGGCCGTCACATCCTTCCTAAAGTGTGGTGACCAGAACTGGATGCAATACTCCAGTTTTGGCCTAACCAGCACTTTATAAAGGTTCAGCATAACTTCTCTACTTTTGTACTCAATACTTCTATTTATGAAGCCCAAGATCCCATATGCTTTGCAAACCACTCTCTCAATATGTCCTGCCACCTTCAGGGACCTATGTACATTAACTCCCAGGTCCCTCTGTCCCTGCACACTCTTTAAAACTGTGCCATTAAGTGTATATTGCCTCTCCCTGTTCCTTCTGCCAAAATGCATCACCTCAAACTTCTACCTCAGAATAAGCAGCTTACTAGCAGTACTGGGAGATGTCTCGGAGCATGTTTTTCAGACTTGGTTCAAATTTATCTTTTGATAACCTATCCTGACTAGACTTTAATGTCCACTCATGTTGTATTTTTTTCCTCACTTCTCCTGTTTTCTAGAGGTCACAGCAGTGTATTAAAAGCAGCTCAAGAACTGACAAGAAATAGTGTAGCACTGTTAATTATAGTACATTTACTATTGGAAAATCTGCATCGGACCATTTGGTAGATTGATGTGTAGAAAGGTTAATGTATCTTCTTTAACATTTCCCAAATGTAGAATGTGTGCCAGCCTAAGCTTTTTATTCAACTGGATTCAATCCATCATCTCGTTCATACTTACTGTCATCTCATCTAGCGTAATTTCTAATTTATTCAATTTTTTTTTCCTGAAATTGTGCTTAATGGATTTTCACCCACTTTTTAATCCAATTAGGTTGCTTTTAGCATTGGTTTCTGCTTGTTAACACTTTTTAGCATAGTGAATTATAGGAGAATGTGCAATTTATTATGAACGTAATGGCCTAGAAATTGGATAATGGCGTGGCAGCTTTCCAGGCACAAAGCGGGCAACTAATCATCTAATATGGTGGGCGGGACGCACGTGCTAATTATGTGCTGGAAGTGCGCTGCCTGCCTTATTGGTAAAGGCAGGAAAAGAGGCGCCCATGAAACAGGCGTTGGACCTGTATGTGGTCTATATGTGGCCTAACAATGGTCCTTAAATGGACAGTTGAAGGCCAACACCAAAAAGGTAATTGGGAAAAAAAATACTTACCTGAATGTGGAGCTGGGGGGGACAGCAGTGCTCCTCCTGACTCCACTGCAGTGCCGAAGACCGTTGCCAACTCCTTCCCAATTGCAGCCTTCCCTCCCGATCGCCCCCTCACCCAGGACCTAACTGAGGGCCACTCCCGATGACATAGCAGACTGAACTTAAAATGTACTTTGCTGACGAGCTGCCTGGAGACACTTAGCAGGTGTCTGCAGCTCGCAGGCCTCATATAAATGAGTATGTTAATATTTGCAGGGGTGCCCTGTAGTGTGTCAATACTTACAGAGGTCCCCTGGAGTGTGTCAATATTTGCCAAGGTGCCCTGGACCGTGTCAATACTTGCAGGGTTCCCCTGGACTGTGTCACCATTTGCAGGGGTTCCCAGGAGTGGGTCACTATTTTCAGGGGTTCCCAGGAGTGTGTCACTATTTGCAGGGGTTACCAGGAGTGGTTCACTATTTTCAGGGGTTCCCAGAAGTGGGTCACTATTTTCAGGGGTTCCCAGGAGTGTGTCACTATTTGCAGGGGTTCCCAGAAGTGGGTCACTATTTTCAGGGGTTCCCAGGAGTGTGTCACTATTTTCAGGGTGCCCTGAAGTGTGTCAATATTTGCAGGGATCCCCTGGAGTGAGTTAATATTTCAAATGGGTCCTGGGAGTATTTTAATATTGATAGGAGTCTGCGGGAATGTGCAGAGGAATCTTCCACAGAAAAATTGGAAAATTGTTGCTTTAAGTAAGCACTGTATTCATCATCTACACCCAATTCTGTTAACAACAACAACTTGTATTTATAAAACATCTTTAATGTAGTTAGTAAAATTTCTATCTATTTACAGGTGGCCTCAGGTTGATGACCCCTGTCATTCTCCCCAATACACTACATACAAAGCAACAGAGCTCAAATCTAACTGTATGAATATCAATAGTGCTGATACTAATCAGAAGCCATCCCTAAGTATTCAGATCAGGTACACAAGACAAGAAAGAGATAGATTTCACAGAAAGTGACTGGCAGGATACGTTTCCAGATGTCAGTAATTTAGTTAACAGCCTGCCAACATCTGGAAGGATCAAAGTTACATCAAAGTCAGTTGGCGGAAATAATAGTTTGCATTTTCCAACATGGGTTAAAAATAGTTTCCCAAAAATATTACAATAAGAGTTTCAACCTTTACTGCATGACCAAATCTAATTAATTGGAGTCAGACTGTGGTTTTCCAACTGAAGTGGTCCACACATGTTGACTGGAAGTTGAACTCAGCGCTGGGGTAAATCGTCCACATTAGTCAGCAAACCCAATGAAAGGATTCCCATATGGACCTTCTTCCAATCATGGCTGTCATTAACCTTTCACAGGATGAACAGGTTGCACAAGGAGGTGAGGGAAAATCTGATTGTCACCTATTGCAGCGAGAAAGAGCGGCAGATTCACCTTTTATTGCTTATCACATTCGCTGCTCGCGCATGCTTTGTGTAAGATGCTACCCAACTGTAAAATCCATATTTATGCAATAGGCATCATTGGATTGTTAAGTGAAATGCCGTCAGGCTAATTGCAGCATCAGGTTGAGTTAAGATCACTTAGTTACAGAGGTGACCTGGGGAGGTGGGGATAGATAGTGTTTATCTGTGGAAGTCTAGTCATGATGCACAGGCTCTTCTTAAACGCCCCGATATACAAGTGTGAAATTGGAACATCTCCACAAAATAAAACAGAAAATCAAACGGAGCTGGACTACAAATCAAAAGAGTAGAGAAATCAGATCGAATTGAAATGAAAAAGGCTGTTCTCAATGCAACGCCTTTCCAGCACAGCTAATAACAAACTCGTGACAAATGATACCTTCTTAGACAGGGCTGGCCAAGTAAGAAGAATGGAAGATTACAAAATTGGCAAGACAGCATCGCATGGACAATGTTCAAAGTCAGCAACTGCGTGAAGGTCACTGCAAGGAATCAATTGCTCATTACATGCAATAGGTGGCTCAATAAACACTGGATTCATCTATGTGTGTGTAAATATTTCAGTGCCAGAGCATTTCACTCCCTGTCAGCTTTCAAAAGTCCCAATACTTTTTCATCACTCCATTTTGGAGAGTTTTCACTTTATTTTTGTGGGATATTACAGTAATCTTCCCTCCTTTTATATTTTGCAATTTGATTCTCATTCCTTGTGCACCTGGTCCGATGCTTTGTGTTGAGACTCTGGGTATCCAGTCTATTGCCTATCGCCCCTATATCCAAATATGTAGGAGGTACCAGAATACATAGACATAATGCTCCCTCCAATATCCCCTCTCCCTTGATGGGCATCTTCCCCCTTAAGTCAGCTCATTCTATGGAGTGGGGCACAAACCCATATTCATTTCCACCCAATAAAAGAAAAAACAAATGCATTTCTGTAGCGCCTTTCATGACCTCAGGTTGTCCCAAACCGCTTTACAGCCAATTAAATACTTTTGAAGTGTAGTCATTGTTGTAATGTAGCCAAGTTGCAACACAGCAAAGTCCCACAAACAGCAATGTGATAATGGCCAGATAATCTGTTTTTAGTGATGTTGGTGGAGGGATAAATATTGGCCAGGACACTGGGGATAACTCCCCTGCTCTTTTTCGAAATAGTACCATGGGATTTTTTACGTCCACCTGAGAGGGCAGATGGGGCCTCAGTTTAACGCCTCATCTGAAAGACGGCACCTCTGACAGTGCAGCACTCCTTCAGTACTGCACTGGAGTGTCAGCCTAGAATTTGTGCTGTAGACTCTGGAGTGGAACTTGAACCCACAACCTTCTGACTCAGAGGCGAGAGTGCTACCAACTGAGCCATGGCAGACACCTTTAGCATTGAGCATTGGCACACTTTAACTTAGGACCACCATGCCTGCCTCTCAGTATTTTTAAATCTGATCGTGTAATTCCTTATTGAAAATGTTTATATGTTCCACTTTTCGAATACAATGCAAACTTTTCTTGTAATATATTTGACCATTTTACCAAGCAGAGTGGCTTCTAAGTCAGCAGTTATTTAAACTTCAAAACTACAGCAGCATTCACTGCCAAGATGGTCCATTTTATAAAAGACAAGAGCAATAAATGATACACCATGACCTCAGACTCACTAGGGCACCTTGACCAAATTGTGTTCCCACTATTGAACAGACGCTCTTATCCAATGTAGTTACTCACTGCTCTACCTAGTGAAAAGCAGTTCTATCTATGAAGAATATTTCTCATGTCTGTTTTGATTGGGCATTCCAACAATCACTGCGCCCAAAACTCCCAAGCAGGTAAATCAACTAATTTGCTGGTACTACAGAATCTTCATGCTGTCAGCCCAAGTTCTAACCTAAATAAGAACATAAGAATTAGGAGCAGGAGTAGGCCGTACGGCCCCTCGAGTCTGCTCCGCCATTCAATAACATCATGGTTGATCTTCAATCTCAACTCCACTTTCCTGCCTGGTCTCCATATCCCTTAATTCCCCATGAGTTCAAAAATCTATCTATCTCAGCCTTAAATATACTCAATGACTCAGCATCCACAGCCCTTTGGAGAAGAGAATTCCAAAGATTCACAACCATCTGAGCGAAGAAATTCCTCCTCATCTCAATCTTAAAAGGCCGACCCTTTATCCTGAGACTATGCCCCCTGGTTCTAGACTCTCCAGCCAGGGGAAACAACCTCTCAGCATCTACCCTGTCAATACCCCTCAGAATCTTATATGTTTCAATGAGATCACCTGTCATTCTTCTAAACTCCAGTTCTACACATTGCAGGTCGAGAGCTATGCGATAAAGTTAAACCATGTTATTGATATTTCATTTAAAGAACCAGTACACACGAAATTCAAAGTTTAATCGTGTCAAACTCCCTCCCAAAGGAATAATTCTTATTATTGAATTACCTTCTTTCACTTGCAGTACACCATTTTAAATGCAGACATACCAGAGTCTTGCATAGACTAAGCGTAGTGTTTTTGTTTTATACTCAGTGGTCCGAGAAATGAAATTTAAAATCATATTTGTTTTCCCTATAGCAACCTGACACTGTGCACCTTTTAAGGAGTGATCAACCAGTACTCTTAGGCCTCTCTCTTGATCTATAGGGGGGAATTTTGCCAGCCCTGGGGAGGCGAGTTTGGAGGCGGGACTGCCGGGAAAATGGCAGAAACTGGGAGCGGGTACCGACCCCGCTCTCAACCCGCCTCCATGCCATCTTCCCGGGAGGTGGGTCCCCGACTCACGCAGGGACCCGTCTCCTTGAGGCGGGAAGGGCATTACAGCCAATTAACTGCCTGTTAACTTTTCCCCATTTTACCCGCACAAGTGCGGGCTTCCCGATGGCTGCGAACCTCGCCAGGGTCAGCGAGGCGAGCAGTGTGTCTGCAGGGGTGAGAGGGATCGAAAAGTCCGCTGTGGAGGTGAGTGATGGGTGCAAGTGTGGAAAGGTAAGTAAGAGAGGTGAGTGCAAAGTGTTAGAAAAGTTTACTTACCTTTGCTTCTTCCTGCAGGCTTCAACCCTTGGGGATCCGGAGGTGCCTCATCTCAACGGCAGAGATGACAGATTGGCTGCTGCATTCTCCGATGCAGCAGCCATCTGATTTCTGCTAAGGAAAGCGGTGTGGTGAGTCTTCTGTGCAAGGGCTCACCATTCTCAAAGCTGTCAAACGCTGACAATTCATCTGCAGGGCGGGCTTAACAAGGTCAATCAAGGGAAAATAGCTGGACGTCGTTAGTGGCGGGACTGAAACCGGGACTGAAACCCGACAACCAGCAGTCCCACCCCTAACGCGTCCCCATTGAGGCAGCTGAAAAGATCATCTTAATCTTAGTGGCAAAGATGTTCATGAACTCCTCGAATTTGTTGTTGGAGGTGAGGGTGGTCGGGCAGAGTTTATTTTATTCATTCATGGAATTTGGGCGTCACTGACAAGGCCAGCAGTTATTGCTCATCCCTAATTGCCCTTCAGAAGGTGGTGGTGAGCTGCCTTCTTGAACCGCTGCAGTCCGTGTGGTGAAGGTACTCCCACAGTGCTGTTAGGGAGGAAGTTCCAGGATTTTGTGCAGGTGAGATTTATATGTGTTTACAACGGAACAGATGGTACATTTTAATTACTGCTTGGGATTTATTACTCTCCATAATTAAGATAGCGTTCAGAAAACAATATTATTGCAGCATGGAGCTGGTCTGGAATGCCGAAAGTAAAACCATTTTTCAACATCCCGGCTATCGTGCTGAAGACTTGTGCTCCAGAACTAGCTGCGCCTCTAGCCAAGCTATTCCAGTACAGCTACAATACTGGCATCTATCCGACAATGTGGAAAACTGCCCAGGTATGTCCTGTCCACAAAAAGCAGGACAAATCCAACCCGGCCAACTACCGCCCCATCAGTCTACTCTCAATCATCAGCAAAGTGATGGAAGGTGTCATCGACAGTGCTATCAAGAGGCACTTACTCACCAATAACCTGCTCACTGATGCCCAGTTTGGGTTCCGCCAAGACCACTCGGCTCCCGACCTCATTACAGCCTTGGACCAAACATGGACAAAGGAGCTGAATTCCAAAGGTGAGGTGAGAGTGACTGCCCTTGACATCAAGGCAGCATTTGACCGAGTGTGGCATCAAGGAGTCCTAGTAAAACTGACGTCAATGGGAATCAGGGGGAAAGGCTCCTCTGGCTAGAGTCATACCTAGCACAAAGGAAGATGGTTGTGGTGGTTGAAGGTCAATCATCACAGCCCCAGGACATCGCTGCAGGAGTTCCTCAGGGCAGTGGCCTAGGCCCAACCATCTTTAGCTGCTTCATCAATGACCTTCCCTCCAACATAAGGTCAGAAATGGGGATGTTCGCTGATGACTGCACAGTGTTCAGTGCCATTCACAACTCTTCTGATAATGAAGCAGTCCACGCCCGCATGCAACAAGACCTGGACGACGTTCAGGCTTGGGCTGATAAGTGGCAGGTAACATTCGCGCCACAGAAGTGCCAGACAATGACTATCTCCAACAAGCGAGGGTCTAACCACCTCCCCTTGACATTCAATGGCATTACCATCGCCGAATCCCCCACCATCAACATCCTGGGGGTCACCATTAGCCAGAAACTTAACTGGACCAGCCACATAAATACTGTGGCAACAAGAGCAGGTAAGTAGCTAGGTATTCTGTGGTGAGTGTCCCACCTCCTGACTCCCCAAAGCCTTTCCACCATCTACAAGGCACAAGTAAGGAGTGTGATGGAATATTCTCCACTTGCTTGGATGAGTGCAGCTCCAACAACACTCAAGAAGCTCGACACCATCCAGGACAAAGCAGCGCGCTTGATTTGGCACCCAATCCACCTCCTTAAACATTCACTCCCTCCACCACCGGCGTATCGTGGCTGCAGTGTGTACCATCTGCAAGATGCACTGCAGCAACTCGCCAAGGCTTTTTTGGCAGCACCTTCCAAACCCGCGACCTCTTCCACCTAGAAGGACAAGGGCAGCAGGCGCATGGGAACACCACCACCTCCAAGTTCCCCTCCAATTCACACACCATCCTGACTTAGAAGTATATCGCCGATCCTTCATCGTTGCTGGGTCAAAATCCTGGAACTCCCTCCCTAACAGCAGTGTGCGAGTACCTTCACCACACGGACTGCAGCGGTTCAAGAAGGCGGCTCATCACCACCTTCTCAAGGGCAACTAGGGATGGGCAATAAATGCTGGCCTTGCCAGCGACACCCAGATCCCATAAATGAATAAAATAAAAACATATGTACATAGGAACAGGAGTAGGCCATTAAGCCCCTTGAGCCTGTTTTGCCATTTAATTAGATCATGGCTGATCTTTATCTTAACTCCATCTACCCGCCTTGGTTCTGTAACCCTTAACACCCTGTCTAACAAAAATCTAGCCATCACAGTTTTGAAGTTTTCAATTGACCCCCAGCCTCAACAGCTTTTTGGGGAGAGAGTTCTAGATTTCCACTACCCTTTACTTGAAGAAGTGCTTCCTGACATCACCCCTGAATGGCCTGGCTCTAATTTTAAGGTTATGCCCCATTGATCTGGACTCCCCCACCTGAGGAAATAGCTTCTCTCTATCTACCTATCAAATCCTTTAATCATCTTGAACACCTCCATTAGATCGCCCCTTAATCTTGTATATTCAAGGGAATACAAGCCTAGTCTATGCAACCTGCCCACATAATGTAACCCTTTTTCGCCCTGGTATCATTCTGGTGAAACCAAATTAAATAAAACAAATGTTTATTTTATTTCTGATGGCTTAGTGTTTTATGTGGCTTGCATTATTTTTCAGCTCTGAAGGAGGAAACATGGCTTCAAATACTTTAATCATCTTAAACACCTCAATTAGATCACCCCCTTAATCGTCTATGCTCCAGGGAATACAAGCCTAGTCTATGCAACCTGTCCTCTTAAGTTAACCCTCTAAGCCCAGGTATCATTCTGGTGAATCTGTCCCGCACCCACTCCAAGGCCAATATATCCTTCCTGAGGTGCGGTGCCCAGAACTGAACACAGTGCTCTAAATGGAGTCTAACCAGCACTCTGTACAACTGTATAGAGTTCCAACCCAATGTATTCCTATGCATCGCTAGCATGCACCCCATGTTTTCTTTGCTGAACTGGCCATGTGTAACTTCTTTCCATTTTGCACCACTCCAAACCATGCCACTTTGGCTTGATATGCGATGGACATTTTCTGATACTTGGGCAGGTGTCTTATTACATTTTTTCATAATCTTCCTGGGGTAGTGCGAGTTGGCGATCAAAAATGGACATTTGTGTTTCTCTGGTTGCTGTTTCAGATTGTCCAAAGTTCAATTTTTTGCTAAGACCAAAGTCAAGTTGGTACTAAGACTAGGGATCAGAAACATCAGGACAAATTGAGCACTGGATTAAAAGACAGTATGATGGGGCAAAGTGGAAGGAAAAGGTCTGCGGGGTTCCCAGAGCAAGCTGAAGATATTCCAGGCAAGTTTTTGTGAATAAGTTAGTATGTACATCAAAATCTTGGATCCTACTTTGCAATCAGGGAGCCTGAGTGACACAGACAGCACGATTGTCAAACACTAGAGTTGGTCTAAGTGGTAAGTTAGCCTTTATTGCAAGGGGGTTCGAGTATAAGAGTAAGGAAGTCTTGCTGCAATTATATAGGGCTTTGGTGAGACCACACCTGGAGTACTGTGCACAGTTTTGGTCTCCTTACCGAAGGGAGGATATATTTGCCTTAGAGGGAGTGCAACGCAGGTTCACTAGATTGATTCCTGGGATGAGAGGGCTGTCCTATGATGAGAGATTGAGTACAATGGGCCTAAATTCTCTGGAGTTTAGAAGAATGAGAGGTGATCTCATTGAAACATATAAAATTCTTAGCGGGCTTGACAGGGTAGATGCTAAGAGGCTGTTACCCTGGCTAGAAAGTCTAGAACCAGGGGTCACAGTCTCAGGCTAAGGGGTCAGCCATTTAGGACTGAGATGAGGAGAAATTTCTGCACTCAGAGGGTGGTGAATTTTGGCATTCTCTACCTCAAAGAGCTGTGGATGTTGAATCGTTGAGTATATTCAAGGCTGAGATCGATAGATTTTTGGACTCTAGGAGAATCAAGGGATATGGAGATCGGGCAGGAAAGTGGAGTTGAGGTCGAAGATCAGCCATGATCTTATTGAATGGCGGAGCAGGCTCGAGGGGCCGTATGGCCGACTCCTGCTCTTATTTCTTATGTTCTTAAAGAATAAACTCAGCCAAGGATGAAGAAAACAGTTCTGGTTCTCAATTAGTTTATTAAAATGGTGATTTCCCACACGGTGAGTTGCTGATTCAGTAAGGAAAAATCAGCAGCCAAGTCAGCTCAAACTACCTGTAAGTGGCTCCTGGGAGCTGGGTATAGAGCGACACTGGTGGAGACCTAACAGCAGGTCACCTTTCTTTTCTCCTCATCAAGGAATGACGCACGCAATAAAAACTCTCCACGGAAGGAAGAAAAAATAATCTAAAAATGGGGACAACAGTGAACTTTATTTTAAATAACTGTCCCACATAGTATTAAAGATAACCTCACCTTGGGCTGAAGAGATGTAAAACTGAAGGAGCACTGCTCACAGGCACAGCATGGAATTGCCTGCTCCAGAGACTCTTCCAAACAACCAACTGTGTTGCCTGTCAAGATAAGCAGCCACTGCCGCAAATGATTTATTGGTTCTGGATTTCACTGCGATTTTAAAAATAAAATATACATTTATTTTTAATACAGAAAATGCTTGAAACACTCAGCAGGTCGGGCAGCATCTGTGGAGAGAGAAACAAAGTTAACAGTTTCAGGTCGATGACCTTTCACCAGAAGTCAAACAATTCTGATGAAAGGTCATCGACCTGAAACTTTGGCCCCGATACTAACGGGGAGACGGGATGGGTGTGGGGGAGCCAGGCAGCGGGCGAAGAACCAGGCAAGGCCGGGGATGTGGAGGCCCAGGCCTTCACATAAATAAATCAACACAGACTTCCGCCCGACAGCCGGCCAGATTG
Organism: Squalus acanthias; assembly: GCA_030390025.1. Lineage (NCBI taxonomy): Eukaryota > Metazoa > Chordata > Chondrichthyes > Squaliformes > Squalidae > Squalus > Squalus acanthias. The sequence continues at coordinate 122,273,794 of CM059425.1, read as the reverse complement.
ACTGCCTGGCCGGCGGGCGGGATCAGAATTTAATGGCAGGAGGCCGCAGCTGGAGAGCCATGGCAATGGTCCTCGGCAGTAAGGGGGGGGCGGGGGGGTGGGGGGCAGGGCGTGAGGAAGGCTCTGAGCTGCGATCGTGAGGGGTGGGGGAACGAGAAAGTTTGGGGCTGTGGAGGCTGAAGGCTACATTGTGAGGCCTGGTGGGAGCACTCCTGCTCTTCCTGGCGCACGAGAAGCTTAGAATCATAGAATAGTACAGCACAAAGAGCGCCGAGAGTGGGAGCAGCGGTATAAAGAGAGCCGAGAGCGGGAGCAGTGGTATAAAGAGCGCCGAGAGCGGGAGGAGCGGTATAAAGAGCGCCGAGAGCGGGAGCAGCGGAATAAAGAGCACCGAGAGCGGGAGCAGCGGTATAAAGAGCGCCGAGAGTGGGAGCAGCGGAATAAAGAGCGCTGAGAGCGGGAGCAGCGGAATAAAGAGCGGCGAGAGCGGGAGCAGCGGTATAAAGAGCACCGAGAGCGAGAGCAGCGGGATAAAGAGCGCTGAGAGCGGGAGCAGCGGAATAAAGAGCGGCGAGAGCGGGAGCAGCGGTATAAAGAGCGCCGAGAGCGGGAGCAGCGGCACAAAGAGTGCCGAGAGCGGGAGCACCGTATAAAGAGCGGCGAGAGTGGGAGCAGCGGTATAAAGAGGGCTGAGAGTGGGAGCAGCGGAATAAAGAGCGGCGAGAGTGGGAGCAGCGGTATAAAGAGCGCCGAGAGTGGGAGCACCGTATAAAGAGCGCCGAGAGCGGGAGCAGCGGAATAAAGAGTGCCGAGAGCGGGAGGAGCGGTATAAAGAGTGCCGAGAGCGGGAGCACTGTATAAAGAGCGGCGAGAGTGGGAGCAGCGGTATAAAGAGCGGCGAGAGCGGGAGCAGCGGTTTAAAGAGTGGCGAGAGTGGGAGCACCGTATAAAGAGCGCCGAGAGTGGGAGGAGCGGTATAAAGAGCGGCAAGAGTGGGAGCACCGTATAAAGAGCGCCGAGAGCGGGAGCAGCGGTATAAAGAGCGCCGAGAGTGGGAGCACCGTATAAAGAGCGCCGAGAGTGGGAGCACCGTATAAAGAGCGGCGAGAGTGGGAGGAGCGGTATAAAGAGCGCCGAGAGTGGGAGCAGCGGAATAAAGAGCACCGAGAGCGGGAGCAGCGGTATAAAGAGCGCCGAGAGCGGGAGGAGCGATATAAAGAGCGCCGAGAGCGGGACGAGCGGTATAAAGTGCGCCGAGAGCGGGAGCAGCGGTATAAAGAGCGCCGAGAGTGGGAGCAGTGGTATAAAGAGCGCCGAGAGCGGGAACAGTGGTATAAAGAGCGCCGAGAGTGGGAGCAGCGGTATAAAGAGCGCCGAGAGTGGGAGCAGCGGTATAAAGAGCGCCGAGAGCAGGAGCAGCGGTATAAAGAGCGCCGAGAGTGGGAGCAGCGGTATAAAGAGCGCCGAGAGCAGGAGCAGCGGTATAAAGAGCGCCGAGAGCGGGAGGAGCGGTATAAAGAGCGCCGAGAGCGGAAGGAGCGGTATAAAGAGCGCCGAGAGTGGGAGCAGCCGTATAAAGAGCGCCGAGAGCGGGAGGAGCGGTATAAAGAGCGCCGAGAGCGGGAGGAGCGGTATAAAGAGCCCCGAGAGCGGGAGGAGCGGAACAAAGAGCGCCGAGAGCGGGAGGAGCGGTATAAAGAGCCCCGAGAGCGGGAGGAGCGGAACAAAGAGCGCCGAGAGCGGGAGGAGCGGTATAAAGAGCGCCGAGAGCGGGAGGAGCGGTATAAAGAGTGCCGAGAGTGGGAGCAGCAGTATAAAGAGCACCGAGAGCGGGAGGAGTGGCACAAAGAGCACCGAGAGTAGGAGCAGAGCCGGAAGGAGCGGACTTGGTGGGAGCACAGTGTGAACGAGCAGTTAAAAGGAGCTGTCCCGAGTGGTTGCAACTCAACAGAGGCAGTTTTTGACAAAAGCGACTTCAGAGTGAAAAAAGTGGTATCGGCACAAGGGAAGGAGCTGATTGGTGAGTAGCTGGGGAGTGTTTTTTGTTAAGTTTTAAGTTTATTACTGCTGGGTTAGTTCTTAGTCTATAAATAGAGTCATGGCAGGGCAGCTCAGTCCCGTGGAGTGCAGATCCTGTGCCATGTGGGAAGTCCTGGACGACCACATGTGCGGGAAGTGTCGCCAGCTACAGCAACTCGAGCTCCGGGTTTCGGAGCTTGAGCGGCAGCTGGTTTCACTGAGGTGCATCCGCGAGGCTGAGAGTTACGTGGATAGCATGTTTCTAGAGGTGGTCACCCCGCAGCTTAAGAGCGTGCAGGCAGAGAGGGAATGAGTGACCACCAAACAGAAGAGAAGGACCAGGCAGGTAGTGCAGGAGTCCCCGGAGTGCATCGCGCTCTCCAACCAGTATTCTGTTCTGAGTACTGGTGAGGGCAATGGTTCCGCTGGGGAGTGCAGTGAGAGCCAAGTCCACGGCACCACAGGTGGCTCAGCTGCACAGGGTGGGAGGAAAAAGAGTGGAAGAGCAATAGTGGTAGGGGATTCAATAGTTAGGGGAGCAGACAGGCGTTTCTTCGGCCGTAGACGTGACTCCAGGATGGTATGTTGCCTCCCTGGTGCCAGGGTCAAGGATGTCACTGAGCGGCTGCAGGACACTCTGAGGGGGGAGGGTGAACAGCCAGAGGTCGTTGTCCATATTGGTACCAACGACATAGGCAGAAAGAGGGATGAGGTCCTGCAGGCAGAGTTTAGGGAGCTAGGAGAGAGATTAAAAAGCAGGACCTCAAAGGTAGTAATTTCTGGATTACTCCCAGTGCCACGTGCTGGTGAGTACTGGAATAGGAGGATAGAACAGATGAATGCGTGGCTGGAGAGATGGTGCAGGAGGGAGGGCTTTAGATTCCTAAGGCATTGGAACCGTTTCTGGGGAAGGTGGGACCTGCAAAAGCCGGAAGGGTTACACCTCAACAGAGCCAGGATCAATATTCTCGCCGGGAGGTTTGTTAGTGCTGTTGGGGAGGGCTTAAACTAGCTTGGCAGGGGGATGGGCACCAGCATATAGGAGTAGAAAAGAGGAATAAGGGGCATAAAAGAGTGATTGTGTTGGAAAGTACTAGAAAAGATAGTACTAGAGGTGGTAGTAGTACCATATTAGATAGGAGCAGACTAAGAAAGACTACGAAAAATTCAAAAATGGATTTAGAATGCATGTACGTAAACGCACAAATTGTGGTGAATAAGATTGGTGAGCTACAAGCACTATTAGCCATGTGGCAATATGATGTTGTGACAATAATGGAAACATGGCTTAAAAACGGTGAGGACTGGGCACTTAATATTGAAGGGTACAAGGTGTTCAGAAAAGATAGGGAAGGAAAAAAGGGAGGTAGGGTGGCAGTCCTGATTAAGGAAGACATTGTAGTGTTGGAAAGGGAGGATGCTCTTGAGGAGACAAGGACAGAATCCATTTGGTTAGAGTTGAGGAGCAAAAAGGGTATGATCATGCTATTGGGGGTATTCTACAGGTCTCCAAATAGTAAGAGGGAGGTAAAGGAGCAAATCTGCAGGGAAATCGCAGAGATATGCAAGAGCTATAGAGTGGTGATATTGGGGGACTTTAATTACCCAAATATCAATTGGGATAATGCTAGGGTAAAGGGAAAGGAGGGGGAGGAATTTCTGAAACGTGTTCAGGAGAATTTCCTTGACCAGTATGTTCTTGGCCCAACTAGGAAAGAGGCATTGCTGGATCTGATGCTGGGGAATGAGGTGGGCCAGGTCGACCAAGTGTCTGTGGGAGAACACTTGGGTACAAGTGATCATCGTATCATAAGATTTAGATTAGCAATGGAGAGGAACAAGGAACAATCTCGAGTGGAACTTCTAAACTGGAATAGGGCTAACTTCAATGGAATGTGAAAGGATCTAGCCAGGGTAAAATGGAACCAAAGACTGACAGGAAAAACTGTAACGGAACAATGGGTGATCTTTAAGGAGGAGATGTTCCAAGTACAGGCTAGGTACATTCCAACAAGAGGGAAGGGTAAGGGAGCCAAAGCAAGGGCTCCTTGGATGTCGAGGGAGATAGAGAAGATGATGAAACAAAAAAAGAGGGTGTATGATGCATGTCAGGTGAATTCTTCAAGGGAGAACCAGACCAAATACAATAAGTTGAGAGGGGATGTGAAGATGAAAATAAGATTAGCAAAGAGAGAATATGAGTGTAGAATGGTGGTTAACATAAAAGGGAACCCAAAAATACTCTACCGGCATGTAAACAGTAAGCGGGTAGTAAGAGGCGGGGTGGGGCCTATTAGAGACAAAGGGCTGGATTTTGTCAGTGTGGGCGGGCTGGGGCGTGTCAGGTGGAAATCGTGTCAGGACCCCGACTCCTAAGTGAAGTGCTGAAAAAGAGGAATTTTCCCCTAGTGGGCAATTGATTTCCTGCGTGTGGGAACACCTGGCCCAATGAGTCTTTTCATACAGAAAGTCGCCTCCGATGACATCATCAATGCTGCTGGATTTAAGACCTGCAAGCAGCCTTGCTTCCTCTGGAGACTGCAAAGGCTCTGCAAATTGTATGAAGGTGTTGATTTCCCGACAATGTCCACGATCAAACAAAAGTGTGCACCTCGGTTTGATGAGCCCTCCCTCCAAGCTCTGGTGCACGGAGCCAGATGTAATAAGGAGGTGCTGTTCCGTTCCTCGGAGAAAAAAGCCACCCCAGCAGACAAAAGCTGTGTGGCAGCAAGTGGCCCAGGAGGTCAACTCCATTTTGCTGAGCTGCAGAACCTGGCTGCAATGCAGGAAGAGGTTTCATGATCTTCTCCGCACAGGAAAAGTGAGTATGACTTTCCCATCACCCTCAATCTGATCCCCATCGCCTCTCCTCACCAGCATTCTGCTTTGCCAACCTCTTCCTCCACATGCCACTTGACACTTACATGCCTGCACCCTTACCCAGTCCCTCTCTCTCGAAGGTCACATTCACTTAACTATTCGACAATGCAGCCCTCACACTCCCTATCACTGTGATGCCATGACAACAACAACTTACAACACACAGGGATGGTCCTTTGTATCCTTCTAAGCATCTATGCTATGGATTATCTACACTCATGCCTTCATTCTCACTCAAACTCCACTTGTGTCCCTCATTGCAGGAAAAGAGAGACCACAATAAGAGGGAAAGAGCCATGACAGGAGGAGAGCCACCCTCAGTAGCCCAGCTCACCGCCTGGGAGGAGGTGGCCCTGGAAATCACCGGGATCGAGGAGGATTCCCAAGTGGGGGACGGACAGATGGGCGCATCACAGCAAGCGGGTGACAGAATAGTTTGGCATCTCTCTCATTGACATTGCATGAGTCACTGATAATGAATCTGATGCTCTAACAGATTGACTTATGATCATCTGCACTATTCAATGTTCATGTAACCTTGATCTCACATCTCTAACTCTTTCCTTTACTCCCCCACAGGACCATCGAAAGCCCCCGTCCCCACTGTCCAGGAGGAAGAGCCTGAGCTTCCAGACTCCTCAGAGGAAGCTGCAACCTCTGAGGGCGCAGCGTCAGCAGAATTCAGCGCACCCAGCACCAGCACAGACACTCACACCTCGGTGGGACCTTCGCGAGATAGAGTAGTGTTATCACCTGGTGTATCACAGCTCACAAGTGAGCATCAGCAGATGGTGGACACAGGGACAGCAGTGGAGAGACCTCGTCTGAGGGCGCAGGACTCTCCCAGCTCGGTTCAGCTGCATGTCGACCCTGTGCCTCCGGGTTCATCCAGAACGAGAGCGGTGCTGGAACTCCAGGAACAGGTGCAGGAGTCTCTGGCAGGTTTTGTCTCCAGGGTCACTGCGAGTGTCGAGCGAATGGAGGAGTCCATCGCGAACATGAGCAGAGCCTTTGTGGAGGTATTGGCGCATGAACGCATCACCACGGAAAGGATGGCAACCTCTGTGGAAAGGATGGCTACAGTAGAGGAGAGGATGGCTACGGCCATGGAGGAGCTAAGTCGCCAGAGTGTAGAGGGATCTGGGAGTTAATGTGCATAGGTCCCTGAAGGTGGCAGGACATATTGAGAGAGTGTTTAACAAAGCATATGGGATCTTGGGCTTCATAAATAGAGGTATTGAGTACAAAAGTAGAGAAGTTGTGCTGAACCTTTATAAAGCGCTGGTTAGGCCACAACTGGAGTATTGCGTCCAGTTCTGGTCACCACACTTTAGGAAGGATGAGAAGGCCCTTGAGAGAGTGCAGAGGAGATTTACCAGAAAGATTCCGGGGATGGGGGATCTGAGCTACAAAGACAGGTTGGAGAAGCTGGATTTGTTTTCATTAGAGCAAAGGAGGTTGAGGGGTGATTTGATAGAGGTGTACAAGATTATGACGGGTTTGGATAGGCTAGACAGGAAAAGGCTGTTCCCACTAGTTGATGGTACAAGAGGGGTGGAAAATAAACTTGCAGGGCTACGAGGATAGAGCAGGGGAATGGAACTGACTGGATTGCTCTACAGAGAGCCGGCAGGGACTTGATGGGCCGAATGGCCTCCTTCTGTGCCGTTATGACTCTATGGGCTGGATTTTCAATGACCCGTGGAGTCGGGTTTGGAGGCATGTGGGGGGTTAAAATAGCGAAAAGTGGCGGGCGAACCTGATCCCGACTCCATGCAATTTTGACAAAGTCGATCGCGGGGTTCCCGACTCTGTCCCGCCTCCAAGAGGCGGTAGAGGCCATTAAAGCCCTTAACAAGCCCTAAATTGGCTCTGTAATGCCATTTTGAAATGTTTTAGCTAGTTTAACCCTTTTCTGACATGAAGCACGCCTGATGTGAAACACGCCAGTGAAACCTGGCGGGAGCACAAGTGGATAGCTGACTATCAGCTGCAGGTCCACTATTACAACGGAGATGTGATGAAGGTAGTAGTAGTATTAGGTCTGAAAGTCGCCTCTGATGCTGCTGCATTGAATGTCTTCAGAGACTCTCTCTCTCTCTCTCTCTCTCGCATCCAGGTCCTCTCACAGCAAAGGCCAGGCAGTCTCTGACCTGCAATGCAGCAGCAATGATGACATCATCAGAGGCGACTTTCAGACTGAAACCACTAATTGGTTCATGGGTTCCCACATGCTGGAACTCAATTGCACAATTAAGTGAAAATTGCATCAATCTCCCACGTCAAATTGCAGTCAGGTGGATAGCACGAAATGCGGATGACATGACCCCAACCCGCCCCAGTATCAAAATCCAGCCCTATGACTCTGAAACAGAAGGAGTCCATTTGGCCCATCGAGTCTCCGCTGGCACTTTTGAAGAGTAATCCAGTTAGTCTCATTTCCCTGTTTTTCCCCATATCCCTGCAATTTTTTTCTCGTTCAAGTATTTATCCAATTCCATTTTGAAGGCTACTATTGAATCTTTATCCACTACCCTATCAGGCAGTGCATTCCAAATCCTAGCCACTCGTTGCGTAAACATGTTTTTCCTCTGGTTGTTTTGCCAATCACCTTAAATCTGTGCCCTCTGGTTATCGACTTCAGCTATCGGAAACAGTTTCTCTTTCTTTACTCTACTTGAACCCTTCATGATTTTAAACACATTTATCAAATCTTCTCTTAGCCTTCTCTGCTCTATGGAGAACAACCCCAGCTTCTCCAGTCTATCCAAGTAACTGTAATTCCTCATCCCTGGAATCATTCTAGTAAATCTCTTCTGTACCCTCTCCAAAGCCTTCACGTCCTTCCTAAAGTGTGGTGCCCAGAATTGGACACAATACTCCAGCTGGGGCCAAACTAATGTTTTCTATAGGTTTAGCATAACTTCCAGGCTTTTGTACTCTAAGCTTCTATTTATAAAGCCCAGGATCCCGTGTGCTTTATTAACTGCTTTGTTCACCTGTCCTGCCACCTTCAAAGATTTATGCACAAACAACCCCAGGTCTCTCTCTTCTGGCATCCCTTTTAAAAATGTACCATTTAGCATATATTGTCTCTCCTCATTCTTCCTACCAGAATGTATCATCTCACACTTTCTGCATTGAATTTCATCCGTCATGTGTCCACCCATTCCACCAGCTTCACTATGTCCTCTTTTTTATTCGTTCATGGGTTGCGGGCGTCGCTAGCAAGGCCAGCATTTATTGCCCATCCCTAATTGCCCTTGAGAAGGTAGTGGTGAGCCGCCTTCTTGAACTGCTGCAGTCCATGTGGTGAAGGTACTCCCACAGTGCTGTTAGGTAGGGAGTTCCAGGATTTTGACCCAGCGACAATGAAGGAACGGCGATATATTTTCAAGTCAGGATGGTGTGTGACTTGGAGGGGAACTTGGAGGTGGTGGTGTTCCCATGCGCCTGCTGCCCTTGTCCTTCTAGGTGGAAGAGGCCGCGGGTGTGGGAGGTGCTGCCGAAGAAGCCTTGGTGAGTTGCTGCAGCGCATCTTGTAGATGGTACACACTGCAGCTACGGTGCGCCGGTTGTGGAGGGAGGGAATGTTTAAGGTGGTGGATGGGGTGCCAATCAAGTGGGCTGCTTTGTCCTGGATGGTGTTGAGCTTTTGAGTGTTGTTGGAGCTGCACTCATCCAGGCAAGTGGAGAGTATTCCATCACACTCCTGACTTGTGCCTTGTAGATGGTGGAAAGGCTTTGGGGACTCAGGAGGTGAGACACTAGCTGCAGAATACCCAGCCTCTGACCTGCTCTTATAGCCACAGTATTTATGTAGCTGGTCCAGTTAAGTGTTTGAACAATGGTCACCCCAGGGTGTTGTTAGTGGGGGATTCGATGACGGTAATGCTGTTGAATGTCAAGGGGCGGTGGTTAGACTCTATCTTGTTGGAGATGTTCATTGCCTGGCACTTGTGTGGCGCGAATGTTACTTGCCACTTATCAGCCCAAGCCTGAATGTCGTCCAGGTCTTGCTGCATGCGCCACAGACATTTTCTCAGGAGTTGCGAATGGAACTGAACACTGTGCGATCATCAGCGAACAACCCCACTTCTGACCTTATGATGGAGGGAAGGTCATTGATGAAGCAGCTGAAGATGGTTGGGTCTAGGACACTGCCCTGAGGAACTCCTGCAGCAATGTCCTGGGGCGGAGATTGTAACCGTTTTTTGCGGTGACCAATTTCCTATGGCCCCTGCCGCAATCGCCAATTATTGTAAGTGGTTTTGCCCTGCCCAAATCGAGCACGCAAACCCCCTTACCACAAGTTCTGGACGATAGGGATGGCGTTTTTGGGCTCACCCGTACAGTGTTTATTAAGGTTGACAAAACCACTCCACTCACATACAGTACGAGCAGTGTGAACACAACAGTACAGTTTAAAACAGTACAACCCTGACTTGTCCAACAAGCCCCTGCCGTGCTGACTTACCACGGCCTAAAAAACACCCTCCCGTGAACTAAACTATCACAGGACCCTTCCAACGCTAAAGCCCTCTGGTTTGGTAGGAACATACAGGCACCCCCTCACACAGCTAAGTGACCTTGTGGGTGTGTAGGCTTGGCAATGCTCACCGAGATTGCCCTTGATCTTGCATTTAGCTTCCTCTCGTCCGTCTCGGCTACCTGGGATTCGCATGCCTTGCGGCATGCGAATCCCAGTCTGAGTCGAAGTCCGTCTTGGTTGGAAGAGCGAGGCTCTGCTCCTCTTGACGTTCCGTTGTGGGGAGGGCAGGGAGAGAGAGAGAGCTATCCAAACTGCCCTCTGATATACCCCTCCAATACACAGACTGCTGTCTGTGGGTTTAATGGACACATGGCCTCAGGGAAATGGTTTGCAGGCTTCCTCCCAGGTTTGGATGGTTTAGATCTCATTTCCATCTCCCAGCCAATTAACTTAATGAGCTCTTCTTCTCCAGAAACAATGAGTCGCCAGCCTCGTTATTCATGACTTGGGAGTGGGCCTCTCGGGCCATTGTTCCCAAGGACAGTTCGTTACCATACAAATGCAACCTGGTTACGTCAGCCACCTTCAGCTTGAGTGGTTTTCCACTGCTTCCCCCCAAACAGCCTGTCCAGTTTTTAATAAGTGGAGAGTTTTCCCTCGATTCCCGATGGCTTTAATTTTACTAGGGCTCCTTTATACCACACTCGATCAAATGCTGCCTTGATGTCAAGGGCAGTCACTCTCACCTCACCTCTGGAATTCAGCTCTTTTGTCCAAGTTTGTCCAAGGCTGTAATGAGGTCTGGAACCAAGTGGTCCTAGTGGGAGCCAAGTGGTCCTATTGAAACCCAAACTGAGCATCGATGAGCAGATTATTGATGAGTAAGTGGCACTTGATAGCACTGTCGATGACACCTTCCATTACTTTGCTGATGATTGAGAGTAGACTGATAGGGCGGTAATTGGCTTGATTGGATTTGTCCTGCTTTTTGTGGACAGGACATATCTGGGCAATTTTTCACATTGTCGGATAGATGCCAGTGTTGTAGCTGTACTGGAACAGCTTGGCTAGAGGTGCGGCTAGATCTGGAGCACAAGGCTTCAGCATGACAGCCGGGATGTTGTCGGGGCCCAAAGCCTTTGCTGTACCCAGTGTGTTCAGCCATTTCTTGATATCACGTGGAGTGAATCGAATTGGATGAAGACTGGCTTCTGTGATGGTGGGGTCCTCAGGAGGAGGCTGAGATGGATCATCCACTTGGCACTTCTGGCTGAAGATGGTTGCGAATGCTTCAGCCTTGTCTTTTACACTTAAGTGCTGGGCTCCACCATCATTGAGGATGGGGATGTTCATGGAGCCTCCTCCTCTGGTTAATTGTTTAATTGTCCACCACCATTCACGACTGGATGTGGCAGGACTGCAGAGCTTTGATCTGATCCATTGGTTGTGGGATCGCTTAGCTCTGTCTATAGCATGCATGTAATCCTGTGTTGCAGCTTCCCCAGGTTGGTACTTCATTTTTAGGTATGCCTGGTGCTGTTCCTGGCATGCTCTTCTACACTCCTCATTGAACCAGGGATGGCCCCCTGCCTTGATGGTAATGGTAGAGTGAGGGATATGCCGGGCCATGAGATTACAGATTGTGGCGGAATACAATTCTGCTGCTGCTGATGGATGCCCAGTTTTGAGCTGCTAGATCTGTTCTGAATCTATCCCATTTAGCACGGTGGTAGTGCCACACAACATGGTGGAGAGTCTCCTCAGTGTGAAGACGGGACTTATGTCTCCACAGGATTGTGTGGTGGTCACTCCTACCAATACTGTCATCGACAGATGCATCTGTGACAGTTAGATTGGTGAGAAGGAGATCAAGTAGGTGTTTCTCTCATGTCGTCACTTGCCGCAGGCCCAGTCTGGCAGCTATGTCCTTCAGGACTTGGCCAGCTCATTCAGTAGGGGTGTTACCGAGCCACTCTTGGTGATGGACATTGAAATCCCCCACCCAGAGTACGTTCTGTACGTACTGAAGTCTATTACTATCTATATATGACGAAGGATCACAGACCTGAAACGTTAACTCTGTTTAACTCTCTCCACAGATGCTGCCTGGCCTGCTGAGTGTTTCCAGCATTTTCTGTTGATATTTCAGATTTCCAGCATCCGCAGTATTTTGCTATTCTATTACTATCTTACTCACCGTTACTATTCTTCCAAGTTTCGTGTCATTTGCAAATTTTTAATTGTGCCCTGTACCCCCAAGTCCAAGTCATTAATGTATACAAATGAATGTGTATTGTATATAATTAAAACCTACCCTGCACCTCTTGTGGCTAGTCAGCTCCTCCCACCATCTTTCTGCTGCCGGGCAACAGGCAATACAGGACTCCCCTCCTCCCCCCACTCCCCCCTCCCCCCGCCGTGTTGAGATTTGCATGTTAAGTAGGCCCCCACCTGTTTTTTAGTGGAAGCTTCGTCCAGGGCCTGACGCGCTGTCGTAAATATTGCGGCAGGCCGGGAATGGGGTATTGCAACCCCCCCCCCCACCCCGTCCCGCCGACCGGGGTCGAGGTCTTTATCTCTGTTTCTCTGTCCTCAGCTGCTGCCTGACCCGCCGTGTGTTTCCAATACTTTGGCCTAGAAATTTGTCTCAGCGGTGGGGAAAAACGGGCGGTGTCGGATCGGTCGCCCGTTCCACGCAGCGCCTGACATTCAGTTCCATTGCAGTCAATGCACCTGAATATCAGGCACAGCGTATAACGGGCGGCCGATCCGATACTGCCCGTTTTGTGCCACCGCCGGAGACAAACTCCTGGGCCTCTATGCATTTATATCAGATTTCCAGCCCCCGCAGCATTTTGCTTTTGTTTATGTTGACTATTAGTTTTATAGCAGGCCAGAGTAGACAGTCCTGTAGACTGGATTTGTCCAGCAGGAGCTGTATTTCACATCTCAAGTCTAAGCAAAGCCACTGGAGTCGGAGAAGCGTCGTCAGCATTGAGAAATACTCACTGGGAGTTGGAGTGCTATTTGGACATTTAACGCATCCAATCTTAAAGTTTAAACATTGACACAAAAAATGGAAGAAATGAAGCTTCAATAATCTTCTAGTACACAAGAAGCCTATTTATCTCACTCCCTTGTGTGTCACAGAAGGCATGCAAAGAAATTATAAAATTGCCTGTACTCCTGTAAAATTGCTTCTCTGAAATATTGATTGTGCCACAAGTGAAAATATGAACAAAAGCAAAACAATCTTACATATCGATCAGATGAAAAATGCTGTCCTTCTGGTGAAAGTTACAAGACTTATTAGTTATGGTATGAATCAGCCCGCATGCAATTTTACTTTTTTTTAAAATCGCTGTATAAATTGCATATAGGTTGCTGCCACTAGTTCAAGGTCTTGCCTTGGATTTTCCCTTGGGTACAGCAGGGCTAGTCACTCCCATAAGTGACCTGAGCGCCTTACGTTTAGGGGTCTTCCCGCACTGCCCAATGTCTAACTATACAACAGTGTAACCCAGGGTTGTAACAATAGTATCCCCTTATGATCAAAGGTGGATATTCGTGTCATTTGCTTGGGTGCTTCTTTAATTGCGCTGATATTAGACTGAGCAAATACCTGTTGAGATAAGACCAGATACGAATTGTTAAGCCACTTTATTTCACAGCACATGAACATACAGAGCAACAGTTATGATCAACTGATCTTCATATAAAAACACTAAAAAATGAATATGCTACATTTCCCACATCAGTGGGTCATCTTGCTTGGCTTAAACGAAATAATTACTAATTACTCCCCTGCATTTTTACCTTCTAGGTGCCTTTGCTGGGCCTATCTGTCGTAGTGTTTCATTTAAAAAAACCTGACTTACTGCTTGTGTCTCTGTTTCTAATTTTTCATCTCCTTCTGTTTACAGCCAAAAGGGATCAGAGACTTCCCAACACAATGTGCACGAGGTGTCAATGCTGAGACAAGCTAATGAACGACTTAATGGCCCGAAAATTAAACCTAATATGCGAGAGTACGCACTGTGTACTCTCGCGTATTAGATCCCGAATTGCCGGTTTCCTGCATGCACTGCGCATGCGCGGGAAACCGGCACTTCGTGAATTGAAAAGGGGGCGGTTCCTAAGTGAACCGCGTGCGTGCTACAGGCTGAGCGCACGCAGTGCACTTAGTTTTTTTTTTAGCTTTGAACGCGCAGGTAAGTGGTGAAGATTTTACACACAAAGAAAGCAGGCGTAGGACCCCCTTTTAACAAGGTAAGTAGTTAATTAAGTGTTATTTTAAATTTTTTTCAACAGGTTTATCTTTTTTAGAGACTTTAAAGAAAGGTAAGTTTATTTTTATAACTTTTAAAAAAGATTTTAAATTTTTTCAAAAATTAATTTTTTGTTTAAAGTGGTTAATTTATTTAACTATACTTATTTTATTAATGTGATGGCTTTTTTTTAAAATTTAATTGAGGTTTAGCTGTTCTTTTGGGGGGGTGTAGTATTCATAGCTTTGACAGCTCTTGTCGTCAAAACTATGAATGAAAGATGGTGTGCTGCCATTGGCTCTAACTGAATCACGTGATCCCAGAGCTCTCTGGGTCACGCAAGCACTGCATGGTTCCAACAGAGAGAGCCTTTGAAACTAAAGTTCGTGTGGGCCCGGAGCAAAAAGGTAGGCGCGGAGTGCGATATCGCGGGGAATCCTTACCCCCGCGGGAACCATCCATGTTTAATTTCTGGGCCAATATTTACAGTCTATGGGAAACCAACATCACAGCTTGCTCATCGGATCATTGCGATGCTCTTGGCCACTGTCCTTCGGGAGCATGAGGTTTGACTGCACAGCAGCAGACTGCAGCTCCCTGGGCCGGTCTGGCACCACGGCGGGTGGTGGTTGAGGGGGTGGCGAGGGAGCAGATGTGCTGACGCACTGAGAGAGGCCAACACATAGTCCTCCCGCAGTGCCGCTATTACACTCACGGGGCTGTGGCTCTTCACTCCCACTAATCTGTGGGAGAGTAGACTGCAGAGATGAGTGACACCTTCAAAGCCCCTCTCCACGATGCCCGCCAGTCAATCCATCTGGTGCACCAGTCTCGCCAAGGCGGAGCAGACATTGGAGCCCAGAGTCTGGATGGCAGCAGTCTGAGCTTCAAGCAAAGCTGCAATGGCTGGTGACAAAGACTCCTGCTGTGAGGGCCTGGTTACAGTGGCCAGTGCAGTGTTAGGGAATGGACGTTCTTGCCTATAGGTTTATAAGTTATTCCACAAGATAATAATGCTCAAAGGCATTTTTTGGCTTTCATAGGAATTAAGCATACAATGATATAAAAACAGAAAATGCTGGAAATACTCAGCAGGTCAGGCAGCATCTGTGGAGAGAGAAACAGAGTTAACGTTTCAGGTCGATGACCCTTCGTCAGAGCATACAATGATAACTATTCTTAGGGTAACACTTATGATACAAGACCTAAGAATTCACCACATCACAGGTTACAAGCTCAAGTCGAGTGGCTGGTCAAGCATGTCGAATTCTGAAGAATCTATTCTAACACTCCTCTTTTTATACCTGTCTTTCACTCTGGCTGCGTGAGAATTCGTATGTTTCTACATGACCTCATCCAATTAGCTGCTATAACTCCAGTTTTAACAGAAATCACTCCCACACTGTACTGTACAACCCTCTGAGATCTCTGTGCTCCTCCAATTCTAGTCTCTTGCGCACCCCCAATTTTAATCGCTCCACCATTGGCAGCCATGCCTTTAGCTGCCTAGGCCCTAAGTTCAGTGATTCCCTCCCCAAACCTCTCCGCGTCTCCATGTCTCTTCTCCTTTAAGACACTCCTTAAAACCTATCTCTTTTGACCAAGCTATTGGTTACCTGTCCTAATATCGCCTATGTGGCTCGGTGTCAAATTTTGTTTGATAACACTCCTGTGCAGCACCTTGGGACATTTTACTACATTAAAGGCGCTATATAAATGCAAGTTATTGTTGGTATCATAGCTTTACCTGGACTGAGCTGTCAATCAAATCATTCAACTGGAGACAGTTACAGGGAACCCAAGACTCTCCTACAGGTGAGTTACCACTTGCCTTGTGCAGATGTGTCCTTGGAGGAGTTAATCTCTAGGAGGACAGATGAGATATCTATGAGGCTCAGACAAAGAAAGCTTGTAGCCAAAAGCTTATCAGCTAGAGAGTCTGGTAATTTTTAATTCCCACTGAACATTTTGCTGGAAATTTCTAGCATTCTAACAGAAGATCACTTAGCAGGCAAAAGCCAGAAATTAAAGAAATTAATACAAAACAAGTCAATATTAACCCATTAGCTTCAAGATAGATGACAGAGTGGAAATACCATACGAAAGAACTCCACATGTCCTGGAAGTGGACTCCTCCAGAACCTCTGACGTGGTGCTCAAAGTCTTTAGCAGGCCTTCCAATACCTCGTATAATCTCTCAGTGTGCCTCAAGAAATTTTGTTTTCATGGCTGGGCGCAATAGGTCTGAATCTCTGTCCTGCTCAGCACGGCTGGGAGAGTACATCACCCTCCTCCCCCCCACCGCAGCAAGGCATCTCCTGAGCTGTCCCTGCCACCAGTACCTGCCTCCGAAGCTAGTAGTCTACTGCAGGTTGTCAAAACAGAAGACAAGGAAGAGAAGACACTTTTGATAAACTATCACAATGTCTCCACTGACAACTGGGAGGCCACAATGTCAAGTCAATTCACACGTCCTGGAAGAATTGTCTCTCTTCAAACAAAGCCAATGCCTTTGTGAGTAAAACAGAAAAGAAAAAAATAAGTGGAAACCCCACAGTGTCTACAGCAATTAACGGACTCCAACCAGACAAACCTTTGTGTGATCAGTATGACAAGACGTGTCGTTTCCACTTTGAGCTCTTCAGTCATCAGGGGATACACTGGAAAATGTGATACATTTCTGATGCTCCAATCATTCTCGATAAGATAGTATAGTCAAGATATTCCCTTTCTTTATATGGATTAGCAAAATCTTCCAGAGTTGGTTCCTTTTTGCACCAGATCTAATAGCTTCTTTGATAACCATTCATCCTTCTCATAGCATGTGATCTCATCTAAAGGATTACCCATCTGTTTCAAAGTTGTTTCATTCTGCTTCGAATACTCCAATTTGACCTGTGGTCGCCACTGCTGATTAAACACACAACTTTTCACTGAGGCGACATCAGATTCTCTTGTACTCTTTTTAGGCAGGTAGTTCTGATGGCGCATGAGAGGTGCTAGGCCACATTAGCTTGTAATTGAACCATTGCAATATATTGTAGAGCTAGCAATAATCAGCTCCGTCTGCCTTGGTGGGTTCTGATGGAACGCAATGAATCAAAAATAAATGCCTGTTTAGCAAAACTTTTGACTCGAGTTACTTGTTTAAGGCAAGAAGCAGAAAACATAAGATTGGCGAGGTTCATCAAGACACAGAAATAATGGCACTTATCTCAGGCCACATTTCCAGTAGCCTTTTGCTTTTCTTCCGAGAATGATCTTGATTTTGTTCTGTTAAAGTGGCCTTTTTACTCCCATTAGCATTTCCTTTTGCTGTTTTCTCACCTCCTTCGAGGACGGGATGGTCTGGGCTGAGAACCTCTCAGTATTAGCTCTGCTTACAGAAGACATGCTCTTCAAGGTATTACTGGGCTTCTTTACAATTGTCCTCCTGTTGAGATACAGCATAATCTCCACTTCTCCACAATGATTGCATAGGATTACATAGGATTACATAGGATATACGGCACAGAAACAGGCCATTCGGCCCAACCAGTCCATCAGGTTCACCACCTATCTTTGTATCGTCAGCAAATTTGGCTACATTACACTCAGTCCCTTCATCCAAGTCATTAATATAGATTGTAAATAGTTGAGGCCCCAGCACTGACCCCTGTGGCACCCCACTAGTTACAGTTTGCCAGCCTGAAAATTACCCATTTATCCTGACTCTCTGTTTTCTGTTAGTTAGCCAATCCTCTATCCATGCTAATATATTACCCCCAACACTATGAGCTCTTATCTTGTGCAGTAACCTTTTATGTGGCACCTTATCGAATGCCTTTTGGAAATGCAAATATACTACATCTACTGGTTCCCCTTTATCCATCCTGCTTGTTACATCCTCAAAGAACTCTAATAAATGTCCATACCAGCGTTTATGCTCCACTCGAGCCTCCTCACATCTTTCCTCATCTAAATTTATCAGCATAACCCTCTATTCCCTTCTCCCTCATATGCTTCTCTATCCTCCCCTTAAATGCATCCATACTTTTTGCTTCAACCACCCCCTGTGGTCGTGAATTCCACATTCTCACCACTCTTTAGGTAAAAAAGTTTCTTCTGAATTCCCTGTTTGATTTCTTGGTGACTATCTTATATTGATGACCTCTAGTTATGCTCTTCCCCACAAGTGGAAACACTCTCTCTGTATCCACACTATCAAAACCTTTCATAATTTTAAAGACCTCTATTAGGTCACCCCTCAGCCTTCTTTTTTCAAGAGAAAAGAGAACCAACCTGTTCATCCTTTCCTGATAGGTATACCCTCGCATTTCTGGTATCATCCTTGTAAATCTTCTCTGCACCCTCTCCAGTGCCTCTATATCCTTTTTAGAATATGGTGACCAGAACTATACGCAGTACTCTAAGTGTGGCCTAACCTAGGTTCGATACAGGTTTAGCATAACTTCCCAACTTTTCAATTCTATACTTCTAGAAATAAACCCTAGTGCTTGGTTTGCTTTTTTATGACCTTGCTAACCTGTGGCGCAACTTTTAGTGGATTGTATATTTGTACTCCAAGATCCCTTTGTTCCTCTACCCCACCTAGACTCGCACTCTCCAAGTAATAAGTGACCTCCCTATTCTTCCTATCAAAATGTAATACCTCACATTTATCTGTGTTGAACTTCATTTGCCAATTATATGCCCATTCTGCAAGTTTATTAATGTCCTCCTGTAATTTGTTGCAGTCCTCCTCATTATTGACTATCCCCCCCAATTTGGTGTCATCCGCAAATTTAGAAATTGTGTTTTTGATCCCAAAGTCTAAATTGTTAATATAAATTGTGAACAACAGTGGTCCCAGCACTGACTCTGGTGGAACACCACTATCTACCCTTTACTCCCACTCTCTGCTTTCTGTCTTGAAGCCAACTAGCTATCCATTCTGCTACTTGTCCCCTGACTCCGCATTCTCTGACCTTATTCATTAGTCTATTATGTGGTACCTTATCGAAGGCCTTTTGAAAATCTAGATAAATTACATCTATTGCATTACTATTGTCTACTCTCTCTGTTACCTCTTCAAAAAATTCAATGAGGTTGGTCAAGCAAGAATTTCCCTTTTGAAGACTTCCCTCATCTTTCGTTTAGGCACCCTACAGCCCTCTGGACTCAACATCGAGTTCAACAATTTTAGATCATAACCTAGCCCCTATCACATTTATATTTTATTTTTTCATCCACCCTTTTGTTTGACCCCCCCTTTTTTTTTCCCTCCCAGAAGCTGGCAGCTGTCCTTCATTCTGCCAGTGCATTTCACACTTCATTTAGCCTCAACCTGTCACATCAACACTACCTCTTGCCTTGATTATCTCTTAATGTCTCTCAATGTCTCTTAATCTCTCCTTTTGTTCTTTCATACCCTCCCCCTTTTCCCAGCTTTATCCTTGCATTAAATCTATTTCATTTCCTGCTTTTTTCCAGTTCTGATGAAAGGTCTTCGACCTGAAACGTTAACTCTGTTTCTCTCTCCACGGATGCTGCCTGGCCTGCTGAGTTTTTCCAGCGTTTTCTGTTGCTATTTCTCTTTTGAAATCCTTGCTGACTATTCATTACTATGTTTTTGATTTCTAGATGTTCTTCTATTTTCTCCTTTAGTAGGGATTCCATTATTTTTCCTACCACCAATGTTAAGCTGACTGGTCTATAATTCCCTGGACATGTTCTATCCCCCTTCTTAAATATAGGTATTACGTTAGCTATCCGCCAGTCCTCTGGCACTACACCTTTGAATTGGAGTTCAAAGCCTACTCAAATAGACAACAAACTGAAAGCCTGAATCCAAAGTGGTCCAAATTAAGTCAAAATTTGGAAATGAAGAAAAATCTGTCCTACTCAATTAGGAGATGTCAGCTCCTTCAATAAAAACAAGGCTAAAATATGGCAAATTGTCACTCTCTATTTCTACTAATTGTGTTGTTTCTGTCTCGGTGTTTTCCAGAAAAGGCTAACACAATCATCTTTAACGGTACCACCTTTTTCTGTGTGTGTCTCATCCGTGGTACATATTCGTATTTGTCTTGTTTGAATTTTGTGGACCTGCTGGTTTTAAAGGGGCTGCTAATGCTGTCGCCCCATATAATCATTGATTGATACAGCACATTTGGCTGTAAAGCTTTGGGTCATCCTGAGACCGTGAAAGGTGCAAAATAATGCAAGTCTTTCTTTCTTTCTTGTTTCTAGCACAGAAGTAGGCCGTTCTGCCCATTGTGCCTGTGACAGCTCTTTGAAAGAGCTATCCAATTAGTCCCACTCCCCTCATTGGTAGATAAACTTTACTCCAAGATCCGCTAGTATCAGAAACTTGAGTTATGCAAATGAATGGGATCTGGATCAAGATTTAGGTCTTAAACTTTGCAGCTCTCTCACATCAATTCTTCAGTGGATCTGGGAGGGTGCGTGTGGAAAATTGGCCAAAGACCACTCTGCCGCATCACTATCCCTTTGCGCCACCCCACCCACCCCCCTCACCCCACTCCTCCCACTTCCCAGTGGCTGAGACCAGTGGCACAAACCCATTCCCACGCACCCACCCCCCCCCCCCCATATGTAGACAGGAGTACAGTAAATGAATGCAAATGAGGGAAAGATGTAATTCTTGGCTTTTGCGTCACTAGAATGCCGGGCGGTAGGTCTGGGTATCCAGCATTCTGAGTTCAGTGGATGAACTGAAGAGCAATAAGATAATGATAGACAATGGCAATGGTTAGGCTACAGTTAGAATATTGAACCATTTTGGGCACCTAATTATAGATAGGATATTAAAGCCATAGAGAACATACTGTGCAAAATCAGCAGGATAATACCAGGAATGAAAAGCTATAGTTATGAGGAGAGACTTGAGATCCTGAGACTATTTCTCCTGGAGGAGAGAAGGCTGAGAAGAGATTTCATACAAGGTGTTTAAAACCATGGAGAGTTTTGACAGGATGAAAAGGGATAAACTATTTCCTCTGGTCAGGGAGTCAGTGACAAGCGGTCATGAATTTAAAATTGTCACTATGAGAGTGAGGAGTGAGGTCTGGAGAAATTTCCTTACGCAGAATGTTGTTGGCGCATGGAATGCTTTGCAAAATGGTATAGTTGATGAAGAGACCATCGTGACATTTAATTGAAGAGGAGATAAACATTTGAAGCAGAGGAACATATGATGCTATATGGAGAGAACAATGCAATGGGAAAGAGCAGGGCAATGGGATTAGTGCTGGATCGTTCTGCCAAAGAGTTAGTACAGACATGCTGGGCTGAAGAGCCACCTTCTGTGTGGTTGTTTCTTTGGTTCTGTGAACTTGTGAGCAGTATGGGCTAAAAATTGAGTAGCGCCCCAACTTCGCCGGGGCGCTACTTTTAGTGCCCCAGAAAAATTAGCGCCCCCGCGCTGGAAATTGAGTGGTTGTGCCCCAAGAGGGAAGCGGGGTGCTACTGGAAGCACTGCGCATCCCTCTTGGGGCGCTGCGAGTCAATATTGCGGCGTTATGTGCCGCGGTATTGCAGGCCTTCCTCCCCTTCTTAAAGGGGAGGGGCCATGCGCAGCGCGACCCGGGGCCCAGTTGGGCCCCCGGGGGTCGGGAGTGCCGGCAAAAGAGCGCAGCCGGCACTCCGCAGGGGGGGCCATTCAGGAGGCTGGGAATGGGAGCGCTGGCAGGTGCTGGCAGGTGGCCAGCAACAAAAATGGCCGCCCTGCACCTCGCCTTTAAATAGCGCCTCCCCAGCCGCAGGTAGGCCCCCCTGACCCCGTCTGACATAGCGTCTGGCGGTAAGTCAGGGGGCGCTCCCGAAGATCGCGGCCGGGGCGTGAGCGGGGCGCTGCGCACGGCGATGACATCATCGCCGGTGGCGCAGCACCACGGGGCGCTACCGGTTAGCGCTGCCGCTAACCTCCCGCTGAATTTTGCGGGAGGTGTGGGCAGCGTCACGCCCGGGCGCTAGTTGCTTTGATCTTAGGGCGCTAACGAGAGGCGCAAAGCAACCCAATTTTTCCCCCTATGTCTTGTTTAACTAACCAAATAATTATTTTTTAAAGTTGACGTAATTGGATGTTTCTCAGACGAATGTCAGCCATGCCTCAGTGGTAGCCTTCTCACATCTGAGTCACAAGGTCATGTGTTCAAAGCCCCGCTCCAGGACTTGAGCACATAATCTCGGCTGGCAGTACTGAGGAAGTCCTGCACTGTTAGACGTGCTGCCTTTCAGATGAGACTTTAAACCGAGGTCCAATCTGCCCTCTCTGGTGTACATAAAGGATCCCAGGGCACTATTCACAGAAGAGCAGGAGAGTTTTACTCGGTGTCCTGGGCAACATTTATCCCACAACCAACCAGCACTAAAAATAAGTTTAATTGGTCATTTATCTCATTGCTAATTGTGGAACCTTGCTGTGCACAAATTGGCTGCTGCATTTCCCTGCATTGCGACAGTGACCACACTACTCATATGTAAATCAAAGACACAAGGCCATGATCTTAAGATAAGCATTAGGTACTCGAAGGAGGAGATTTGAAGAAACTTTTTCAAGGGAAGAGATATTGAACAAAGGAATAATAAGCCACAAGTGGGGGATTGATGCTAAGTCCATCGTCACATTCAGAAAGGTACTGAATAATTACTTAAAGAAGAATATAAAATGTTACGGGGGAAAGCAGAAAAATGGGAATGGTTTAGGAAGAAATCAGCCCCTGAGGGAGCTTAAATTCAGTGGAGGCAAGTAGAGTTAAATAGCCTCCTGCTCTGATAAAATCTCTATAGTTTCTATGTTTACTGATTACAGGAATTAATTCCCTTACAATACAGTTTAAAAATCATGCATTCAATTGTTTTTAGTAGAGCCACTGTTAATGAATAAAAAATTATGAATATTACTTTTTTCTCGAAATAAATTGAATTTAAGTGATATAATCAGGCTCCTCTGGTGGCTCAGCACGTTTTTAGGCAGGGAATAGCTGAGCACCACAGATCAGGCAGGTTAAGTTATTTAAAAAAAAATAAAGAAACTACGAAAGTAATTGTATATGGTTAAACTCCCTCTGATATGTAGAATCTGATTTTATTGATTAGTAATTATGAGAAATGGGACTCTTTTTTTATGCCTTCTTTCATTTTGCCATTGATGCCGTTGAAGACTGTCAGACATCCTCTCTCATCTAAGAAGGTCGGACAGTCTGGGCTGTGGCCTTTTCAAACTGCGACAGCAAACACTGTAGGTAATTGGCTGGCAGCTATGAGGAAGAAGATGACACATGTCTGTTCAATAGCCCAGAGTAGTCAGTGAGGCTGTAAAGAGCCTGCTATGTTGATTTTTTACAAGAAGCTAAGGCTGGAAATGGGGAGAAGGTGGCAGTAATCCTGTTACACCTTCACCCACAGGTGAATTGTGAAGGCAGAGTGATATTAATCTGTACCGAAATAAAATAGTGGAGAAAATTACGCAGCAATGTAATGTTATATTTCAGCCAAACATTAATGTTTGTTCGAGAACATTGCATGGAAGTATTCCATTACCTGAAAGGGTGGTGGAAACAGATTCAATAGTAACTTCTAAAAGGGAATTGGATGTATACTTGAAAAGGAAAGATTTGCAACGCTATGTATAAAGAGTGGGGAAGTGAGACTGATTGGAGAGCTCTTTCAAAGAGGCGGCACAGGCACGATGGGCCGAATGGCCATATTCTGTGCTGTAAGATTCAGCTAAAAATTCGATAGCCCCTGAAAATGGATATGGGGATCGCGATGCGCGATTACCTCACATCTGTTTAAATAATGTAGGCAGCACATAAACTTGGTGCTGCCTGCTAATTTAAATGATAGTGGTGTGCAGCCCAGCGCTAAATGCGCTGCTGAGTGGCTGCACGCTCAGCAGGGAGCCCAAGTTCATGTGAGGTTAGCACCAATTAAATCTAGGCTGCACTTCTTAAAGCCAGCCTGCATTTCTTAAAGGGGAGGTGCAGTTTCACGAGACCAGCTGCCGGAAGTCATTCCAGAAGACAATTTCAACTGGAAAACATTCAACAATGGCACAACAGGCCAGAGAGAGGGCGCCAAGGTTCTCAGATGCAGAATTGGGAGCCTTATTACAGGAGGTGTAGAGGAGGAGAGAGATCCTGTTTCCACAGGGGGCCAGGAGCCCCTCCAGACAAACACTGTGAAGGCAGTGGGAGCAGATAGCCATGGAGGACCTCGATGCAGTGACGGAAGAAGTTCAATGATTTCACATGTGTGATCAAGGTCAGTGAATGCATCTTCAAATGCCATAGCCTGCTGTTGAGACCAAGAAGGTGTGGTTGGAAGTTGCGGAGTTCAGCAGCAGGACCATGGTGCCATGCGCCCAGATTCAGAGCAGGAAGCAGTTTAATGACCTAAGCAGGTCATGAAAAGTGAGTACAGTGGCACATTAACCTACTTCTTGCTGTGCGCATCACCCCACCCCCTTACTCTGCCTTCTCAAGCCTATTCCATCACATCACTCCTCACACCCACTTACCTTGCAGGTGCACCCATCTTTCTCTTTCTTTGCACTTCCTCACATCCTGACCTATCCATTGACCACTCCCACTCACCATTATCCCTATGCAATGTCATGCCTCTCCCTTATAGTCACCCTCACCAAATGCACTCCATCCATCAGATGAACACATGCCATTCCCTCCTTGCAGTATAAGAGAGCACAGAACACCAGGGAGAGGTAGAGGGAGAGAACCAGTGGGGGCCCTCCACAGATCACGCAGCTCACAACTGCAGAGGGGGAGGCGCTGGACATCAGCGGCGCTTTGGCATCCCTGGCCTTTGGAGATGGGGGATAGGGAGCTCCCAGCTACCTGGTGACACAATTAAATAAAAGCCACCCACATGTCATACGGCACTCAGTCATGTTGACTTGATTTCAACAGTGAATGAACTATGATCAGCTTCATCATGATAACTTGCAGCATATTCTTACCTTGCCAGGACTAATTCACGTCTTTTATCTGCCACAGGGCCTTCACGTGTCCAGCAGCATTCGGTGGAACTCGGCGACGAAGATTCCTCAGAGGAGCTGAGTCCTTCTGAGGATGCACCATCACAGGACTCATGCCCACCATGCAACAGCTCAGATACTCACACTTCAGTGGGACCAGTAAAGCAGATATTTGAGTTTTCACCTGGTGACTCACACTTCACAAGTGAGCAAGAGCAGATGCTGGAGACAGGGACAGCAGTGGAGAGTCCACGTCGGAGGGCACAGCCCTCTCCAAGCTCTGCTCAGCTAGACACAGATGCTGTACCTCGGGGGCCGTTGATGAAGAGGAGAATCATTGAGCAGCAGCAGACAATGTGCAATGCTCTGACAGGCCTTCAAAGTAGAATTCACACAATTCCAGAGAGATTGGAGGAGTCCATCTCAAGCATGAGGATGGTGATGTCACAGACCACTGAGGTGATGTGTTCTTCCATGGATAGA
Source organism: Squalus acanthias (assembly GCA_030390025.1). Classification (NCBI taxonomy): domain Eukaryota; kingdom Metazoa; phylum Chordata; class Chondrichthyes; order Squaliformes; family Squalidae; genus Squalus; species Squalus acanthias. The sequence goes on along the minus strand of CM059425.1, from coordinate 122,248,653 downwards.
GTGGCCAGCGCCATGGACCATAATAGGCTCCGATCAAATGAGTCCATGCACGCCTTCAACACCACTGTGCAGACTTTGGATGTCAACATGTCTTAAACCTTAAATAGATAGACAGATAACTTAGCCTTGGCTTTAGAGGGTCGCGCTGATCTGCACCAAAGGGTTCTCCAGCACAGTGGTAGCATTGAAGTGATGATGGCGAAAGGGGTCATGGAAGTGAGGACTCCACTCAAAGTATTTCCTCTTCTCATTCACAGCCCACCTCTCAGTCAGTTGCCCACATGCTGCCTCATCTCCCGATGGCTGAGTCTGCCCCTGCACTGGAGCAGTCTTTGGCGGGGCCCGCACGGGCTCCAAAACACACAGGACGTCGGCCAAGAGCATCGCAGCAATCAGAGCAGGGATCTGAGCAGCCTGCCTCTACCTCTGCTGAAGCCACACAGGTTGCACCACGTAGGAGTAGCAGAAAAAGGAAGAGTAAGGCTTTGTAGTTGCGCTAAGGTATGCACTTGGGTGTCTGTGGAAATGAATAAGTTTTTGTTTTTTATTTAGCTCACCTAAATGTTATTCTTTTACACCACTTTCCCGTCTTGTCCATTCTTGGGTGTTGGGTGGTAAGTGGCCTTCCAGCTTGTTTGATGATGAATTGATGGGGACCAATGGGGGGATGTTCAAGGGGTGGTTGGTTGGTTGCAGGACTGCTTTGTATCAGTGGCATTGGGGGGAAGGGGAGGGGGAAGAGTGGCCTTTGCATTTTCTGGTGACATAGGTTCACTGGTGCAACCTAAGTGAACCTTGCATTAATAAGGGCATCCCAGGCAGCAATGTGAGCAGCTGTGCATGCATTACCCTCATCACCCTCCTCCTCTTCTTCCTCCTCCCCTTCCGAATCATCGAGGAGGATCTGAGCTCTTCGCCTTGTTCCTCCTGCAGGTCCAAGCCTCGCTGCTGCAAAATGTTATGCAGAGCACAGCAAACCACGACCATTCTGGAAACCCTGGCTGGTGTGTACTGAAGAGTGACTCCAGATCTGTCCAGGCACCTGAAGCGCATCTTCAGCATACCGATGGCCTGTTCAAGCACACATCTACTGGTGATATGGAATTCATTGTAGCACTGTTGGGCTTCAGTGTTGGGGTTTCTGACGGGTGTCATGAACCAAGTTTGCAGTGGATATCACTTGTCGCCGAGCAGCCACCCCTTGCGTCTGCGTCCAGGTGCGAAGAGATCAGGGAGCTTGGACACCCACAGGACAAAAGCATCATGGCAGCTGCCTGGGAATCTTGCGCACACCTGCATAAAGATCTTTTACATAAGAACATAAGAACATAAGAAATAGGAGCAGGAATAGGCCACTTGGCCCCTCGAGCCTGCTCCGCCATTCAATAAGATCATGGCTAATCTTGGGCTCAAAGCCACTTCCCAGCCTGCTCCCCATAACCCTTCATTCCCTTATCTTGCAAAAAATTGGTCTATCTCCACTTTAAATGTATTTAATGACCCAGCCTCCACAGCTCTCTGGGGCAGAGAATTCCACAAATTTACGACCCTCTGAGAGAATTTCCTCCTCATCTCAGTTCTAAAAGGGTGACCCTTTATTCTGAGACTGTGCCCCCGAGTTCTAGATTTCCCCATGAGGGAAACATCCTCTCTGCATCTACCCTGTCGAGCCCCCTCAGTATCTTATATGTTTCGATAAGATCACCTCTCATTCTTTTAAATTCCAATGAGTATAGGCCCAGCCTGCTCAACCTTTCCTCATAAGTCAACCCC